>OY728582.1:8320028-9525028 GCA_963422195.1 Carabus problematicus | reverse complement strand
AAAAAAATGACATATGTGCATCGTAAATTTAACCTCACAGAGCAGTCAGTTGTTTCAGACTAATGTTATAATTAGTTTTATTATCACCATTGGTGTAAGATGTCAACATGAATAAGTGTTAGTGAGTTACGAAATAAGGGTATATAATATGTTAATAATGTATCGTAATGTACACCAATATAAATCTAAAAATATTTCTTTATTTATAGCTTTATAAATAAACTATTCAACAAAACAATTACAGGGCGAGTCATTTACCATGAAAAGAAAAAAACTGGTTGAATTCTGAATCAGCGGAAATGACAAAACCACAACGACACAAGTTACAAGAACGTTATACACGTCGGGTTATTTGATTGTAAACTAAATAACAAGATTATGTAGGACTAAAACACTTCCATATACACAACAATTAAGTGTAAAACAAAAGACTCTTCCATATCGAAGCAACTAATGTAAACAAGCCAGATAAACAACAACAACAACAAAACAAAACACTGCACAATAAAGAAAAAAAAAGCACAACACAGTCACAGGCAACTTAACAGGAGAGGAGACAAATGAATATCATCACTTACCGAGCGCCGTATTGCGGAGATTTGATAAAACTAACAACAAAGAAACAAAAACTGATCTACTATTTTGCTAGCGTGTACGTTCTTGTATATGTGTGTTACAAGTTATACAACCTACGGGCAACTAACTGCCGCAGAAACTCGAAGGGGGTACCAGGCTCAGTCATATCTGAGTACGAACGTGTCCGACCAATCACCGGCCGCGAGATGAGAGAACCGCCCAATGAGCGCGTACGGGGGCGGAGCATGCGGCATAGTTGATTAATAATGGTAGAAAGAGATTGCGTGCATACTAATATGGTAGATAATTGTTTGTAGTACATTCTAATTGGACTAAAAGTACATACATACCCGGGGTTTGTTCATATAACTTAAATGTGAGGTTATGGTGATAAACACTATACAAATACACTATGTGTGAACTTAGTAGGTACCTCTGACGCCATCTTGAAATACTAATCATAGCTTGTTTATGTCGGGTGTAAGTGTGATATGGTATCATACACACATAATGTGCCGACAGCAATAATGTGTCGATAATATTTTATACCTTTAATAGTATATATAGGTAGTAGGTATATAGCTACAGTTGAGTGTGTTATTTTATTATAGAGTAGAATCCACTTATAGTGAACCCGCATATAGTGGAAACTTGTTTATAATGAACGTATCACTGTGTCCCAACTTAATACATAATAAACTAAATACTTTCGTTATAGTGTATACTCGCTTATAGTGAACCAAATTCCTGGTCCCTTTAAGTTCACTATAAACGGATTTTACTGCATATGATATTTACCTGCATATAGGTAGGTACTTCAATGCTGATAATGTTGCTCTTACTTTAAATATTATTTTTGTCTCGTTATATTTTCAGATGATTTTATTCAGATGTATAAGTGCGTATTACGATTAGCTCATTGCGGGCCTGTATTTTAACGATAATAAAAACAACATTAACCCCACTGTATACAGATAGCATTGTATAGTTCTAGGTAGGTATATGTATGTGTATTTTTGTATCCAGAAAATTAGATTAGTCATTGATAAACATCACTGCTGATAGAAAAATGAATTCGCCCCATTAACTTGCATCAGGAATGACTAGGTAATGAAAGCATTGTGGTATTTGATATACCTATACATACCTACCTATATTAGTTGGTACCACATTATGACAGAATAATCACAAACCATCTTTATGATGTCAGTATTTACCCATATGTCGGTAAAAGGAAAAATAATTAACTATTTATTAAGCAGGTAAATATATATCTAGAAACTTCTTATTTTGTCAATAAATGTATTAATTTTTTTATAAATAACAGATACATAAATATCTTCGTTAAAAATCTAGTCTACCCTTAAGGGAAGCTTCGGCAAATAATATGTTTATAAATAAGTAGGTTAAGGGTGTTTTTCGTACAAAAACTTTCTAGATTGTTTTGTAATTCACTAGAATACAGATTACTTTTGTTCATAAAATATGTTTTACCGTAACTGAGAAATATAATGCTGTAATACTTATCTAAATGTATATTATTTTACAGGTAATGTAATGTAATTCTTCCCCGCACCGGCCCGTGCACTTGCCCAGTCGATAATAACGACTCGCGGTCAATTCCGTTGATACCATTAACTCGATATCAACAGCAATCTAAGCCGCTCTGGTTTTTTTTGCTGCTCTCTGATCAGCCTGTGCATGGGAGTATCGAAATACGATCAATTTATATTTTAATGAAGGCTTATCAGTGATTTCGAACGCAGCAGGGCGTAGATTGATGCTTCCATTGGCTACTGTGCACATGAGCATTCTTTATAATCGAACAACGTAACGCTGTATAATACAAGCTTACAATACAGTTACATTGTTATAATAATATATAGGTAGATGTAAATATGTAAGGTAGAGATTTTATTGTTGATTTTAAACTATATACATATACCTAGTATATAGGTAGGTATATATTTGTTTATTATTTACTATCAAAATAAGTTATCAGACAGTCCTCTATTTTATTTTAAATTCCCTCATTGAAAATACAAAACAATGAGTTTTTTTGGAACAATTTCCTAAATGGGTAACCGTGTAAATATGTAATTAAAAAGTTGTTTTCCCAGATATCAATAATAATAACGCAGTCAGTACAATACGTATGCATTATTAGGTATACAAAACATATCCTTGACATAACGATTATCAAAAAATAAGCGGACACACCACAGCCTGTCGCTGTTAATGGTTCATTTAGATCGGATCATTGAGGCTAGAGTAATTGCAGTATGTATTACCGTAGGTATACCCGGTATCTAGATTCATGTGTAGCCCATGTAGTTCGATATACATATTAGAGGACTAATAACACTAACATGACTACTCAGTTTTAAAACACCGCCGTTTGCTAGAATTTCAAGTATACAAAAGACCGTGAAAAAGTCGATTCGGAACAGGTGAAGAATAGAACACAAATTTGTCACGGTCCCCGGGGGATTTTATATGGAATTAAAGACCTTTTTTCAACCACAAATATGTTTTCTAATTTAATTGTTATGGATTCTTTGTAGCTGGCGAGATAATTTTAAACAAACCATAACTAATGAAGAAATAGAATAGATTCGATATAGCATGCAACATTTTCTATAATTATACAGTAATATAACCTAACCTAATAATGTTTGACTAAACACTAAACTAGTATTTTGTATGATTACTTAGACAAAGTAGGTGTTTGAACTAATATTAATCTTAAGATTTCCGTTGAGATTAACTCTTTACAAAGTAGGTACTCCATGGTGTACAAAATGGCGTCTGAACCGTTAATTAATATAAAATTGCTGTCAGATAATGACATAGTGAATTTAACTATAAGTGGGAGACACACACACATACAAATACAATATTTCCATACACACATACATACATGGGAAGCCTAGCATTACAGCAATGTACAGTTACCAGTTTAGCTCATTAACTATAAATCATAATTTGTGGAAAGAAGTTAAATTAAAAACAGCGTAACCATAATTACCAAGAGCAACAATTACGCGCGCGCCCTCTGACAACAATTACATTGACGGGAACAAAATGCACGACATACATTAACATAGAACAATTTAATTCCACGAGCGACGGACCGAACTTAATTATCTTAAACTAAAACACACACACACACACACATAGAGGTTCTTATATTTAAATAAACTTCATTTATAAATACATACACAACTAAAATAGGCACATACATACAGATATACAAATGTACTTAGTTCAGTAATTAGACGGAGAAAGATTGAAGATGACAAAAGGCACTAGTCGCAATTAAAATCATATCAGAATTAATTGAAATTCTAGGAAAATAAAGGTAGTTAGTACCAGTGTTTGTCACACGGTTCCGCACCGGTCACAAATGACTTGTAAGCATTCGGCATGTTTGCATGTGTGCGGGTAAAATGTTTCATAAGTATAAAATAACAGGGTACTGTACGTTAAGACTGTATTGGGGTATCGGTGATGTAAGATGGAGCCAATAGATGGCACTGACAACAGAACTAGGTATTTGTACGCTACTTTTTATCAACCTAGACAGCGATATGAATTAGGGAATTTCAAGCATTTTATCTTCCCTGGTACGGGTTTTTTTTTTGTGGGGAACAAATCAGGAACCGGAACTACTAATGTCCTCCAGCCGATGGTATTTAGGATGTCTGGAACTAGTACAGAAAAAAAAAACATAGAAAACGGAGCAAATCTGCCGCTAATGGAGGGATAATTCCAGATTAGATTACACCGTGATCTATGTCGTCTTGATGTCTGAGTGGTGACTACCTGCGTTGACCGTTGTATTTAGCTGTGTTAGTATTAGTATCTGTTGGTACGCGCGTTAGTGTGTGTGCATATGCATATAAGGATATGTACGTACATGTACCGCAGTAGTGTATAACTATTTAAAGTTATGTTGCTATATAGGTATGCGCGCGCGTGTGGGTGTGTGTGTGTGTGTATAAAAGCTACTTATTCTTTAAACCGGTATATGTATAAAAGTTCGTATGTGTACGTATATAATTAGTATACTACTAAGTTACTGGTTAGTAGTATAAACTATCTTTAGGGATATACACATATGTATGTGTATTGGACTTGTCTATGTATAATTTCTATAAGCATACTGTACGTTTATGTATGTGTCCATAGGTGATTAGTAAGTTTTGACTGTTTTCGGCACTACCGACGGTGCTGGCGAGTGTGTCAGGTGTAATGTGTCCCCCATCTGCCCCTGTCCCTGCTCGCTCGCTACACTCTGTCGCTCATTTGTCGGAGATGTGATCTAGGCCCACTGCGATCTTATCGCACCCGGACCCGACACGAGAAATGCTCGTTTTGACATGTTTACCCGTTACTGTACATTAGTAACAACATTGTAGCTGTATACATATATATGTAATACCAGCAGGGTTGTCCAAAAACATACTCAGACATCTATATCTGATGAAAAACAGTAATCGTTTAAAATTATTTGTTTTTTCATTGAAAATTAAATTATAAAAGTGCGCATACTATGTTTCAATTCAGATATAAAATTTAGAATCATACATACGAGAGGACGATGCAGATGAATATCTACGTGTATAAAAATTCTACCTAGTATACATCATAATTTCAACAGACAAAAGTACGAAATACAATGGCGAATATTGGACATCCCCTCATACTCTACACGTATGTGTGTGTATGTGGTTGTGTAATCGGTCCATTAGTAGAAACGGTCTCCAACACTTCCTGTGCCTGCGTATATAATTGCGCTATAATGATTCAATAATCATATTATACAAACATACACAAACAAGTAGTAATATGTATTCACATAAAGTGAGAGTGCCATTCCAACACTGGCCCCGGTCTATCACTAGTTACCATCTTCAGTATACGTCCGCTTAGATATACATATATGTACACATGTATGTATGGATATAGTGACAATTTTCAATTACATAAATTGGCTGTATCACTCCTCGTCTATTCATATATATTTACCACAGAACACTGCCCATCGCACACTGATATCTGATCAATAGAAAATTACAAAAAAATCCTAACGACTTTTTAAACACATTCGGTCATAAAATATACATAACCTCCGGTATATTGAACATATCGCGGCAATTCGAACAATGATGTTTACTAATTCTATAGAAAAGTATTATCGCCTTTGTTTTCACAAAAAAATATTTGTGTGTGATTCGCATCGAACAACAATTAGGGTAAAGTAGCCTAATTTGAACCACCTCCTAAATTGTACCACCGTTGATTTTCATATTTCTAGTACAACTAACGACCTCAGTTGCACACACTAGGAAGCAATTCATAAAATACGTATCCTCTGAAAAAATCGCGCCATTTAGTCGACAAATGCGTGTGATACGTGTATTTGAAGATTTAGTGTCGTTTTCTTAGCTAAAAAACTTTACGTTACTAAGAAGAATACACAAATATGGTAAGTATATTTAACAATGTGCCTGTTTTACCGTTATATTAGTTCAATGTTCTATTTATTCTTTCAAAAATGCATGTAGATATTCTAAGCACTTTAGGTTAAGAAACAATTATTTGACATAAGCATCGGTTGCCCAAATCGTACCATTGCGTGTTGCCTAAATCGTACCACTGGTACGATTTAGGCAACCGTATTAGTCATTAGAAAAATAAATACATTTATACACTGTAGGTACTGTTTAATGAAAATTAATACATATAATGTTAAAAGAGAAAATTTTCTCCGTGAAAATCCTGGGTGTGTAATAACACAGTACCAGATAACTAAATTACTCGGTGAAGCTTATTTAAAAGCTTCAAATATGATAACGGCAATAAATGGTTTTAAAGCTACGGGAATATAGCCGTTCGATCTTACAGTTTTTAAAGATCATCATTTTGCTGCTAGTGAGCTATTTGTTGATAGTGCTGATTCAACTACACGTTTAGAGCAATCAGGCTCAGAAGAAAAAGATCCAACACCAATATTGGTGGTCCCAATTGAAGAACTGTCTCCGGTTCCAAGGCCGCCGAAAATTAAAAAAAAAATGTGAAGAAAACCCAACAAGCTACAATTCTCACTAATACACCGCATAAGGAAGAATTAGGAGAAATCAAAGCAAAACAAGTAGCAAATGACGAAGCAAAACCACGCAAGAAACAAGACAGAATAGAAAAGATAAAAAAGAAGATTTTAATAGAAAGTAATGAAGAAGACTGGCTTTGTGAAATATGTGAAGAAAGTAAGATAGCTAATATGGTTCGGTGCTTAAAATGCAAATGTTGGTCCCACGAAGAGTGTGCGGGAGTTAAGCCAGGGAAGAAAAAATATTATTGCATTAATTGTTCCTAATTATGTTATAAATTTATAGTTATTAGTTGGTCACCTGTGATTTTTTAATATATATTTGTATTGAAACCTGATTTATCCAAAATATAGACTAAATATAAATATATACATCGTTATTTATATAAATTATATATGGTGGTACAAATTGAAATATCGGTGGTACGATTTAGGCAACTAGTTTCCTAAATCGTACTTTTTGCAGACCTTTCTTTTCTGTAAAATTTCTAATATTAAACAATTATTTATTGTTATAATAGGTATGTAAATATGTAAACAAAGGATGAAAATATCACGTAAATAATTAAAAATCGCATTACTGCTTCATATTTTCGAACAAAATCGATATTTATAAAAAGTGGTACAAATTAGGCTACTTTACCCTATGTAGTTTTGTTGACTCTCCAAAACAAGGTTTTTATACAAGGTGTCGAGATATGGGATCAAATATTATAAAACCATTAGTATATGTGTGATAAAAGAATTATTTATGTATAATACATAAAGAGACAACGATTATAGAATGATGTATTTAGGTTTTTTTGTATGTCGGTATTTACCGATCAGATATTTTCAACACCCATTTCTATTTTTAGGTTAGCTTTTAATGGTAAGTATTTTCAGAATTGGCGGGGGGTATATTTTTGTGTTTATTTGTGAATATAAACTTTGTATTACGCTGAAGAAAATAGACCTGTAAATACGGTACATTTGTACATAATTTCATTCATAATAAAAATAAAACACCAACTGCTAGAAAAATCTAATAGTTCATTTATTCTTCTTTATAATTATATGTAACAAAAAATAATACGCATGCTACGAAGCAAAACGCTATAATATCTGTTGAAGCATAACTAACTCTTAAAATCAACAAAACACAAGAGTACCACCAACAATGACAAGAAATTTTCAAAAACTACAAAAAGCACTATATTATCCATGGAGACTTTACTGAACTGTAAAACAATTAAATAGCAGCCATTAACCTTACATTTTAAAAACTCTGTTGTTTTTTTTTCTGCGGTACCGTTATGCAGAGATATGATGCGTGTTTAATTTTAATTGCGATATTTAAAGTAATCTACAGTTGATGTTGTTTTATTTTGCTTCATTCGCGTATGATCCATACGAACATAAGATGAACGAAATGAAATCATAAATCCCAAATGACATATCACGAATGTATTAATGACAAGTGCGGGAAGTTGCCGTTATATACCGAAGCTGGATTACAGGTATTATACGAATTTCTTGGTACAGCACACAATTGTCGTATTAAATAGGCAATCGCCGCCATTTTCTTTTGTGAACAACCGTGCGAACATTTACGTTCACCGCTATTTCTCATTTTACGAAAATTAAGATCTGTACTTGTAATGCACACTTGTAATGTTAGTAATAGTGGCAAATATAGTTTGAAATTTTAAAATAATTATTTTATTTAAATAGACAGATACCTACATATTTTTCGATAAACACAATATTCTTATTGCGTATTAAACGGGCACTAAATATACCTATATTTATCTTTGCTCACTAATTATTTATGTTAATTTATTTTTCAAGATAAATTTATATATTATTGCTTTTATTTTCCGCGCATATTAATATATTACAGTATGACCTCTTTAATCCGAACTAATAATTGCACTGTTTGATTCGGATTATCGAAATATTCAGATTATCTAACAAAAGACAGAAAATATCAAATTTCGTAATTATTTACGAATTTCAACATTCTTCCAATAAAATGCTTTTTATTTTAAAATAAAAAAATTAACAACGGTGCTACAAAATTTTTCGTTTAAATTTGACACTGTTAGTAGAAACATGTAGTAGCTCTTAGTAGAGCCGTTAGTATCGAGCTTTGAATAGCAGTCAATATGACTAATAAAATAAAGCACATATGTAATTCTGAAAAAGTAAATCTAAGAAGCTGTAAAAAATTCAGTGATTTTGTTATGTTTAATATTTGCTTCTTCTGTCTTTTAAGCTATTTTTTTCATTTTGCATAGAATAAAATGTGGTGTTCCGATTCAGTGTTTTCCTCAGCCCGCTTAAAACACGTTTCAAAACTTCTAACTGCCTCTGTGTGCTCTATACGTCGTGGTATCAGTTCTTTTTTTTTGGCCGAGCTTGATTCATCTGAACATGTTCCAAAATATCCATATCGTTCATGGATTCCCATGATTCTTCTTGGCCGATGGCCCATTCAAGAGCATCTTGTCTTATTATCTCCAGAAATATGGTTTATCAGTGCAGTATTGTACATTTATGAAGCGGGAATCACTTTGCTGTTCCCTGTTCGGATTAAAGAGACATTGTCAGGATTATAGTTGCGAATTGCCGCTGTTCGGATTACTAGAGGTTCAGATTAATGAGGTCTTACTGTGTATATATATATATATATATGTATATATATATATATATATATATATATATATATATATATATATATATATTATATATATACATAGTTAATTTTTTCTAGACAAAGAGTATATCTATAAAGTATTAGAAGGAAAATATATAATCCGTGATGATTGGAATATATAAACTATTAGATTAACATATTTCGGCAGTCCACGTCAAAGCCAGTGGTCATTATCAAATAAAATATTTCCAAATATATTCATCTACATCAAATACAGACTAATATACAAAATTTGGAAGTACATTGCTGGCGCCCATGGGCAAATAAAATATAAACATACTAAAAAAAAACCCGGTGTTTAGATCAAACGTATTTACAGAATTTTTGGGGATATATCAATACATACATAACCTAAAGCATATATGAGGGAAAATATTATAATAAATCATCAAATATTCCACTTGTTCTCACAGAACCAGCGAGAATGTTATTATGTTTTTTTTTTTATAAATGTGTACTTTAATTCAATCAACATTTATTTGTCTATTTATACCTGGTATAATGTTCTGAGACTGGACTGGTGTTGTGTTAACTTAAGAAGTAGGTAAGCTGCTCCACGCTGATAAATTACTTTGCAACTATTTACTAATAATTAAAGCTACGACGGCATTCAATTTCACGCATATTTGTGACCTGTTAACAAGGTAAGCGAACACGCCCTCTTACGTCTTGCTCCCCAGCACATGTTGTCGATGTTTTTAGGGTAGGATATATTTTAAAATCGTGTTTGCCTCGGACCGGTACAAAAGTATAGCTATATGGAATCGTACCGATATTGGTTATTGATTATAACGAAATTGGCGAATAGAAGAATCGTAGATACAATAAAATTTTACGATGACGCAATTCTACAATGAAACTATTTATTTTTATGAATATATACATGCACGACATGCATTGACATAGATTTGCGGTGCTAAAAATATTTATATTTTTGAATATATGTACGTATTATAAAAAGAAGGAATAAAGATAAGTAGGTTTGATCGAAAATGCAGGTCATTTAAAATACAGCTTTTAAGTCTACATTTAATTAAATTTATTAATGAATTATTATTTATGCAACCTCAGAAAGAGCTAACCATCTGATGTAACTTTCATTGCGTTATTTCATTTCCCACGCTATACGCAAACTTATACGGACATAACGTAAACGTATGATCAAAAATTTGTCCAAATAATCACTGATAGATATATCATCTTGACCGAGACCGGATGCGGTGTAAAAAAACAGTGTCATTAGTTATCTAAACCCCCGCAATGACAGAGCGGCGGGGTCGTCGCTAATTTCAGGGGGTTTGTGTTTTTGGAAATTAGTCTGTTCCCTGGCGGGAGCCATACAACTAAAGGCATTAGACCACCTATAACGACCTAAAAGTGCAATTTACAATTTGCTTTGTGACATAATATGTTTGGTGAAAAAACAGGTGACTTGATAACCGGAAAAAGAAATTTGACTTAACATCTACGTGAAATATTATTACAAATAAATTATTTTCTTTTAAAGAAATGTAACTGCAAACAGTGTTTTACCAACGAATTGTTTCATTTTTAGCGAGTTTGAAATAAGCATTTCATTTTTAACTGTAATTGACAGAACATATTAAATATAAGAATGTTACGTACAATATTTTGTTTTATTGTTGATTAATAAACCATTGAGAATCTAGTAATTTTTAGTAACAAATGAATGCACAAAAAGATGTTTATTTAAACTCTACTGCATTTACTGCGACGATGCAATAAGATGAAGATCAAATGTGCGTTGCATTTCTTCTTCTTCCACGCTTGTTGGTACACTCAAGAACAAATATAATTCCGCTCTATTGAGTACAGTGTTAAAAAGAAATAAACGTAGCTACACAGGAAATTATACACCGTAAAAAACCCAGGATCAATCCTGACTTGTCAATAATAAAAACTCTGACGGAGCTGGGTTGGAAACGTGTGTACTGCGGTTACAAAGTCGTAACCGCTAACCATCGGGTTAGTGTCATTCTTACAACCGACCAATGCGGTATTACAACTGGTTAAAAGAGAGAACGTATGTATAATGTTTGTATGGACCAATAGTTGCACTTTTGTTTGTGTATTCAAGATGTTATTCTTCAATATTGATTATTCGTACGTGAAGTGGATTAACTTTTTTCAAACGCTGATATAATTGGTTTCATGGTTTGTAAACTATATGGTTAAATGAGGGTAGAGATGTTGCAATAACATAATATGCTATATGAAATATCTTTACAATAATAATCTTTAAAGATATACGCTCATGAGTACCTGTACAAGTTCATTTCAGATTTCTTTATACTAATAATTATAATACCTACACACTACAGGGCTGGACTGCACAGTGAATGCATACAATGTTTGTGCAAATATACATGTATATGTATTGCATAGAATAAAATCATTGATGAAGACGATGGCTATAAAAAAATTAACGAAGTCGTATTAACGACCCGACATTTTTATAACTTGAACATATTTTTAATTAAGAGCACACTAATGAACATTTACATATATAATTAACAGCTTCAGGTAAAAACTACGGTTCCCACATAAAACATACATACGTACGGGAGGTAATAACAATGCTAAAACGTTACTAGGAAAACCTATATAACCTGTCCATGTACAGTGCATACATACACATCAGTTACATACCTACATACATAGTATTTCTTGTACTGATTTGTATATATATATATATATATATATATATATATATATATATATATATATATATATATATATATATACATGTAGCTACATGATACAGTCACAGCACCATCGATACTTTGTTCCCAATTAAGCTACTCTACTCTATGACTATACAGAGCATGGCGTAGCATGTTACACGCAAACCGAAGATATCTCCTCCAGTATTTAAACCTAATAAAGTTTATATTTCGCATGTTTACGCTAACTAAACCATCGATTTTTTGTGCCTTCTGATGGAGACGTTACGTGGAAACCGATACGGAAACACAAGCGTATAACTTTAACATATGCCAGAACAATTTCTTCTACAAATATACTACTTTCTTCTATTTCATTGGTTCCCAAACTTTGGACCTCTGTGTACCCCTTTTATAATATTCATAACAATGAGTACCCCTGGTAAAAATTGCATTTACTTTAATAACAATCAGAATATATTTCTTTTTTTTCTTTTTTAGTACAACAAAGTAATATAATAAAAGCTGGGTGCAGCGCGTACCCCCATCAAACTCTTCCCGTCCCCCAGGGGGTACGCGTAACACACTTTGGGAAACACTGTTCTATTTGATCATATAAATCAATAGTGTATAGTTCAAGTCTGTTAAAAAGCTAAATAATATCGTATCTCAAGAGATATAAGATTGTAAAGTTTTAAATTAATTCCAAAATATCGTTTTCCCATTGGCGTAAGAATTTACAATCTTGATAATGGCGCATCAAGGTCGGTTGTAGTATTAAAATTTATCGAAAAAGTGCTTTTGCACCGGAATGCTTAATGTAGTGGAAAAACGTGTATTCGTATTTATAAAAATACGTTTTATTTTATAACTATTTCTACTCTGTTATGGCGCAGAGACAAGGCAGTTGACATGTGTAGGTGTATGTAAGAATATTAATTTATACTTTCAACAATACTAATTTCTTGAATTAATTCAGTGTTAATAATGGCCATAAAATATATTTAATATGACTATCTGTCCATGTAAAATAATATGATATTTATTTGCATACATTTACATTAATATACTTTAAATATACTTGAATTGTTATTTTTTTCAAATATATTTACTGTAATTATAAATTACACACGTGCAGATTAAGTTTGCATTGTATTACTAATGTAATTACAATATGCGTAATTACATAGGCTGCATTAAACACTTTATTTAAAATAAAACTGTACTTTCTTTAAGTATAGCGTACCTACATTCCAAAGATATATACATAGACTTACACATTGGCAACAATAAGTAAATTTAAATAATTATATGTATATATATATTTTTATGTCGATGTAAAGAGAATTAAGATAACATAATACATATCTTTTTTATAGTTAGCTACACGATATTTTAAAAGCTAATTTAGGTCCGCTGGTACCCAAGGTAGTTATAAAATATTCAAATGTGATATTATATTCAAATTAACTTTCAGGGTTAATATATTAAATTTATTATTAATTATAATAACGATATTTAAAAAAAAATCACATACATAGCAATAAATGTAATTATAATTTACATTTTTTATATTAAAATGCATTGATTTAATTCATAATTCCAGTACGATTTGATTTACAAAATAAATATACAACATGATTAACGACTTTCGTTTCATTTATGATTTAATGATGCAGAAAAACGTACGTATGTGTTTAATAGATGCCAATTTAAAACTAAACATGTATATGTAGATTCAGGCTCTAAGCAATTACCCTTATTTTTATGCAAACGTTGGCATTCTGTTTTACACACATAAACGATGAAATACAGATGACAGTCATGCAACTCTAACCTCAGATTTGGCGAACACTGTGCGTGTGCGCGTGCGCTATCTAGATTAGATATAACGTTGTTGCCAACCTGACAACGGTAAAACCACTAGCTCTATTAACGAACCCCTTGTAAGACTGATTTAGATGCATTGTAAGTTAGCGATAAGCTTTTGTAATTTAACATTTAGTTAAAGAGTAATAATCAGTAATTTCTACACACAAAAGTGAATTGTATATTTGTTCTTTGATCAAGTTATAAACTATTAAATGATACATTCATAGTGAATATTATTTGTATTTATCGTAGCAAGTTGGACTGAACTATAGCTAGAGTTGAATATCGTATACACCACCTATATGCACGATTAT
The DNA here is from genome assembly GCA_963422195.1 of Carabus problematicus. Classification (NCBI taxonomy): domain Eukaryota; kingdom Metazoa; phylum Arthropoda; class Insecta; order Coleoptera; family Carabidae; genus Carabus; species Carabus problematicus. The sequence continues at coordinate 9,510,769 of OY728582.1, read as the reverse complement.
CTAACGTGATATCATCCTATTTGCCGTTCCATTCAACTTGTAAGGTTGATATATACATATTTCGTGAGCGGGAACACAAGATTCAGAGTTTACAACTTAATTTGTGTCTGGATTTGCATGCGGACGCTATAAATTTGTCCAAGGGGCCTTAAACACGCTACACACTTTCGGAGCCTATCAGATAGTCGGGCAATTAGTACAACAGTGTACGTTATTTATTACAGCGTACAAACAATTATTGCTCGTTAACAATTTATTTTCTCTCGTCGTCTTCGCTAGGAAATTAATTAGCTCGGTGTGGAGGATTATGGGCCCCGATTTTCTCCCCGTTCTTGGGTAAAGGGCAGGCATTATGTTAATGGCAAGTTTTGGAAATAATTAGTGTACACCCACAATATAACAGATGTTTGTGTAGGTACCTCATTTGGTTTTATAACCGACTTGAGACAACAGGTAACAATATAAGTATCTACGAATGTTAATTTTGTTCACATATTTATGAGGATACTACATAAGTATATTGTTGTTGATTACGATGTTTTGTGAACAACTATTAATTTATTCTTTACGCCAAGTTAAGCTACGTGAAGTATTAGAAAATGTATCCCCGAATAGTTTTATATTGACACTGAGTATACTTTATACATTGTTTTTTCCGCTGGACTGTGAGGTTTAGTGGAACAGATGTAGGGAATTTAATCTTATAAGGAGTTTCCAAATCACAGAGAATTCGCTACACATGACAAGGTAGAAAGAAACAGTTATATAATTAAAGAAACACATTATAATATTGTGCATCCCTGAATATAATTAATATAAAATCTACAGAAATATTTATCTTATATATTTCTACAAGAGATACGGCATAATATTCTAGGATAATGCCTAAATTACGGTGTTTATACATACATACGTATATAACAAGGTCTTATAATGACACTTCAATCGTTATATCTCCAATGCACGTACCTACAAATTCAGTATGATGTGTTAAGAAATAGTTGGTATACCAAATTGGCCACATAATATTATTGACCGGCAGAGAGTGAGTTGAGTGTGTGATTGCATTGGAATGATACGTTTATAGTTCGTGGCGATGGCTAAACGCGGCGCTAATGGCGACTAATAGCGACCATTACCAAGGATACGAGGGCCCGGCGTTTGTCTAAACATTTCCGCGGTACCCGACCGTGCAGTCTCGGAGAAAATTACACAGGCCGGAGCGCGTCCTCGTCCAAATTAACCTAAACACATGGATTGCGAGAGATTGTCCAGGACCGGAGTAAGGAATACTGGCGAATCTTCTAGTCTAGACTATACACTAATTCTATTATAATACAAAACAATTCTAGCAGACTACCATAGTTGCTTTCCAATATTGTTGCATGACCGATTCGAAGCAATAAAATCACAATAATTTTTACGGTAGTTCCACGTGCGTATTACTTTTTGTTCTGAAGACGATCCTGTGTAAGAAATGACATTAAAAAAAATACTGCAATCCAGAGATCACAAGAAGAAACGTAATTTACCACGAGAACGAGAGAAGGAGAGCACGATACGGGAGAGGGCTGTGTAGTGTGTATGTATGTGTGTGTGTGTGTGTGTGTGTGTGGCAAATGGAGAACCCGCGTAGAGTTGAACCTAACTGGAGCTAATGAGCACCTACAGTTACCACAATACATTAGAGTATATGCGCACACCTGCACACACATATACACACCCATACAGAGAGAGATGCACATGTATACAAACATATACAATAATACATTCATCCATTGGTAAGGTGTATACAAATATAAACAAGCTATACATGTATGTGTTACACACGTGAACACCCTCACCTCCTGCCGAGTGCCCTGCATAAACACACACATATTTAACCATATAATCCAACATACGTATATTATATACAGCTACATATGCATAGATACAAATATCGGACGAAAATTGAACTAAACAACTATATATACGTACCAATATAGTTAGTGTTGTTGATATTGGAATAATTCAATCCGTAAACACTGTAGCTAAGTGTCTGTGTAGCTATAATAGCAGTGAAAGAATCACTCTCTGTCTGTCTGTATGTAGGATTACTAAAGTGCAAATATATAATAGCCATCAGAGATAGGTTTACGCGAGTTAAGTACATATATTTAGGTGACTACGTGTGCCAATGTACCTATCTATATACATATATAGTTATAGTGTATATTATTATGTATTCCTAATGACGCTACAACAAGATGTGTATCTACGTTTGGTTTTGGCGATTATAAAATATCGCTTGAAGTTTTATACAGATCCATACAGAAATATCATAGCGTGGTGTTAAAATAGCAAGGTGAATACTGAATAAGATAATCATAAAGCTACGTGAAATAATGGAGCTATTATGTACTTATAATAGTGTATATAACATCAGTATGTATGTATGTACAGATGAGAAAATATTATTATCGGTTAAATTGTTAACATAAACCAACTTTTACAAATCATAAATACAGATATGAAATCAAATAAACAGAACAAACAATATAATGCCTGATTCAAAATCAACGATAACCGAAGTGAAATTACTTTGCTTTACCTGTTAAATAATATTAATATCAGGTAACCAAAAAAGTTCGTGCGGTTTTTCTTATACAGAGTACCGTGGATATTTTCTTAGTTATTTATTGATAGCACTTGTTTATATACTGTCATTTACTTTCGTATGCATTCCTCTTTCGTTTGATGCATACAAATTTTGTGACAATTTTTTAATTTAAAGAAATAATAATAATTTAAAATGGCCACGAACAAAACGTTAATTCGAAATTGTTTACTCTATGAGTACAAACTTGGCACCTTTTGAAACTTGAAGCTTTTCTTGATCGGTTGTTAACTTGTGACGAAAAGTGGATACTGTACTCCAATTCTAAACGATCTTATCATTGGTTGTCACCAACTGATCCAATGCCACACACTCCAAAGAAGTTCTTGCACCCAAAAAAGATTTTATTGTGTGTTTGGTGGACATCACCCGGAATTGTCCATTATGAGTTCTTGAAAACGGGACAAACCATCACTGCTGTGGTCTACTGTAATCAGCTTTAGCGAGTACAAGCAGCACTCATCCAGAAACAACCTTCTTTGATCAATCGAAAGAAAGTGCTATTCTTACAGGAAAAGCTAAACCTCAGAGTGACTCGTAAACAAATTTTTGAGCTTGACTGGGAAATGTTACCCCTCCCACCTTATTCTCCTGACATTTCGCCAAGTGATTACCACCTGTTCCTGTCTCTTGACAATTGTATGAGGCATAGCCAGTTCAAAAGTCGAGTTGATGTTATAGATTCAGCCCTCCAATTTTTTAATTCCAAATCCGTAGATTTCTACAATACCGGCATACAAAAATTGGTGTCACGTAGGCAGAAGGTCATTGAGTGCGATGGTGATTACTTCGCTGAATAATAATGTATTACTGGTTTATAATACATTTTTATATTTTTTCTTAAAAAACCGCACGAACTTTTTTGGTTACCTGATACTAACTAGACAGATGCAATATTTTCCCATTTTTATTCGAAATTTTGAACCTCGTCCTAGAAAAGAATTGCTGTATGTATGTATCTTCATAAGAACAACTAAAAAGGATATTTTATATGATTAAATTCAGTTTATTTAAAATATCTATAGACCACAGAAAGATATAAATTTAATCGCATCAAATAATGTATATCTGTGTAAGTTAAAATACTCTCCATATCAAATCACAATTTTTCCGTCGCTTCAGATTTTAAGACAGATGAACTTAACTACAACTTCAGGTACAATATTCAATATCGCACATCGCATACCATAAGTTAGTAAGCTAGTTAACGCGCTACATGACATCAATTAGCGAGTCACTAGTAAAGAATTCGAACTATCCACTAATACCACCAGCGATTAACAAATTCAACAAATAATTCGTTCGATTTTGTCCCGAAACTATATATATGTCTAATGGCGTCCATTAACTACGTATCAATGTTATTTTTCACCCCGCGCGCGCACACGGACAATCTCATCTTTTTAATGGGATTCACTCCCGAACGGACCGACGGTTGAAACATAAAAATAATGATAAACAGTTGTATTAACACACACATACACACACATACGGATACCAGAGAGTAGTAGTTCTTCTTGGAAAAGAAGTAAAGAAAATTAGTTACACACAAAATTAATACGAATACATAAAGTGAAATGTTTTTCTATAATTATATTCCGAATAAGCGACAAATATAAGAGTATTTAGTGTAACTAGTCATGGAGAAGTTATTAAAATAAAACGTGGATTTTCTCTGCCTATTAGAAGAAGAAATTGATTATTGCATTACATAATCCATGTAACCTAAGTATGAAATATGAATAAAGCTTGTTTAATCTAGCAGTCTTCCACAACTTTAACATTAACTTAAATTAATACAATTTCATGTACGTGTATCTGTTTTCTTTGTTATTATTTATGATCGAATTTAGTTCAGATCGAGTGCTAAAAATCGATTTAATAATCTGTACAATTCTCAATTACAATCAACGTTTTGTGTAAAATCACCGAAGTATACTCACTACTGAATACATTTATAACGTTGGGAAGGAATTTCAGTTGGCATGTGGAGAATTTAAACGGATACGGAGGCCTGGACGTTACAGTGACACATCAATACATACCTATGTATGTATGCGCGTGCATCTATGTACGTGTGTGTGCTCTGTTGCTGCCTGGATCCTATATATGTGCATGTGTGAGTGTGTGTGCTGGAGACATTCGTTAATAGGATTATTATGTGGTGGTGGTCGCGTGCTCGGCTTATCTGTACAGCTCTGGGCTTGAGTGGTCGAGCCATAAGAACACATCGCTCCTGTCATTTCACTAAATGTGTCCACTTGATATTGTTGTGACTAACTGCTCGCCAACACTTATAAATCTACCATATAACTATACACATCCATACATCCATGTATGTGAGGTTACTGTACTGAGGTTTAAAAACGTCACTAACGTTTTCGTTTTATTTATTGCGTAGATCTAGTTTTGCAAAGTAAGAAACAGCAGCCTGATTCATGTGGATAATTTAGACGAAAAATTTATGTAAATATATGTTTGAAAGAGATTAGATATAACAACGGAAATAGTTGAAATTTTTACTTGATGATACATTGAGATTGTTGATATATTTCTTGAAACATTCTAACCAATATATGAATATACTAATGTACAAGTGAATCTTGAATCTGTCTAGTAGCATAAATGTACGCCAAACAATTTAGTTTCGTTAGGATGTTGTGGATTTTGATGTGAAGTTGAAACTTGTCCTAGAATCTCGGCATTAGTTACTTATATAGAAACTTCTGCGTGTGGTCTTCGTCTAAATCTTATTACTGCACCGGTAGTCGCTGTGTCATTACGAGTTTATGGATTTTATTAATGATCCGTCGGTCGGCCCGCTGATCTGTAACTCTTGTTGCAGTAGTCACGATCCCTTCTTACTTAAGCAGGTAATTTCTAATTAAGATATTGATCTCAAACTCCGTATCAGAACTTGGCCATGGTAGAGGTATTAAGACAAAGGGATTTTATTTTGGCCATTTATTTTATTGGTTTACACATATTCTGTTTTTTTTTCTTTGACATTTTGAAACGCTTATAACGAATCCGAGATATATCATTTCGGTTTGCGTTAGTGTATGTAGTCTCTGTACTTTATTTACCATGTACTTGATCGAAGTAGGTAATAAATTATCAATATATGTAGACGTTCTGGATGGATTACAAAACACGGCGTAGCATTTTATTTTTTATTAATCATATAATTACAATACACTTATACACACTTAGTATACCTGTATAATTATACTAATCTATAGTGTAGCATTATGCTACATTATTGTCCGTTAATGTTAAATGTTCTGGTAACCGAAACGGAACACTTTGGTCTGCTTGAGCGGAACAGTTTCGTAATTAACAGTTTTTACGTTTATATATCGATGTATTTTCATGGTTCGCATCGCCACAAGTTCATTATCGATGACAGTAGGCCGTGACAATTTGTTGGCACAAACGGTTTAATGGGCTTTGCATAAGAACAAAGTCAGTTCGCTACCCCCCTCCCGCCCTATCCTTCACTCGAACGTGTAATCCAATACTTGTAACGTAAAAAAAACACGAGTTCATTTTAAATTAATTCACATCCATTGACACAGAGTTACATTTTGTTTTTTATTTTGTCTTCTTTTTTCGGTCGTATATGTTCCTACTTACAGTTAATTACGTAAATATCACAAGTAACGGGTATTTCTGCAAATTAAAGCGTACATTTAATCATTAATCATGTTTAATCGATTATATGTAGGTATGTGTACATGCAGCTATTTAAAGGAATGTAAAAAAAATAATGTTTTACTGTTTCGATAAATAAGTACAGTTATAATAGATATTTCGATGAAAGAAATGCATATTTGTACATAACATTTCTTATAAGAATAAAGAAGAGATATCAAATGTTCGGTATTGAAATTATTAGTGCTTGTCCAAATTAATTAGATCTATGGACAAGTAAAGGGTTCAGTGACGTTGAATTTAATTATTTCTTTACACTCTGATCGCGATGACCTTTCAAATATACCGTGAAAAAAACTACTCCAATTGTTCAAAATCATGCACTTTTTTCTTGACTGTCTACAAGTTAATTTACGGATGACAAATACGCATTAAAACAATACAATGCATTGCTATTTCTTTCAACTATAACACATAATATTAAACAAAGATTTTTCTAATAATTTTTACCCGTATTTATTATAGATATGAATGCAGCAATTTTACCTTTGCTATGGAATAGAAACAAAGTTAAAATATTCAGTAGCTAACAGTAGCAATTATATATGAAAAAAAAAAGTTCTCTAACTCATACTAATTACAGCGCAAGTATGCGGGTAAGTAAAAACGGGCCAAAGTAATAGAAGAATGATAGATGTAGGTATGCAAAGTGCCAATTAATAACAATAATTATATTTAAGCTACAATACATAGGTGTGTCGCAGGTTTAATACAAAACCGTTAGCAAAACGTGAGTATCCAAACAAATTAATCGTCCAAAGGTATCACTTTTAGAACATATTATTAAAGCGTTAGCTGGACTTTGACACAATGTATGTAGATATGTGCTAATGAAGAACCGAAATTAGTATAGACTTTGCTAACAAGCTGTCAACAGGAACGTTTTATATTTGAAGGTTTTTGAACAAAGAATTATATTTATTTGCTCATATAACATCATTATAGGTTGATTAGATTGACTTATCTTTTTAATCATTTAGGCTTATAAATAAACTTATAAGTCGAAAATTAATAATAAGTAATAGTAAAATATTATTACTGTTTAAAAAATGCATATTTTATATCATAGCTTTATGTGGACTGTCTGTCGGTATTAATAAATTGTGTTCAAATTGAGAAGACATGTTTAATGCAATGTTTAAATTTAGTTGAACAGCTCGTGCATAGATGTCTTTTGTGTTTGATGTCATTGTATGCATATGTATAGTAAATAAATTGGTCTGTCGCACGCCAATAATGCATATAGTGTGTTCAATTGTACCGATTCCATAATACATGTGATTTACAATGTATTGCATTATGACTACACTGATAGATCTAAAATTGATCTCTGATTGATATGGCATTTACAATAGCCCAATGTAACAATGTTTGCAGTTACAATTATACTATTTGATTTATGTTCAATCAATTTTGAACATATAATAGGCAAATAATACAATGGCAATACCTATGAATTATTACTGTTAGTCAATAGTGTTTTTTAAAAGCAAGATTATAGTAGAATTGAAACTACTGTTAGTATCAAAGGAAGAAATGCTATATTAAAGTTAATATTTCTACGTCTGATTAAATAAATAGTACAAACGATTATTTAATACAGTGTAGGATGTAACTGTCAAATCCCGAGGCGCTTGTCGCGGACATTAATAATCGTTAATAAAAATAATTAGAGCAAATAATACGTACATATACATCTAACTCTTATACTTCTCAATAGATCAATCCAAAGTTTTAGCGTGGGTACCTACACGTACACACACACACACATACATAAAGTATTATAACTATACGATGTTAAAATTATAATAAACTTAATTCCGTATACGTGGCATTAAAACAGCGAAACGGAGCCCATAAATTCTAATCAAGCACAGAGTTGAAAGCGCTCCGGGCCCTTTGGCAATTAGCGGAGAACAAAGCTACATCGGCACACACAGTGCCGCCATCTTCAAACAAACAAGCAGCGGACGGACGAATGAACGAACGCAATGCAATGCACACGCGATGATTAAATAGTTGAATATCAATTTATACACCGTGCCGTATACATTAATTGGATTGCCAACGAATAAAAACCCCCGCACACACAGACACACACATATGCACAAACATACAATCATTGTAATGCTCTGCTCACAAGTAACAAATCGCGTGGTATTAATTTATTTGATTATCGATAGAAAATAATAAAGATGTGAGCATTTGAAAGTTGGATGTGGACCGACACCCGGTGTGTGGGCGACCATTTTAGTATGTCACAGACTACTTATCAATATTTAACATGTTTGTTTCTTGACGACAAGTATGCTTATAAAATGTATTAATCTAATAATTAACATGTAAATTACAAATATAATCACGTAGGCAACCCCTAGCGCATGTATGTAATATATGTTGCGTATGTAGGCAAGGATGTAATTATATAAATATATTTATATTTATGCATGTGCAATAATTTATGCTGCGATGCTTTTATTAAATATATATATATATATATATATATATATATATATATATATATATATATATATTTACTGCCAAATAATGTACGCGCGGCACCCCTGCTGTGCTGTGAAATTAAACTTTTTCCCTTATAAATAGAAATACGAGCGACTGTTGACTGTCATGGCCCACTAACAAGGAGTAACGAAAACAAATAAACGAAGCATTGGAGAATATAATAAATGAATGCTAGCACAGGGTAGCGAGTATGTATATGTAAGAGCGAGAAAGGGAGACTGATATTTTCACAACTGACTCTCTTGGGGCGGATCAGGCTCATTATAGAATGAAATAAAACCCAATTGGACTAACAGTTGCTCGTTTTGGGCCAATCAAAATGTTTTAATGGACCAATTTCATTATAAATTACCTATTTACCCGAGAACCGGCTTGCAGCGGCATAAACAAATGGTTTTATTGCATATCGACGCGAGTTGATTATTATACCATGATAAAAATATGCAATATATTCTATACATACAAGTAAGTAAATAAGGTTGATCTTGTATCGCAGTTTAATTTTTATATCAATGTTTGTTATTGGAACGTATTTTTGTACAAGTTTGCCATTGTATTATAATGACAAGTAAATAATAATATAGAATATACAACCTAAGACTATTCCATTTAAAACATCATATTTTATAGGTAGGTAAATAATATAGGTTTAAAAACGTCAAAACTACAAATTAGTGTTCTGAAATTCGAGACACAAGGATTGAATATAAAAATTAGGCACTACAATGTAAGGGTTCACACACAATTAACGAACCAATAAAACTGGTTAATTTACTCCGAGCCAACCGACCTAATGAACCATATGCTAGACGTAATAAAATTATAAACTCTACTTTATTATTTCTTTTTTTAAAAAAATACTATTCGCTGTACAGAATGAGTGCCTTTAATTTTACAAAACCATATGTCGAAAGAAAGTTCCAAAGTTCCACCTACATAATTGTAATTGGCGTTTTTTTAATGAAAATATTTAACTTATCACTTTAAGTACAAAATGATTGTGTTTAGTTTAATAATTAGTTACCGTGTTATCATGCGATAATTTTTCCATCTAAATGACGAATAATTTCGGTCGTATTTAGTTCATTGTTTTATTTTTCAGTAAAATTGTCATTTTTAATGTCGGTTGATTTCCGCAATGCATTACAATAATTATTCTCTTTCTCCACATGAGTGTGTGTGTGCGCGCATTATTTGAAATAAATTGTTGACAAAGCTACTGATAACATTCGCAGTATTGTGCAGTTGTTATCAGTGTCCCATGTCCCCGTCATACTTGTATTCATTTATTATTCATTATAATATAATTTACAGTAATTACCGATGATTGAAATGGAGATTTTGCACTAGCATTATGTTATTCACTACGGACATTTCATCCGGAACTCATTATTACATGATATCTATAGTTAATAATAATAATAATAATACACGAATGGTAATTTTTTCAAAATGGGACTTAAACCTTGTTTTAAATATCATGTATATAAATAGGTACAGTTCTATCACAAAATCTTAGCAAACCACAACAATTATATGAAGCACATGGGAAAAATGTATTTGACAGTGGAAATTCACAATATTAAAACATCGTATGTTTTTCCTGTTCTCACCTTCTAGAAACGTGCTAAAATTAATGTCTAATAGTTAATTCTATATTTGTAGGCAAGTATATAATTAGCAAGTATGTCGTAAAATCGTGTTATAAATGGTACTAATTAATTTTGTACACGCTGTAATTCCGTCCCGAAAGTGAACATGGCAAACATTTTAAACAAATCACCGTAAAAATGTTTAGTGTTTCCATTTATCGTTTAAAATACAACACACAGACACACACATCTACGTACGTACATACATGCACATGTGTGTGAATTATTTCCCGGTCAGGAAATTCACAGTATGTAGGTACGCGTTGTTACCCTAAGTGCAGTAATTACAATAATTAAAGCAATTATTGAAATGTCTACCTATTTACGTACTCTAACATACATACATACACATGCACATAGACATTATAGTGGTTGTATTTTGATAACATGAAATTGAAGTAGATACCTTTAATTGTAAATAATTGGCAATTTATCACACATACATTCGTTTAATGGCATTTAATTGTTATTTTAATTTAATATGTTTGCCCCAGTGAAAATTATAGGTTTCAGAAATTGAGTTTCACGTAGAAAAACAACATCAACAGCGTCGACTAACTGTGTGTTGATCCATGGCACACTTTGTGCACTGAGAACTTTCAATTATTACTTGGCGCAAGAATTTAATAGGATTCAGTTAAGAGAAAAAAAATATAAGAACTAGATTCCATTGAGAGTTGCAAATATGTATAATATACAACAGTACTGTTATTTGTTATAGTTTTCCATAGATGTAGAGTCGTATATTTTAGCGGAGAATATCAGTCAAAACACAACTAGTAAACAAATAGAAACATTCAGTTCTGCATACATTGAATTATTTGTTTAAAACAAAATTAATTTATTTTACAAATTCAATTTGAACCTGTTCAAAACTGATTCGAAATAGGTAGATTTAAAAAAATTAGTATCACTTAACTATTTTAACGAGGCATAACCTAATCTTAGGGTTCGAAACTAAAAAAAAAAACTAATTTTAAATAGCAGCTGCTTATAATATGCTTAGTATAGAACAGGATGTACCTACCTATACCAATACTAATCTTGAAATTTTAAATAGAACTAAAGCGTCTAAATGTGCTTTTATGGAAATTAACTAACACAGATGCCACAATATGCGAATTTGCAATATACAATTTCCTATATCTGCCTAACTAATCAGGCAGGCCGTAAAAAGAACAATTTATATTTCTGTAAATTGAAGTACCCTCCAAGTTAAATCGTAATTATTTGGTGCGTTAGGATTTTGAAATAGAAATCGGAGTTGACGGTACATTAAAATGTTTACATGTCAGTAACGACACAATATTCAAATAGGACCGTGTTTTCGTATAATTTTAACACAGTGCACTAATGAATAGGTTCGTCGCTTAACGGATCGTTCGTGTCTCTTTGTACTCAAGAGTTAAAACGTACAATTAGCATAACATATCCTGTACTTTTAACGTTCATATTTTTGCAACGTAACGTAATACATGCACGGGGTTGAAATAGGCACGCATGTGTTTATGAAATTATGTACATAATTTGTAACACAAATGTAACAACTGTTATCACGACGGCTATGAAATATTCTAGTAGTATTTTTAAAAATATATTTCATGTTGAATTTAAAATGACATGCGTAAACAATGTTTCAAATATCATGTTCATATGTTGAATAATTGAATTATTATTCAACTACAGTAGAAATCGTTTTAAAACAACTTGCAACAGTTCGCCTTAAAATATTTCGTATTATAAATCCAATACATTAATATTACGGCATGGACAAAATGTGCATTTTATTAATAATTTTGACTAATGCATTTGCGTCTTAACCAATAACCACTGTATGTAAAATTAAAAAGGTCGGTAATGCTTACCTAAAAATGAGTTTTATACTTGATAGAAAAATTACCAGCAAAATATGGATTCATTTTTTTTTCGATAACTTGTAAAACAAATAAAAGCAATTAGATTATAATAATTCTAGATAAATTCTACTTGTTTTATATTATATTTATATAAAAATACAATTTCCGATAATTGCGTGTGATAAATTTTAATTATTGTCCTTGATTAGCGCAATAACTTACGAAAAATAACACGCATAATGTTGAAATGCAATTTTCCTATCGTACAATTTTTTTGCCGATAATTGTGTCATTGACAAAAAAAATAATCTATTAGAGACATTAAAAATGTCACTTTTTTTATCAACGATAAATGTATACTGGGTTATCGGCCATGTAAAAATATTGGAAATGTCATGTACATTATTTGCAATGATCGTTAATGACAATGAAGTGTCCTCACGTTTTATAATTGTTATTCATAATAGACTTAAATTTGAAACACAGAATTGTCAATATTTCAAGCTATATTGTTGAATGAAACTAAAGGTTTCTTTCTCGGCTTTTTTTTTCTTGATCAGATGACGAATAGGTATTAAACTAAACAAAGAGTGCATTGAAGCATACATTTCTTAACTGTTGTGCTTCCTGTGGAGCAAAATAAAATGATCAGACACGCTTTACGAGAGAATACTGGAATGTATCGACGCTAATTCATCTGCGCACATCTCGTATAAAACTCGTGTCAGTGGGTCTCGTTTCGATATTGTTTGTTTTGACGCGAGGATTTAAGTTTATATTTATGTATTCATGCGTATATGCATGGAAAAAATGCACAAAATTTACACAAAAGCCGGTATGGCTTGCGTACGGCGACCATATAGATGTTTGGATTTGCTGTGTCATCATCAGCATAGTGTCGGGTGATTTACCGCACCAGTGCTGCCGTCACATCACGCTTAATCGAATTACCTACAACCCCGCGACCGAAACGAACCACGCCACTGGATCGTGTCAACATTCGTTTGTTCATCTAATTGTCACAAAGCCAGGAGCCGCCTTTGATTCTTCGAAGTGTGATTATAGAAGGAGTAATAATATAGACATTACATAGTTAGCCGTGCTAGTGACATTATACGAAGATGTCATTATATGATGAACACATTTGATGTATATCCATGGCAACCGAATAATTGATGTTTGAGATGTCAATAGCAGGCATATTAGTAGGTACACTGTTATTTTTGATTTCTTCATGTTTTTGCAGGACCGGAGCACTAAATTGTCGAAGTTACACGACGATTTACCCGATGATAATCGAGTAGCGATATTCCTATCAGTCTTGGCGCTTGTCACAGACGGTATGTGAGAAAAAGATGGTTTTATTACAATAGTATACTGTTACTAATCATTTATTTATTTTAACAGATTATTAATGCCGGCTTGTTTTCATATTTGAATTTTCCATCCAACTGCTCACTTCAATTTGATTGTCATTGTATTTCATTCTCTTTTTAGGTTCTAAATAATGGAGCTACTACAAAATAACTAAAAACTAAGACGGACAGAGCATGGATATAATACTAATATTATTTTTGTAATAATCTAAACATAATAATCCATTATAATTTGTATTGGATTTAAGCCGATCCACTACAAATAGTTATTTGTTTAATTTGATTTCATTTGAGCGTTTAACGAAAAGTCTATTCATTTTTCGTGTCTGTATTTTATGAAAAGACATGATTGGAAAATATATTCCATAAGCACATAGATACCTACGATATTAAGTATGTAGCTAAATAGTTAGACATTGAAATAAATACAAAAAACGTTATATCCCAGTTACATGAGGTAGTACAATTAAGCATTTATTAAGGTCCATCAGGGTTGTTGCCAGCGCATACCAGGAAGATAATACACAAATTACTGATATCAACTAACTTAATTTAAAGTAATATATGATATTCTATCGAAAATGATTAAATAATATTTTAAGCCTAGAACGCGACTAGATTATGCAAAATCCTAACGTAATTCTGATTATTAGTTCTTATTAGAATACTAAAAGGTAGCAACGGTAAGCTAAAACAGGGAGTATACTTTCTACCGCCCCTATATAAACCGGCTAAATAGGCGTGTTAGTGCAACACTAAATTATAGAACACATTCATTATGCACCGTTGAAATAATAACTGGTAGATACCTAGTTATCAGTAGCGGCTGAATTGCCCGCAGAATACAATGAATAAATATCGTTTCACACTTACTGTCCATTTGTCCATTGCCATCCACATGTTCTCCCGTATCGCCCAAATCCACCAGACTCCGTATCGAGAACACCGATTTGGCGGGCCGCGATTTACACTGATCCGGTCCTGGGTCGCGCGGTCTGGCGGCTGTTGTTAGATCCATTTCGACGGCACAACCGTTAAAATCCATCACACAAATAATTCACAATCTCACACTTCTATAATTCCTATTGTCTGCAAGTAACAAAACCGTTTGTCTTTTGTCACGCACGAAATGCTAAAAACGCGGCACACTTTTCAACCGTGCGCATATAAACTATTGTTTGTTGCAAATTCGCTTAACTGACTTCCGTTAACTAACTAACTAACCTTCAGCATGGATTAGTTTTTATGACTGTGTAGAAGCTAACAACTGATTAAACACCGGGCTATGCGGCGGTTAAATTCAAATGACTCTAGGGTTATTTTGCATTGTTTGCATAGTTTGTTATAGTATGTTAATACATACACATTGTACGCGAGTGTTGTAAACGTATAATAAGTGTATACGATAGATTAGATATATGTATGTACGTAAATTGCAGTAATTATACTATCACCGGAATGAATACGTTTTTGCAGGCCGATAATTTACCATTTAAGAGAGTGTATTTTATCGGTTGGATGGTTGCGTAATTACACAAAATTACCCTACACTGTTAATAGGTACACGGTACACTGTAACCTATTTACTGAACAATCTTTGGTCACTGGTCACATTTATTGTCACTTGTTGGTAAAATAAACGAAACACACACACACAGTCATGTATGTATGGTATGGGTTGTGGTAATATAACCTCTTGTTGTGATTTTGACAGATGTTGTGATTGCACGCGTGACGCCGTGTGGATGTGAGCGCGCACGCCTGGACACTGAGGCACGCTAACACAGGCCGCAGTCACCGGTAGCTTGTACAAGGGGGCCTGTCCCAAGGGGGCGTAGCGGTACGGCCCCCTCGCTCGCCACACACACACACACTAACACATACGTACGTACGCCCAAGGTAATCAATCATACACTACTACTATTGCTGCTGTTGATAGTTTGTTCCTTGTTAGCAAAACAGACAGACATCTAACAAGCCTGAACAGGCACAGAACAATTAGTATTGTATATATGTAGAGGTATTAGGTATCTTACGTAGGTACTTGGGATTTAATCTGAATTAGTACCTTCTTGTTCGTATTTCATAAAAAAGACACTGGCATACGTACTAATATGTAAAATAAATATATACTTATAAAATGAACACAATTTAAAGTTCCAGATATAATTACACAAATGTAAGTTTTAATGCAAATGGATGATAAAATATGTTATAGTGAATTCCTAGCAATTCGCAAACTCTCTATATGATAAAATATTCTATAACCGCCTTACTTATCATCATAGTCCGCTGTAAAACATGTACTTAAATTTCAATATATGTAAATTAAAATACCCTTAAGTCAAAAAAAGTTTTCAGATCTTTTAGATTTTAAGACAGAAATGTAAACAAGTGGATAATGATTTGAATTATTTTTTCCCCCTATTTATATATTATGTAGGTATATAATTAATTAAATATAATGAATTACTACAAAGTTGAAGAGAAATCTATTTCATATAATTTAGCCACTATTTAGAATACTTAGTGGCTAAATAAAAAATAGTCAATTCTATCGACTTGCAGGTGAGTATTATAAAAACTGTTAAAGCGTAAATTATATTTTTATTTTAGAATACAAGTAAATATTTTTAATTTTTATACCTATATAAAACTTATATTCATGATGTTAAACAATATGTTTGATAATATGGTAATTCAGAGAAATTATATTAATCTTTACAAAGAAATATAAAAGCTCTGATATTTTGAATACATGGAACTTGCATTACACGTTATAAAGTGACAACTCAGCAACATTAGTTACATTATCGTAGATACCAAGTACACGAGAATATTATATTTAACATGTTCTCCATATCAAATTCAAAATTATCAAATTATCAAAGAAATGTATTAAAAAATCCTCCTGTCAATTATCTAAATATTGGTATAACAAAGTTGAGAAACGTATAAAATAAGTACATAGAGATAACCCTCCTAAAGCACGGTATTCTATAACACGGTTTCGCTTTAACACGTTTAGACATTTACAGAAAACCTCGTAGGTATAACACGGCCACCTACAACATGGTTCACTCTAACACGATCAGAAATTGGCGGAAATCCTCGTATAACACCGGACTTTTACTATTTAACGTATGTTTGTATGTATGTATTTATAAATCTAAATTACACACTAATACATATGTAAATGTCAGAAAATACTGTTCTTCTTACATATATATTTCAAAAATCAGTGTTCTGTGTCTCGTACCTACAGGGCAGTGATGAAGAATAAAATTATTAAATTGTGTTATACATGCATATATTAATATTTTAAATAAAAAATTACTTGCATGGACTTAAAAACTGTTATAATATATTTTCAGAACCTTAACTCCTCTTTGTACTTGCTCTGGGTCTCATATAACACGGTCTCACATAACACGGTATTTTCTAGGAACCTATCTACCGTACTATAAGACGGTTACCTGTATACTATTTTTCAGCTATGAAAATAAAGTTCTTAGAAATTTTAAATAAAAAAAATTATTCATTTAGTTTAAATATTACGGAGAGAATTATTTTCAAAATTAATTCCTATAGCAAAGTTACAGACTTACAGATGATGTGAATTTGTTCATTTTAAGAACGAAATGAAGCCTGCTTTTAATGAATACATTCTCGCTTATATTTAACCAAAAAACTACAAATCAAATAGTGAATAATAGTTAGTTATATCCGCAAGTAATTAACATTTCACACGAGTGGTTGAGGTACGGGTGATTATATGCACCATAAGTACATACCTACCTGTACCCGCGTGGCAGAAGTAGTATTTCATTACCAGTTTGTTGATAGATGCACCTACTGCAAGTTATACTTGTGCACAGGAAATACTAATGAACCGTGAAATTAATCTGAAACTTGTCAAATACAAAAGGAACACAAGTTAGTCGGTAGGCATTTGCCAGTTAACTTGTTCATGTGTTTTTTGTAAACAGCTGTTGTTGTTCGTATTTCTACCTACCAGTGGTAACAATAAATACTTCAATATTCGTTAAGAAAATTCAACTCAAATTAATAATATATTAATATACTTAAAGAAATTTAATAGCCATTTTTCGAAGATATGTAAATCGCCAATATAATTTGGAAGGTTAATTATACGTAAGATAATTTATTATTTATGTTTAACTAAATTTAATGTTGATTAAAAAAAAATCATTATTATAGATATATTAAATATAATTAAGTTTTGAGAATTAATTTATTATTTACCTACATATCTCATTTCTTACCAAAACAATAATAAGATTTAAGGTAGGTATATGAAATAAATAGAGAAATATATGTATTATTGATTTTGTCCAATATTTCCAATAATATGACAAAGATAATGTTATTCCTAATACAATTCTCATTCTTGCTTCATATATATTTATAGTTTATTTCTTTCATACTATGTTTATCTAGAGATTAGGGCTTTAATCATTATAGATAAGAAATATTTACAAATATAAATATTAAATATAGTAGAATAAATATTTCAAATAATATCTCACTAATTTCTCTAATACAATAAAATTGTATTTATTCAAATCCTAAAAAAGATAAAAATAACTAACCTTTGATGACGAAAACCTACATATAAAATAGAATTGTTATTCTCGATATGTATCTATGTAAATAGATATATCAACATGTAATACACCGTATATAAATAACATATGTTCAAATAAAACATTCCATTTCACATACGATGAGATCTTTTAAAATGGTTGGAATTATAATTTTAAATGAAACAAATAAAAATTCTTACTCAATTCATATTACCCTATAACGTGGCCACGCCTCCCCGATCTACAGTCGACCAATTTCAGCGTTGGTCTCCCACCAGCGCTATAAAATGGCGCTATGGGGGCGTGGTCAGTGTACAGTGGTAAGTTGAAGCAAAGTGGTGGCGGGGGAAGTAGTTTGTTTTATTTGTTTATTTCTCTCAACAACTGACGTGATTTATTATCACCCATAAAATATGTAAACCAATTTATATAGAGTTAGTTTTTGATAGTTGAATGGCGTGACATAAAAATATAATACACATTTATTTAAGTTCATTATAGGTTAGTTTTGTGGATTCTATATCCGGATATGGAATCGTAATTTCTTTTAGGAGAGGGGCGGAAATTTCATGTAAAGTATTGTATTATTTGATACTATTGTGATATCTGTACCTACATACAATATATGCATATCAAATAGATAGGAGTATCTTTTTAAAATAACATACGTAAATAGATAGGTACAAATATAAAAATTTATGGCTATTTTTAGAAATTAGCTATTATAAATTATATTAAAATAATTAAATGACTATAAATTATACTGCTTCTAAACATGTAAGTTTTATGATGATTTCTTCATTAATAATTATGAGAAAATTAATTTTAAATTTAATATTCACCATCTAAAATTTATGTCGTATATTCCAAAGCGGAGAAAACAGTGCGCCTGGTATTTTGGCAACCAGCTTAACACGTGTGAATAGCACATTGTACACTTTACGTTTAACCAGTAGCGTCCGCATTTATTTTTCTCAGAAGGTACATGCCATTATAAAGAATTTTAGATTAATAATATTTCTGCACTTACCACATTAACTACGGATAAAAAGACGCTTTTATCCTGCCTTGGATACACCTGAAATAAACGAGGAACTTGGATATAGGATAATAATGTATACAGAAATATTTAAGTACAACTTTTGTATTAAAAAAAAAAATTACGAAATAAATTGTACATCCGTAAATAATTTCGGTCAGTGTAATATAATATTTAAGTAATTGATTAAACTCTTTGAACTAAAAACGCGCGAGATACAAAACAGAAAAACTATTAGGCTTACACAATGTAAGGCACATTAAATATACAATAATATAATCGAAGTATTGCAACGTAAAAAAAACATATTGAACAATGTCTAAAATTATTTACAAAGTAATAAATAAAATCACAAAATTATTAGACCTAAAATATAGAAATCACACTGTAGTATATTTTATTAGATTATTCAGAAACGAAGAAGAATTTCTGAACCAATCCAATCGCTAGGTATGTATATTGCAAAAACGTTGTAACATCTGTCGGTGATTATTAGTAGGTTGTACGTGATACGAAATTGTTTGCTCTTACACTCTAACTTACACTGTATAAGTTCTTATTGATTACGTTTTTAAGTCTTATGTGATATTATTATATTGATAGTGAAGACACATACTGTTACATATTCGGTAGTAGTATTTGTTTGAATAATTTGACAGTTCATTCTTATACAAGTGAATCTAACCTAAAAAATATATGCAGAATTGAGTTTACAGTGTCAACATTTGTTGCAGTAATGTTTCTCAATAACCAGTGTTTGAGATTGTGTAGGTAAGAAAATGAAAATGTATTGACTAGATTTTTGTAATAACCTAATAACATACCAATACTATAAACTATACACAATCCATTGTCCTTATTACACAAGTTAATAACATTAGGCTCTTGTGGAATCCATTCGTTTGTCAGTATGTATAATATACATGTGTTATACATTAGATTAATTGATATTATGGCCGGATTATTAACTGAAACTTCAGGTTATTAATTATGAAAATGATGTTGATTTATCGGTGGTATATATATTCTCTGAAATAATCATGTTTCGAACTAAATTTGCTACTTTTGAGGCAAAAAAGGGCCCGAGACGGACATTTAGACGGGCCGCCTTTGACTACGAAGTTTTTAAACCAGTGTTTCTCACATAAATTCGTTGATGAAATGTCTTTTAAACGCACAGGAGACACTGTTCTAGATATGCATAATTTAAGCTACAAGCTTAACCTTTCTTTGGCACATTCTTCAAAATGAACAACTTGCATCGCAACAGATATTTGATCAAAAACAGGGCGTTAATGTATATTTTAGAATTTGTAAATATTATGTCTAAATGTTTATTTAGTATGTTTTAGGAAAGTTGCAATGCACGTGCTATGTATATAACAGCGAGGTGTACAAAATGTGTAAAATGGTACAAAAATAAATTGTATGTATGTATGTACGTTTTGTATGTATGCATTCACAATGTACTAAATTAATTACGTGGCAGTAAAAATCAAAAACCTAACTTACTATAATAAATTTGCGTTTCATTGGTTTACGAACTACGAAAATATCTAGTTTGTTGGAAAATAAAAACACGAATATGTACAACGCAAAATTCTGAGCTACTAAAAATGGATCTTCTGTTTTTTTTTTCAAAAAAAAAAAAAATAAAACTTTGTTGTAGGCTACGACACAAAGCTCAAATATTTGAATATCTAAATATAAGAGAGAGAGAGAGAGAGATCATAATATAAGAGAACACACTAAGTAAAGACGAATATAGAGTCACAAAATATCAATTCATAAAAAATTATGACAAATTAAAATTAAATTAGGGCTGGTACCGGATTTGGTGCGTGTAATGGTGACTTCGGTGATTGAAATCTGAGTAATTCCGATACTGTAATCGCCACTTGAACTAATCCCCTCCCCTCCAGTACGTCGGCCGCACAGCATACTAGATTCTAGAACAGAAATGATTTAAAATTATAACAACACTAATCTATACAAACATATTGAGTTGTATGACTAATTATTGTGAGAAGAATTAAAGATTGCCAAGTACTGGTTATTCATAATAATTTATTACATAAGCTGCTCCATAAATACTAGGGGTACATTTTCGAAATTGAAAATCCATAACAATAATAAGCTACTTTTTGCAATAAATCAACAAATGTTTAAAGTAACGTTTGCCAAAAACTATGGCTTACGAAATAATCAAATGTTACTATATTCTATAAGAAAACAAAGAAACAAATAACGTATTTAAATACATACTAAGAAATACAGTTCATTATAAATATGAGAAGTGGCGTAACATATAGTGGTGGTGACATGTTTCATAAAAAACAATAGTTACAACGTGGTAAAATTGTTGCCACTGCTCTTTTTAACTCTAAACAAAAATAATAATAAAATTCAGCTTGTTTACCAAAACAAGTGTAAATTAACAATTGTTCGGTTTGTACATATAACATAAAATAGCGGTTATAAAAATTTGTTTTGCTTTTGTTTCGAGAAATTTAAATGAAATACTTTGGAATTTTTTTAGTTACAGTCTTAACATATAATACTGGAAGAATCAGTACGAATATTTGAAAACGGATGACTAGAAAAAATTAAATTATTATAGACAGGGGCAGACTGGCCCCACAACATATAGATTGTCGATGTTCGAGACTTGTTTTAAAAGGTACACCATTTTATTCCAATCCACCCCTGATAAATGTCATGCGAACGACTAGGAATAAGTATAAGTACAATAATCCTAATGATATATTACATTCAGATCAAATAATCATTTTTTTAATAATTAGAAGGCACACTTAACCATGACTCAGAATTTTCAAAATTTATAAACTGAAACAGTGAAAATTGTAAAATTAAAATACCTTCGTCCCAAAATTAACTAAAAACATTTAATAAAAAGGGGATCTTTATTTAAAATTCATTGTTTATATATTTCATAGAATTGTTTTTGATTTTGCGATTTTGGAAGTAAATAGTAAAATGAATTTAAAATAGAGATCCATATTATGCATATATAGGTGTATTAATATATTTAAGCTTCTGATATTCTAAAAATATTTCGTGTAGCAACTAAAAATGTGTGTGTGTATTGGTACGCGGCATAGTTGAAAATACTGTTATTTATTCTAAAACTAATCATATTCTTTGCCAAATAACTGTCGTTCCCCTACAGACGAACAAAAAAATAATACAAATTAATTTAATTTTGCAGAGTCGCCAAAATAATGTATATTTTAATGAAACTAACGCATCTTAACAAATTACTCGTAATACGAATACACCCCCGTTCGTAAGTAGGAGAACAACTGTGTGTATTATTGATTTGTTATATTAAAAGCAATAAATATGTAGTTATAAATACTAGCAACAGGCACTGTTCGTATCATAAGACGATCAAATCTTCATCACAAAAATTCCCAATAAAAAAACATCTCTTTTTTCCCATTTTTAAGATTAATAAATAAATTATTAATAAGAAGTAATATGTTCGTTTTATGAACTCGTCAATTTTACTTGATACTAGATATTAAACACGCAGCAGGCAACATAAAAGACATACATAATTAAAACACACTCCGAAAGTAGGAAACTAAATTATAACTAAAATTAACAGGTTCATAAAACAGACATATTACTTCTTATTAATAATATTGACGATGAACTTCGGAACTGTCAATATAATATTTAATAAATAAATTATTGAATAAATACTGTGGGGGGATTATAGTATAATATGGCGTGTAAAATAGTGCCATTTGTATTTTTTGGAATTTGATATTTGGTATATTTGCAGAGAGATATAGTTTGAACGTTTGTGTATATGTAAGCCATTACTATGTAGATATATACGGCTATGTACAAAAAAATTGTGTGTATATCTAATATACAGAGTGTTTCAATACTGGATATTGAAAAATTTGTACTAAAGAAATAAAGAAACAGTACAATTTGTATTATGTATATGAATTAATATTAACTGTTAATCAAGATTGGCATTAATAAAATTTCGTTTTCCATAGGTTTATGTGAAAATTGAATTAAATTACTCGGCGATAAATGAAAATAATACGAATAGTATGGAATGTTTAAAAAGGGTTTAAAGTTAGGCCGCAAAATGCGTTAATATTCGATAAAATTACGTAACATTAAACAATAAGTTACCGATTATTTTACTTAAAAATAAAACATCAAATTTAAAATCAATGAAATGTGTTAATAAAATTTCTTAATACAAACGTTAGTGTTAGAAATAAATATGAATGAGAATATGGTGTTAAAATCAACATGAACCAAGAAATATATGTATATGTGTGTTAGAATGAAATGTGTGAAGTTAATCAGGTATTGGATATACGGTCAGAAGTGCGACTGTTCCAATGAACAAAGCAAGCAGTAGAAGTGTTGAGACTGTGGTGTTTTCCGTCAAGAGATGGCATTGGTGTTGCATGTGGCCGGCTGCAGCGTCTAGTAGTTGTTCAGGTGGGCGGTTCTGTTGCCCGTCGATAGATGTAGCGGCAGCAGTTGCTGGCGCAGACGTAATTGCTGTCTGTTCACAGACAGCTTGAATTGTGGTGAGCAGACGGGGCAGGCCCGACCCTGTCAGGCCCTCCGTGATGTCAACACTAGAGCACAGCCGGCCCTGCAACCATACCACAGTCTCACACCTCCACAAACCTACGAACATATAAGTACGCAAACAAACGGGACAATAAAATGATAATAACTGCAGCAGTGACACAGTAGTAGCGACATTATGCGGCGTGGATTGGAACTAAAGCAAGGTATAAGCAAAGCCAAACAAATGCTGCAACGGATGGGATGTGTGCATATCAAAATATTAAAACATAATAAATATAAATTTCTTTTAAGATTGTTCATAATGTGGTCTTTAGGTTCATTTAAATCAGCTGTATGTAATAAATTATAACTATACGCAATATACAAACTTGATATTTAGTTTGTATATTATGTAATATATTTAAATATGGTTCTAGTAGTTTTAAGTGTATTATTCGTAACTCACCTCTTCCACTCCGATTTTCCGACAGGCTTCTAGGAAATTATCAACGTTTCTGCGACACCTTGCCATAGTTAGTTTTGGCTGTAATGAATACTACGTTTTAACATTGTATTGTACACTATGTATTTCAATGAACGACATACCACTGCAGGCGATGGTACATGTATACTAGCAACAGATCGTGGCTTAACATGATTCGCCAAGTGACACAGTACAACGCCATCTGTAAGCGCTGGCGCCAAGTCTGCTGGCAGAGCCATTTTCAGTCGAGTCTCTATGATCTGCATAAGAGAAAGAAAAAAACAATATTATTGTCATTTTATAACAAGGTAAATGTAGTGAAAATTGGACAAGCGCAATCGTTAATAAGATAGCACAATTTTTATTTTAGCTTAAAGACAATATAATACTTACACTTCTTAATTGATCTATCAAGTCCGATTCTTCTTTCGCCTTATCGAACTCCCGTCGCATCGTGAAACTCAACTTATCCGGCGGTATATCTCGGTTCCATGAAATATTCCTGTTTGTTTTAACACCGTTCGTATTCTTCAGTGTCCCATTCGTCGGTCCATTTACGAATCCCACTGACGCAGTCACAATACGTGGGCTACTGAGCTTGCCATTAGGACAATTATCATGAGCCATAATGCCCGTGGAAGCCTTCACCGGACTCTTAGGTTTAACATAGTCCTGGATGAACTTGGAGGTCCCGTTTTTACCGTTATACTCGACACTGTTACCGTTAACAATGGCGGGCATATGCGATGGGGAGAACGTATTACAGTTCCTAGATGGTGTTACTTTCTGCACCGGCCGCTTGGGACTCGTATCATCGAATATATGCTTCGGACTACTGAGAACCGCATTCAATGGAGTAGGGTCTGACTTGGAGGTAGCGAGAGTGTTATGGGAAGGGGACGCGTGATGTGTGGGTGTGCAAGGTTCAGTTTTATAATTTTGATCATCGGCATCTTTTGTACGATAGATTGCGGGGCCATCTTGTGCTCGTTGTTGCCTTAAGGCTTCCTTGTATTCTCTGTAATTCAAATTTGAACAATTTTCAAAGAGTTTCTCTCTTTAGACATATATAGCACGAACTAAAAAAATATTATCGAGGGTATAAATTAAGATTTTGGAATAAATAAAATATTACACTACTATTACTGGGTTTCAACGAAGAAGTTCAAATTCAATCTCGAATCAAATTCAAATTGGATAATATCGAAATCTATCTAGTAGCATTAATGTTATATACATCGTAGTTTTGCTATTATTCATTTTGATTCGCAGATATAAATTGAACCTTATCCTAGAAACTCGGCGTAAGTACTACAAAAATTACATGCTTCATATATATATATATATATATATATATATATATATATATATATATATATATATATATATATAACTATCTATAAAAGTGTTTAAAAATATAGTACAATATCTCATGCACAATACAAAAGTTTAACGCAAGTATATATGTCACAATCTAACCTGTATGTCTGGATTTGTTGCAAAGGCCTGCCTTTATCTTCAACTCCATTACCGTTGACAATGTAATCGATGCCCGGACTGAGACGAGCACTGAAATATACATACACACGCAGGCTGGATTTAGTATGCAAGCTATCAACATACATGCCTACATACATACACTACAATTCATACTTCACAAACAGCCTAAAATGTACAATATTAATTAAAACGCATTTGATGCATAGGCGTATACAACTTTTTGTTTTTGCAATAGCAGTAATAAAAGTTTATATACATAGTTTTCGAAATAAAATACCGAAAAGTTGCGGCTAATTCGCATTCGGAAGAAGCATAAGCTATTTTACGAAACTGATGAATGTTTTGAGATGACATGAAAACAAATTCGTTATTTAATTTTTCTATTGGTAATCAAGTTCCAATTTCAAATTTTCTGGGGAATAAAAGACCCTAGGAAAAAGCTGTTGATCATACATAAAAATATGTATATGATTACACATTTCTAATAAAAACCTTGTTTTGTTTCAAAGTGTATCAGGTTTAACATACACTAAAACTGCGGATCTATCAACATCTTTTAAATTCTAAAATAAACAGAACTACAATTTAAAAATACCATCTGCTGCTCGCTTCGCAGCGATTTAAAATTAGAACTAACATGAAAATAATAAACTATTTTAATGTCTTCTCGTTAATAACAATTAAATAGTTCTCGTATACTCCGATAGATGGCAGTGGGATTTATTTTTCTTAATACACTTTGAAACAACAGTTGATTTTATATAAATATATACAATTTTGTACACATGAATACAAATACAACGAATATACATGCACATATATACCTATTCGTTTCTTTATTCGTCCGTAAATCATCCAGACGGTGTTGATCCAATGCTTCGTGTAAATTAACTTTGGCCATCTCTTCATCCAGATTCACATTATCACCGGGTGAGATGGTAGAAGGTGTGGATATGCCCGAATGTGAACCGTTATTTAGTTCGACGGTACGAATAGGAACAGGGGTGGATTCGGTGCGTGTCCATTTTTGCTGGCCAGTTTCTGGCTCACCTAAAAAAATTGCTAGTTTAATATCTGACTCAAAATAAAGTCAAATACCGGCCATAAAAATATGTTTACACAAATATATAAATACCAAATTTGCAAGTACTACATAATTACAAATATAAGGCGAGGTTTTTCAACTATTGTTTTCTGAAAAAGAAGCGTTGTACTACATTTAAGGCTTAAGGAATGTATTTTATAATTTAGTTTTAATATTGGCGGGCGTATATTGAAAATATTCTAAACTGTAGAGTTACTAATATTGAACTACTATATTGAAGGCGGTAGTCTATAATTTCGCATACATATGTACATATACAGGATGTTACAGGAATAGCGCACTGCACTGTACACTTACTTTGTACTTCCTGTGACCACCGTTTGTCGAAACCGTCGCTCGTGCTATACCCGCTATCCACGTTATGTCGCTTGTGTCGCAACCTGTCGGGCAGATGTGACGGTGGACCTGCTCCCGCAGGGGTTGAACGTCTCACCCGTCGGCCCCCCTCGCCAATTAACCCCCGCTTCCGTTCCTGTTTGATCGATTCTATTTCGAGATACTTGAATATGTGCACCCGACCTCGTCTGCATAACTACAACAATATATTAAACTTCCATATTATCGAGCATATTGGAAATGATTCTGTTAATAATATCAATTAATGAGTATTGCATCTCGTAAATGTAATAGAACTATCTGTAGAAATGTATATATTTACCACATCTGTTTTATAAACGTTAACTATTTACTTCTTTACTGCCGTTAAAATTTACATTTATTTCCTATTAAATAAATTTAGTTTTAATTATAATGATTGCAATACACTCTGTAATTATAGATTTATTATGCTCAACATTTAATATACGAACATCAACATATAAGGAAGTTTAGAGAAAATTGCAATGAAAATAAGGAAGTAGCAAATAAACTGGTTTTATATTCAGTGTTATTACTTTGAAATAGAAAAAAAAACACTACAATTGCTATCCTTGAAACTGGAAAATTACTAATTACCTTATAAAGGTGTTTGAATAAATGCAGTATAGAACATATGTTTATCTAAAAACTGTTAAAATATACATATGTTATACGGTGAACTTACCGATGCCGGTGGTGATGTCAACGGATTATCATCTACAAACAAATCTATCAACGTCTTCATAAGCCTCAACTCCACCGGTAATGTAGGTATCCTATTCGCCCTGATGTCCAAACGGACAAGCCTCAAGTACGTTACTTCCACCGGTAAACTCAACAACAGATTACTCCGTAACAACAAACTTTTCAGATGTGGCAGGTCACTCATGTGCGGTGGCAAATGTGTAAGCTGGTTACAGGACGCGTCCAACTCGGTAAGACACGGCATCCGTCCGAGTTCGTCCGGTAACTCTCTAAGCCGATTATTGGATACGACCAAAACTTGCAGAGGAAGCTGGCATAGTTCACGGGGAAGTTTAGTCAACTGGTTCCTGCTTAGATCCAGGTGGCTGAGACACTGTAGTCCGCTTACGGTGTCCGGGATGGACCGTATGACATTGTGGTAGGCGTGCAGACGTTCCAGGAATGGATAAGTCGTCACCTCTTCTGGAAGCTCGGAGAAACGGTTCTTGGACAGATCTAAAGAGAAAATAATGTTACATACACAAATAAAGTTCTAATTTTAAACTACACTGTTTAACTATCAATCTTAAAAATATTCCATTAAATACAAGGATCTTTAAATTTTGCGGTTCAAAATTTGTAACTCATTAATTGCTAGCCAAGTCAAACACCACAGTAATTGGTTTCCAAATAAACACTTCAAAATAGAACAGTTTACGTCGTAAATTTTCTAGTAAATTGCAACAGTTATTATCAACATATTCGACGAATAAATTTCTATCCGGTTTTTCCTTTGAAATATACACAAAAGCAAGGGGGTTTAATCAAAAGGAAATTGTAATGCGTATTGAAAAAAGTGTTATCTATATTTAATATAATGGCTATATATATATATATATATATCGAACAATATTTAATATTTACTTTTGATAAGATTTGTAGTGCCTAATCAATAAATCAATAAACTGACTCAACCACTAATACATTGTTAGCAAACATATTATACATAGAATATTGTAAACAATTTAATACGACGAATAACCAAAGGTGTAAAAAAAACCGAATAAGTTAAAGAGAAACTTGGGAATTCATGAGTTCCAGTAATTGTATAAAATAGGTAAATAAATTGTTAGATTTTACAAGTATAACCAAATAATTAGTTCTACTAGACAAATCACACGCAAGTTGACATAAGTACTTCAACTTAAATTGGCATTCTTGAAATATAATTAGCACTATCGAAAATTGTTAGGCGCCAAGGAACTTTTACATTTTAATTAGTATATATATATGTTAAACTTTTAAATAATATTCTATAAACTAACTCGTATGAAAATTAAGAATATTAGGTAAATTTCAGCTTTCCTAACTTTACGATCAAGCCTAATTTCAATGTAGCATCTTGTCAGTGAATCAAAATGACATCTGAGTGAGTCTTGAAAGAAATGCCTAGACAGTAATGCTGTGAAGTGTGTATGATAAACCATTGCAAATATCAACTACATGTATATAATATGAATACGTTAAATAATAAAGCTACCAGCTATGACTGATTCATTGAATGTGACCAAAATACAGTCACAATTTTACCTGGAAATGTACTTTAACTGGTTCCCGTTATTTGAATTCATTTTGTATAATTGAGATATCAAGGTAAGGCATGTCAATTTAATGTAAATTCGTCATTTTTAGCTCATCGACCTCCTGTCGAAGAGCTATAGTGTTCGGTACGATGTCTGTAGCATCTTCCGATTTCAAAAATTTTTGCACAGAAATCCCGGACAGACCCCCTGGACCACGAAATGACTATTACAACATATGTCCGTATGTATGTCGCTCGTCCGCTCGCTCGCTCGCTCGCTCGCTCGTACGAGATTTTTTTGTTCCACTCAGATCTCCTAAACTACCCAACGGATTTTTATGAATTTTTTTCTGCAGATACTTGTTATGGTCTAGTTGTGCAAGGTATATTTTATTTTTCAAAATTTTCCTTCGTACTTGAGAAAAAAAATATTTTCCACCTTTTTTTCAGTTTTTATTTTTTTTCTCCTTTATTTTTCACTCAATTGTGTTCAAAATTTTCTTGCATATGCAGGAAATGGAACAATATTTTTCCATATTTTTTATTTTGAAAAATTATGTAAGACCATTGGAGAAAAAAATATTTTTTAATTAAAAATTGAACAAAAGAGGATCAATGCATTTATAGTCGGCTTAGTTTGCTTTGCTTTTGTCAAGAGAAGAAAATGTATTCACACTTGTTTTAAATTTGTTGTTTTATTTGCGACCTAGGCACCTACGACTTTAAAAGTGAATTTAGATAAATAATAATTTGTGATATATTCAGACTTGCACATACGTCGATGAGCTGCAGGCATGGGTGACTAACCCATTCTTTGAATACTAGTTGTTGTTATTATTTACGATCGAACTGAGTTGGATGCTGATGTTGGCTCATTACTTTATAATTCTTATAAATGGTTTATGTGTATACTGAGATATGCATTGTATTATTTTGCTTATCTATTTGTGTCTGGCGTTAATGTTGTATTGCGCATGTGTGCGTAAATTTGCGACGTCTAGTCTGTGAATGAACTTCCGTGCATGTACAGGGCGCTGGCCCGAAACACCCTGTCACTACCCCCGGTCCTATAGACCAGTGGTGGCGGAATGAGTTTTTTTTTTATCTAACAGGACCGCTAAGCATTGTTAGAACTTTCAATTGACCAATTTTATCTAACTGATAACAGGTTATTATCAAAATGCAGCATTTTATGAATATTTTAACAGGGACCTGATACAGGAAAAATCAATAATTATTTTGGCATTTTCCTTGAATTCATTCATATATAATAAGAGCTATTTTAAATAATAAAATCTAATTTATTTACTTTGTAAAAGCCACAATATTTATTCAATTAATGGAAC
The DNA here is from genome assembly GCA_963422195.1 of Carabus problematicus. Classification (NCBI taxonomy): domain Eukaryota; kingdom Metazoa; phylum Arthropoda; class Insecta; order Coleoptera; family Carabidae; genus Carabus; species Carabus problematicus. Next base: position 9,479,713 of record OY728582.1, on the reverse strand, counting down.
ATGTTACAACAACATTGTGTCAGTTTCAACTTGTATTAATAATACATAATATACAATACATATTATTTAAATGTTTATTTTAATTTTAGTATACAATGTTTACAACCTTTTTTTTTATTAATTTAATCAACATTGTGGTTTTTACAAAATAAACATATGAATAATTTTATTATTTAAATTGAATTACCGCGGCGTAAATATATATTTTAAGAGCTATTTTATTATCATGATATAACTTTATATTTAATTATTTTCTTAATATAGAACAATCAACTAGAAGACTTACGGTACTTTAGTAAATTGATTAATTGATTAATTACATTAATAGAACGTAATCTATTTCTGTGAATTTTGTTCATATTACGTATCTACGATGTGATAATATAAGATGATAGAAAAATCTGTTTGCTATTTCTTAAGACAGTAGGCGTTCAAAAACGAAGCCGAAAAATTGAGCAGGTGTTTCAGCTTAAACAGCTGCCGTTGTTTCGCAAACGCAGACTGCGAATTCCGCAATGTTGACTGGTTCTGTTAATTTTTATTTGCAACAAAATTAAATCGCTTGCTTTATATAGTTAAGCCCATACATGGAATAATTACAAGATAATTTTGTATTTTATACCTAGCTATTTATTTTTATAAATGAAACTGGCTCTGAAATAAAGTAGACCAAAAACAAATATAATTTATTGATAACTGCTAGAATTAGCACAAACATACCTATATATTCTAAACTTGTATTTAATATATTAGCATACTTACTTCGATTGAATAAATACTTAATAATGCATATAACTAACACCCAAATTACATGTATGTAAGCTTGCGTGTCGACTATGGTTTAATCGCGATACATATTTTCGTACAATTAACATGAAATGTACAAGATATATACCGTGATAAAAATAACGATCTTGAACTTGAAAAATAGTCTCTCGTCTGCGCTTGTAGTTGACAGGAATGTATTTTGGTTTTTCGAGGGTTCAAAAAAGCTAAAAAATCTTGATAAATGATATTTAAGTTGTCAAATGCAATTGTTTTGTGAGTAATTGATTATAGATGACTTTTAATAACGAAAATAGTATATTTTCTTGCCGAGAATTGTAGTTATAAATCTAGAATTTGTAAAATTATATAATTTAACAAATTTTAAAAATAAAGCATGGTTTTTGCATAACATATATGATTCAGTACCAAGCAGATATTACTGCATTCCGTGCTCTCAGCGAGTAATTTATGAAACCAATAGGACCAACTTTCATGAATTAGTGCCCTTATTACATGGATCCCCACCCATTAAATGCACGCAATATTTCTTGAACAACCAGCAGAAAAACAATTGTACCAGAGACATTTCCAGTTAGAACATATAAATGCCAGACTAACATATGTCATATAACATATAACCCGTATCACAACGTTATTAATGTCTTAATCCCTACTTGTATATCAAGTATCATTCATCGTGCAGAAATACTCGTCTACCACATGTGTTATACCCTCAAGATCTATGATATAACATATATACATATACTATAGATTCTGTACGTGCTTCTATACTATAGATTTTTAAAATCCAGAAATCGAAGATAATTTTTTGTAGATAAATTCATTCCCCACCACTGGTGCTTGTCAATTTTCTCAAAGCTGGGCCCAAATTGTAAAAAATCTCTGTCCTCACAACCCTTGCTATAGTTTGAGAAGCACTGTTCCATATCAACAGAGGATACATTTCAGTATGTGCATGTCAACAATCTCTCTAGTCCTCTGTTCCATGATAACGGACGGGGGATGCCCCCAGTTACAAATCTACTACGCCGTCCCTGGGGCACGTATTCCCTACGTCTGTGTGTATTGATCAGGGCAGGCCGTGGGAACAGATGTTCTAGTATGGAGTACGCATGGGGCACGCGCCCTTAATATACAACTCGCCCACGTGTTCACCATATGAACAGGTAGAAACTTAGAAACACATTTCAGAATAACACACTGCAGTGCATCTTATAAAAAAATATTTTTCGTTCTTTGTATTAAGCCCTTAAAAAGGAAAGATTACAGTACTTATGGCAGGAATTTTCCACCAAAGTTGAGAGTCCGAAGTTATCCGTAACGATCTAACTGGGAAATGGCAAAATTTACAACATCCATTGCAACCAATTCTCATGAATAAATGCACCGTTTTTAGAAAGTGGCGTCATACTAAATGAACTAAATGTATCGTTTCCATGTGTTCTATTATTATGAACGAAGCAATTACAGTAAAAAGAATACGGTTTTCGCTCTCATAAACAAACATTTAGCTAATTACTACGTTTAGAAATGGTTGTAATTTTAAACAAATAAAAATTACCAACCGTTAACTTTAATTACTTGTCGAATAATTGAAACTAACTATCGTTGATTCAGAATCGCTTTAATCTTATTATAACTATGCAATAATAATAAAAGTTAGCCAAGAGGGAAGTTTATTTAATAATCTAAATATCTGAAGAATATTTAAAATAATCTAATAATCCTGAAAGAGGAATGCAATATCCTGTTTTGTCAGGGAACTCTGTCACCTGTGTCACGAGTTATTCCAAGAAATTTAACCCAAATCTCCCCCTAGAGTACAGCCCTAGGCAAAATAATTGGGGCCCCCAAGTTAGTGGCACGTACCCACACGAGGGGTGCTGACTCCCGATTTTGGCAAAGTCTAAATATAAAAGCATGGGGGTGATTTCTCCGTCAATTCGCAATGCACCCTCGTACTCTTTGCAGGACGCTAGAATTGCTTAATAAAAGCTTGCTGGCATTTCACGAATGAATTGAAAATGTTCGCAATGGAAACAGAAATTCATTATTACCTACAGCGTCAAAACCGAGGTTCAAACTGTACTATATTATTGTAAAATGTTAGTCTTTCTCACTGGCGGATCCAAGGGGGTGGGGCCATAGCCGCCTCTTGGTAATTTATCTTGCATACAATAATATTCACATTATTCTAATTGTTAATTTTATTTCAAAATTTAAAAAAATCTGTAATCGTCACCATCAAATTTATAACTACCGCGTTAAATCGTAACAGCTTTGAATGCAACCAAATGTCGTGTAGCTAGCTTTAATTTTTATTTTATGGTCCCTCCCTTGAACTGTTTCTGGATTCGCCAGTGATCCTTCTAATATAAAATAGAAACATCTTGTTATGTTTTAATACATTTTAAACTTTGTATCTTAGCTTTTTAAATATGATTAAACATTTTTCTTCATAATAATATCTCTATGTATGCATGTATATCTACATATACTCGTATTTATGTCTGCATGTATGGTACATGAAAATGTCCTTCTTAAATAATAATTTACGATGGTAACTGTATCCCAGATCCACTCTCGTCATATCATGTTTATATAATACGATACTTTTGCCTTTATGTGTAAAGTATCCGCGGCGCCCTTCCGCAAAACGAATGTTCTTCACTCATATACAAGGCTATGTGCACAAGGAAGTAATGTAAATATGAAACTGTGGCTTTTATTACTGTAGCCATTGCGTCAAATGTAATATTCAGGGGCGTAGCTTGTGCGTATATTTATTCTAAATGTTTACATAGAATGCGTCAACAGGCTGGGATGAAGTTAGATTATCAATGAAGAACATGTCTACGCCTTGTGACTATAAATATTATGAGGCTTCTTCCAAATTAGGAATTTTACATTTCACTAGAATATAATAACTACTTTTCTGTTCATATATGAAGAGCTAGTACACCGAAATCTAATGCTCTTCTGACTATATATAAAAGAAAGAAAAAATGTATCCATCTGTCAGGGTAGAGAAATTAAATCTTTCCAAAATAAACACACAGGCTCTTTGATTTCAATTCTAATTTGTACTAGTATCATATGACCATGAAACATACTGATATCATTACTCCAGTATTGCCAACACTACACAGTGTATGTGTACCCTGTCCTACTTAACATCTTGGAATTTTTTACACACTAACATCTGTTTCTGTCCAAAACAACGGTCGCTCGCTTGCGCCAAGATTTTTTTTAACCCAGCAGGCGAGGTTGGAATATACCATCTTATTATAGAGTATATAGAGAGAGCACATAAATAAATAAATGATATATGGCCTTCCATATTTCTTTTTTGTTCTGGTTTTATTGATCATAGTGATGTTTGTGCTGATATTTCGTTGTTTCTGAACAAATGAACAAAGACATTGTGAACACTTGAGTTGGTATCAGTAGTTTCAAATTGTTGGTGAACAGATTGGTTGGCTTGAGAGTGATTTATTCTTCTGCAGCAGTCCTGAACTTTGTTGTTTTTACTATTATCGTGGTTTCCTGTTTTGATTGCAACCATTTTTATTTTATTTTTTACATGAAGATAAAATATGAACATATAACAGTAAAAACAAATATGTTGTTTAGTTTAAAAGTAGGGATAATTGTTAAAAAAATCATTAAATTAGCTGTTTCCTTTGAAAATAGGTCATGCATCCTTTTAAAATGATAACAATTTTATAAATATTCCTAACTTAAAAAGATAAATACTACAATATATTACAATGCAGAAATGCAAGGAAATACATTTTCTAATCTTCAGAAAAAATCGTACCATTTTGCCCTTATAAACGGTAGAAAACAGCTTCCATTTTACAAGAACTGCCTGTAATTTAAACTTCTTTGCAAAATGCGGTCTGGAACAATCCACTTTAAGAACAGTAGTGTATGTTACATTGTAGAACATAAAAGCTACCTGTATTTCATGAAGACGTTTTACTCATATAAACGCATAACAAGCAACAGAATAAACTCCTTTCACGGTATATTGCATACACGATATTTTATCTAGGTGTACAACTATAACAACTTAATATAAGTGTAGGCTAGTAAAAATTACAAAAACATATCTTCATTCATATGATGGAAACAATAGTATCGGGTTGGAATCTATACTGATTCTGGTATGCAAAATGGACGTATTTCCTTTCGGCATGTTTTTGTCGCAAATGAAGATAATGGCCGGAAACTTAATAAAACTAATTAGAAAACAATGCGAAGGAGAATCGTGGGTTTATCTTCAATTCATAGAAAGCGAAAAGCTTTGATAATTCAGCAGAACTGAAAAAACTGGCTATAGTGACCATAATATTCATGCTATGCTTTTTTTAATAGAAACATTTTCTAGTCTGATTTTGAGAAATGACTGCATACTGCCAAGTTTCAAACCTCTAATTGTACGGTTGTTAATTTTAGCAGCCGAGTCAGCCAGAATGAATGAGTCGTGGTCTGGTTCTAATTAACGCTCAGTTTTGCACAATCTACTGCAAAACACATGTGGAAATAGAAAATAAGTTTGATTATATAGAATACTATGTAATAATATTGTTATAACACGTTGTAGAAGAAACGCATTACTATTTATTATATCATAAAATATACATATTGTTAGTGTTTGTAGTTTTATAAGGCACGTGCCAACTATTAATCAAGCCACTAGCTAGACTTACAGGCGTGAATTAATAGCGAAACGGTATACAGCATATCCGGTTCCTGCGGAAACGAACGTCACTTTAAATACAGTAAAGTCGCGATTTAGTGAACTCTCGATTAAATGAACAACCCGATAGAGTGAACACTTAAATTTTAGCATTACGTCCCGTATATAGTGAACAGCTGTAAACCCCGATACAGTAAACTATGGTATTTGCGATACTTCTCTGGGGGATCCCACTAAATATGAATCTAGATGGCACGTAAACGAAAATACTTGAATTTAAAACAAAAAAAATAAACACTTAATGTCTGGGTACAGGAGAATGTGTGACCGTGTTTGCTAGTAGAATATTGCAGTTTGCTCGTGTTACATGATTTGCGACAAAAATTACTTCAAATTAACCTGAAAAAAGCGTAAACAACCCAACATTACTTATTTTTCAAAATATTTTTGTACTTTTTGAGTGTAATTCTCAAGAGATTTTGTTTATGTTTTTTTGAACTAGAATTTTGTTTTTTGCTTGAAAATGACCAAAAACCATATGATCGAAACGTCGTATATCTGTTGTCATCTTGAACTATAGTCATTTATTCCAATCATTTTGGATTCAATATTTCTCTTTTTCAAAATCTACAATTGACTAAAGAAAATCTACAATAAAATAATACAAAATCATATTTATGATTAAGTTTTGAAACAAACACACATTACCTTGAACTAACCATTTTGGATTCAATATTTTTCCTTCTCTTTTATTATTTTACATATACATACATAATTTTGTTGATTTAGGTACCTAGAATAAAAGTTGTTTCTCAAAATATCTGAGTGAGACCAGAACCCCGGAAATGTAAACACCCCTAAAGAGTGAACAGGCTTGGCCGGAATTAGTTCACTAAATCGCGACTCTACTGTATATATTTTGGAGGCTATATAAACAATGACAGACATTGTTTGACAAGTCATAAATATTATTTATATGTTTACATATATAACATAAATATAAATAAATCGATACAAAATTTAAAATTCTTAGAATTGAGTTCTGATGTTTCAAGTACAATATTTCCTAGAATTTAAGAAAGATGACTTGTTCATCGTTATATTGTACCACTTATTGAGAAACACTGGTTAGAACACAGTATATCGATTGTTAAGTTAAGTATACCGATATCTCTTCCAACTACGTACATTCATCTCAATAACATACATACAAGTATCTTCCTGTTATTCATTCATTAAATGTGAACAACATGATAATTACAGTGTGCACGGGCTTTCTCCATTCAATTATCCAGAGTGATACTGTCCCCGTGCAACAGTGGATCGGCACATATGAATGTGCGGTTAGATGGCACACCGCGGTAGTGCGAGTTCTATTAATAATGCGGACGGCATTTGTGCAGATACGTACGACTGCATAATCATGCATCGGACAAACGTAAGTTGCAGAGCGCGACTGTGTATGCTTTGTAGTATTGCGCACGTTATATATACTATAAAAAGAGAAAGACAAGATTATAGCTCAACCACAGGAACATCAAGATGATACATACAGAGAATAAAAGAAAATTACGATGAAAAAGCTAGCGAAAAGTGATGAGGAAAGATATAAAGACTAATCATGGAAGCTTTAGAAAGAAGAAGAGTCTAATTAAAAAAGGAGAAGCGTAAATCTGAAAGACTAGAGGATACATAAATCGGAAGTGAAAAAGGTACAAATTATATTACAACTCCAGAACACAACTTCTAACACAAAGAAAGATACATGTAATATGAGAAAGCAAAAAGCAGTGGAAAGAAATTGCTACCAAGAAAGAGAGAGAGAATCAAGCAGAGTGTGGTGTACGTAACAGATGAGTGCAGAGTGTATTGACCTGGAAGTGCCATAAACCTGATGTAAATAAATAAATAAATCCATAGTTCATAGAGTGCTCACAGGCACATGAAGTACTACGTACCGGTGTAACAACATTATCAGTGGCGCACACAACATTCTGTGTCAATTCAGTGCGAATATCCCGTTACTTGCTTATAAACAAATATTTAAATAGGCACCATTAACAACTGATTTGGTTATCACACGGTACAATAGTATCTGCTTCCGCCGCAGAACATAGATTCATACATACTCCTATACTTGCTATGTATATAAGCTTAGTATAATCTGATTATACACCTCAACACTATAATGGCAAATCTTTGAAAGCGACTATACTATAAAATATTAGAAAGTTACATTTGTCACAAATGATTCATACGAAACTCAGAATTCAAGTAGCTGTATTATTACTATATTTTACGTTATATGCTACTGTAATATTAGACTCTGATTTGAGTAACAGCGCGATTCGATTGTTTTAGAAACACTGTACACTTTTCGCTAGATGTATTTAACGACCGCAATACTGTCGGTAACGTCATTCGTGGTTGAAATTGAGAGTAACAACACTGTTTGGCTCTCTCTACGTATATAACAAATTACTGTTCCGAGGTTATATCAATCCATGCTAGCGTAGCTTCACAGGAAACATGATTTCCATTTCTCTAAGAATCGTACATTCTATGCAGATGAATCGCCGGTAAATTCTAAAAGGCGCCAACAGTCCTCGTGGTTTTGTGTGTATCCAAATTTAGTCTGTCGCCATTGCAAGCATGTACGAAACATAATTTACAATGTACGATTTTTTTTTTTGGGGAGAGAAATTTATAAGACAGTTTTAAGTTCGCATAAAAACACAACGTCCATTTATATTCTACATAAATATACAAGTTGAATCTTTTGAACTTTTAAAGTGTATACTTATTTTTCTCGTAACACATTGGAGCTACAACATTTTTTTATTCAATAAGTAATACCTACCCTGATAATAAATTAGCCTAAATTTTATAGTAAACACATGTATATCAATTAAATAACATCCAAAGACAATTTATTTATTTCATATGATAAAAATAAGAATAATCAGAGATTATTTTACCTTAATTTTACTCATTTCTTAATGTCTTCTATTTTTTCTTCTTTACAACGTTTTAACCTGCTTCGACCGAGTAACCTTTGAACTTACGTTTATTTATGGCGTGCGATGTGTTTTATCTATTGACCTTAATTCAATTAAATTTTGATTAGACAAACGCACACAGAAAATAGTGTACCTTTTTAGGGCAATCACGGAACATCCGTGTCATTTCCTCTTTCATGCATATTCGATAACGAATTTATAGGTGTAAACTAATTTACGGACACTGATTAAATGATTAACTTGTCAATTACTTCGCCAAATAACGTTGTTACTGTTCCCTATGGCTCAGAAATGACTCGTTAGCGTCCTTGTGCTAAATTACATATTAGACTGACGCGCTACTAGCAAATATTTTACCCGTGGTCACTATATACAGGTGGTTATGTAATATAAGTAACATGTTTCACACTTCTACAGATAACAGTTTGAGAGGCACCGTATTGAAACTATAGATCTTTACAGCGCTATTTGGATGAGAGTACATATATAATACTGGAATGAGTCATTTTAATACCGCCAATGGCACAGCGTGTATGTTTGGTTGTGTGTTATCATTTCATTACATTTCTTTGTACGTATACAGTCGACCAATCCATCGCTATCCACCAGCTGAAGTGAACTGTGGTGGAGCACTGCTAACTTTGGTATATGCATATAGACAATTGGTATAAGTTGAGAATTTATTTGGCTGACTTGCAAAGCAGACGACGAATTTTTTCCTTAAACTGAATTACAAGCCAGTTTCCTTGCTAGACTCTTAGAAAAGTTGTAAGGTTTTGCCTGGAATTTATAGCTTGTTGGAGGTAATAAAACTGTTTATTTCAGTAGCGGATTCAGTGTTTTTGTAACGCAAAATATAGCGCAAAAATAGTACTTGTCTGCTCTAGCAAGTTAAATTATTCTGTAGTTAATGTCTTCGATTTTATAGAAATAAAACGTTTTAAACGCAATTAGAGAATATTTTTCTTATATTTAACCATTACTAAAAACATCATTTGCTTGAATATTTATTATTTTATAATTACCTTGACAGCAAATGATTTTATATTATCACTGTGCACGAAATGTAATAAATATTCTGATATGCTAGTTAAAAATAGAACGATAATTTAATATTGATAGAGCTATCTGTATATAAAATATTCCTCAATAAAGTTTCTATTCTAGGAATTATTATAACAGTACACAAGCCGATACATTCCTTATATACTATTGATGACATCAATTTCCTGTCTGAATTTCCAAGTCCATTTAGAGAAAATTATACTACGTCAAGATCTAAACAGATAAGCTAAGTATTGTTAATAAATTTCTTATTCTTCTTCACCTTTCATGAAACTACGTATATCTATGCAGTAATTTTTGTTCTGTAAATATTTATATGTATTATGAAAATGTACTAACAACTAAGACACAATGAACTGCACATCGCATATGTTCTCCATACATACATTTAAATAGTATTCATTATGTTATTTAAACAGCAAGTTAAACCTTGAACTGTATCCAATACTGATTTCATATAAACTGAAATAAAAATACAACGTTCTGAAAAATGTATGCTTTTAAATATTGTTTATCAACCTATACAGTTTCTGAAAAGATCAACTGGCAGAAATTTACTTTCAGACTCAATTTTTATTTTTAGAAAATGCCCTCGAAAATGCTTAAAAACTTTCAAATTCATTAGAAAATAGATAAGCCTACTTATAGGTTTCTACCTTAATGACAAATTAGTCGATAAATTCTCGTTTACGTTTCGAGAAATTTTAATTATAATAGTCCTGAACACGCCTTTCTTTGCACCAGCGACTAAAACTTCCGAAATCGCCTGATTCCGGCCTTTGTGTATTCTATTTCCAGTGCGGTGTCACCCCTGCTTTATTCGTTGCAGGGCCTTATCTCCCGCCATTGCGTTAAGCCCCTCCGTCTAACTGGAATCTTATCGGCATAGCAACACATCATAGTATATTTGTGTTAGAAGGGTTAACAACATGTGTGTGTAGATGTTCTTGAGGAATTTTCCAATTATCAATCCAGCTTATTTTCTATTAGATTCATATCGGCAGAAATTTAGAGTTGCACATTTTATTACAATATTTTTCTAATGCCAGAACTAATTTTAATTTAAATTCCGAATCAAAATGAACCTGGCCCTAGAAACCAGTCATAAGAGATTTTGTTAAATTGTACAGCTTATATTTGTTTGTAATTTTACAATAATGTTCTTAGCGTTGATTTGTCTCTTTTATTTTTCAAAACTAGAACTGTAATACATTTATATTTACAAATATAAGGGCTTTTATCTAAAAATAATTCATCTCTTCCATCTAAATGCTATGGGTGCTACCTTTTATTATCGATTTCTATTGTCCGTAAGCTTTTAACATTTACCCATTCCTCCATGTTCACCTACATAAATATCCTAGCAAAGCTTCCTTGCCTCTGCTTGTATGTGTGTTGAAGTGCAAAGGTCATTCGCGGTCATTTCTTTTATTGTACTATTGCTTTTTCCATTTGGAACGCTCCCGATGTCATTTTATATAAATGAATGTTGATGTTCAGACCAGTTCAGACCAATTCTTTCTAAGTGGATGCGTGCAAGACAGCCCCAGATATTCATCATATTGTTATGGAAAATAAGATTAAATTGAATTTCCAACTTCTTTATTGAAAAATCTACATTTGAATTTAAATCAATTCGATTCTGGCTTACAATACATAATTATGATATTTCTAATAGAAGGTTCTAAATAGCTTGCAGCAGGTACATTACAATATAAGCTTTGATAGCGCCAATTAATGTAATGTTAGTTGGTTTACTGTAACGTTGTGATAAACTTGGTACAGTTAGCCGCTAATCACAAAACAATAAGCCGACAACGCATTTGTTAGGTGACTCTAAATTGTTAGCATTGTATACAGTAAAAAAAAACTTTAATCATGGAAAACAAAAGTATAAGACAAAGGAAGTGTGCATAGATACAATCATGGCACAAACATACATGCATATACATACACAAACTTCGTATCAACAAGCTTCATCCCTACAGATCACACGTTCAGCCATACACACAGACGTATGTATACTTGTCACATACACACATATGTACGTACATGTATATTGTTAAACAATGCAAGGTGTATCAGTGTTTATGTGGAGAACTGACTTGCTGTTGTTCTTTTGTCTGTTGTACCGGACACCGTAACGAAAGGGGGAACGTCTTGCCGTAACTAAAACCGGAAGTTCGGTCGCCAGAGTACGAACTCAACACTGAGACAACACGGCAAGTGCTTCTACCAATATATCGGTATACATAACACGTTACTTGAAGTCATTCTCTGAAGTGATTCTCTCAAGGATTTGTCAAGTAATAACACTTTCAATATCATACCGTATGCGTTAATATAATGCGAAACACATGAGCACATGTTATTTATTCATGTAACTAGTAATTTGTAACCATATTTCTTTAAATTCAAAACATACATACATCATTATGGAAATATACATTTCCAACAAGTTTTATAACATTGATATATCATAACTGACCTGAGACTGTAAAAGTGCAGTTTTATATAAAATTACATTATTTAAAAAAAAAGGTTATCTCAAAATATTAGCACATCTGCAAAGATCACGACAGAAATATAATACTTCTATATAGAACTAAAAATAGTGTGAAAATTCCTTACAAACTTGTTTCATGGATTCTGTGATATTTGTACAGAACATTGCAATTTACAGCACACGAGTGATAATTGTATTTTCAACCTTGAACACACGCACTCCAGATTCTTCTGTACCTACACATAAAGGTATGTTTCTACATTTCTAGTGACTATATCCGTACATACATACAGACAGTGCTAGTTCACACTTTTATAAATATTTAAATCTTCTATCAACTCAAACACACACTCATAACTTTTACGACAGTTAGAAATGAAAAATAAATAGCTTTCTACTCTAGTGGCTGTTGTAAATTTTTCAGTTTAATCCCTACGCAGGATCGTACTAAGCTACGTACGGCCTCCAAAGATTGCATTTTTTTAAATTCTACATTAATTCATGATTTCACATTTGTATTCTACCTGAATTCGGTACTGTTTAAATGCGAGTAAAAAACTAAAACTCGTTTCCCATATTTGAACAGAAACCACAACTTAGCATATAAATTATTTATAATCGTCATATAAATTGTATAATTAGATCTACCAGATTTAACATCAAATATTTCGAAAATTCTACGGCACTATTTCTAGCAGGACACAAGAAGAACCAATTGACACACAACACAAAATTCAAAAATAGATCTTTTTACAGTCGCATTGTGATGCAACAGTATCTAAAACCTGCGCAAATTATTAATAACTTTGTAAATTGTAAAAACGGAAGAATGCATTTGACTTCATACTTAGAGTAGGTACATATTACGAATAGCTAAACTTCATGTATGTTGAGCAGTCGAAATGTCAAACTAATTACCATGCTATGTTTAAGTTTTCAATAAATGTTCACGCAAAATACGAAGTCTACATAGCTTCGACGTTTTATTTTCAAAACGTGACGTTTAGTGCAGTCGAGAACTGAGACTATTTTAAGACGAGGCGTTAAACTGAAGTAAGCAGTAAAAATTAAAAATGATTTATGTTTTACAAAAAGGAAACATTAGATTACTAACTATTTTTCAACCATAAAAAATTAATTATACTAATTAACAAAACTTTTAACGCAATGCAAACGTGTTTAATTTCTAATACAATAAACTGTATTATATTCACTAAAGATCAATAGAATGTAATAACTATTTAGAGCTGTTTATAACAACTCCTGACAATCTAATATCAATTATATATTAAATAGACTTCTATTTCCCCGAAACAGTGTAAAGTGAATTCCGCTGGCTTTACAGGCATTATTTGAGACAGTAAAACCAAGTATGTTCCATAGTTAATCACTAATTCGGCTCATACACACATACATGTGATGTCACAGGAAATACAACATCAATGAATGTAGCGGTACAAACATACACATTCGCAGAATATAGTATTGATTCTTACATTGCACATATATTTGATGAAAACACGTGGATTCGTTATAAAATCAAAAAGTTAAAGCATGTGTTTTGACAACAAATGTCGAATGAATCTATATGCAAAATATTGTATATCTATTAAAGATTATTGGGTACAATTTTAGAGAACCTAACATTGTTGAATATAATATAATAGCATTATTGCATAAATATTTATCATATGCTTATGAAGACAGTTAATGTATTATGTATTAATAAATATAATTTTACTTTCATTAAAAATACAATTCATTCTCACATAGGCCCGTAACTAAAATTGCATAACTCGCACTTTAAAGTTTAATTTAAGGTCAATAACATATTTCGATAAACAAATGCAGGCTTGTAAAAGCCTTAATCATACTTTGATAAGCAAATGTCCGCGGAGCATGGTAACTTACGATAAGGTTATCATAACTTCATAACAGTAACTTAAAATCATATGCATAACAATATTAATCAAATACTAAATTAACAAGACCGCTCGTATTTCTGTGACAGTTACACAATATTCTGTGAATCAGTTGGGGGTAAAAGAAAAAAAAATCAACAATAACACCAACCTGCAATGACAGTATCACTTAAATTGAATTTCGCACTGGCTTTTGGAAATTCCTTTAATTTTCTACCACTTAATTTTAATTCACCACTCGCGTGTGCGTCCTCTAATATTCGTTCTAATGACTTTGTTAACTGATTCTGTATATGTCCACTCATATTTGAAACCAGCACAGCCATGTCGCATTGTGAATGGCGACACACTCACTGATCTGTCTTAGCTCTCGTCCAGGGCGAGGCATGTATCGCCATTATGAATTTAGTTCGTACAAGTGTCATTAGGTGGCAGCACTAGACAAATATTACATGTCAAAAACATTTATTTTCATCGATATTTACAAATAAAAAACATTAAATTACAACGAAATATACACAATAATTATTAACTAGTTCTTCTTTTTCTTCTGAGCCTTGTCAGGTAACAGGCCCATAGATCTTTGATATTCCTGAATTAATTGGTCTTGCACTTCGGGTAAGCACGGTGAATACCGACTGTATTCCATACTGAATTCTCCTTTACCCTGTGTACTTGATCTTAATTCACCCACGTAGCCGAACATGTCGTTTAAGGGTACTTCAGCATAAACAGTGAACCATCCTTCAATACCATCACTGCCCGTAATAATACCATGCCGTTTATTTAATTGACCGATTACAGCACCCTGAAATTCATCAGGTGCTGTAACTTCAACTGCCATAATAGGTTCTAACACTTGCCAAGCGCCTTTTTCGAAAACTAAAAATACAAATTAATATGTACATACTGTATTGTTCACACATGTTTATTTTTATTTACCATCTTTTACTGCTCCTTGCGCTGCTAACATGAAAGACAGTTCGCTGGAATCCACAATATGATGTCCACCGTCTTGTAACCTAAACTTTACACCCGAAATCTTGTTCCCTGTCAATAAACCCTTTTCGGCCATCGCCAAGAATCCTTTCTCCACGCCGGGAATAAATTGTTTCGGTACGTTGGTACCTACTGTCTCGTCTTTGAACTCTAGCATTGTATTCTTCTGTGGTGGTAATGGCTCAATTAATCCAATAACTCGGGCATACTGTCCAGAGCCACCCGATTGTTTCTTGTGCAAATAATCAAATTCACAAGCAGATACGATTGTTTCGCGAAACGCTACCTTCGGTTTACCCAGTTGCACGGGACATGTATACTCTCGTTCCATTCTCTGTGCATAGATTTCTAAATGTAACTCGCCCATACCCGAAACAATAGTTTCCTTGATATCCGGATCGTAGTGAAACTGAAAAGTCGGATCTTCTTTGGTAAACCTTGCGATAGCTTTAGAGAAATTGTCTCTGTCTTTACTATTCGCTGGCTTAATAGCCATAGACACAACTGGCTCCGGTACAAAAATGGATTCCATTGCCAACTGAAGCTTGGGATCTGTCACAAATGTGTCACCACTAGCGCAATCCACACCGAACAGTGCAAAGATATCACCAGAATACACTTCACTAACATCTTCCATATTGTTCGAGTGTAAACGCACCAGACGTGCGATACGAACCTTCTTGTTCGTTCGGACATTGAAAATATTATCACCTTTCTTTAACATACCCTGATAACAACGAAGATACGTCAACTGTCCGAATCGTCCGGCTTCTAATTTGAACGCGAGTCCTACAAATGGATTCGAACTGTCGCGATTTGGATTTAGCACCACAGTTTCTGATTCTTTGTCCTTCTTTTCGCGAAGGGCAACGTTTTCAACTTCTCCCGGATGAGGCAAGTAACTCAAAATTCCATTTAAAAGTGGTTGTATTCCTTTGTTCTTTAACGCAGTGCCTACTAGGACTGGCGTGAAACTTCGCTTCAAACAAGATCTACGTACAGCCGCCATTATATCTTGATCGGTTGGTTCTTTCTCGGCCAGAAATATCTCGCCTAACACATCGTCAACATTCGATACATGTTCGATAAGTTCTTGTCGTCTATCTTCACTTTCTGTCCGCATTTCTGTCGGTATTTCATCTTCTCTTATTTCTTCTCCATACTGTCCGTCAAAATACAATGCCCTTCGCGTTATTAAATCAATAATACCCTTTGTATTTCCTTCTAATCCTATCGGCAGTTGAATAAATGCTGCGTTATGATTTAATTTTGATCGCATTTGAGACAGAACTCGATGTGGATTTGCGCCCAAACGATCCAATTTATTGATAAACGCCAAGCATGGTACATTATATCGCTTCATTTGTCGGTTAACTGTCAAGGTTTGACTCTGCACACCGCCCACTGCACACAAAACTAGAATTGCCCCATCCAGTACACGTAACGCACGTTCTACTTCGACTGTGAAATCCACATGCCCAGGTGTGTCTATTATATTAATGTTATGGTTCTTCCAAATCGTGTAAGTCGCCGCTGATTGGATAGTTATACCGCGTTGACGTTCCAATTCCATGGAATCCATCGTAGCACCAACATTATCTTTACCCTTAACTTCATGCATCTGAGCAATTCTACCCGTATAAAATAATATGCGTTCTGTCAATGTTGTCTTGCCTGAATCAATGTGAGCTGATATACCAATGTTTCTAATTTTCTCCAATTCTTTGTGCTCCGAATATTTCGCAACTGAAGACATACATTTTAAATTTACCTGCAAATACTGATTTGGATTAATTTTTTCAATGTGTTTAAAAACTTCGTCGAATTACCTCTGGAATGTTTCTTAACGTATTAGATGCTTTCAGTACGGAGCGTGACGTCTTAAATATATTTAAAATAGTCATTTTCACTGCTTATTAAACTTATTAAAACAGTTCATGAAGTAAGGTTATTTAACTTGTCTAGTTACTTTTGTAGGGAATTTGAAGTTACTATGTTTGTTACCAACATTAGAAAATATAGATGTTAATGTTGTGTAAAATCCCAAGGTAAAATCTTGGCTTTTACTTTAATTCTTTGTATGCTTGGAATATAATTAAAAATGTACATATGTACCAGAATAATTGGCGAAAAAAGCTCCTGTAGGTGGCAGCACAAAATGGCGTCGAGTCGAGGATAACAAATGGAAGTTTACATGTGATTTGTTTGGGAGACGTTTTATTTAGTGGTTTATTCAAATAATATTACGATTTGTGTTGTGTTGTTTAGTTTAATATTATTTATCTGTGTAATATGGTAACTGTAAAAGTCAATTTAGTGGATATATTTCAATATATAAGCTCACCGAGACCTATTAAAGAAGGTGAAGCAGTTTTCATGTTACTGTGGCTGTAAAGAACACAATACAAATGAAATTGTAGCGTTTTGTATACAAACAAGCAATTTAAATGGTGTATCCCATCAAAGTGGAAATAAAAATGCACGAAAATGTTTTATTTGTCATTGTAATAGTGAGCTAACCCTAAAACAGAAATTATTAATTTGCTTGTCATTTGAATTTACACAAGTTTCACACGAAAGTGTTTTTCTTAACATGATGACGGATTACTAATATCTTAATTTTAATATAATATTTATAATAAAACTCAGTAATAATTCCATAATTGATATGATTAAAAATGTAATTCATGTATTTACATGCTAACCTGTTTCTGTTATCCTCGACTCGAAGCTTTTATTTTAGGCCACCAGATGTCAGCTACTTTGACTTTTTTCGCCAATTTTATAACACTAAATTGAAAACACAACGAGCAAAAAACATCCACACGAAATTATTATGTTATTTGTAGTAACACGTATCAGTATTATTGAATTATTTCTGACTTTGTTGAAATTGTACGAAAATAATTAAATATGTACAAACGGCCAACACAATCTAAAAAACAACAAGACATGTTTAATACATTATTAATCATGATTCATACGCCATATCCAAACGTTCTGTAGTTATTAAAGCTCAATTTACACCAAAAACATTACATGCTGTAAATTTAAAATCCCAATGCATGTTTCTAAAGAAAAATCTTGAATTTTACAAATTTTTTCACATTACTTCATTTTTTTCGCCTCAGCCATAAATAACCTTTTATATGTACCTTCCCATTACATAATACACGTATACATAATATTATTTAATAGGTACAGTAAAACCTCAATTATCCTCGGATAACTGAAAACTCGGATAATCCGGATTTTGGTAAAATGCATCACATACAAGCGTACTTTGATTAAATTTTATAGTAACATAAAGGAAATGCATCGGAAGTTTTCATAACGGTTTATTTCTAATAAAAGTATGTGAACGCAAACAGAAAAATATGAGCTACGAAACTCCAAACAAACGTAATAAAACTTAACTGAATATATGTATGTAGTACATATGTATGTATATGTATGTACTTACATTTATGTGTACATATTATTTAAACTCTACAAAGCAATAAAAAATGTATCGATCCGGATCACTTTTGAAACAACCTCGGATAATACGGAATCATGTTGGAACTAATTTGGGCTCGGATAACCCGGAACTCGGTTAATCCAGACTCGATTAACCGGAGTTCTACTGTACATGTATTTTTTATTATTTTTTTGCAGATTTTCTTTAGTTAATTGTAGTTTTTCAGAATTAAAAATATTGAATCCAAAATGGTTGGAATAAATGGCTATAGTTGTTGTGATAAAGATGATAACAGATATGCGACGTTTCGACCATATGGTTTTTGGTCATTTTCAAGCAAATAACAAAATTCTAGTTAAATGAAACTTACTTCCGTTTCGGTACTCTCACAAACACTTGATATTAAAATAAGTTTTTTGCACGTCCGGGAGTAGAAGTCGGTTTCTATGGCGTTAAACGCGGGACAGAAATGAAGCATTTACTCCCTAGGGACGAAAACACTTTTCGGAAGGGAGTTTTTATTATAACAAAGGTTTTTGTACATAAATGTCTGTTGTCATGGTATGCGTTGCATAGAAACATTTCCAAAGGCTTCTAAATATTGCAATTTCGCTCCGATTTATTATAATTCATTATTTATGAAATTAAGTGGTTCTACTCCCGAACGTGGAAAACATAGTATATACACCTCGGGAGAGACCACCATTTTTCCCTCGATGTATTTGCAAACTACACCTCAGGAAAAATAAGTGTTTCTCTCCCTTGGTGTATAATGTACTATTATAGAATGATAATATGCCCCCGGGATTAAATATAGCGCGAATAATTTTGACACCGTTGCTGTCAATTTTAAAGCTAATTATAGGTATTGTAATAAAATACATGCTAAAAGTTATTTCCACGAAAATAGCCAAATACGTAATAACTAGGAGAAACGAGAATAGTCCATTGACGGATGTAATAATAGTGCATAATGTAAAATGTAGAATAGAATTTTCGAATAGATTTTTCTTTAGTTTGTATAACTTGCAGAACTGATATTTCAACCACCGAATTAAAAATTAACTTATCGATACTTTGATTAACTTGTACGAAGCATTATTTTACCAGTAATACGAAATTAACAAACGTAATTTCTACTGCAAACATCAAAGATGTAAAAATATAGTGCATTAAATGTCAGTATGCATCTTTCATCATGTATTTATACTGTTGTCATGGGCGCCCGCAGCATAGGGCAAGGGGGGGCGTTTGCCCTCCCCTGGAGTCGCCAATTTTAATTTTTTTATGTTAAAACCTTATGCTTTTTATATATTTTTATGTTTTGCCCCCCCTTGAAAAAATTCTGCCCTATGTTTTGCCCCCCCTTGGAAAAAATTCTACGGGCGCCCATGACTGTTGTACATAATGTAAATATGTACTAAACAATGTCAATCCGTACATAAACGACAACACTGTAAAACTAAACATAAATTCTAACCTAAAAACAGTTTTAATTTTTTGTGAATTCATGTCAGAATATTGTTTCAAAATACTTAACGTTTCCAAATAATATTTTATTACCGTCCGTGGAATTAATTAAGAACAATAAATGCGAAAAGAAACACATACTAGCGTAAAACATGTTTTGACAAACAAAGATTCATTCACGCAGTCCGCCATGTTCTGGACGTTGCAATGTTGAAAATAAAATATGCTCAATCATCCGACAAAACTAAAAGGCTATATACAACTATTAATCTATTCGTATGTCGCCTTAAACAAAGACCAAAATATTTGATTGAATAAATGGGCGAGTGTAGTTTGATAAAAACATTATTAAAACTAAATGATTCATACAAATACTGCTACTTATATACTACGACAGCATATATAGCGTGATGAAAAGCGTTATATGACCCACATATAATTATCCGGTATTATATTATCAGATTTTTAATACAAATATTTATACATAAATATAGGACAGCGAGAACACTTATTTTCTAAATTTTTAATAAGTGTAGTTTAATAATTACATTGTTTTATACTATTGTATTAATGTATTTACCTTCTTATTTTATTTACTGACATTGGGAAAAATAAATAATTTATTTATCATATGTGGGGTTCTGGAAGGTGGATGTAGGATTTTTGAACAAGGGATTATCACCCCGGTTCCATCTGGCATTTTTCCTTTCATTTTCGAATTTGGCGTATTCTCGACGATCATGCAATGTAGTAAAAAGTTTCCACATTATTAGTAAAATGAGGCCAGCCAATAATATACTGCCAATTACGCCCAATACTACAGCTAAAGATAAATAAATTATGTTAAATAAATACCATAGATCATTGAATGTAAATATTTACCCAAAATCGATACATGCTCAGAACATATTTTCTCCCGTTGCGCTTGGATTTTGACTTCTTTATTTTCATCATAGGAATACTTGAAAATAAACCTACAATTTGCGCTGTCATTCTCAACGCAAACTTTTTCGTTACTGTTGGCGTCCGCATCCTCTTCATGATCGATCTTATCAATCAGCTCAACTTCGAACGCTGTACAATGTAATTTACATTCATTCTCATCGTAGGTGCCAGTTTTGTACGCTTGACATTCGACGCATGGTTTGTATTCCTTGCACCTAACGCCTTTACACGAGGGACATTCGTCGCAATATTGTCCTGAATATCTGTAACCATTGTTATCCAACGCACACTCGCACTGGCCACACTTACATTCTCCATGACCCGAACATACATCATTATTCATTCCTGGTGCTATGCATGTATTATTATTAATCGGACACTGACAGGCGTCACCGCCCCAGCCAGCTAAACACTTGCAATTGCCACAATCGCATTTTCCGCGACTCAGTCCCGAACATATCTGTCCACCACTTCGTTTGCAAGAATAGTTGTTACATTCACAGTATTTACCGTAGATCACCTGATTCGGATCCGGTCGTTTTTGACAGTCACATTTGCCGCATTTACAAGAACCAAGTCGCGAACAAATTTCACTAGAGTTTGACATCTGGCAACTGCTGAAATCTTCAGTAACTGTGCTATCTTGTCCATCACACTCACATGTTGAACCGAATTTCCCGTCATTGCAGTTGCAAACGCCACACTGCAAGTCTCCTGCATGGCTACATTCAGCCGAATTCTTAACATAACCTTTATTGCCAGGTCGTTCACATGGACAGTCGCATAACATGTTCACTTCAACTATCAAACTTTCGTTCAGTGCACCGGGTTTAATTTGGAATACTTTCGTTCGGTTTCCATCGCTTGGACAATCTAGAACTTTGATGACAGCAGTGAAATTTACTTCCAATCCTACACGTAAATCTCCACATTCTTTAATTTCTTTAACCGTTTCGCCACGACAGGCTGAATAATATTTAACTTCGATATTATTCTCGAAATTATCAGATATTTTTACAGAATCCACGAGTTGCTGCAAAGAACAAATATATTAAAAGAACGCTACATGCGATTCTAAAATAACAACTTACATCGTATACTCCTTTAACTAAATCGACAACGTTAGACGAATCACCTGACAGAGTTCCAATTGAAGCTTCCTTAATTCGTTCCTTCAACCCTTTGTACACTTCTTCTTGCGACTTGACAACGGCAAATATCAAATTAATGTTGTGTTCAATGGCTTTAGCATTTATTTGTGCAATCGAAGGGTAATCTTGAAGTAAACTATGTGTGTACATATTTCTATCCATGTGACACAAGCCATCGTTCGGTTCAACGATTCCAGCCAACTTTCCATCGCCTGCAATATGATATCCGGCATCGGTGGAGAATACCAACAAATGCCGAGCTTTCGGTCGCCAGCCAATCTCTTGTGAACACACGATGGCTTGCATTAGAGCGTCCAAACCGCCTTCCGGAGAATCCAAATTGCCAGATACTCGAGCCGTTCTAACTTGTTGGGCAAATGAATCGGAGTTTTCCGTCAAAGATAAATGATTTTTGAAACTGTATGGAGGATCGCATGGTTTTCCCTTTAAGTTACATGGAGATATTAATCTGAAAACAAATAAAAACGTGTACCTATAGTTTTATTTTCCTCGTATACAATTATTGATAAAAGTATCCCACTAAAATAAAGTAGCGTTGCCGCCACTGGTTTGTGGTGTACCACAAATAATCTCGGAATACAGGAAATTCTTATCAGGGTTAGACAAGATTTTTACAGAAAAAGTTGCTTATTAATAAAATAGCAAACAAAATGAATGTCTCACGCGCAAGTTATTAAAATAAATAAATGTACTTACTTTTCTTTTACCGTACTAACATATGGCATTTCTGTTTTATCGACAAAACTTCCAAAACCCAGCTTGAAATTTCGTGTTAGATTGCGCATTGTATCGGCGAGTTTGACTCCAAGTTGAGACAATTTATCCCTATGATTTTCCATCGAAGCTGACAAGTCCATAATATAATATAAGTCCACGGGATAGTCCTCAGCTTGGGCATATGAGAAATTCAACTTGTACTCTTCGCCCCGTCGTAAGTTCAACACAACTCGTTGTGGACTTATCTGTACCGCACCCCCAGATTTCGTTGTTTGAAGCATATTATTCTGAATAATTGTTCCCTCGGTTTTTGGATTGATAATGTCAGCCTCCGCGCACCAATTTAGTTTTGTACTATCCTCTACATGGATACAACGGATTGGCGATGAACCGTTTGAAGCGGAAAAGTGCTACGAATAGCATTAACCAAGATAAATACCAGAAATTATAATTACAAATAGATGTTGCAAGACTAGACCTTGTTTACTTGTATGTATTACTTACCGGATTCGTACACCAAATACATTCAACTTCACGAATACAATCCCCACAAGTTTCCTTCGTAACACACGGCGAAATACTTTGCGATTTACAGAAATTTAACAACAATATCATACATAATAATGCGCCAAGTGTTATTCGCGTTAATGAAGTCATGATGACAGCTGAGCACTGTATGTGCTGCTAGCATACCGTGTTTAGAAATGGGAGAGGCTCCTTTAGTCATATCATTCGTTAGCGGATGTGGATAGACAAGGAAAACAATGTTGATAAATACGTAGAGTAAACAATGAGAAAACCAGCTGTATCTATATATTTAGTATTTGATCATTAAAAAAAAAACATTACAAAAACATTTTAAATTGTAATATCTACTAATAATAAATATTACTTTTAAACTGGCCAATACATTTACAATGACTCATCAAATTATATGTTTGTATGTAATGTATTCTATAGGTAAAAATCTTTTACTTTGTCCCGAACATTGGATTCTGAAACGTAGTTGTAGCCTCGACAAACATAGGATTATTTGTAATTGCCCATTTGGTATTTTCTTGTTCATTTTTAAATTTAGCAAATTCTTTTCGATCGCGCGTCACTGTCACTCCCTTCCAAATCAGTAACGCAAGAAGACCAGCCAATATTATCGAGCTAATAATACCGGATATAAGTGCTAGAAATATAGATTTTTTATATGAGTACATGCAGTAATAAAATATCTTACCATTGATGTTAGCAGTAAGTGGACATGACTTGGATTTAGGCGCAAAGATACTGTATCTTGCTTGATCTTCAAAAGGCACAGCAATATACTGTATATCAAACGTACATCCGTAGTCATCCGTATATGAACACTGATTCAAATTATCTTGATACTCATCAAAGTTCACATCCATATCGCAGTTCTTCTCGCATTCCGTTTCGTTGAAAGTTCCTTGGTTATATGCCTTACATTCGACGCACGCTTTGAGTGCTGCACATTCGATACAAGATTTACATTCCTCACAATATTTCCCTATATAATTACTTTCATTGCAAATGCATTCACCACACTTACAATCCCCTCGACCAGAACAAACTGTTCCGTTCGCAGTACACGCACTCACATTATCTTCACATGCACAGGCATCTCCAGTCCATCCAGAATTACATTCACATTTTTTACACTCGCATCGTCCATTTCCAGAACAGAGTTCACCATTTCTCCGTGGACACGAGAAATTATCACATTGGCATTGTGATCCAGATACGATTTCATTTGGATCGGCTCGTTTATAACAGTCGCATTGGCCACATATACATTCTCCATATCCTGAACAAATTTCTCCAGTAGACTTATTTAGACATTTTTGATTCTGATCCCCGGAATTTTCGCCCGAATTTTCCGAACATTCACATTTGTCACCTATTTGTCCTTGATCACATTTACATATTCCGCATTCTTTGTTACCGTGTCCACTACACTCTGGTGCTTTCCCAACGAATCCTGGATTTCCAGGATGTTCACATGCACAACTGCATAAGACGTTTACATCAACCGTCAAATTGTCACTTAGTCCACTAGGCTTTATTTGAAATGTCATTTTTTCTTGTTCATTTGGACAATTCGTAAGATTTATCTTCGCAGTATATTCAATGATATCGTTGCTTTTTATATTTATACATTCATTCGATCCGCCGGTTTTTGTACAATTAGATTCAATCTTTACATCAAAATATTTAGTGTCGAAATTATGCGATATTATAACTGAGTCCGTGACATTCTGCAATGTAGCAATAAAGAATTAAAATCGAATTTATGATTCGAATATTTAAAGCTGTACCATGTAAATATCTTCTAACAAGTCAATAATATTATCGGAATTCCTTAAAAGTATTCCGATCCTGGCATTCTTAATTCTACTCTGTAACTCTTTATAAACTTTGTCCATATTCTCGGTAACTGCAAACACAATAATGATATTGTGTTCTCTAGCTTTTGCGTTTATTTGGCCGATGGACGGGTAATCTTGTAATGTGCCATGGCTGTACTGATTATTTTCCATATGACACATGCAATCGTTTGGTTCTACTATTCCCGCCAGTTTCCCATCACCAGCAATATGGTAAATGTCATCCGTTGAGAACACTATCAACCTGTGGGCTTTTGGTCGCCAACCAATTTCTTTCTGGCAGACCATTGCTTGCATCAATGCATCCAGACCTCCTTCGGGATGATCCAAATTTCCACTAAGTTCGGGATTTCTGACTTGTTCTGAAAAATCTTTATCGTTATCCGCTAAGGACAAGTGATTTTTGAAACTATATGGCGGCCCACACGTGTAATTTGCGCTGGTTTGCGAGCATGGATCATCTAATCTAAACAAATATTGCATATGTATTTAAGTTTATCAGAGTAATATTTTTTACAGTGTACAACGATATCTAAAATAAATTTTAAGTGAAAGTTATACTAATGTGTCAGGGCGTTACGCGTACTTATCTGTATTTACAAATGGAAGTATCACTTTATCCACAAAACTTCCAAAGCCCAGTCGAATTTCACTCGTTATATTATTCATACGCTCCAAAATGTTCAGTCCAACACGGCTTAGGGTATCTCGATGTGCTCGCATAGAATTCGAGAAATCCATCAAGAAATACAAATCCACAGGATAATTCTTTGGCCGGGAATATGCGAATTTCACCTCGAACGGTACCCCTTTCCGTATATCGATACTAACTCTTTGGGGTTTAATATGTCCTCCGTTATTTTCAATTATGTTTATATTCACTTTCGGATCAATTAGAATTTGACCTGAACAAGACTTTTTCTGTTTTCGATTTATGCAATGGGGAATTTCTGAACTAATATTCTAAAAATGTTTTTTTTTCAATATACGTGTTTGTTACATTGGAAATAATATCATGCTTACTTACCAGTTGGTAGCACCAAACACAGTTTCGATTCTGAATGCATTGGCCGCAATTGGTTGCAGATTCGCATTCGTCATAGTGCATTGAACTGCAATAGTTTACACATATTACTACCGCCAAAATGCCAAATAACACCGACATGTTTACTGCTCTATATTCTACAAACTGATATCCCGTTATTTAAAATTGTTTTATATTTGAATCATGCGTACCTTATCATTCTATTTCCGAAAAAAAATATGTACAAACATGCTTATCTTGTGTAATTTTACAAATAGGTACACATAAATAAAATTATTACTATCATACCCTTTATACCGTGAACACTGTTTTCAGAATTCATTTATAAATGCTCTTATATGTAAAACATTAATGGTACTCGTACAATTTAATTTAAGGACAGTATCAAAACGTACCGGTCTTACTTATTAATTAATTACAAGATTGATTAATGCGTGGGATATAAAATACGCACATTAATGAATGTTATAAAATTATTATAAAACATCAAATAAAAAAATTAACTCTTTAATTTTTCCACAAAGGTCTTAACAAATGTACACATTAAACAATAACATTCACATATTACAAATTTTGAATTATTTATCAGGTTTTTTTCTTGTATTACAACGTGGCGACATTTCACAACAGTGGCGACTATTACTGTCTGGTGAATAATTCGACGAGCCAGGTCTACATTGTGGGCACGATCCTAGATTACGTGTATGCTGCTGTGACTGACGTGGAGCTGGCTGCCCAAGCTGCATTCTCAGTTGTACTTCCGTGTCTAAAGATTGTTCCAATCTACGTCGCATCATCTATACAAATTTGAAATACAGTGAATTCCACCGCTATCCACAAACTTTTTATAAGATTACAACATTACATACACCACAATTATTCTCAGAGTTCGGTAAAAAAAATTGATATCACTGTATTAAAGAAAATATCTTCAAAGATAATAACAAAGCAACGTTTATACGTATCTTCATAGAGAAAATTTACAAATCTACAGAATAGTAAATAGTGCACTTTCATTATGATTAAAAAAAAAAGTAAAATACAAACTTCTATCGTTCCATTGGCTCTTGCTTTCATTGCTCGGGCTCGTTCCTTCTCCGATTCCACCACACTTTTCATGTGCCTGGTTGCGTTCTGTGCAGTTTCCAACTGTTGTTGTAAACACCGTTCTTTTGCACGTTCTTCTTCGATTTTAACTCTGTGTATTGAAAACCCCGCATTAAAAAAAAGGTAATAACAGAGCATATCAAAAACATTGTACATTAATTCCTGCAACTGATCTGCGTGGAACGAAGTCTGACGTTTCAATAAATCTCTCTCTACTTCAATGTTCGCCACTTCCCTCGTTTGCAGGCCAATGCGCTGTGACAACTCCATATTCTTCTTGCGTTCCATCATCAACGCATTCTTCGTATCGCTGAGCAGAACTTTTTCTGATTTCATGGACCGTTCAAGATATTTCACTACAAGAACAAAGCAAGTGGATTTATAATCCTAAATTTTTGAGAACAAGCAATATTTTTACATTTTTCATGAGCATATTGTTGTTTCTGCGTAAGATCCGTTTCCAAATTGGCAATTCGTCGCATCAGACTCAGTCGATCTTTCGCGGGTGCTTGTTCAATCACTTGCATCTCTTCCAAAGGTTTACCCAGAACCGTCGCGGCTTTACACGTTTTCTTGTGCAGATCGGATAACTCGTCATAGTTAAGATTCTACACGATTACACAGTGAATATTGGTGAATATTTTAAAAAGCCTAAATTTCAAATGGACCCTTATCCCATCATAAATCATTTAAACATGGCTGTTTATAAAACATGTCTATAAAAATATTCTGACAATACATGGAAGGAATAATTCACTCTGCAATGTTGCCTGGCTATTCGGTACACACTTTTTTTTATAAAATACATTAGTAAAATGAACATGATTTTTAAAATATTTACGAAATTGTTGAAATTCGTACTATGTAATTTTTCTGCGTAATATTTACAAAATTATATAATTGGAAATATAATAATACACAATACATTTTCGCCAAATATTGGAAATTATTGAAAATAAATACAGTACAGTGACCTCTTTAATCCGAACTAATAATTGCACTGGTTGATCCGTATTATCGAACAAAAGACAGAAAATAAAAATTTTCCTAATTATCTACGAATTTCAACATTTTTCCAATAAAAAGCTCGTTCATTCGACAATAGGGAACATGCATTGATTCATCTAAAAGAGATGTCGTTGTGTGAGTGCGCACGGCAGTGTATATACAGTTCTGTCGTCACACCGCGTTTTCGCGAATTTCGAAAAAAAGAAGGTTTTTTAAGTATCCAGATTTAAAAAAAAAAATGTGCAAGTTCCCTATTCCATATTTTGCAGCAACGCCGGATGGATTTGTCCAGGAAAATGCAATAATTGAGATAAAATGTCCATATTCCATAAGAAATTCAACTATTGCAGATTCTGTTCTACAAAAAAAAAAAACTAGGAATGGATACAGACATCCATGCCTGTAGCTCATCGACGTATGTTCAAGTCTGAATATATGTATTACAAATTATTATTTATCTTAATACACTTTTAAAATCCTAGGTGCCTAGGTCGCAAATAAAAACTATAAATGCATTGATCTTCTTTTGTTAATTTTTTTAATTTAAAAATATTTTTTTCTTCAATGGTCTTACATAATTTTTCAAAATAAAAAATATGGAAAAATAATGTTTAATTTCCTGCATATGTAAGAAAATTTTGAATACAATTGAGTGGAAAATAAAGGAGAAAAAAAATAAAAACTTAAAAAATTTTGATAAATATTTTTTTTCAAGTACTAAAAGAGATTTTGAAAAACAAAAAATCAGATGCACAACTAGACCATAATACGCATTTGTAAAAAAAAATTCATCAAGATCGGTTGGATAGTCTAGGAGGAGTTAGTGGAACAAAAACCGTACGAGCGAGCGAACGAACGACATACATACACATGTTGTAATAGTCATTTTGTGATCTAAGGAAGGGATCTGTCCGGGATTTCTGCGCAAAAATACAAGAGGTCGATGAGCTAATTGCATGGTGTAAAATAGTAAATGGCAAATTAGCATTAAATATGAACCATGCTTATATGTATCAAATACAGGGACAATTAGAGATTACTGGTCAAGATCTATGTTATTTTATAGTATATACAAAAAGGAAACCTGCGTACAAGTTATACAAAGAGGCAGAAAATTTTGCGAAAACATATTAACAGAATTATGTCTAATTATAATAATAATTTCCAGCACTTGGACATATTTAATTTGTCGTTATTTCAATATAAAAAATCTGGTGTGGTCACACTACTTTCTTATACTCAACTTATATTGGCACGTATTTAACATTTTTAGTTTTTCTTCGAAACTAAAAAAAATATTTATGGAAACGAAATGGTGAACCACAAACGTTCTATTATTAACGTCAAAATGGGATAAATAATTTTCAGCCGATTTCTTAAAACTTAACGCATTTTCATTTAGGTAAACGACAGCCTTAACATGTGTATACAATTACCTCAATGCCTGCTTTAAGTGCTTTCGATAATATATTCTCAACGCTCTGCGAAAGACTAACTGGTCGTTCCTCTTCCACCGACATATACTGACGTTCACCCAATAAATTATTCTGGTCAGGTTCAATATTCGTCATCACAATAGTTTTCTTGGTTAGAGAGATTGCAACCGCGTTTGCCCTATCACAATTGACTTTGGCAACGAGAGCGGTAGCGTGTTTCACTGATGTTGCTTCTATGTTGCCATCTTTAATTTTCGCCCCACACGGACACACTTTAACTAGCGGCTTTTGCATCGGAGATCCACATGTATCACCCGTTTCGCCATCATCGCCTTTAGGTTTATCTCCTCTCTGTATACGTTCATTCTCAAGTTCTTTGTTGCACTTTTCGAGTTTATCCTCCAGAGAATGTAACATTTCTTTGCATTGTTTTCGCTCCTCGGCTAGGAGTTTTTGCAGATTGTCGATTTCTTTCTCATATTCCCTGTTCACCTCGCCCATTGAATCCTCGTGTTGACTTTGAAGTTTGACAATACTGTCTGAGTGCCGACCGCGGACAAATTTCACATCCGTATCGTATTGTTCTTTCGCCAGCGCAAGATTTTTCTTATAGTCGTCTTCAATTTTTTTCAGTTCTTGTTCTATGAGATAACGAACATAATTATAACACTCTAATTTATCTATAAATAATTACTGTACCGTGATCTGTTTTCAAACGATCATTTTCTTCTTTCAATGCTTTTAAAATATCTCCAGAGTCCGTCATACTCAACGTTTTAATCAAATCTTCATTTAGTTTCGCTGTTAATATAAAAATGTATTAATAATATGCGATAGAGAGATAATATAATATCTCGTATTACCATTCTCTTTCTTTAATTTATCATTTTCAGCTTTCAATGCTTGTAGCAAATCATCGCCGTCTGCTTTTGCCAAACTCTTATTCACATCATCTTAAGAAAATAAAGATGTTAAATATATGATTTACTAATACAGGATGATTAAATTACGAGGCCCAATGTTTATTTTAGGAAATATAAAGTCGGTTAAATGGGCATAAGCATGTCATTTTCTCCACTAATTAAGATGGTGTAAACAGAAAAATAAAACAAGAAGTTATGGCAGTTCGCAACATCTTTTGAAATGGAAAGGTATATTAAAATTATTTCTTAGCGTAATGTCATTAGTTCACCCTGTGTGACAACACTTCTCTCAAAATTATTTCCATTAGAAAGATTTTTCTAAGCTACATATAATTGTTAAAACAAATTGATAATAATTGAAATAATGAATAGTCTTTGAATGTGTTTTCGCAATGTAAATCTATGTGTTTTAAAAACATTTCCATGATAACAAAGTCGTGATTTGTAGGAAGAATCAATTCTTATTCAAAGAAATTAATATCTTTACTGCTAATTATTTTTACTAAAATACGGTTACCAAGGAAATGCTAACGGAATACGTAGATTTACATTGTATAAACAAATTCAAAAACTGTTCATTATTTCAATTATTATCAATTTTGGATCAAAATAATAATTAACTTTATTATGCAGCTTGAAAAAACTTTCAAAAGGTAATAATTTTAATCTGTCATTCCATTTCAAACAATGATTCAAACTGCCATAACTGGAAAACGTGCCTATTTAATAAGGTGACCACATTTTGAAGTTCGAAATTCGGGCCGCTATATGTATATATATATATATATATATATATATATATATATATATATATATATATATATATATATATATATATATATATATTCCTTCTTAAATGTACACTTTCTCTTTTTTAACTTATTTATAAAAAAAATCAATGGTAAAAATAAATAACCGCTGATAATTTAAAAAATTATCTATTATAACCCAGTGGCGTAGCAAAACAGACATAGTGTGAAGCGATAGAAGGAATGAGCAAGAGACAGCGAGGAAAAGAAGACCAAAACTGTTACAGTATATTTAAGACAAGCAAGAGGGTATTACGGTCACCTGAGCAAAAGAAAAAAGAAGCAGAAAATACGCAAGGAAGCAGAGAGAGCGCGGAAGAGGATAGTAGAACCAGTCCAAATATGGAGGAAGTAAGAAAGGTGATGCAATCCATATTAGACAGAATGGCAGAAAACACGAAAGAAATAAAACAGGAAATAAGAGAGATTAAATTAGATCTTGAGAAGAAAGAAGAAGCATGGGGAAGGGAACGAAAAGCTCTAATAGATAGAATAGAGAAACTCGAGAAAAAGGCAGACATGGAGGAAAAATCTAAGAAAAGGAACAATATTGTAATCAAAGGACTCCCACATAAACAGAAACCAGAAGAGGAAGTTAAAAAATTATTTGAGGAACAACTCCAGGTTAAGGCGACCGCAAATAAAATAATAATGCTAAATAAAGGCAAAAGGAATGAATTGTTAATTGCAGAGCTGGAAAACTGGGAACAAAAGCAAGAAATCATGACAGCGAAAAATAAATTAAAGAATACAAAAATATACATTGACAACGACCTAACGTGGGAGGAGAGAAAAATTCAGAGAGAGATAAGGAGTATTGCAAGAGAGGAGAAGGCAAAAGGGAACAGGGCCAAAATAGGATATCTGAAACTAATAATAAATGGAGAAGTCTACAAATGGGACAAGCAAGAAAACGGACTAACCTTAAACGATGAGAAAGAGACTAAAACAGGATCAAAAAACGATTAAAAATTAAGAGAACGGAGACACCTCAAACGACGAACAATAAGCAATCGAAAAGGATAATACGAATAGGAACTTGGAACATAAGAAGTATAAATGGAAAGGAAATAGAATTAATAGAAGAATTCGAAAAAGCAAGGTTAGATGTACTAGCCCTAACAGAAACAAAAAAGAAAGGAAAAGGAATAATAAAGACAAAGAATAACCATATAATAATAAGAATGCCCGAAGACAGACAAACAAAAATAATATGGAACGCTAGGGCAACAAAAAAGAAAAAAAGAGGAAGACCACAAAAAACATGGGAGGACAACATAGAAGATACCCTAAACAGGAATAACATTAACGTTCAAGAAGCAAGGAAAACAGCGAAGAATAGGAAAGAGTGGAAAGAAATAATAAATAAAACTACATAAAAGATAGAGACTAATCTCGACACCTGAAAGGGTACAATGAGATTCAAAAAGATTATATATATATATATCTATTATAAATACAAATCATTATCGAATTAAGACATAAATTAAAAATTGCAATGCTGTCTCTAAATGAAAGTTTGAATTGCAACTGTGGGGTTTGGGCGAAAATTCCGTGTATGTTGG
This sequence comes from Carabus problematicus, assembly GCA_963422195.1. Taxonomy (NCBI): domain Eukaryota; kingdom Metazoa; phylum Arthropoda; class Insecta; order Coleoptera; family Carabidae; genus Carabus; species Carabus problematicus. The sequence continues at coordinate 9,446,654 of OY728582.1, read as the reverse complement.
GAAGTTGGGGAGAGAAATACAACACTACAATTTTTCTAAGACAAACGTTAGATGGGGAATCCCCTGTCTCTTAACTTACGCTTGTATTCTCAGTTTGCAATATACACTACTTAAATATATATTTAAACTTTTACGTTCTCACACTACTGTTTTTTGGGACAATTCGGGACAAATGCTATAAATTCGGAACTAAAAAACCAGTTGTAAAAAATCGGGACAGGGACTGAAAATTCAGGACTATCCCGGGAAATTCGGGACGTATGGTCACCTTATATTTAACCAACTTTCTATCTCTTCAAATAAAGAAGTTAGCAATAGTGGGCCTCGTAACTGGATCATCTGTATATAAAATAATGGTACCTTTTTCTTTCTTCAATTTTTCGTTTTCTGCTTTCAGCGCACGCAGTTGATCCGTCGAATCAGATCCCTGGTTACTTTCCAAATCTTTTATTTGTTGCTCCAATTGTTTCACCAGATCGTTCAGGCGTTGTTTGTCTTGTTTCTCTTTCTCCAACAACACGTTGTCACTCGATTCCAATTGTAACTTATTCAGCAAATCCTCCATATCATTCTTCAGTGTTTGGTTCTCTTTTTGAAGGGCATCTAGTTGACCTTTTTCCACCTTTAGAGGTCCAAGTTCCTTCTCAAGATCACTGATTTTTTGTTTTAAACCTTCAACTTCTTTTTTCAGTTCGGCGTTATCTTTTTCTAGAGTAGATATCCGTTGACCCTCTGTACCCGGCGTAACTGGTATTGGTTTATCTGCAACCTTTGCTTCTAAATCTTTTATCTTTTGTTTCAGTCCATCGACTTCTTCTTTAAGTTTGCTATTTTCGTTCGCTATATCTGCAAAACCATCTTGAAGGGAATCTTTCTCTAAAGCACCAATTTTCTGTTTCAAACTGTCGATTTCTTTCTTTAAATTGGTGTTTTCAGAATTAAGATCACCATTTTGTTTTTCCAGCGCGGTGATTCCATTCTTTAAGGTATTGTTTTCCTGTTCCAAACTTGTAATCTTCTTCTTTAGATCGCCCATATCCGATGGCGGAATTTGTTGATTTTCAAGTTCTTTTATTTTATCATTTAAAAGCAGTTCATGTATCTTCAAATTCCCGTTTTCTGCTTCGAGTGCGTGAATCATAGAATCACCTTTTTCCTTTTGATCGATGATTTTCTGTTTCAAATCTTCAATCTCTCTCTTTAATCGCTCATTGCCTTGTTCAGACTTTGCTTGTTTATCGAGATTATTTTGCGTTAAATCGTTGATTTTTTGTTGCAAAGCTTCATTATCCTGTTTTAAGTGTGTATCTTTCTCAAGCGCATCTACCTTCTGTTTGAGTGCATCATTTTCCTTTTTCAATTTGTCGACTTCGGAGAGTAGCGCATTGAGTTCTTTATTCGTATCTTCTATTTGTTTCTTCAATTCAGAATTATGTTTGTCTGCGTCTTTCAGATTATCAATTTGTTTTTTCAGTTCGGCATTTTGCTTATCTGCCTCTTTTAAATTGTCAAGTTGTTTCTTTAAATCCATGTTTTCCTTATCGGCATTCTTTAATGTTTCCATTTGTTTCTTTAAGTCCGCATTCTCTTTGTCTGCCTCTTTAAGACTGTCCATTTGTTTCTTTAAATCTGCATTTTCTTTATCTGCATTTCTGAGACTATCAAGTTGTTTTTTCAAGTCCGCATTCTCTTTATCAGCCTCTTTAAGACTCTCCATTTGTTTCTTTAAATCTGCATTCTCTTTATCTGTATTTTTGAGACTATCAAGTTGTTTTTTCAAGTCCGCATTTTCTTTGTCAGCCTCTTTAAGACTGTCCATTTGTTTCTTTAAATCTGCATTCTCTTTATCTGTATTTTTTAAACTATCAAGTTGTTTTTTCAGGTCCGCATTCTCTTTGTCGGCCTCTTTGAGATTGTCCATTTGCTTTTTTAAATCTGCATTTTCTTTATCTACATTTTTAAGACTATCAAGTTGTTTCTTCAAATCTGCATTCTCTGTATTTGCATCTTTCAGACTGTCTAGTTGTTTCTTTAAATCTATATTCTCCTTGTCTGCATTTTTAAGACTATCAAGTTGTTTCTTCAAATCTGCATTCTCTGTATTTGCATCTTTCAGACTGTCTAGTTGTTTCTTTAAATCTGTATTCTCCTTGTCTGCATTCTTTAAACTGTCCAGTTGTTTCTTTAAATCTGTATTTTCCCTATCTGCTTCTTTCAGACTGTCTAGTTGTTTCTTTAAATCTGTATTATCTTTGTCAGCATTCTTTAAACTATCCAATTGATTCTTTAAATTAGTATTTTCTTTGTCTGCGTCTTTCAGATTGTTTAGCTGTTTCTTCAGATCAGTATTTTCCTTGTTTGTATCTTTCAAGGTATCAAGTTGTTTCTTTAACTCTTCATTTTCTTTATCTGCTTCCTTTAAATTTGACATTTGTTTCCTGAGTTTAGCTATATCACTCTCCAATTCTGGTACTGATTCTCTAGCTAGTATATCCAATTTCTTCTTCAAATCCTCAACTTCTTTCTTTAGGCTTTCGTTCTCATTCTTCAGGATATTGTTCTGTATGTTCATTGCGGCAATTTGTTCTTCGAGCGAAGTAGATTTTCGACGTTCGCTTTCGCTAACATTAGCACGATTTTTGCGTTCCACGTCCATCTGACTATCCAAATGTTTATTAAGACCCTCCAACTCTTTTATTTTCGCTTGCAGTTTCATGTTTTCTGCTTCCAATTCGGTTTCTTGCACAGAACTTCTGCGTATTTTCTGTTCCAACTTATCGGCTAGATCATTTTGTTCTTTGGTCTTGTTGGAAATGCGATTTTCCAAATGTTCCTTGTCTCTTTCGAGATCGACAATTTTTGCTTCCAGTTCTTTGATTCGGTTGTTTGTTGAATCGGCCTTTTGACCTTTCAGTGATTCGATTGTTGCTCGCAGCTCGTCATTTATATCTTCCAGATCTGCAACTCTCGTCCTGTACTTTCGCAATTCAGCTTCAAGTTCTGTCTCTTGAATGGATCCTCTGCGAATTTTTTGCTGTAATTTTTCCATCAACTCGTTTTGTTCCAACTTCATACTGGCCAGACGATCTTTCAAATGGGCATTTTCCTCTTCCAGTTGATTGATTTTCGCTTCCAAGTCTCGAATTTTCTGCTCAGGTGATTCTGTTACATCTACAGCATCTTCCGTTTTCAGTGCCTCTTTCTCCAATTCCAGGATCTTAGCTTTCAATTCATTGATCAGATCTTCATTTGCTGGTTTTATCGTATTCATCTCCAATATCCTATTAACTCCTTCCAATTCGGAGATCTTATCACGTAAATTCTTAATAATCTTTTCTTGTTCGCCAATTTTATCCTTCAATTTTTGTACATCATTTTCAGATTCGATATCTTCTATAACAACTTCTGGTATTATCTCGTCCTCCCTGTCCTTCCTTAGATTCTTCAATTGATATTCTAATTCCACAATTTGTGCTTCTAATACCGCAATTCTCTTTTTCAAATTAACTACTTCGTCTGCAGCTGAAGCTACCGATCCGAAAGCATCACAATTTCGTATGCAATCCATTTCCTCTTTCATCTCATCGATTTCAATGCGTAGTTTCTTGTTTTCATTCAACACATTAAGTTCAGAGAAGGCGACATTCTCCGATGAAGGGCTAGTAGATAACAAACATGTTCTCAAACATTTGTTCTCGCATTTCAGATCTTCAACGTCAGATTCTAATTTCTCAATAGTTTTTTTCAAATTCCCAACATATCCATCCGTACCAACGTTGTTCAACGAATCTGCGAGATTCTTGTTTTGTATTTTCAAATTTTCAATCTCTGCTTCTTGTTGATCAACAATGTTCTTCATCTGTTCCACTTGGGCATAGATATTGGGACCGTAATCTTCATTGGACACTCTCCCTTCTGGACTACGATCAAAGCTCTCCAACTGTTTCAACCTATATTCAGCTAATAATCTTTCATGATTTTCCTTCAATTGTTTGTCCGTTTCGTCATCAGTGTCGAATTGAATGGAGTTCAATCGTGCAACCTCTGATCGAAAATCTTCAATGTCACGGCCTAGATGATCTTTAGTTGGTGTCATGTTTGGTACTACATTAATCGGTAGAAATTCAGCTAGTCGATCAATTTCATTCTTCAGATGTTCCACTTGCGTTTCTAATTCTTTGTTAATTGCTCTCAGCTGTGACATATCGTTGTCTGGTTCTTTGAGGTGTAAGATTTCACTTTGAAGCATTGCTATGTGTTCTCTAAGCTCATCGGGTGAATTCTCACACGCCTCAGTCTCTAGGCGTATGATTTCTGCATTTAATCTTGCGTTTTCAGCTTTCAGAATCTCGTTTTCTTCTTGAAATTGTTGCGAAACTGACGATAAAACTGCGATTGTCTGTGGTATTTGTTCCATTTCTATGCTGAGTTTTTGAATAACTTCGTTTTTCTGTTCCATTCCAGTCTTAAGTTGGTTAATCTCTTCTTCCAGCGTAACATTCTTCTGTATTTGTTCCTCCAATTGTTGTTTCAAATCCGTCATCTGGTTTATCTCGACTTCCAACTGTTGTTCTAGATTCTTATTATACTTTTTCTCTGTCTCTAGACGTTCTTGTAATTCAATAGTGTCGCCACCTTCGGCGAGTTGTTGCAGCTGCAACACCGTAGCTTCTAGTTCCTGTTTCTCGTGCTGGCTCGTGTCCAGTTGCTGTTTCAGTTCGTCTTTCTCGTACCGAGTCGTATCAAGTTGTTGTTTCAGTTCATCTTTCTCGTGCTGGAATGCGTCGAGTTGCTGTTTCAGTTCATTCAAGTCGTCACTGGAAGTCAGATTTTCTTCTAATTGACTGTTTATTTTTTTTAAATCATTCTCTATACCTGCAGAGATGCAAAAAACAGTGTTACCTCCTGTTTAACTTGGTTGGCTGAAAACGGAAGAATGTTTCCATTGCCCAGAAATGGGATGATATGCAGCTACATAATGTATAAATTCTATTTTCCAATAAACTAATTTTTATTTTGAAGTATAAGAATTTACAACACATTCATATATGCATAAACTATTTCCTAGATTGAGGAAAATAAGTCTTTCGAAAGTAAATCGTGAAAATTAAATTATTAAAATTTCTTATATCGACATCCACATTTTTGCCGTGACAACCTACCTTGAGTCATGGATTGGAGTAATTCATTTTCTGCTCTCAACTGTGCATTATCCTGTATCGCTTGATTCAACTGCTGTGACAACTCGTCAATCCTATCTTGCGCTACACTTTGCACGTGTACCGAATGTTTACGCAATTGTTTATTCTCCGCTAAAAGTTCATCCTCCATATGCATCATATGACCCAAATTTGCTCCATCTAAATACTGGCGCATTTCTTGTATTGCTGCACTAACAGCTCGTTTAGATTCTGCCAACATCTGGCCAACGTGATCTTCACCACACACTTTACCCAGATCGTTAATGAGAATCTGTAATTTCTCGTTTTCTTGTTGTGCCGTTTTCAACTCGTCGGACATTTTGCGTACAAGTTCCAGGGAGGATTCTGTTTGTGCGCTGGTCAGTTTGCTTTGTAAACTATTGATCATATTCTGTTTTTCTTTCAAATCTTTGGTGAGCTCTTCAATAGTACAGCGTAGTTGTTCTTCCATTTCGATCATTTCGTTCTTTACTTGGTCCATTACGACCAGCTGCTCCTCTGAAATGGCTATTTTGGAGTTTTTCTCTTCTAATTCCATACGCATGCCACTTAGTGCACAAATTATTCTTTCCTAAAATAATATATATATAGGTGTAATAAAAAAGTTGATCAGAATTAAAAATTGCATGATAACACGCCATATTTAATGCTCAGATATGTTTCTATAATGCATACATCAATTTTGAAATACTACATTTCAATGACAGATTAGGCGGCCGTGAAACAAAAATGCTACGGTGTGATTATTTGTAACTAACAAAAATACATGCAATTTATGTTCCATGATATATACAGTGCACGCCGCTTATTGGAATCAAGGATAATGTTATCAATAGGTTATTATTATCATTTTTGCAAAGAACGGCCCGAACGTATCAAACTACATTAAAAAAATACGGTTATAGTAATCAAGACATCGGTGTATGTTATCAATTTTTTCTTAGAAATGTTTTTGTCCCGAGCAATTTTGAAAGCAACAGTACAATAAAGTAGTTTTTACAAAGAACTTTGATTGTCTAGTTTATTATATTATACCCCTGGTTGGCAGTAAACACAAATAAACTCGGACAATGCGTTTGTATAGTCTTAACTCAACTAAGTTTTCTGGCAAGGTGTGCAGCAGAGGTCATCTGATTTTTAAAAGCATTACGCGTATGAAATTTTTATTAATAATTTGCTTCGCGAACATCAGAGACAAAGAAATTTGCTAATAAACACATATACATATTATAAATGTACAAAATAATTACATACATGTATATGTATGTACTACATACATTTCTACACATTTTCAAATTTAATTGCAAAAATGTTATATTTATTTTAAATTTTTTAGTTAATTTCATTCTTTATTTACTGTTACATATGTATTTTAAATTAATTAATAATATTTTGTGTTTATGTGTTTTTCGGATATTATTATCAATCGGTTATTGTTATCAAAAACCTCGAGTCCCGATGTGATCACATTAAGCGGCGTGCATATATATATATATATATATATATATATATATATATATATATATATATATATATATATATATATATATAAATATTAAAATAATTTATTAAGTAAATTAATTCCAATAAAGTAAAAAAAATAGGTGATCCTTGCCGGCTGAAATAAGATATTTTGATATCGTGAAGGGTCAACCTAACATCACAAATAATATTTAGTAAAAACAATTATTATCACTGTCAAGTTTTTGTGACTAGTTACCTGTTGACTATCAATGCCTCTTGACAAACGATCCACGTGTGACACTAATGCCTGTATTTCGTCTTCCTGGTCCGCAATAATACACTGAAGATCACAACTTTGTCTTCGTGCAATATCCCGTTCGATACTCACGTTTTTAACTTGTTCAACCTGGATATAACACCAATGATTTTAACACAAATACTTACGTCACTTTATTGTATTTTACCAATGTTAATACTTCAACTTCCAGCGCTGACAACTCTTCAATCCGAACTTGTAGTCGATCTCGTTCCAGCCTTAGAACATCAGATTCCTTCGCTTTAAACCTTAACCGTTCCATCTCCTCGTCAGTCTTTTCGCATTCTTTCAACTTCATCCGCAACATATCTCTTTCAGATTGCACGCAATGATAATCTTTGGCCTGTTGTTCCATGTTGTGTAAAGCATCCTGCAGACTAGCCATTTCTGCCACTTTTCGACGCAAGTCATCACGTTCTACACGTATACTTTCTATCGACCGATTCATGGTGTTTTTGTCCTCCTTTAGTGACTGAATATCCTGCATCTGATAGTCGGACTGGCGTTTATACTTTTGCAAATCTGCAATTTCTGATAACAAATATTCCTTCTCCCGTTCAAGCATATCTGCTTCATCTGCACGTTTTCGTATTCGGCGCAATTGGTCTTCCATGCCTTGGAATTGATTAAGTCGTCGCTGTAGATTGTCGCGTTCTTCAATCACGTCGTCCAACATTGAAGAACGTTCCTGAATGATGGCCATGTCCTCCGATTGGAGAATATCGTTACGAGCGGTACTTAACCGGCCTTCCAGATACCGAATGTGATTGGTTGATTGATCAAGTTGTTGTTCCATTGAACGATATTGTAGTTCAATTTCAACTTCTTCTTCTATGGATTATTAAAACCGAGGATTATTTTTAGTGACAAAATGAAAAGAACAAAACTTTATACCAACAACTCGAGGTTTCTTTTGTTTTAATTCGCGTTTCATAAATTCACATTGCTGTTTCAACTGTTCATTCTCCTCTTGTATATTTGATAACTGATCGCAGTATTTCTTCAACAATTGCAACTCTTTTTTGATAATTTCTGTTTCCTGTTCCGGTGTTAAATTTCCCGATTCTCTCAACATATTAATTTCCGCTTCAAGTTCATTGATGCCGGGAACTTTACTGGAAATTACTGATTTCGCCAAAAGAGCCTATTGAAAGGAAAATATCTTTTAACGAATGAAACAAAAAATATGTAATATTTAAATACCTTTTCATTCTGAGCGCTCGTAAGTTTCAGTTGCGAATGCGTTAACTTTTTCTTTAACTGATCTCGTTCATTCATAATTTCTTTAAGCTTTTCCAGTTTGTCAATCGCGGAAGAAGCTATCATTTTAAGTTGTTTGATTTCTTCATCTTTTTCCTAAATGATTTGAAAGGTAAATGTATAAATATATCGGTACATGCTGTGTTACGTATACAATTACAATGTTTTTCAGATTATCTTTATTCAAGTTACTATAACTCTCCGAATATTTCACAGGGTCGTAAGCTGGGGACGTCGAAAGCAGTTCTAACTGTGTATTGTATTCATTAGTTTCTGACGCAGTGGCCTTTAATTCTGGGTCCGCAAAATTAACACTTTTGACAGATGGTCCTGCTTTTACTGGCGGTGGACGTGGTAGTTTACGTTTCTTAACCAGTCCACCACCGCCTGTTCCACAGTACCGCGGGTCTTCATCGTCCTCAAGTTCGTATTCGTCCTCTGTTCCGTCGCGTGATTCCATGGCCGTGGTATCTTTACTATCGCTCACATCACTCACATATTGTGATGTCCCTTCGCTTCCTAAACTACAAAGGTCATCAGCTGTGTCACGTATTTGTTCTTTCTGCAAAATGTTTAAAGCATTTGAGAATATATTTTGTTGTCAGATAGTCTTATCTACCATTATTTTCAACTGTTTCTTTTGTTCTTCAGTCAAATTTAACTTGTTATAAATATCAAGCAATTTCTGAAGCTCATCGACTTTCTTTTGAAGGCGTACAATGTCGGCATTTTTGTTTGATACCAGCAAGTCTATTAATACTTCTATTGGTATATATTTACCAAGACACAACCCCTATTACAGGTAGAATTTTTAAATATTACTCTTTTATAGACGAGTTAATAATGAGTAAACCTTTTTCGATGGTCCTTGTATAAGATCCAGAATATATTGACGTCTCTCTTCATCCTGTATACACCATGCGCGAGTGTCCGTGCACGATGCGAAATTTTTCATTCGTCCATCACTGCGTTTTCGGCACAAGCCAATATCACCCGCTTGGCCCATTCCATCGCGAAACACTTTCTGTTTCTTTGATATATACGACGACATATCGATTATTTTCAACTGTCAATCAATTTACAAGAATTTCCCCATAAAACAACCCGTAAGCATTGCTGGTGTCAGATGAATTTCATACTTTTATAAACAAAACAACACTTCATTCAACTGTCAAACTCAGCTTACTTAGATATAGGAATACATGAATGGTGATGTAATAAAGTAACTTACTGGTTTCATTTATGTATATGTATTTTTATTTATCATCATTGTATTGCATCTGTACAAGCGCAGATCTCCTTATACTGACAAATTAATTAATAGTTGTTGTTTTAGATGTATGTGTATGTGTGTGTATTTTATTACTATATTACAGGTTACTCGAAACACGTTATACCTACAGGGATTTTTGAAATTCGACACTGTGTAATTGACTGTACAGCGCATCCATGCGGGGAATCAGAACTCATGGTACGTACGTACATACTATTTAGTTTAGCCTACACTTAAACGTAGTTGTTTGTCAAACAATTAAAAATCAACAATCAAAAATAATAATAATTATAATTAATAATGAATCCACTTCTTCTATTAGTTTTACAAATATAGTAGTATGTATGCAACAGGTATGTATTCCAACATTTTAAAGCGTTTTATAAAATGTATGCAGTTATATTTGGGGGCAAAATATAGGGATATATGTGCTCATCTCGGCACACATGTACTTTAGATATTTGTGGGACAAGTAAAAGTTAGGTAGGACTGTTACGTCATATTATATAACATCCATTTATGTTCACTCCTATCACAGCGTTATTATATACTTTAGTCACACGTCCACTCCGCAGATGTCGCTGCGATACATATCTAAGGGATAGTGCGGAAGAAATATAATAAGGGGAGGAAACGATGTTTTAAGTGAACGATGAGCAAATTACCAGTGTATGTGTGTGTATGTTTGTATACAATGGCTGACATTAGTTTTGAGAATATTTATATAGGTATATTTACTGTTTCATAGTAAATTTGATTGAAAATTGACATATTCTGAATAATAAATAGTATAGGTATATGTACTTAAAAATTAAAAAGTTGATCTCAAGAACTAATGTTACCTTTGTATATTTTGCAATTAAAACTCCGTATTTGTAAATACGGAGATTATTTTACTGTATTTTGTGTAGAACATGTATGATGTATCTATGTGATGTACTGTCAGCGAAAAACATTCATATAAAGGGCACTTCGACAACCTACAACCTGAACCGAAACATAAACATGTATAGAACCGGTATCTCATTAGCGAAATAGGTAACGACGGTACAAAAAAGCAGTGTCAGTAACCATAGCACAAACTTCAATCGTAAACAGAGCCATCTATTAACTCATTGTGTGTAGTGTGTTAGAATGAATTATCAAAGACAACAACCATACGAAAATATATCAAGAAAAATTCAATTATTTACGAAACGAAATAAACATAACACAAATACTGACATTCATACTTACACATGCATACATACGGTATACTGACACTGAATATACATACCTATACATATGTATATGCTGAACCGGTACTTATGATTTTACCTTTTTGATACCACACAAGTTCGGCTAATTGAAAACGGTTACGTTAACTATATATATATTTATATTATAATATGTATGTAGTAATATATGTTATATGTATATATACAGCTAAAAAAATACATTTTCGCAGTTACAAGAAAAAATATTACTCTTAAATTGATATATAATCCATTCTAAATACAATATATACAACAATTATTACTTTCCCTTCCAACAACAACTCAATTCATTGATTTGAACAAACAGAAATATCTAAATAAAATAAAAAACAGCACAAAACAAGAAATAATAAATTTGACATATTACCTATGTGTTCTTCGTTCTTCAGTTGATTAAAAGAAAACAAAACAAAAAAACACAATATAACGCGCTCAAAACTGAACTGATTTTCTTAAATAATTCATTGATTCTAAATATTTATATAGAAACCTCTCTATAGTGCTATTAGTTTATAAGCTCCAATTGGGTTATTCATCTTCAAATATTGTCATGTTACTCAGTATGTAGTAATAGTAATGTTTAATTATATGGGACAATTTCTACAAGAGAATTGGAACGAAATTACTGTGTGTGAATGTATCTGTGTGTATGTGTAAACCTATTTCCATCAACATTATCAGTTCCAGTCTTAGCCGCCATTTTGAACAACACAGACAGAGAACAGACCAATCCTAGTGTCTCTATACCGTTCTATGATGGGTCTCTGCAACAATAAAGACAAAGACATTATTGTACTGCGCAGTGAGAACAAATAATGTTACAAACAATCAAATAAGTTATTCGCGCATGCATAGTTTCTTACATACCTTGACACTTTATCCATAACACTCCGCAATCGTTGATCAGTGACTGACGGCACCAACTTTTGCACCATCTCACGGATGAAAGCTTCACTGATACCGGGACTGGCTCGTTCGGCTAATTCAAATGCGTTCTTCAGTTCTTCAATGGCATCTGTGCTCTTATGTGGCGACTCATTGCTGCGTCCATTGTAGTGGTGTTTTCTCTGTAACTATAATGACAAATAATTTCCCTATATCTGCTACGGTCAGATTCTCGGTCGTACCTCAGATATTAACGGGTAAATCACTCCCGACAAACAAGGAGCACCGCTACGTGTATCGTTCTTACTATTGGCAGCACTATTCGTATGTTCACGGGACAATGAACGTCGCAGCGGTTTCTTGTCCGTCGTCTCGGTGCTCTCGTTTCCCCGATGATCGAGCGGGCTCAATTCTCGACTGATTCTCTTGTCTCGCTCTTTCGACTCGCGTTCACGTTCTCTATCTCGCTCTTTACGGTTATCGGCCGGTGGGTTTGGAACGGAAGATAAGGGTCGCGACTAGAATAAATAATAAATATAAACCATACGTACACACATGCAGGTAGTGTAGTAGTTATTTGAATTTGTATTGCCGGGTTTCTAGGAACAAGTTCAATTCAAATAACGGAGCGCGAATTACGTTGCTTATCGATTCTCATAAGATTAATGATACACTAGACAGATTCGACATTGTTCGATCTTATTTGAGATTGAACTTCGCTCCTAGAAACTCGCCATAAGTTGAATTAATCAGTAATTATATTGAACATACCGGTGTGGCTTTATCAGGCCTGTAATGGTTCAAATTTGCATCTTTGGGCGGGGATTTGGCTAACGTTGGCCCGGAACCGTTCTGTACTTTATGCGAGATTTTGTGGTTGGGTGTTAGGTCTTCGGGCGGTGGTTTTATCGAGTGTGGCCCTTTAACGGTCATAATCCATGGTTCATCCATATCACTGTCTTGCTTGGACTCTTCCCTAAATTACACAACCATGTACGTACATATTCAGCTTGTACAAGAAAAACTCTCGAATCTACACTTTAACACATGCACACACAAACAGAAAGAAAGTGCCTGGGAAAAACTACACAAATCTCTACTTACGAGTCTGAATTTTCCGATTCCGTTTCACTTTCCTCGCTTCGTTGTGATTTCCATTTCTTGTATCTGTCTATGAGGTCAACGAGATACGAGTTCTTCTTAGCTTTACGGATGAAAGGGAACTTGAGCAGTTCCTTGGCTGTTGGCCTCTGTAATAAAAGTCAAAAATTCAAGGTTTGTTTTTCGCACAGACTTGTTAATTAGTTAAGAACATGAAGACAAATTAACACTTTCTCGCAAATATCTATGAATCGCATTGCTTATAACTTACATTTTCTGGATCCTTGTTCAAACACGCCTCCACGAAATCCTTAAATTGTTTCGTATAGTTTCCAGTCAACTGTGGTGGATTGTTTTTCGGTATTAAGAACAGCACTCTCATGGGATGTAATTCTGAATTAGGTGGCTCCCCTTTCGCTAACTCGATAGCCGTGATTCCCAATGACCAGATATCGGCTTTTGAATCGTACGCTGATTGTTTGATAACTTCTGGTGCCATCCAGAATGGTGTTCCGACGAAGGTGTTCCGTTTACTCGTTGTATTAGTGAGCTGACCCGCAACACCAAAGTCCGCCAATTTGACATCACCCATTTCACTCAACAGAACATTGGCTGCTTTGATATCACGGTGGAGTTTCCTTTCGCTATGCAAGTAGTCCAGGCCTTTGAGTACCTCTCGAAGGATAATTGCAATGTGCATCTCTTCAAAGCTGCCCGCTTTCATGAGATCCAACGCGGATCCACCACCCAGATATTCCATAATGATCCATAACTTGGTACCCTGTTAAGCAACAACATTGAAGAACATTCCTTCCGTAAGAATCAAATGCTAACTGATTAGTATATTACGGGTAGAAAATACCGCTTATTACTTGAACGTAATGTGGTCACAAATAACAAATAAGGTAATGTTGAATTTCTGTCATAATATTATTAAAATCTACGCGGCAAAGTTAAAGAAATTAAGTTTCAAGCAATGATATAATCATTACAATTATTAATATTCGCCCATAGTTTAATCACTATACTTTCACACATACATTCTCTACGGAAGTGTTGTTATATAACCCAAGTAAAAGTTCAGCATCATTTCATTCGTACATTAACCTCAACTTTGTATATACATTCGTCGATTTCCTAAAGCAACTGAGCGGTGTCTCCGCTTCATCAAGTCACCGTGTGCAATTAGATCGTGACTTAATTAAACAGATTCTTCAGCGGAATACAACGCACAAAGCTGCGAGTCAAGGTTCGGTTGATTGAAATGTCTGGAGACAGATTTGCCAACAAGGCAAGATTCGACAATGAGGTAAGCGGACACTTTTATATGGAAAATGTACTTGAATTTAAACTGATTGCATTTAACGTAAACCTTACATTTATAGAAAAAGAATTATACGTTAAAAAAGCAAAATCTTATTTAATCCAGTATTACGCAAAGGTTCTATTATATTTGAAGTAAACAGTTTGCTAGCCACTGTATTACGGACTCCAACTAATGAGGTAGGGAAATCTAGCGCAATGGGATCCAATCTCTATCAACGATAAAGCAATTCTATCTCCCATTGTCAGCGTACAATTCTAACTGTGATAGAGATTTAGTACCTTGAGATATGATCCGAAATATTTGGTGACGAATGGACTGTCACATTGTGACAAGACCATAATCTCTTGTTGTATGTCTTCGATCTCATCTTCGGCTTCTTCCAAGTCGATTATTTTGATTGCAACGACCTGCGTTGATCGGTTATCGATGCCCTTAAACACCTCACCGAATGAACCTTTACCTATCCTTTCTTGTTTCGTGAAGATTAACTCAGGATCCACCTTCTGCAACAAATAATTCATATGAATAAATAAAATTATAGTTTTATATATAGCATTTATTTATATTATAGTTTACAGTACACGATAATAGCGATTCTAGGTTCAATTTTAATCTCGAATCAAACCGAACAGTATCGTATCTACCAAGTAGCATGCATATTATATACCAGGTGAGCAACGTTTTCGATATAGAATTTTGCCCTGTAATATTTCTTACAGTGTATATGTAGTAACGCTAACATAATCTAATATATCATTAACCTTTCTGAACGGTTTTGTATGTAAACAAGATTCGGCAGTTAAATATTTATGAATACAGTGCCCGCCGCTTAATGTGATCACATCGGGACTTGAGGTTTTTGATAACAATAACCGATTGATACCAATAAACGAAGAAAATATAAACACAAAATTTTATTAATTAATTAAAAATACATATGTGAAACAATAATAAACAGTAAATAAATTATGAAATTGAACTAAAAAATCTAAAAATAAACATAACATAACAATTTTTAATTGTGCTGCTGCATTCCACTAACTCATTTTCGGCAACTTATCATACTGTTCTAATATGTTAATTTTTTTCTTTTAAGGTAAGATCAGGCCTTTTTTTACGCCAGCCATTGCAAATGAAACTGAATTTGTTGTAGTAGTTAAAACCATACAAACGCATTGTCCGAGATTATTTGTGTTTACTGCCAACCAACCCTTTATAATACAATAAACTAGAGTAACTAGACAATCAAATATCAATAAGGTTCTTTGTAAAAACTACATTACTGTACTGTTGCTTTTAAAATTGCTCGGGACAAAAGCAATCCTAAGAAAAAATTGATAACATAAACCGATGTCATGATTACTATAACCGAAATTTTTTTAATGTAGTTGTATACGTCCGGGCCATTCTTTGCGAAAGTGATAACAATAACCGATTGATAACATTATCTGTGATTCCAATAAGCGGCGTGCACTGTACCTACATTTCTATATATCGATCCACTTCAACCGAAGTGGACAAAAATAAACTACATTACTGCTTTTATTATTTTATCTATATTTTATCTGTTTGGCCTGGCCTTCGCACTACTTTCCCGAGTATAGGAAGAATAACAAAATGCAAATGAGGCAGAAGCGAGTGACTTCCCGTGCACAACTGATGAACAAGATAAAATGCCATAATTAAAGCTGTTATCGATTGATCTGCACTGTGCAATTTATTTTGTACAACATACAAGTTATATGTTGAACCAAATGAAACTTCATTGTTCATATTACAAAAAAGAAATAGACTGTCAGCAGTTGCTTGATTATATGTAGTAGCCATATATAATATATGAACGATACATACGCATATTTAGTAAATAGATATATTTCTACATGTATATATTTGTATACTGGATTAATTCTTTCTCTAATAAAAATTTTCATTTAGTAATTTTAGAAGCGAAATTCATTATGCTAAAATTACGCACGTCGAATTTGCATATTTATTGATGACCTAAACGGTGGCTTTTAGAAAAAAAAAAAGCTATATAAAAATCCCGTTTTGACTGATTATGTTTTATAAATAAACTTCCAATTTTCATTTCGTCCGTGCCATGTCAAAAACATTCGCTTGTCTATTTTTAACCTGTGGAAATTATTTACACAAATATGTCACAATATATAATTAGCATTGAATTTGGCATAAACATCATACAAAAGAACACGAAATATAGTTTTCAATAAAATGTCTGTAGATCGAATATTGTTAATATGTAGAGGATAAATAATGCATTCATTTTGTATTTTTCACTGCTAAAATCGACATTAACAATATTACTGTATATGATTATGTATAATGGAGGCCGGGCCGTTTTTTCGTCTAGGCCAACCAGGCCATGACCCAGGGGGGGGGGGGGGGGGGGGCGCTTATATAAGGCGCCCGGTCGCCAGGGCTTTGACTGAGTTTTTTTTTTAGTTAATATTCCAGGCTCGACTTGATTATTATAAAAAAAAATTTAATGACAAAATTATTAATTTGACTTGCCTCCTCTTAGAAGGAGGCCCGGTAAATACCCAAGGCAGGGCTTTTCCAATTCATAGCCCTGAATGTAGGTTTCTGCTAACACTTCTGTTTGATAAAATATCGAAGACACGACAGGATTTATAGCAATTACCCTAGATAAAGTTCTCGGAAAGAATTGTATACTTACATACGTTGCTTCACATTATATATTAATATCTGAGTCACGCTAGTGACATTAAATTCACATACATGATCGATATATGTACAATATTTACGTAACGAGTTATTTCGAAAGGACCAAGGTTAAAAAAATAGTAGGGCCCTTTCGTAAAATAATTGTATTTCTAAAATATAGTCTATTTTTTTTCTGCCGTCATGCACACTTAGCTGCGTGCATTCTGAATCGTTGTAGCGCAATTAATGTAGCAAATGTAAATCAATTCAAGTACATTTGATATTTCTAATCAACTTTATTCAGGATTTAAAATGTGAATCAATAAAAAATAACATAACGGAATAGCTAGAATCGCGAAGCAAGAATATATAATTGAAATTATATTGGACTGTACGGAGAATTCGTTGAGTTTTTCCGTAGACTCGGTATTAGAACTTTGGATCATAAAACTACAACATATATTGTGAAAAGTCATGTTGAAGTGAAAAATGTTTTTTATGAAAAAGTGACTAAAATTAGTAGAGCATGGCAGGGATGCCATGCCTCATCAACCATATTCACTAGACCAAACACCTTCAGATTACCATTTGTTCCGGATTCTGTAGTTCTCTTCAATGGTAAGAATTTCGATAACCTCGAGGACTGTAAAATCTGCCCGGAGCAGATCTATGCCAAGAAAAATGCTAGTCGTCGAACGTGAGTCCTAGGCTACAGACTAAACGTAAATTGAGCCCTGCGCATGATAGCAATCTGCTCGAGTATATATAAGAATAAATAAACTATTTAAATGCATCGACAAATCAGTAAATAAAATACACGGTTAGCTAGAACTAACCGAGAGGACACTGTGCACATTGGAAAACTTCACGTATGGTTTATTTTCAAAGCCGTTCTTGATTCAGTTTTTGCTTGCAATTAAAGATTGATATACGCAATTCGTTTCAACTCTTAACACCAGAGATATGTGTTGTACTCTGATTATATAGAGGCGTCATATACCAGTAGAATGTCAAACTACTATCGCAAGATTAGTGTTTTTATATGTGTTAATATGACCAACAATATGACACCAATAAATAAATATTTCGTATGTAGATAATATATTATACATATCTGTAAACTGCGATTGCTTTTCCTCTCATCATTGGTGATCTTTTTGAAAACACCAAATATAATCCCCCCCCCCCCCCCATAAACCTACATTTCGTACCAAACACGTAAAGCACATTTGATTGCAAAGGGCGTTATCAGCACAAACAATCATGGAAGATGCTGTTATCGTATTTTATGGAAGCAGAGAATAATTGCAGATAAGAAAGGAGCATCGTTTGCAATGACAACTACGGACGTAAGACGTGTCGTCCAATTAAAAACAACACAGACGCTCGGGCCCTTTCAACTGTCTGCACTGATGATGTTTACTTGGCAGTTAACTGGTATTTGTTTTTCTCGCGACAAGCTTGTTTCGTATGCATTAGAAATTAACGTCCAAAGCGGGTGACTGGTAATGAACGAGTGACATTAACAGTTATGGTAAGAAAAAAACAGGACAATTTTGCTGCAGTCTTACTTCAAAGTAATGCCAGTTTTCTTATATAGAACATAATTCCACTATTTTATACTTTAATTCCGAATAATATCCATATTGCTGATGATTTCAAATGAAAGCTTACAGGAAAATTGCATTTAAAAGAAATGTCTTGTTACGAAAATTCCATTAAGGGTTTACGAGCACAATGTGGTGAAAATTATTTACTCTAAACCATCTACATGAAAACACATGGCCAGATCATAATATTATGGTAGAATTACCACCCTGTCATTCTCAATATGGCACATATCCAGCACCGCACCCATTCAATATCTGATTTCAATAAAATCGATGGCCGAACGTTTCCAAACTTAATTTGGCAAAATCGCAAATTTCCTAGCTCGCAATGGCACATTTCTGCTGACTGTTGTGTGCCCGTAGAATAAAGTGTTTAGTCAGCGAATTTTTCGGTTGCACGTTCATTAAGAAAACTGTTTATGTCATTACAAATTGTCTGCGTTTCTAGATCCATCAACTACTGGAAAAACAGGTAACTTTACAGACTTCATGCAGGGTTCATCCTATTACCTTATTAGTGGCCAGAGGCGTACCAAGTATTATTTTTAGCTTCTGTAATTCATTTCTTAACGATATAAGCATGTAAGCAATGTTTCTACATTTAGATACATTTCGTATATCTGGACGAATGAGCAATCGAATTTTGTAACCCAATTATTTTCATGATTTTTTCTTTGGTAATAGTGGTGAAAATAGTTTATGTATGCCATTGGAGTTAAGTAATGGGCATATGGAGCAAGCCAGTGAACTCTAATAAGATTCGTATAACATGTAGTGCTTGTTATCTCCTTATGATCTAATTAGAGGGCTTCATACGTGCGTACACTGCGAGTTAAGAATTTTCTGTGACAGACTACCATAATTATATAACTATAGTATATACAAAATATTACATCCTTGCATGCACATATCATTGACATATACAATGTAAATGAAATTTCCCACAATAAAAATTAACAATAGTATCAATTCTCAGACTCAAAATAGCAGACGCTTTCACAAAAATACACACACACAAATTTTAAAGATGCATATAGAGAATTTCACTTTTAGAAAGTGCACTGTTAACCTTGAATTGTGATCATGTATATTTATATACTAGTATTGTAACATATAACTTGCTGTGTGGTTATATCGTAAAGCATTCTTTATTAATTACGGATGATGCTAAAATGAGAGGTATAATGCATGCATGTTCATATGTGTGCACGTGTAACTAAAATAAGACATTACATTATCATATAAACATGCGAGTGATTGTGTAAATAGTACTTTAGTCTTCGGCTAGAATTATGAATGTGTGGTATGATGTAATATCATTACACATATATGTACATAGGTATGTGATTCTTAACAAGAACAGAAGATTTTATGTTTAAAAATATTCTTGACAATTTCTAATATATCCTTTTCACTAAAATCATCATTTATATTATTATTATTATCTATATAGAAATAATTATTAAAAGAAATATTTATTGCATTTTTCTTCATTCAATTGCCAAGCAATTATTTACGATTACAACGACCGTGAGGTCGGCATAAAATTGATTTCGTTTAAAAATAACCCATACTGCGGCTCGAATTCGATCAAATAAACGGAACGAAAACACACATACGTACTTACGGATTGTAACCTTTTATCTAACGTCAATACTTTCCTGATATTTAAAATATCGTATTTCTTTTACCTTGGCATTGAAAACTCAACACTTACAGTCTATTTCTTATTAAGTAACCAAGCGAACACTTTGCCAAGATGTAATTTAATATTGGAATTATTTTTGATGGTATTTCGAAATGGGTATTTCGATCTTTTGTTTGTTTAAATAGTATTTGTTGCGAAAATCATTGATGATGGCTAGTGAATTTATAAATTACAGTTACGTATTTATGCATGTTATGTTCCACATTTCTATAGTTGTAGCGCAAGCATTTTTAGTGACGACTATAAAAATTTCATATGTAAATCCGTTACACCATATACACATATAGATCTGTGCGGTATTCGGGAATACATGGATATCCGCATGCGACTGTATGCATATGACCGTATGACACATCTCTGCGCGCCTTCAAGTGGCATATTTGCATATTTAGGATTTGTACTGTATGCAAATATGTACACAGTTTGTGTCATTGAATAAGATGGCAGAGTATTATATGCCAGTTACGTGCTCAAGTAGCGGTGTTCTTTGTTTCATTTTCCATCTACAAGCGGGCGCGATATCTTATTTCAATGAGTATTCATTCAATATTAAGATGCTATATCAATATCATTCTTAAGAGAATATTATTAACTTAGATGGATATTTGTTCCGAAAGACAATCGCAGTTCTGATATAAGAAAATGAAGACACAAAAACAATGGTCTGTTGTTTTTCCGCGCAGATTTTCCCGTCTTTACTGTAATGGCTACATGTATTTCCTTTGTTTTTGATTTCTTCCGTAAACATGTTTCACATTAGGGAGAGAATAAATATTTATATTTACGGAACAATAATAAAACCGGTACATAACTAAGAATAACTATAATTGTTATTAGGAAAATATTTTATCCGGATGGATTCGAATGAATAATTGTTAATATTTGTATTTATAAATACAGTTCATTATTATAACGAATGGGAATATTTGATAGCATACTCGAATATTAAATATCTATGAAAATATAATATCATAAATAATTTAAGTATATCTCCCACCAGTCAAACATAAAATCTTTTTATTACTCCCAGAAACTTACATAAAATATAGTCGTTATTTCCAACCTACAAACAACTACAAAATATAGTCATATCTTTTCCAAAACTAGTCCGTACAACTTCGCCATCTTCTCAGAAGCCTTGACACAGCAGAACTACAAGCAAACAGTCGTAACGCCTCGAGGAAAACATAAAAGGGGAGAGATAACATTTCCTTTTCAAGGCACTCCAGACACAAGGGGGTGTACAATAATTATCGTAATTAATTCTAGCATTCCACTCGCACAGAGAACTTGGTGTACTATGTAGACATTATTAATTATTACGCGAGAGGATAATTATTAAGGAAACATAACTGTTTTTGTTCTACAAATCTTGTATAATAAATTACAGTAGACATGTACTTTGTATGCACGGGTTAATAGTTGATATTGGCTAAGAAAATTAAGTGGTCGGATCTGAAGGAATTTCAACCCTTCACGCTTGTAGTAAACATTGAGGGTGTTCCGCATAAATTAATTCCGTGACCCACGTCAGTTTGTATGAACTACTTCGACCTCTTGACTACCCTACACACACACACAGTGGCGTACTGCACCAATTTTACCCTTAGCCTTCATCCCATCCAAAACTAATTTAAATATACCATTTGCAATACACAATTTTGTAGAAATATATAACTTCTAGAATATGATTACCATTATTGCCTATTCAAATAATAATGCAATTTGGTGTTCTTTTTCGAAGATTGAGGGAAAAATTGTAATTCAGATTGAAAACTTTAAATGACCTTTTCAGAAATGATTTTTATATGAGACCTCACATTAAATATATGTTCATATCCAACTATAACCTTTTCTAAAATCATTTCAAGTTTTTTTTAGAATGTCATTAGGTCAATAGGACATTAAAGAGTTAATTAAAAAAAATGTAATTAATAACAATATATGTTATTTCAATATCGCATATTGAACATACCAAGAAGTAATTAATTAAAGGTACATTTAATAAGCCAACAACACGTTTAGCAAATATATATGTACAAATATACGTACGTACATTACGTAATTAATCTTTACTTAAACTATAAATTCTACGTACCATGATAATATATTTAATAATGAACGAAAAAACAAGATTATTTTATCAGTAAATGATAAGGTAATATTTGATATACAGGTGTACATTACACATATCATTGATACATACACATGGCAATTGATTGATTTATTCGTGCTGACATATAGAAAACTATGATGGATCAATACATATTAAAGTCAACAATGTAATATTCTCGTTTACCGTATTTTAAACAATTTAATAAAATAAACCAGTTATCCGTTCCTATGGTAAGAAATTTGTCATATTTTGTATGTACCTGTATATGTGTAACAATAGTCATCAAATGAATACAATAGAGTACATGTGTGTAATAGACAGAATTCATTCCGAAGTATGCATTCATAAGTGTGCCAGTTTGCAAATGAAATGTGAACTGCGGAACTTAACTTTTTTTAAGGCCGAAGAAACGTACAACTTTTGGTATACATGTGTGCCGTGAGTATGTATGTATGTATGTATGAAGCTCCAAGGCCGCTAACTCGTGAATGATAACTTCCTCGTGTAAATTACAATATAGGTGCGCTATAAGCTATAACGCACAGTATAGTACACTCATACACGTATGTTTAGGCATACATAAATTTAGAAAATATATTCCTACATATATGTATCACATATACACACACGTGCATACATACATTGAATATATCCGTTTATGTAGTAATTATTAAACACATACATACGTATGTATATGAATATGTACGAATTCAGACACATATATCCACAGATAAAGTACATAAATTTGAATTAGTGCTGTACTGAACATCTAGTACAAAAGTACGACTACGTATATGTTTTTTTTTTTACAAAACCGTCCTGACCCTGACACACCGCTAATATAGGATATGAGAGTTGGGGTAAATTATTATTCGGGTGGTACACTGTTCGTTTCTGGGTCAGACCATTCAGTAGTGTCCTATATCCTTTGTCACACGTCCTTGATACATTCAAAATCTATAAAACATCGCCTTCCGACTAAAACTTTATCAAAACGAAAATATATTCTTGGTAAATTTATAGTTGACATCGACGTATTTTACATGAAATATAATATATATATATATATATATATATATATATATATATATATATATATATATATATATATATATACAGTAATTAGTTAAATAAAGATATTAGTTTCTAAATTTAACTTTAATCTACTGTTCAAAATAAATAAAATTACCTTTACAATGAGGTTAAAGAAATGTCCATTGTTATAAAATGTATTAAAACCAAATATAATGCACTCTCTATTTTAAATCTGAACAAGGCACAAGTCTTATTCCAACATACATCTATTTGAGTATGAGGTAATGTGAAATATATTTACTTTCAAATTGCGTAATGGTGCTAATTTTAACAACACAACATTCTCCCAACAACCTCAAGAAGAGCATAATAAACATTCAATTCACGATTTTCTATTAAATCGACGTCCATTCTTGGCGCTGTAAGGATGGAACGCTTTTGTTGTCACGTCACAATCAATCATTATCGAGTTCACACACACAGGTATATATATATATATATATATATATATATATATATATATATATATATATATACAGGGTGTTAATTAAAAAACTGGCCATAGGCGTTTAACATGTAAAATCAGTTTTTCCTCCTGCATTAGTTCCCAAATTACTTTAGGGAAAAATACTTAAAATAAAAGTTGTAGAGAATTAAATTCTGCATCTAAGTGAGCAATCAGATTTAATTTTTGACATTTCCTAACTGAGAAAATCAAGTTTAAAATTTCATGAAAACACATAATATATAGGAATAGCCATGGAATTTAAACTTGATTTTCTCAGTTAGGAAATGTCAAAAATTAAATCTGATTTCTCAGTTAGATGCAGAATTTAATTCTCTAAAACTTTTATTTAAAGTATTTTTCTCTAAAGTAATTTGGGAACTAATGCAGAAGGAAAAACTGATTTTACATGTTAAACGCCTATGGCCAGTTTTTTAATTAACACCCGGTATATATATATATATATATATATATATATATATATATATATATATATATATATATATATATATATATGAGTGTGTATGAGAGAGGAAAATGTTTATCGACAGAATTCAGACAGTTCTAGGTCAAACATGCATGCATGCATATACATGTGTGCTATGTTTATATGCATGTATGTTGCATATATACGTATATTATACATGCAAAGAATGACACATCGTTTTGTGGAAAAGAGCGAATAACTTATGCGAAACTTGATTTTGCAAGGTTACGTCTTTGATTAGAAAATAGTTAAGCACATTCTTTTGTGAAATAAAATATTAATAACTTTGCGAAACTGTATGTAAATTAATGTATAATTTTTTTAACTATTATGATTATTTATCAAGAGGTAAATTGGTAATGTAAATTAGTACAATTTTTGTATTATTCTTCAAGAAATCAAGTACATACATATTGGTAGAGCTGGAAAGTATTTTTTCAGGAGAAAACGCCAATTGAGAAAATACATGTTCAACAACTCTTATAAGAAAAGTTACACATACCATATGTCGCAGAAGTGATTTCTAACAAGGTTTTTTTTTTAAATTGATTTATTTGGACTCTTATAATACCAATACACATAAGTTTCACTAGGGTATAATAAAATACGAAAGCTATTCAAATTCAAAACAAACACAGTTGTTTAACTTGTGACAAGGTTTACAGCAAAAAAATGCGGAACTGTTTTGCATTTCGCTGGTATGTTTAGACAAACATTAACATCCCCATAAATCTAAACTGACCTACTAATTCATTTTAGGCGCCATTGTTTTTGTGTTCCAAATACCCACAATATACTAAACCAGGAATTCTCAAAATGAACATAATATAAATATGATACCTATACTTACATTCTTCAAAATGTTTTACTTATCATTGTCACAGTTTGACAACTTCTGATCTACCATAAAGCTACTACATCAGTATAAATGGACATAAACTTAAGTTATAAATTAATATGTAGGTGTATGTATGACTACGCTACGTTACGACACATGTGATGTTAGTAATTTCGTAAGCAAATGTCACCCGGCACGCCTTGAAATATTCAACACTTCTTGCTATTTGTTATATCAATATACATACATTTATAGGACGCACTGCAATATGAGTTATTTATTACACAACACTTCTGGATCAAAGGTACAAAAATAACAGCAAAGAAACATTGCTATTGATTACTGGAAACTATAGTTTATTGTTTATTTGAAGGCTGAAAATATTGTTCTACAAATCTCTATAATCAAATGTTTCATAACCAAGTTAAACTGAACGTACTAAGATGGACCGCATTGCATTGTGTCAGTATGTATGTAGTACACACAATGTTTATATGTATATAACTTCAGATCAGATTTACAAAGTTAGTACAGTTGTCCAGGTACCTGGAGGAGAAAATTGTCCCTGAACACGCTCACTTAATTATTCTCGGAGGCCTGGAGTACAGTGTGAGGTACATTATCTATTTGTACAACATAGTATTGTACACTATAGTACCTGGTACAGAGTCATACTGCCTATACGTATGTTATAGATTGTTGCTGAACCTTAATATAGATACTATTATCAGTATCACGTATTTGTATCTATCTATCAATTATTTATAAATTCACAGCACTAACTATAGTATAATCAATAGTAAATGTTAAAAAAGTCAAGTAAATGTTGCTTTATTCCTATAATATACATATGTGAAATATACTCACTGAATTACATGTATCGTATCCATAATGATTCAGAGGTACCGGTACTTTAGGCAGGACCGGCGCGGCCCAACTGGCCGGTCGTGATTGCCAACGTTTATTAACATTATCCGGTCTCAATTGCACTTCATACTCGTTCCTTGTCGATTGGTGTCTAGTCAGAGGGGCGTTATCACAGTTCCGCCACATAGTTACCACTGCACACAACGCGGTATCACATTACCAATACGGTAGTCGGAAGTATCAACCACCACAATCACGGTACAGTCACCCGGTAAAATTCACACTATTCACTGTATTCCGAATGTGCAAAATTTATTATCGTATTGCCTGCAAAATACACACCGTTTAAGTTTGCGAGCACAGTATAGTACAGCAGATATCGATGCTAGCGCCACGAACTGGGTCAAACTGAAACTACGTGCATTTCTCTGAAGAAACTTGTAATTAACAATTAACTAATACACACACAGTAAATGTGTAGACGGTGTAACATTTATCATTTATTGACAACCAGAATTCCTATTGAAAATTGAACAAAACAAAAATTGCTATTTAAAAATTTTATTTTATATTTATATTTGTAACTCAAAATTTAAATATGTACTAAAAAACTTGACTGTCAAAATGTGTAGTTTAATTGAAAAATTTGTTTCACGGAAAATATTCTATCGAAGGTAATGATATTTCAATATTAAATTCACGTTTGACACTTTTCGCAGTTATCTAGCATTTACTTATATTTTATCAAGAATTAAATATTTATATCAATATTATTTTTATATTAGATATGATTAATTTCGTTCATAATCAGACCTAAAAATCAACAACAACTATATTATTAAAACATACCGTTCTAAATGAATATTATTCTGAACACAAGTATGTACATTTATGACAATAACAAAATAAAACAGCCATTATTACTGTAAATATTGACTCATTACTTCAGGCACATGGAGATAATCTAAATTACCTACACATACCACCATACCAGCAATTCTCAACCATTTTTCCCTAATTGAATAACGGGAGATTTTATCAATACTTGATAACAGTGAAAGCATTCTAATAGTGTCGACAATTAAATTGTTTATCTATTTAAATAGTACGTACACGTATGACCTATTGTGATGTCATCGAATAAAATAAGCAATAACTTTGCAATTAACGATATGCGCATGTACCGGAGAAAAATTAGGTGTAACCATTGGATATATACGTAACGCATTAATATGCAAATGGCATGTACACTCCTTGGAATGTCTAATAGCTAGTGTACATCAAACACTATATGTAGTATATAATATGTATGTTTAAATCATTCCATAATTATAAAGTCTACGGGGAATAAAATAATGCATCCATTTATATTAATATCGATGACATTTCTTACTGAAATATTGGTTACTTATTTTAATATCAATGCAAAATGTGGGCTATGCTATACATATCTATAAAATGAAGCTAAGATTCTATATTTTACATAAATTAAAATCCTAGTTCAGTTTTTAACTTCAAAAGGTTGAGCCTTTTTGTCTTTTTATTCCGCATGTTACATTTAAGTCTCTTATAAAATTTGTACATCAAAAGGACATTTAATATGTACTCGAAAAAATTCTTTAAAGGATTAAAAATGCGCCAGTTTTTATCTTTGACATTTCTAAAGAATATTTTTCCACAAAAAGTATATAAAATTCCAGAGAATTATCATTTATGTACTTGGAAATTAAAAATATACAAAAGTACTGCAAAATAATTTTTGGTCAGACAACCTTAATATTTTAAATTAAATGCATTTCCGCCGAAAATATCTCGTCTTAAGTTCGTTATACGTACAAATCTACACTAATCACTATAACGGTGCAAATGACAGCTGTATACAGAAACAACAATAGGCATCTTCAACAAGTATCAACAATAGTGTTCACCAACACATAGAGGCACACGTACAATCCTTACAACACTGATATCTTAACAAAATTTCTCTGAACAACGCAAACACAATCTAAGCGAAGACACTACAGCACTACACGTCACTTGCACACAGCTGGTTTGATTGAAATGAACATATTATTTGCACAACACAGAGAGAGACACATAGTGTATTTGCCACGCGAGACAAACGAATGACACCTAAGTTACCTTTGAGTGTCGCACAAGTACGTACGCACTACGTAACGCAACTGAGCGTAGTACCTTGACAGAACAAAACGTTTAACTCGAGTGCCGTGTATACCGAAAATAGCGGTTATCTTATGTTCGTTGCGTTTGCGATTAAAAGGCGGACGATAACGGACTGACTGTTGCGAAATGTACAGGGTAGCACTAGGAAAAAAATATAAGATATTCCGTGTATTACAGAAATGTATTTGTTTGTTTAAACAAACATACACTCGCAGAGTAAGTTTAAAGTTATTCAACCATGAACATTTATGAATCTATGAAAAGTTTGCTTGCTACATAGTTTATTCAAATACATTCCCAACAAAACATCGTATGTCAAAAAGAATATTGTTTTTAAAATACACACTAGTACTGTCCTGTATTGTAAGAACGGGTGTATTATATATTGATCATATGGTGATATCAGATACCAATCACTCGATACGATTAGAAATGGAATGTATGAATAGGCCCGATAAGACACATACACTCATACATGCACAAGAGAGTAATTCACTAAAACTGACTCATTATAAAGTTCTATCAGATGAGCAGACACAATGATCACCGCCCACACATTTCCCGTGTGACACGATCGATGATTATGTACATTTTTAATGTCAATATTTTACAAAGTAAAACATTTAACGTATCATAAGTAATGAAATAGTTCAATGTTTTATTCAATTTTAATGTACATTAAAAATAGTACTGGTTTTATTTTCTTCATTGTTTCTTTCAATGAAATGCGCAATCAAGATGCGCACAGCGCGTGATTTAGTGATAGAAACGTCCAACAAACGCCATTTTGTCTACATTTACATTCTCATTCTTTTAATAAAATGTCGTGGTCGCGGAAACAAATTTCGTTATTGATAAAAAGAGTATAGATATACGCTTTGCTTGTATGCGACAAAGACTATACAATACGAAAATAAACATGCAAGGCAAACGGAGTGGAACACAATATATGCTTCATTAAAAGAACCTGCACTTATAATAACATTTGTTATTACTGCTGCATACCCCAAAAGATCTTCGTAATCCATATTTAATTGGAGCCAAACTCTTTAGACATCATTAAAGATATGTCTCTGTACCAAACTTCTGTATACATTCATTTTCTAACAAATTTTCAAACAAAAAGTCCCTAATTTATTATCAACGTATTTTCAAAATAGATATAAATGCGCATGCACCTCTAACAGAAAATTGACGTCTTTGCATATAGGAATTTTCTACCTTCAATGATTTGCCTCAATGAAAAAGTACTACGAAATGTACATAAAAAATGTACAAAACATGGATCTATACATTTGTGCATATAAAATATTTTAGTTTAAATTGAAAGGTAGTATACATGTATACTAAAATTTAAAATAATATAAAATAGAATATTTAGAAATAATAAAGGTATTAAAGTTCTAATAATCTATATTTGCTTATGATTATTGAAGGTACTGTTTGCAGAAGGTAATATATTGTTCCTGTGAACAGTTAAGGAAGTGTTCGTATTTTGGTATCCTGCACGAAGGACCACACTTGTGCTAAAGCTCACGTACAAGCTGTCAATATACCCTTGAAACAACATATACACATTTATGACATACGTGCCTTGCTGACATTTCAGTTGAAAATACAATATATACACTTCCTGTATATGTAATACTATAAAATAACAATCATTGTTTACAAAATGTTACATTCTTCAATTAAATATTTCCGTATTATTTGTCATACATACAAAATTCGCTTTTAGCAACAACAGTTTTGCTAAAAATACCCCAAGCTGTCTCTCGATAAGAAATCATATCTATTGATAACACCAAGGATCGATAAAACGGCAAACTGTTTTTAAGCTAAAAATATTCCAGGTAGTTTACCAGTGCAACGATTGAGTAGTGTGCAAACTAACTCACAGATGTCTCACCGATAGATATAGTGGAGTGAATCGGATGTTAAACAACGATATTCTGATGGGAATCACGGAATATCGCGTGATTTCCAACTGCTATGGACTGACATTCATCCATATACGTATATCAACACTGGCCTTCCAAGAATAGCTAGAAGAATCATGTGCAGGATCAGATACGTTATACATTTACACAACTACTTATTATACCATTAACTAATAAACTAATGTTGAAAATAATTGCATGTGTGTTAACATATCCAATGGCATTTTTCCTTTTTAAAATCAAAGTTCCACGAATATTATAATCTATACAGAGAGCCGTATAATTCCGTGCCTTTTTGGGAAAATTAACAAACAAAATTTGCCGGTAATTTGTTTTCGAGAACAGATCATATTTTTAAGAAGGGATAAGTAATAATTTTCCATAGAATAAAATAAATTTTTAGTTAGAGAAATTATTCACAATATTCATTACCTATTTCCCTTTCTATAAACAGGTAAATACTTTTAAATGACCCATCGTTAAGATAAGGTAACAATTAGTCGTTAACGGTACTTATAATTAGTCGTACAGGCTTGTACAGAGTAGGATTAAGTACGAATTGCAGTAATGATAGTGCTATCACGTAATACCTATTCCATGTACGATGTACGTACATTTATCAGAACATGTTCTGTAAACATCTCAGCATAAATTCTGCAACAGCAGGCTCTGAAGTGCTACAGTACGAGTTATTTATGAATCTGTGATGCACCAAGCTGTTGTCCTAGTTTTGGAAAATCACGCATACATCATAGATACTATATGGCATGGTATATGATATGACTAACATACATACTTATGTATTCAAAACAGTGTTTATATGAAACTACGTTGCGCGAGTTATATTAATCATTCCGGAGTAAATGACCGCTCCTTCCGCACACAGAGCCATCTATTAACGGGAAACTGAACTATACACTTACTATCTGTGTACAGTGACCATTTCTATACGGACATACATAAATTACATTGTACTACCATATCTATCTATAGAAAAAGGTATTACAATTGTATCTGTATATAGTGACCATCTATATACAACTAAAATCAAACCTAAAATTTCATTCAAGGAAAAAATCCACGAAAAATGTTGGTTTGAACCTTGTTTTGTAATACACTGAGACGCATTTCCTGCACAACATTGGAACGTCACATTAAATCGCAGCCTACTCGTGTATTTTAGAGAGAATATATTGATACCACACCTTCCTTTGTTACCAACTTCCTCCTCACCCTTCCTCTCTGTGTATGTATAATGTATCTACCTCCATTAGGTATTGATATTACACAACTACGAATCAAGCACCAATGAAGCGAAACCCACCAACGATGTACACATTATACAGGGAATCGTGAGACATAACCACAGAACCGTATTGACAATATTCCAATAAGGTCTATTTCAACGAAAGGTGGCCATGGCGGTTTCATCTGTAGCCAAAGGAGCCCATTTTCTTATTATTATTTATTATAGAATATACAACTTACATTTTCTAAGCGACAGTCAATACACGTTAATAATAATAGTCACAGCATGCAATAATTCTGCAGTAATCGTTTAGTTTGTGAAAACAGTGAGGAGATTTATTATGCAAAAACGACAGTTTATGATTTAAATATGCGTTTGTGAATTCCGCAGCAAGTACGTGCGTGTATGCATGTATGAATATAGCCGTAGAGAAGTCAGTTTCGCATATAATCCATGTCTGACGTTAACTGGATTTGTAAACAAGACAAGTTGACGTGTTATACCATGTACTGCAGCCTTATAATACAGGCAGACATATTACATACCTAAGCCATATACCTACTAACTCGTCATATTGCGTGATATCTTCAAACTTCAGTCTGCAATTCAAAATAAAAAATATCCAAGCGAAATTACGTTGTTTACCTGGTCCCGTAACATTATTACTACAGTACAAATTTAATATTGTTCCGATTTGATTCAACATTGAAGTTGAACTTCGTCCTAGAAACTCAGTATACGCAAGACAGGTGTTCCAGTTTACTAGATCCAGTAAAACCGACATATAAATTTGTTAAATAATGCTTTAATATAGCATTATGCACTTTTGTCGATTATTCCAGTGTAGAGCTGAAATTTACAGCAACACGATTGCTATTTTTTACCATCTGCGGCCTGTAATTCTCAACCCCTTTGCTCTGTGATTTCAATAACAGCTCTCTGCATTGATTACAAATCGCGAAAAAGCAAAAGTGCCGCTCATTGATTATACGTATATATATTGATGATACCCGCGTATCCATTGTATGCGTCGTAGCGGTTGAAATCGTTTGATTGTGTAGCGTGTAGAATTCAATGATTTGATATCTTTATGTACGTATGTGTTTGTGCTGTATCCTTTGTGACTGTATATTTGATGCTCAATGTGTGTGTGTTCTTTGTTGATTCATGTCTGTATACATGGATGTACCTCCAATGGAGTATGATAAGTATGTATTCGTATTTGTGTGTCTGTATGTGTGTATATGGGTGAATTGAGTTGACATTTGATTCTAGTGAACAACAAACCACACCGCTGCTATATTTGTGTTAGACGATTCCTCTAGCGTTGGCAAAACAACTCTTTAAAAAATATTATTGAACAAAAGTATTGCTTCGATTTCGATCTATTTTCTCATTCGTGCTGTCGACACTGCTATTGGTTACAACTTGCACATTTCACAAAACAACATCGAATCGAGAAATGTCATATTATAGATATAAGGAATATTTTGTTTTCCTTTTCAAGATATCAGAATTCATTTCTGCAGAAGGTTCGTTATACAAAAATAAACGTATAATTGTACCTCGTTATACGGTAATCCATCAGCTTAAATGATAAATTGTGAAGTTAGACAGATAATTATCTGATCAATTTAATTAAAAGTGACGTTCATTAAAATACAAAAGCGTTTGTGTATTTCATTCGGAGTGAGATTCAAAAGACGCTAGTACATTAATTAATTGTCCTTTGGACAAAACAAAATAATCATATAAAATGTGTAAAGAAAAATAAAGTTGAATATATTTATTGGCCAACATATGCGAACTGTCAAAAGGGACAGTTTGTATTAAACCAAGAATTGTAGCAAAAGGTATTGCACAGGTGTAAAACAGTCATGCAATGCAAGTCATCGGAATTACATTTATACGTAGTGCATTTAACCGCATAGCATAGCACAAATGTAAAACGGACTTTACAAAGAACATAAAACTATACATAAGCGATAAGAGAAAATAAAACATTGACCAAATCACAGTTTTAAATGGTAATTATTACGAAAGAATTATGAGAATGCATATCTGAAATTACACTATGCCATAAATATACCAATCAGAATGTGTCGTTAGTCATTAGGAGCATTAAATATCGACTATGCAATACATGTAGGTGTGCCAATAATATTCAACGCGCCTACAATTCAATAAAAATTCTAGAGCACCATTTACACGACCTACTATTACCTAACAGGTAAAATCAAATATTTAGCATCTTTTAAACGTTTAAACGACAATTTTTAAATTAGCACCATTAATAATTATAAAAAAAAATACATCAAACAGTTTGTGTTTTTCGATGTATAGAACCATTTTATAAATAATTATAACGTCATAATATACATTTTTAAATTGTAAACAACTTTTTCCTATACATGTTTCTTCTAAAAACTCACTGAGTAAAAATATTCGTACATTTAAAAAATAACACCTGAACTTTCGGTTTTTTTTTTGCACTACCCTGTGTAATAGATATTAACGCGTATTGTAAAATATGTACTTAAATTAAAACCTTTCGACATAACTCATTTGCCAGTCATAAAATTAATATTTAGTGCCCCATCTACGCGAAACATCATTAACAAATAAATTACCCAGCATGCTAGACATGGTATTATTTAATATGCGCAGTATAGGATGACTGTAGAATTATGCCAGGAATGCACGTAAGGGAGCTAGACGGAAAAATACGTACATGTTTCACACCAACATACATACACAATAAACATGCATGCAGCATAACTACAATAACAATACGTACTAAAAATCTGTATTCGGAAACATGAAATGAAAAGAATAAAGAACTGATGAGAAAGTGAGAAGTTTAAATGGTAAAATTATAAATTAATAGTACATTATACGTCAAGGGAGAGAAACCTCTTATTTTTCCTGAGGTGTAATTTGTCCGAGGGCGAAACCCGAGGGCTACAAATACATCGAGGGAAAAATGGTGGTCTCTCCCGAAGTGTATATACTATTTTTCCACGTTCGGGAGTCGGAACACTTAATTTCATACATTATAATAAATCGGAGCGAAATTGCAGTATTTAGAAGCCTTTGGAAATGCTTCCATGCAACGCGTACCATGACAACAGACATTTATTTACAAAAACCTTTGTTATAATAAAAACTCCCTTACGGAAAGTGTTTTCGTCCCTAGGGAATAAATGCTTCATTTCTTTCCCGATTTTGACGCCATAGAAACGGACTACTCCCGAGCGCGTAAAAACTAAGTTTTACGCAATATAGATATTATTTATAGATACAAAATACAAGTACACATTAATAAAGTTTTCAGTGGAAATGTATTATTGATTTCCTCGTAAAACTTATGCATTACTTGGAACAATGTTTCAAAATAAACACCACGTTTTGTCCCACAGAGATAAACATATCTATTTACTCGCTATATGTCAATGTTGACATTAGACAAGCAATGCTGTCCTGGTATTCTTAGATCCGCTAATGTTTATAATTATCTTACACGCTCTAATAATCATGGCCAACTTAGTTGCATGGGAGTATATGCATAAAGGTATGCAGATAATCACACCGATAATATACAAATGGCGTTTATTTAAAATACAGATATGTATATATTCCTGTATACTATGTACACTAAATAGTCGAATACAACTTACAGTTTAGATGAAATGAAATTGGTATTACCTGTAACAGAAAAAAATATATATTAATTATGGGAAAATCGTGAAAAAAATAACATTGCTCTTATTAGTATTGGTCTACTGTCAGGACGCGGGTTCAACTTAAGTCTGTAAAATAGTCAAGTGTGCGTGCAGCTTAGTGATAAAACACCCACATATCGTATAAGTTATAAGAGTACTCTTGTACGACAATCGAGGGGGGAGATAGGGGGTCATATGCTGACGTCACGTTACCGTACCATTATCTACGGCTGTGGTTCCCAAACTTTTCTCATCGCGGAACTCTTTTTAAGTACTGAAATCTTTAAAAAACACCTAGAGTAAATTTGGGTTTTCAGTTATAATAAATGATAACACAAATATATTCGATAAACAAAATAAACATTTATTTTCAGTTTGATAATTTTTCACGGAACACTTCGTAATTGTTTGAGGAACATCAATGTTCCGCGGGACACAGTTTGGGAAACGCTGATCTACGGTATGTGTAGATAACGACTGATGACATCCATGCCCTAACAGCGCTTCTCATTCTATGCCAAACCGACAAATATCGACAGATACAAAGAGAGAAAAGGACAGAGAGTGTTATCATCCGATTGGTTCCTGTCACAGCGTATCCGAATGTAAATTGAAAAACTCATCACCGTGTGACACGGCACATGAAAATATATAACACGACCTTTGCTACTACACATTCATATGTCCAGTGTAAATTTTAATTTTCAATCGTGTGCATTGGAACCAAACCATATATCACATGTTCATGTCACTAGCGTTGATGAAAAATTCGTGCTCAAATGTAGAAATACATCCTGTCAATTTATAGTGTACAAATCGTCAGTATTCTTATATTGCAATACTAAATTCTAGTATTCTCTTACCGATCTTCTATTTTAGATAGAAAGATAATTACTATTCGATATATCCAATATTCACGTCATTCATCAACGCAGTTCGTTAGAAAGAAACATTGTACTTCTTGCTAAGTTAACATTGACCTTATAAATTGAAGTCATTATTCGGCCCTTTTTAGCCGGATTGCTATTTGAAAATTACTAAATTCTCATAGACAATCCTACAAACACAACTGGATAAATACACTTGTTCTAGTGACCTAATAACAAGAGGCACCCGCTACAGTACAGTGACGTAAATACACCTTCTTATCTTCGTATTTATACATTGTATAAATAAACAACAACACTCTGTATATTCAAGTGGATACATGTGTTACAAACGAGCGCTGTCACAGCTGAACTCTCCATTGCGCATGCGCGAGTTTCATTTGCAATGAGTGCAACGAGTGCAGATAATCATTTCTAGTATTTGTTTCAAATGCGCTTCTGCTTTTCCGCACTAAGCTACTGTGTCTCTGATTTATGTTTGTAATTTAAATTCCAACTATCTTTACATGCAGTGTGCATGTACAAATGTAATTTTACAACTGATTTTAAGATTAAACCAATGAATTTAATTTTAAATACCTTGCAGCATTAAAACTAAAATACATAATGTAGTATTATTTGAAACTGTACTTAGTTTTGCACAAACAAGACAAAGTATCCTGCTCGTAGCATGTTGTGCATATATGCATACATATACACTAGAAAGCATATATTATGTTCAACAACGAAGTGGTTATTAGACAAATACAAAAGTTTCAATTGGGATTCTTAGCAGTCCAGAGACTTGCAAAGTTTACTAGTGTAAATATACGAGAATGTAATATGAAATAGTTTGGTGTTCGGATAATTTAAAGCTGTAGCTTTGAATCTAGACTAAGTACACAGTAGCTGCAATTAAAATTGAGATTAAAACGTACGTAATATCCAATTTGAAACACACTAATTTTATTTCAGAATCGCATATACGAATCGTGATTTTCGATTGCCGACTGTATATGCAAACAAAAGCGTAGGATTTTGTTTTTTTACGCCACGTCGACGGTGGCACGAAACCAACGCCGGTTAGTAATTACGCCGGGCGTAATTACAAGATTGAACTGTCACATTAATTCAATCAATTACCACGTTGGCTGTAATTACACATTAAGTTCGTGTTTGTTGCGCTTGTACATGTTATGTAACGGGAGGAGGGGTTTAGCACCCCCTACACGTACCCCATTAACTGATGTAGTGTGATTTGTAACCCCTGACACCATTTTAATTGCGCTAGTGATTAAAAAAATTCGCGAGTTAATTAGAAAAGTAAATGATGATTAATTCAAGATTGAAAGAGAAGAGTTGAAAATTGTAATATCATATTACAGCCAGAACCTCACACTTCTAAATTTTGTAATTTCTTAACGCTTAGGGCTTAAAATACACTATCAAGAACCTTTAGGCTTCTATAAAAACCTCAGGTCCCATTATTTTGCTTTTGTACTCTGCAGTACGACAGCATTAACGCCAAGGCTAAAAAAACTCTGAACAAATGATTCGGCGCTTTTCTTCGTTTTGCGAGCAGTAATTTGTGGCTGTAGAAAAACTTTCACAATTTATTTCTACATTTCCTTTAATTAATGAACTTTAACTTATAGCATATTTTTTGTTTAACTTTCTCGACCTTAGCGAAGCAAATTGTTTCTGTCATGATTTACAATATACAGTCGGTCTTGTTCTTGTCTCCTCAGTCAATTGTTCAGAAGTACGATTCGTAGTTGAGCTTGTTTTGTGTTTTTAGCTCATCGACCTCCTGTCGAAGAGCTATAGTGTTCGGTACGATGTCTGTAGCATCTTCCGATTTCAAAAATTTTTGCACAGAAATCCCGGACAGACCCCCTGGATCACGAAATGACTATTACAACATATGTCCGTATGTATGTCGCTCGTCCGCTCGCTCGCTCTCTCGTACGAGATTTTTTCTTCCACCCAGATCTCCTAAACTACCCAACGGGTTTTTATGAAATTTTTTCTGCAGATACGTGTTATGGTCTAGTTGTGCAAGGTACATTTTATTTTTCGTACTTGAGAAAAAAAATATTTTCCAATATTTTTTCAGTTTTTATTTTTTTCTGCGTTATTTTTTATTCAATTGTATTCAAAACTTTCATGCATATGCAGGAAATGGAACAATATTTTTCCATATTTTTTATTTTGAAAAATTATGTAAGACCATTGGAGAAAAAAATATTTTTTAATTAAAAATTGAACAAAAGAAGATCAATGCATTTATAGTCGGCTTAGTTTGCTTTGCTTTTGTCAAGAGAAGAAAATGTATTCACACTTGTTTTAAATTTGTTGTTTTGTTTGCGACCTAGGCACCTAGGATTTTAAAAGTGAATCTAAATAAATAATAATTTGTGATATATTCAGACTTGCACATACGTCGATGAGCTGCAGGCATGTATGTCTGTATACATTCCTAGTTTACTGATATATAGTGTAACGTAATTTGGAAGATTACAGGTAAATAATGAAATATCATTAATTTCATTTTCAAATATCTAATTTCAAATAATCTAACTTTATTTATTAGAAAACAAGTTAACTAAACATACAAATAAAAATTATAATAAAAAATACTAACAAAAAATATATTTAAAAAAATACTGACTTTTATATGTTAAGTAACAATATTTTGTATTTTTAATTCGTAGAACAAAAACTTGGTCAATAAAATAAAATTCCCAATTCCCGATTTTTTCAATAATAATTATTGAATAAATATAAATCAATATGACCAGAACTTGATTATATAATTGTATCCACTTAACTTTATTTTTGTTATCATGTATTGTTTATCAAAAGCAAAGATGTACCTTGCTACAATAAAAGCTTATGTATGTCTTAGATACTGTAATTATAATGTACAGTTGTCATCCACAGATTAAAATTAAAAACACTGTTAAGGATTGATTAAATATATAATTACATATATACACAATAATTTGTTAGAAAAGTCTGTATAAATAAGATTAAAAACAAATCCATAATATATTTTGCAAATAATGTATGTAACTGAATACGAATGTGTACAATATTTCAATATGCTATACGATATACGAATTTGTAAATTCATTGGCGCAAATAAAATAGAAACAAGGATTTCAACGTATTTGCTTTAGAAAAAAAATCAACGAAATATGAGAGAAAGAGAGATAGAAAAAGCGAGCGAGCAAAATACACAGTGGCATTTCCATATTTGAATAAATATAATATTAACAAAATATACAAATCTAATTTATTTACCAGACAGGATTTAATTTTTGAAAAATAAAAAAGCTATAAATTCCTTCTCAGTTAGCAATTTCCTTTTTTCTAACACTGAATAAATTGTTAAACGGTCAAGGCCTGCCTGATTCTTGTATAAAAAGGCATCATAGGAACATCATAGTCACCACTTCATCGAACAGTGTCAATATTGATAAACAACATGAAAAGTGTCTGTGTCTTCTTTGTGATCCTGGCTCTGGCTTCTGGTTCCGATTTACGTAAGAAATTAAATTCTGATTTACAGTAATATACAACTAAAAAGTATATTCTTCATTTGTCTAGCTAAATATCTGACAAAATGCAGCAAATCTGATCCCAAATTCTCAGAATGCGTACTGAATTCTGTGAAACAAGCGTGGCCAACTATCATCAAAGGTAATTTACATAACTTTATTAGCTTCATTTTGTATTTGTTTTGTCGAATAGTATCATAATCACGGGTGAAAGGAAATCGGAACTCTTCGGATTGGCATTCCGATAAAAGATTAGAAAATTGAAAAACAATAGTTATTTTTCGTAAACAATTTACAACAACAAAATATTATTTGTAAAAGGATAACATACACATTTATTCCTTATAAATTTGCTGAGCATGAACGGGAACAAGGCAAATTACTGAATATTTTATCCGAAATTAGTATGTACTCCTAGTACACGATTTGGATTCAATAAAAGCGTGTGTAATTAAACCACTGTAACGTCAATCACTAGTTTTGATGAACATTTCTATAACTCGAAGTCTCCATAAATCGAACTATTTTTGTGGATAATGGTGATTCGAGTTATGGAAGTTTGATTTAATAGTACATTATACCTACAATATACACCAAGGGAGAGAAACCTCTTATTTTTCATGATGTGTAATTTTAAGCCCGAGGTCGAAGCCAGGGGGCTATAAATACATCGAGGGAAAAATAGTGTCTCTCCCGAGGTGTACATACTATTTTTTGCACGTTCAGGAGTAGAAACACTTAATTTCATAAATAATGAATTACTCCTATAATAAATTTTAGCAAAATTGCAATATTTAGAAGCCTTTGGAAATGTTTCCATGCAACGCGTACCATGACAAAATACATTTATTTACAAAAACCTTTGTTATAATAAAAACTCCCTTACGAAAAGTGTTTTCGACCCTAGGGAGTAAATGCTTTATTTCCGTCCCGATTTTGACGTCATAGAAACCGACTTCTACTCCTGGACGTATAAAAATATTTATTATTTGATGAAGAGCCTGATATATAATAAAGCTTATACGAGAGCACAAGAAGTTTAAATACGATCTTGTTTGTTAATGTTAATTTTGATCTCCAGGTGATGATAGTTATAACATAGCGCCACTGAATCCATTAAAGGTATCTTCAATGCATGTAGTAGTAGGTGACAATCAGCTGATCGGCCATCTATATAATGCTTTATTCCATGGACTGGAGAATGCAGAGTTTAAAGAATTCAAGTAAGCAAAAATAATTTTTTTCATCGACAGAAAATAAGCTTTGCTGCGAACCATTATACCAGGAATGGCCAACTCCGTGTCCAAGAGTAGTGTTGGATAAGGGTAAAATAGGTAAAAAAAAAACTCGGCCAGAATAAATTAACCGAACAATATTCGTACTCGGGTCCAGAGGCGCATTTATAGGTGTGTGCAGCGTACGGAGGTACAGGAGCCCGGACGATGAAGGGGCCCCTTCATCGTCCGGGCTCCTGTACCTGACAGCCTAAATATAAATATTTTTATTTTATAAAATAAATACGCTACTGCTCCGGTCCCCAAATGTTGCCCTGAGAGCGATTAAGGAGCGAAAGTAGCTCCAGCCACATAAAGGTTGGCCGCCCCTACTCTATACAATCGTACCAGTTCCGTATAAATCTCCACACATCCGCATTGAGCATGCAATATATGTACATGAAGACTAATATCATTTTAGATGGGATGTGACGAAGAAACGTATCGATATCAAGTTCTTGCTACCAATTTTCAATTACATCGGCGATTATACAATAACTGGAAGAATTATTGATCTCCCACTGGAAGGAAAAGGAATTGTGAATGCTACATTTGGTATAGAACATTTCAATCCATTTAAAAATGTAATTTAAACATATCTTCTTATTGTGTTATATAGAAAATACGGATAATGCGCTCAATATGGAATATGAAACAGTTGAAAAGGACAGCAAGGAGTACATTGAAATAAAAAAGACTGAAATGTCTTACACGACAACACGTTTGTGGGTTGTACTGACTAATCTATTTAACGGCAATTTAAAATTAGGTATGTAATTATGCTATTAATTATACAAGACAA
This sequence comes from Carabus problematicus, assembly GCA_963422195.1. Classification (NCBI taxonomy): domain Eukaryota; kingdom Metazoa; phylum Arthropoda; class Insecta; order Coleoptera; family Carabidae; genus Carabus; species Carabus problematicus. Next base: position 9,405,120 of record OY728582.1, on the reverse strand, counting down.
TACTTGCCGGTTTCCTTTAATATTAATTAATAATATTTTCCAATAGGTAAGGCGATGAACGAAGTTTTTGATGAAAATTGGAGTCCAATAAATAAGGAACTCAATCCATATTTAGGTAACGCCATCGGTGAGGTCTATTCTCAAGTAATTCAAGCATTCTTCGATAAAGTGGCCATAAATGATATGTTAAGTGACTAATAATACACGATTCTATGTAGTAACAATAATCTGATAGGTGGGATGCTATATATGTATGCTATATTATTGTACAGTGAAATAATAAAATATCCTTAAATTCATCGGCAAATAACATATAATTTGAAATAATCCAAGTCTATTTATTTATCATGAAAAAGTTTTTTTACAGCTTATAAAGTAATACACCGCATGTCCCAAGAAATTTGGAACCGAGTGAATTAAGATGTAAATATAGAAAAATTGTCATAATTTCTGAACAATACATTTTAGAGCAAAAGTTGTATAATATGATGTTATATTCAGTTTCCAAATATTTTTGTATATCAAGTAAATCAATTTTGATGACATATCAGAAGGTCATAGAACAAAAATTATATGTTTTTGTTAATTACAACAAGAACTAATCAAAACATAGAGTTTGTGTTTCATGACATCCGAATCTGTCATTAAAATAAAGTATTTGAAAATGAATTTACTTATTACATAAACATATATAAACGCTTAATATGGCATTACATTATGCATTTTTAAATTTTGAACAACTTTTTTATTTACACTTTTGATTTAAAATGTATTGTTCAGAAGTAATCAGAATTTTTCTGTTGTCATGTTAATACCGAGATTTCTTGGGAAACTCGGAATATATACAGTGCACGCCGCTTATTGTAATCACGGACAATGTTATCAATCGGTTATTATTATCACTTTCGCAAAGAACGGCCCGGACGTATACAACTACATTAAAAAATGTCGGTTATGGTAATCATGACATCGGTTTATGTTATCAATTTTTTCTTAGGATTGTTTTTGTCCCGAGCACTTTTAAAAGCAACAGTATAATAAAGTAGTTTTTACACAGAACCTTATAGAAATTTGATTGTGTAGTTTATTGTATTATACCGGGCTGGTTTGTATGGTCTTAACTACTAAAACAAATTCATAAAGATAGAACAAAAATGCATAGAACATTTTTTTCTTAAGCTTATTGTTTCCTATAACTTTGATTTCAAAACTTTTTCCTATCCCTTTTAGTTCCTCCAATAATTCGCAATGATCGATTATGATGTTCAGTAAACTTCCTCTTTCGGTTATGCTATTATGTTAGAAATCTAATCAGCTCTTCATACAATCAATAAACTTTTAAATATGAAGTTTCATTGTCCTGTCTTTGCTCGTTTTGAAGATAATGAACATACAGACACACATCCACACACACACACACACAGACGTCATTGCGAAAATAGTCAAAACGTGTTCATGGGACCTCAAAACATGTATTTCCATCAAAATCTCGCAATCGAAATTTTTCATGATTCCTATACTTTCTTTATACTATGTATAAAAAGTAAAAAGAGACGTGATCTTAACTTAAAAGAAAAAAAAATTAACATTTTAAAACAGTATGATAAGTTGCCGAAAATCAGTCAGCGGAATACAGCAGCATTTAGTTTTTTTCAAAATATAGCATGAAAAGTTTCAAATAAATATTTTAGCATACATTCTTTTTGTCATATTTTTTAGTTTTTCTTTGAAACTAAAAAATATATTTATATAAACAAATACATCATTGTAAAGAGGAAAAATAGCTCTTTTCAACTAAACTATTTAAAAAATTGAACTTGTATGTTGTGTCTCCAAAATAATAATGTAAAAAAATTCATCAAATTCTTCAAAAAGCCTGTTGTCTATGCTAAAATATTTATTTGAAACATTTTTCAATATTTTCAGTCACTTCCGAGTTATAATGGAAAATTAAAATTCGAAAAAATCACAATTTTGACATTATCTCACTAGATAATGCATATTGCATAATATTTTGAAAAAAACTAAATCGCCAATAAAATTGGCTCATAAATGCGCAACTTTTGTCTAATTTAACCGACCTTGTGTCTCTTATAATTTGCGAGATCCCTGTAGTGGCCCGTTTAAATAGGACACCCGTATATAGGTGTTTCAGAACCTCAGATACTTTTTAACGGAATATAAGGTTTGTTTCTACATAGCTCAGAACTGGTACAGAACTGTATGGAGCATGCGCAGTGTGAAATTGGCGTTCCAACTAACACCAAACGCGAACTCGGACTGTTGGGCGAAGCGTTCCAACATACATGTAACCAATTTGAAACCAGTTTGCGGACTGTCAAAACAGTTTGCGGACTTGCGCCATAGAGCAAATACAGTGTATATTTCACTGTTGTCAAGTTTTGACAGTTTCATTTAAAGAAATTACATAATAAAAATAAAAATTTAATAAAATTATTAAAATAAAAAAAAAATAAAATTAATAAAAAATTAATTAAAACAAAATGATGATGACAGAGATGTAAGCAGAGTTGGAAACGATGTCGCCAATAATTTGAGGATATAGGTTAAATAATTTAAAAAATATATGAACTTATGATTCTGAAATTCAATATTTTTCAGTAAATTGCGCCGGTATGACTTTCCAACACAAACCAATTTCAAACTAGGTTTAAACAGTCCACTGTTCGCGCATGCGTATTATCTAATCCATGAACTGATACGTAAATCGGTTCAAAACTGTGCGTTGGAACAAACCTATAGTACTTGAAATATTGATCACGGTATAAAAAGAACTTTTTTTAAATTAGAAAATTTAATATCGTGATTTTTAAGCAAACAGGTTTCGGCTACTGGTATGAATTAATTTTAATACTGCGTTTAATTTTTAATCTACAAGTATAATAAGTTATACAATACCTAATTTAATATAATTATCAGATTTCGTTGGGTTCTGCATTGTGCTACTCGTTTCAGATAGTGCATAATAACTTTAATTAATTTGATTTACGAATATTTCGTTGAGTAATTGCATAACTAATTAACTTCGTTTATTCATTCTAAAGAAATTATAATAACTAAAATTCTCATCCACCCTAAAAAGGTAGGATAACGCCAAGCGAACAATTAAAATTTTGTTTAATTGATTACTGAATAGTTTACATTTGAATACATACTTCATTGTTTGAATTAGATAGATGTAATTAAATTATATTCGTTTTGAATTACGCAATTGCAGTGTCAATATAAATATGTACAAGTAACCCTTTACAGCACGGTATCCTACAACACGGTTTCGCTTTACCACAATGGGAAATTTGCGAAAACCTCCTATAACACTGTACTTCTACTACTTAATGTATGTATTTAGAAATCAATATTACACATTATGAGTACACATGTATATGTACTTATTTTAAAAATCGTCCAATACATATATATACAGTAAACTTCGCTTATTACGAACCCGCTTATAACGAATTTTCGGTTATAACGAACCAATCTATAATCGCAAAAGTTTTCGGTTATAACGAACTTAAAACGGCATTTTACCAAATAATCAGGGGATTCTTCGAAATCTTTCAATTCCGCATATGTAGGGTCACCGTAACAGTTCTTGCGGTACTTGTGTATATGTGATTAATTGTATGAAAAAAAAAAAAAATTTGACCTTCCCGCGGTTGGAGCGGCCCATGTAGAAATTTCAGCATGCCCCACATGTCCTGTCCGCCCCTGTTCACTGTATTTAATGTGTTAAAGAAGTACAATTATGAGTTACGCAATTTTGAAGAAAACACATAAAACTCTTACTTTAAATAAATAAAAATCATATAAAATAATAACAAATATAAACAAAAGTAAAATAAACGATTTTTTTTTAATTAAGATTCATAAAAACTATTGTTAGTGTACATTGTATATGTATTACAAACCAATATCTATCTAAATTTTGAACAAATCTGGATTTGTCTAGTTTTGCAAACGAGTTCTACATATTATATATCTACTTGAAACATGTACCTATGCATTAATAAAAATAATGAATTTTTGATGTTTATCGTTTATTACGAACTTCGCTTATAGCGAACTATTTTCGTCGGTCCCTTGAGATTCGTTATAAGCGAAGTTTACTGTATATATATATATATATATATATATATATATATATATATATATATATATATATATATATATACCGGGTGTCCCAAGAAATCTGGGACATAGGGAATTAACATGTAAAATTGAAAAAGTTGCAATTACTTCTGTATTATACATTTTAGAGCTCTGAAATTTGGTACAGGTGTAGGGATAGGTTATTAGCATTCATTGGTATTAATTAAAATGATATCAATGCCCAGATTTCTAATAAAAATGATTTTAAAAAGTAATAATTAATAGATGTAGCTTAAATACCATTTTTTGCGAAAAATTGTTTATGGCGTTGCTAGCACAGCGGTAAGATGCTTATTTGGTAATTTAAATAATTTTTATATGTTATGGTTCGAATCGCCAATATACTTTAGAGTTATTTTTTTAATTCTAAAATAAATTACATACAATTTCATTTATTTAAAAAACAAACCTAAATAAAAAATAATATAATAAAATAATATAATATATATATATATATATATATATATATATATATATATATATATATATATATATAATAATAATAATAATAAAAAAATACCTAACGACCTTCGAATATTAGGTAACAGTATTTTGAATTTTTAATTCAACTAAAAAAAATCGCAATTAGTGACAAATTTACATTATAATCAAATTATGACGACACGATTTTTTCAATATTTATTGAATAAAGAAAATCAACATGATCAAAATTCGTTTATATATTTGTACCCACTTTATAACTTTTTTGTTATCATGTTTTGTTTGTCAAAAGAAACGAGATACCTACTTACAATAAAAGCTTATGTATGTTTCAGATACAGTAATTATAATATACTCTGGTGGTACATACGTTAGAATTAAGGGTATTGTCAATGATGTCTTTACAATGATTATAAATGTAATTAAATAGAATAATTTATTAAAAAGTTCTTTAAATAAAATTAAAAACAAATAATATATTTTGCTAATAATATATGTACAATACACCCAATCGTCGCTGTACGGCCGCTCTTTATACGGCATTTCGCTATAACAAACTATTTTAATTATGGCACTTTTTCGATTTACGGCCCACAATGTTTCGTTATACGGCCAAAAAATGATTGATTCGTTAAAAAAATGCTTGATGCGTTATACGGCTTTTCCAACCTTTTCGCAAAAATAGGATTTCAATGTATTCGTTTTACAAATACAATCAACGAAATATATAAGGCAGGGAAAAATGCAGTGTCATTTCCATATTTTATTAATTATAGCATTAACATAATATACAAATATAATTTGTTTACTGAAGTAGATTTATTTTTTATAAATAAAAAAAGGCTATAAAATCCGTCTCGGTTAGTACTTTTTTCTAGCACTTAATAAATTGTAAAACGGTCAAGGACTGAATGAATCTTGTATAAAAAGGCAGAAACGAACATCATAGTTACCATTTGATCGAGCAGTGCCAATCTTAATAAACAAGATGAAAAGTATCTGTGTCTTCTTTGTGATCTTGGCTCTGACTTCTGGTTCCAAATTACGTAAGAAACTACATACTGATTTACATTAATATACAGCTAAAAAGTATACTTTTCATTTGTCTAGCCAAATATCTGACAATATGCAGCAAATCTAATCCCAAATTGTCAGAATGCCTACTGAGTTCTGTGAAACAAGCGTGGCCAACTATCATCAAAGGTAATTTATATAACTTAATTTTGTATTTGTTTTGTCAAATAATATTAGAATCAGAGGTAAAAGTAAACCTGGAACTTTCATACCTGATTAAAATTTAAATAGTTATTGTTTGGTGATGAGCCTCACTCATGATAAAGCTTAGAGGAGCACAAGAACTTTAAATACGAATTTGTTTGTTAATGTTGGTTTTAATCTGCAGGTGATAACATTTATCACATAGCGCCACTGAATCCATTGAAGGTAACTTCAATGCATGTAGTGGTGGGTGACAATCAGCTAATCGGCGAACTGTATAATGCTTTATTCCATGGACTGGAGAATGCAGAGTTTAAAGAAATCAAGTAAGTAATTATTATTTTCATAATCATAGAATAAGCCTTGCTGCGGTCACCTCAAAGAATGCTCTATACCGGGAGTGGCCAACCCCACGACCGTGAGAAGTTTTTAGGAAGGCTAACGTAGCTTAAAAAAGCATAGCCAGAACAATATTCGTACCCGAGCTCCTAAATATAGTTGCCCGGACTGCGATTAAAAAGCCCAGTAAAAACTTTGAAATGAAAGGTTGGCCAGCCCTGCTTTCTACAATCGTTTCAGCCGCGCATAAATCTCCACACATACGTATCATGCATGCAATATAAATACATGGACAGTAATATCATTTCAGATGGGATTTGGCGAAGAAACGTATCGATATGAAGTTCTTCCTACCAATTTTCAATCTGACCGGCGATTATACAGTAGCAGGAAGAGTTATTGGACTCCCACTAGAAGGAAAAGGAACTGAGATAGTTTCATTTGGTATAGAACATTTCGATTCATTTAAAAATGTGCGTCAAACTAATCTTACTGTTGCTTTATATAGAAAATATGGATAATGCGCACAGTATGGAATATGAAACAGTTGAAAAGGACGGCAAAGAGTATATTGAAATAAAAAAGACTCAAATGTCTTTTACAACATCACGTTTGTGGCTTGAAGTACTCAATCTGTTTAATGGCAATATAAGATTAGGTACGTAATTAATAATATTATTTACGCTATATCTGTGTTAAATTATTAGAAAAACCGCACTAAATACTTAAATAATTAATATTATGTTCTAATAGGTAAGGCGATGAACGAAGTTTTGAATGAAAATTGGAGCGCACTAAATAAGGAAATCAATCCGTATCTCGGTAACGCCATCGGTGAGGTCTTTTCACAAGCAATTCAAGCATTCTTCCATAAAGTGGCCATAAATGATATGTTAAGCGACTAATAATATCCGATTCTATGTAGTAACAATAATCTAGTAAGGTGATACTATGTATGATTTCTTTTTGTAAATTTTTGAAATGTCAATTTCAGCTACAAATAATATACGAATATAATTTGAAAGAATCTAACTTTATTTATTTATTATCAAAAAAGTTTTTTATAGCAAGTAAAAGGTTTGTTCGTTCGACTTGCACTATCTGTTTCGAGCAAAAAGTGCAAGTTACGCGGCGTTCGTTTGTTCAGTGCAATTGCTGTCACGGCGTTCGTGTCCGTACAAGTTGCTCGGTGCTGCAGTGAGCATGATTTTCTGCACCTGCTCGGGAGGTCGAGCAAATAGTGCAATGCAGTGTTTGCTATATTAGTTCGAGTTTTGTTTAACTTATTCACAGAAAAAATGAAAAGGATATACAATATACAGAACAGCGGCAAAGTATTGAAAAATGGAATGAAATTTTTGAAAAATTGTTAATAATAATAATATTTGCATCGTATTAAGTTAAAAATAGTTCCTTTTTGTTCTGTGATTATATTATTTATATATGTATTATAAGATAATAATCAAAGTTTTCTGCAATAAATAATTATATACAAATGTATCTGCATCGATTTGCATTAATATAATTTCGATTGATTTGACAAATAACTATTAGGTTCAGTTTTGACAGATTCGTGCAAAGTGAGAAAAAAGCATACTTTCGTATTACTCCAAGCAACTTGCACATTGCCACTTTGAACTGCACCGAGCAGATTGTACTAGTTCAGCTTGCAGTGAGTATGTCGAACGAACAAACCTTTTTGTAATCTAATATACAGGTGTCCCTAAAATGTGTGGACATCATTTAACCACCGATTCCTGGTTCGAAAATAAGACGATTTAACTAAACTTACCTATATGCAATTACGTTTCGTTTAGCTAGTATTCTGCTTCAAAGTTCTTTCAAGAAAAAGTTATTTTATCCATAACGACAGAACGCTTGGATCGATTTGGATAATATTCGGTACTGTACTTCTTACAGATGTAGGTCATCTTTTAAGGTGATATTAGTTATTATCAGTGGACCATTAGTGTACAAAACACAGGTAACCCGGCTTAAACCAGTCAAAAACTTTTTAATGTTAAGGCCAATAACTTTCAAAAAAATTGTTTCAGAAAGAGACATCCAATAGTAATTTTTTTGTTATTGTTATCTGTACTGATATCTGTTAAGGTTTAGACACACAAAAATAAAATCTACTCTAATGGTCCACTGATAATAACTAATATCACCTTAAAAAATGACCTACATCTGTAAGAAGTACAGTACCGAATACTATCCAAATCGATCCAAGTGTTCTGTCGTTATGGATAAAATAACATTTTCTTGAAAGAACTTTGAAGCAGAATACTAGCTAAACGAAACGTAATTGCATATAGGTAAGTTTACTTAAATCGTCTTATTTTCGAATCAGGAATCTGTGGTTAAATGATGTCCATACATTTTAGGGACACTGTATAATAAAACTAGAATGGCTAGACACCCATGCCTGCAGCTCTTCGACGTATGTCCAAATCTGAATATATCAAAAATTATTATTTAGCGAAATACACTTTTAAAATCCTAGGTTTCTAGATCGCAAATAAAACAACAAATTTAGTGTGCAAACATTTTCTTCTGTTGACCGACTAAAAATACATTGATCTTCATTTATTTAGTTATTAATTTAAAAATATTTTTTCTCCACATAAATTTTCAAAATAAAAAATAAGCAAAAATGGTGTTTCATTTCCTGCATATTTCTTGGATCGCGCAGAGGTAACCAAAACAGTTTAATGAAAATTATTCACGGGATTATTCATTAAATTTTCCTTTGATCGAAATGCACTTTTGTTTATCTTTATTATTACATTGTTTATTTATGAATTAAAAAGGTCATTATTGTAAGATTGAAGAAAATTGTTTAAATATGATCTAAAAAGCGAATGAAATTTTTTTTTCGGGTCGCGACATGAACAATTTCTCAAAATTGGGTCGCGGCTTAAAAAGGTTAACAACCAGTGCTCTAGGAGGAGTTAGTGGAACAAAAATCTGTATGAGTGAGCGAACATATGGACATATGTTCTAATAGTCATTTCGTGATCCAGAGGGTCTGTCCGGATTTCTGCGCAACAATTATTGAAATAGGAAGATGCTACAGACATCGTACCGAACACTATAGCTCTTCGACAGGAAGTCGAAAGACAACTACGAAAGAGAACTAATAATATTCATTTCGGCCGTACCAAGTTATGTTAGTAAACTTGCAGTGCCGTACAGGTTGTGTGCAACGTACAAGATACACAACTACTATGAACACGTTTCTTGTCCAATGGACACACATCAAGTGAAATAATACTTTAAATATTTAGGGTATTCGGGTAAATTGGATATTAACGTTAATATCCAGTTTAATTTAGGGGAAGCTTAGCCTAAATATTTTTTCATTCAAAATATATTTTGTATTTAGAATTTTCAATTCACCGAAAAAAAAAACTTGCTAATAAAAATTAGTTAAAAATTCATACATTATAAACAAAGTACGACGTCACTATTTTTGCAAAAATATTGAATAAACATCAGTATAATCAGAATTAAGCACGTACGTATGACACGATGCATAATTTTGCACAGAATTTTGTACAAAATTCTATACATGACAACTATGTATTATTGCATACTGAAAATGTATGAAAATCATGTGTATGATTCTGCACAAAAAAAAAAATAGAACGTGTTCTATTTCCATGCTGAATTTTGTACATTAATGCCCGGTTTCTAAGACGTGAATTAATCCGAGAATCGTTGAATCTCGGATTAATCCGTTGCTTGGACAGAAAAATCCGCGAATCGAGGATTAATCCTCGATTCCAAACAATCCGAGATTGACGGCGAATTAATCCGAGATTCAAGCGCTACACATCACAATTATAAACTCGTTTTTTTTCTTAGAAATACAAATTTGTATATCGTTTAATAGTAATTAAACGATAATAAATAACAGTAAGTACATTTTAGAATGTTTTTTTCAGACAAAATATGGTATATTTCAATAATTATGAGCAAATGTTACTTTGCCGTAATGAACCGGGAATCAAACGAATTTACTTCACATATGCAAATGGCATTTTTATTGAAAAAACGATATAATAACGAATGTTAGCATTTGAAAATAAATACTAATATATACAATTTTAGTTTTAAGTAATTATTATAACCAATATTACGTTTATTCAATAGCAAATATGAATGTAATTCTGCTGCACTGTTCCGTAAATTTAACACTATCACTTCACCGTCACGAATCAATTTATTATTCAAATATACTTACAATACAAGAACTAAATTCAGATAATTACTTTATTAATAAATAAATACATTATTAATTAATTTGTATGGTCTATTATATTTAATAGTGAATGTCACTTAGTTGTAATTTATGAAATATTTTTACAATTTCGATGCACATACATAATTTATATATTGGTTAATCACATTAAATACATGTATTTATAGATGTTTGTGATGTGCAATACAATTTCAATTTAATTAGAAATATTATTTATTTACAATACATTTCTTGTGCACATAACCAAAATAAAAATTAAGGTTATAACCTGTTTGCTTAATTTTTAACACACTAATGCACGAAATTTAGTTAATATATATATATATATATATATATATATATATATATATATATATATATATATATATATATATATATACAGGGTGACCCATCTGTGAATGCTCACCATTGGAATCTCCGAAACTATAAGAGATACAAGGTCGGTTAAATTAGACAAAAGTTGCGTATTTATGGGCCGATGTTGATGGCGATCTTGTATTTTGAAAATATTGCATGGCTTACTAGATAATGACAAAAGTGTGATTTTCTCTAATTTTTATTTTACTTTATAAGTCAGAAGGTATTGGAAATATTGAAAAAAGCTTCAAACAAATATTTTAGTATAACTAATAAGCCTTTTGATGAATCATATGAAATTTTTCTTTACTAGATATTGCCGAAGTTACAGCCTGCAACTTTAATTTTTCAAATGGGAACCATAGTTAATTTTAATCCAGTTCAAAAGTGCTATTTTTTCTCTTTACAATGATGTATTTGTTTACCTAAATAACTTTTTTAGTTTCGTAGAAAAATTAAAAAGTAAGACAAAATGAATGATTTTTGTAGTGTGCCATGAAAATTTGGTATAAAACTACTGCAACTAAATATGTTATGTACGTGCAAAACAATTGAAATTCAACAACATTTGATAAACGAAACAAAAGTCGTTGTGTAAACTGAAAGCTAGTAGACAGATTCTCATATGAAACCCATACCTACATAAATTATTTTTTGTCTCTAATCTTTTGTTTACCAAATATTATTCAATTTCAATTGTTTTTCATGTTTATAACATATTTAGATGCAACTGTTTTATACCAAATTTTCACGGCACACTACAAAAATCATTCATTTTATCTTAGATGCAGAATTTAATTCTCTACAACTTTTATTTAAAGTATTTTTCTCTAAAGTAATTTGGTAACTAATGCAGGAGGAAAAACTGATTTTACATGTTAAACGCCTATGGCCAGTTTTTTAATTAACACCCTGTATATATATATATATATATATATATATATATATATATATATATATATATATATATATATATATACAGGGTGGTGACTCGCTCAGCCGGTCATAGGGATTTAACATGGGAAATCAGTTTTTTGCAATTTCCTGCTTCCCTAATTATTTTAGGAAAAAACGCGTCAAATAAAAGTTTTAGGGCATCAAATTCTGCATCTAAATCAATAAACAGAATTACTTTTACGTGCTTTGTAACGGCAAAAATTAAATATAAAAATGGCGAAAATTACGTTGAAAATATTGATAGCCATGGAATTGAACAAAAAATAAAAATAAATGCATGACGTTTTATCTGTCAAAACATCAACGTTTGACGTTGGACCTGCAGGAGAAAATATTTATATTTCATAAAACATTCATAATTAAGTATGCAAGTAAACAGTTTTAATATCAGAATAAAAATTTATTTATAACAAAATTAAGCTATAATGGACATAATAAATATATATTCTAATCTAGAGCATATGCTCAAATACATCTCCATTGTTCGCTAAGCAAAACCCAAGTCGTTCGTAAAAATTACGGCGCATATTTGATAGCTGCCGGACTGTAATATTCCTGCATTCCTCTGCAATTCTTTGTTTGAGAGAATTCACATTTGGGTGCCTAGTCTTGTAAATTTTATTTTTTAAATGGCCCCACAGAAAAAAGTCATTAGGTGACAAGTCCGGTGATCGAGCTGGCCAATTTATTGGTCCACCGCGTCCTATCCAACAATTTGAGAAAACTTCATTCAAATATAATGTGACTGGGTTTGTAAAATGTGCTGGACAGCCGTCCTGCTGAAACCAAACAATATTTTCTCCTGCAACATTGTCTATGGCAGGTCCAACTTCGGTTTGGAGCAATTCTAAATATTTATCGCCATTCATTTTTCCTTCAATAAAAAATGGCCCTATTACATTACGGCCCAATAATCCTACCCAAACATTAACTGTCCCATGATATTGCGAATGATTAGTTAGTGCTAAATTTTTATTTTTCTGATGCCAATTACGGAAGTTTTGAACATTTGGCTCTCCATTTATAGTAAAGGTAGACTCATCAGAAAAGCAAATATTGTTTATAAAATTTTCGTCCACATTAGCCATGTCCATAATTGTTTCGCAAAAGGTCATCCGTTGAAACTTATCATTTTCAAAAATTTCTTGGTGTACGGAGAATTTATATGACTTGAACTTATGTTTTCTTAATATTTTTAGGGCAGTTGTATGGTGTATTCCAAAATCAGATGAAATTTGTCGCAAACTAATATTTGGATTATTAATTACAGCTGCGAGTATATTTATTTCGTTTGCGTTTTCTTCCGCTTCATCTTCCGCCGGTGCAACATTTCTTTGCTTTTTATCGCATTTCTGACACGGAACGTATACTGACCCAAATTTGTCTTGATTTTTAATAACTTTTTGTATTGTTGACTTTGTTGGAATTGGTCTATCAGGATATAATCCCGCAAATATATCTCGTACCCTGATAATGCTATTTCCACTATAGTACAATTTTAAAAATAGATTTTTTTCGCTGATTGTGTAAGTCATATTTCTTCAAACGTTGATTTTTTATGTCACAAGATCAAACGTTGATGTTTTGACAGATAAAACGTCATGCATTTATTTTTATTTTTTGTTCAATTCCATGGCTATCAATATTTTCAACGTAATTTTCGCCATTTTTATATTTAATTTTTGCCGTTACAAAGCACGTAAAAGTAATTCTGTTTATTGATTTAGATGCAGAATTTGATGCCCTAAAACTTTTATTTGACGCGTTTTTTCCTAAAATAATTAGGGAAGCAGGAAATTGCAAAAAACTGATTTCCCATGTTAAATCCCTATGACCGGCTGAGCGAGTCACCACCCTGTATATATAAATATATATATTTTGAAATTCTGTACATTACTATGTATCGTTGCATACAGAGAATGTATGGAAATCATGTACATGATTCTGCACAGAAATAAAATAAATAAATTATGTTTATTTCCACGCAGAATTTTGTACATTAAGTGTGCACCAGCGCAGTAAACAGTTTACATTGACAAGGTTTTTTAGGGATTAATGCGTTATTTTAACATTTGAAAGATAATGTTTGTAAAATCATATTGTGGCCGCAGACAATAAGCATACTTCTTCATCACTTGAACCTATTTTTTGACGTTAGCTGTATCAATATTCATGTCGATTATGCTAAACTGCGCATGCTCGCATCTACTATACGTTGCATACAACAACAACAAAGAAATTATGTACATGAGTTTGTGTGCATAATTCTGCACAGAATAAGGCTTTAGTTTATATAATTGTATCCACATTTTAAATTTTGTGTTACCATGTTCTGTTTGTCAAAAAAGAGGTACCTACCAATAAAAGCAAATGTGTGTTTTAGATACAGTAATTATAATGTTCAAAGGTCATCCATACGTTAAAATTAAATTGTCAAGCATATATCCTTACATTGATGTAATTGCATGGAGTAATTTATTAGAAAATTTTCTAAATAATATTAAAAACAAATACAGTAAACTTCGCTTATAACGAACCCGCTTATAACGAATTTTCGGTTATAACGAACCAATCTATAAGGTACGAACTATAGTATCATTAAACGTGTGTTATTTTTTTCGCAGATAACGAACCCGTTTATAACGAACTTTCGGGTATAACGAACCTTAATTTTTATTATAATCACAAAAGTTTTCGGTTATAACGAACTTAAAACGGCATTTTACCAAATAATCAGGGGATTCTTCGAAATCTTTCAATTCCGCATATGTAGGGTCACCGTAACAGTTCTAGCGGTACTTGTGTATATGTGATTATTGTATGAAAAAAAAAAATTATCGGACCTTCCCGCGATTGGAGCGGCTCATGTAGAAATTTAAGCATGCCCCACATGGCCTGTCCGCCCCTGTTCACTGTATTTAATGTGTTAAAGAAGTACAATTATGAGTTACGCAATTTTAAATAAATAAAAATCATATAAAATAATAACAAATATGAACAAAAGTAAAATAAACGATTTTTTTTAAATAAGATTCATAAAAACTATTGTTAGTGTACATATGTATATGTATTACAAACCAATATCTAACTCAATTTTGAACAAATCTGGATTTGTCTAGTTTTGCAAAAGAGTTCTTCATATTATATATTTACTTGAAACATGTACCTATGCATTAACAAAAATAATGAATTTTTGATGTTTATCGTTTATTACGAACTTCGCTTATAGCGAACTATTTTCGTCGGTCCCTTGAGGTTCGTTATAAGCGAAGTTTACTGTAATATATTTTGCCAATATATGTAATGAAAATGTACAATATTTAAATATTCTATACAGATTTTTAAATTCATTTCTAAATTTTCATAAATAAAATATAACAAGGATTTCAAATTTCAACGTATTTGTTTTACAAATAAAATCAACGAAATATATGAGACAGGAAAAAATACAGTGGCGTTTCTGTATTCAAATAATTATAACATTAACAAAATACAGAAATCTAATTAGTTTACTTTTTAAACATAAAAAATTGCTATAAATTTCCTTCTCTACTAGCAATTTTTTTTCAAACATTTAATAAATTATAATATCGTCAAGGCCTGTATGGTTTTTATATAAAAAGATGTATAGGAATATTATAGTTACCATTTGATCGAGCAGTGCCAAACTTGATAAACAACATGAAAAGTGTCTGTCTTTTTTGTGATCTTCTGACTTCTAGTTCCAAATTACGTAAAAAACTACATACTGATTTACATTAATAAGAAACTAAAAGCATATTCTTTTTTGTCTAGCTGAATATCTGACATAATGCAGCAAATCTGATCCCAAATTCTCAGAATGCCTACTGAATTCTGTGAAATAGGCGTGGCCAGCTCAAATTGTATTATAATCTAAATACATATTTATTAATTGGTGATAAATCTCAGACGAGGGTACAAGAAGTTTAAATACGGCCCTGTTCGTTCATGTTAATTTTAATCTACAAGTGATAACAGTTATCACATAGCGCCACTGAATCCATTGAAGGTATCTTTAATGCATGTAGTGGTTGGTGACAATCAGCTGATTGGCGATCTATATAATGCTTTATTCCATGGATTGGAGAATGCAGAGTTCAAAGAAATTAAGTAAGCAAAAAATAAATTCTTATCAATATGTATATTGATAAGCCTTGCTGCGGTCACTTCGCGAAACCTTTTACACAATCGTCCAATTCTCTATATTGGGCATACAATATAGGTAGGTACATGGACAGTAATATCACTTCAGATGACACTTGGCGAAGAAACGTATTGATATGAAGTTCTTCCTGCCATTTCCCCATTTTGTGGGCAAGTAAACAGTAACTGGAAGAAATATTATACTCCCTCTCGAAGGAAATGGAATTGCGAATGTTACATTTGGTATGTAACATTTCTATCACATACGACACGCGTGTTATAGGTTCGCCATTACTGACCTATACATATATCAATAACTAGATCCAAATAAACAAAAACTATTTCCCTATTTATAAATTACCATATATTTACATAACAGGTAGAACACAGAAAAAATTCAAAAAATTTGCAATAGATTATCTATATTATGAACATAAATTTAACTAAATATATTCGGCGCATTTACAGAGTAACGTAATAAAAAGTTCTAGACAAACCTGAACAATTATTTCCGAATAGTTTATTAGCCAAGGTTAACATTATATACACTTAGTATAAAAACAAGTAACACAATTTCTGACTATCATTTTAGTGTACATAGTTTAAACATAGACCGACATCTAATCACAATGAGAAGTGCTTTGCTATTAATCCCAATACTGGCCATAGCCAATTGTGCTAATTTACGTAAGTTACTGTTTTAACTTATTTATATGGTGATTATGAAATTTGTAACTAATTCAATTTGAATCTAAATATTACCGGGGCGTTTTAGGATGAGATTCAACATATATTTCCAATTAAAACGAATAATATCGTATCAATCTAGTAGCATTAATATTACTATTAATATGTGAGCAATGGAATTTCGTTTCGGTATTGAAGATTTAAGTTGAACTTCATCCTAAATATTCCAGGCATTAGTACAATATAACCAATTATTTACAATGAAAATATGTGCGTTTCAATTCAGTTTCATTAATTTTTTTTTCAGCGAGCTATTTTTCAAAATGCAGTAAATCAGCAGATCTAAATGAATGTTTACTTAAAAATACCAAAGTCGGTTGGCCAACAATGTTAAAAGGTATGTGAATTATAAATCCTCTCTTAACACATTAGTAGAGTGGAATCCACTCATAGTGAACACGCATATAGTGTAATTTCGCTTATAATGAACGTATCTCTGAGTCACGACTAAAAACATATGCCATCCAATGTTTATCAATTCGCATAAAGTGAACTTGCATATAGTGAATTTTCTGATATAATGGATTAAGTTTGCTCTTTAAATTCACTATATACGAATCTGAGCAGGTTGTCAATGAATGAATTTAATGTATGTTGGGAACTTTAGGCGCGACACACGAGATACTTCCTCATGATGTTAAACTTTAACATCGATAAACATATTTTCAATGTTTCTGAGCAACAATATAATAGCTAAATAACATCATATTGGCATGAGATAATCCATACAAATTTTAACGATATGCGGGCGGCAATTTTTTTCACAACGCTTCCTTGTAAATTAATTCCTGAAGAAATTCTAATTTTTACGCCCATAAATAATCCTGCAATAAAATACTAACGGCAAAGATCGCAAAACTCCATTTATTTTAAATCTCTTTTGGTCAAGAGTTAAATTATAAAATAAAAAATTGATATAATTACCGGATTTTTTTATTTATTTGTGGCCGATTTGGGGGATGGCCCGATAAAAATTCGTTTAAACCCCAATCAGCGACCACCCTAGTATACATATTTAGTTATAAAAATTTAGATAATCATTTATTTTAAAAAATGAATAATTTTAGTTTGTTTATTCATAAACATGCATCTATGAGTAGAATATATGCTAATAAAACTAGAATTTCTTAAAAAATTTGTACCTTCGTTATAATGAGCACTCGCTTATAGTGGACCAAATTCCTGGCCCCTTAAGGTTCACTATAAGCGGATTCCACTGTATATCGAAATAGGAAAATATTCTATCCCGATGGGTTGGAATAATTGACAGCAGTTCTAGTTATAGAGAACTATAAATCTGTATATATTAGCATGATGATTACGTTTGCTACCGTTTCAACGATGTGGTTCTAGCCATTTTCAAAGCGAAAAAATACAGCAAAACATCTAACCTATTTCGATATATTTCAAGATTGACTCAATAATCATCAACAATGACCATTAGTATACCTAGATATTATATTTCAGGTGATAGTAAGTATCACATCCAGTCAATGAATCCACTTCGAGTACCATTCATTCAGATAAATATCGACGGAAATCTGCAGGGAAATCTTTCCAATGCAGTTATTGACGGTATGGAGGATACAGAATTCCGGGGGATAAAGTAAGAACACTCCCTGTAGAATTTCTATGCGTTATTAGGTGTATTCTTTCTACCACAAATCTCAGTATATCTTACCTCACCTCAGTTTGAGAAAATTTTCAGCCGTTCTTGTTACTTAGGCAAGTGAGCTGAGGTGAGGTTGAAGTGAGATTATTTTCTCCCCCCCCCCCCTTGTCGATGCTACACATGCTCGGAAGGCCAGTTGTGGTGTGGGGGAAGAATTTTTGAAATCTAAGATCTCAAATAAGCTTGTATAGAAATTTAAAAATAAATATAATGTTATTAATTAGTTTTAGCCTATAGGAATTTAATAATATACATGACACAAACGAAAACAAACAATATAAAGCAAAACACAAAAATATTCAGTCGAAAATGATAACCTAAATCACATGTCAACAAAAAAAATTAGTCGAATAATACAATCCGATACAAAGCAAAATACAAAAATGTCGAATAATAATTTCAAAACTAGGTTATGTCTTATTCTGACAGCCAACTGATATACATATTTAAAAATTGGCCGTTTTATTTACTAGGCAAACATCTCAGCTCACTTCAGTATTCAAGCTGAGCTGAGATGAGATTGTTGGTAGAAAGAATACAGCTACTATATTAGAAATAGCTACGGAATTGTATAAGAAGAATAATTTTTACATTAAATATTGCGAGATTTGACTAGAAATAAACATAGTTAAATATGTGTTGATTTTTTCTAGGTTGGATTTGGCTAAAAAACGTCTTGACGTTACATTCTTGATACCAAGACTAATCTTCTTAGGAGATTACGGAATTAATGGAAAACTGCTGTTACTCCCGATTACAGGAAACGGCCCGGCCAACATAACATTTGGTATAAATATCATGCTAGACACGTAGTAGTAAAATCATTTTTAAATCTTGGTGACTGCTTTGTAGTGAACATGTTGAACAAATATTTCTTGCAATATGACATCGAAGAGAAGAATTCTAAGCAATATATTCATGTGAAGGACAGTGCAATGAAGTACACAGTGACAAGGGCGTATTTCCGACTGGACAACTTGTTTAACGGTAACGAGGCATTAGGTGAGACATAAAACTAGACTTTAAATGAAAGCATGGCAACAACGAGAATGGTGTGTAACGTACTACATGTATTTTTTTTAATTCCTCATTTGTAGCCACCGCAATGAACAAGGTTTTGGATGAAAGCTGGGAAGCCGTAAATGAAGAAGTTGGCGCTAGTGTTGGTGATGCTGTTGGTCTAATCTTCACAGAGATTCTGCAATCGTTCTTCCACAAAGTATCTCTCAATGAACTATTTAGTGACTAAATACTAATAAGTATTACTGTTATCCTTTTAAAATTAAAATGTAATATTTGTATCAAATAAATGAACTGGTTCTTGTTAGTATAGAATACGAAAATATTACAAGGCTCACTAGATAATGAAAAAATGTGATTTTTGTCGAATTTTTCTTTTTCTTTATAAACCAGAAGTTACTGAAAATATTGAAAAAAACTTCAAATAAATATTTTCGTATACCTAATAAGCCTTTTGGTGAATTCACTGAAAAAAAATGTTACTAGATATTTCTGGAGATACAGCATGCAAGTTGAGTTTTTACAATGGGAACCATAGTTAATTTTAATCTAATTCAAAAGAGCTATTTTTTTCTTTACAATAATGTATTCGTTTATATAAATATCTTTTCAGTTTTGAAGAAAAACTAAAAAGTACGGCAAAAATAAAGATTTTCGTAGTGTTTGGTATAAAACAATTGCATCTAAACATATTATGTACATATAAAACAATTTAAATTCAATAATATTTAATAAACATAATTATGATTAGCGACAAAAATCTGTCTAATAGTTTTCATTTCACAGAAAAAATTTTGTTTCGTTTATCAAATGTTATTGAATTTCAATTGTTTTGCATCTACATAACATATTTAGATTCAATTGTTTTATACCAAAGTTTCATGGCACACTACGAAAATCTTTATTTTTGTTGTACTTTTTAGTTTTTCTTCGAAACTAAACAAGATACTTATGTAAACGAATACATCATTGTAAAGAGAAAAAATAGCATTATTTTACTGGATTGAAACTAACTATGGTTCCCATTTAAAAAATTGAACTTACATGCTATATCTCCAGAAATATGTAGTAAAGAAAAATTTCATCAGATTTATCGTAAAGCCTGTTATTAATGCTAAAATATTTATTTGAAGTATTTTTCAATATTTTCAATACCCTCTAAGATATAAAGAAAAACAAAAATTCGAATAAATCACATTTTTGCCATCTAAATCGGCCCATAAATGTGCAACTTTTGTCTAATTTAATCGACCTTGTATCTCTTATAGTTTCAGAGTTCCCAATGGTGAGCATTCAAACTTAGATCACGCTGTATACTACATTTGGCAAATATCCCTTTAATAGTGAAAATTAATTATGCAGTCCTAATCATATCTAACACATAACAACTACATATATACATGTATGTTTGTGTGTATGTGATAGGCAGGGATTAAATGAAGCAGGCCTTGAATTTAATTCGCAAGATTGAAAGCGCACCGGCGGATGCTAAAAATCAGCAAAATGGTAACATTTAAAAATGAAACACTTTTATCGTATGCTAGCTACGCTTTATTATATTTACACATTCATAGACTATCGTTTATATTATAGAATATATTTGTGTCAACTCTGTAGAAATGTGTACATGTGTATTATAATTAGTAGGGTGAATTTTGTCCATTCACAACATAGATGGCGTGTGTGTGTGTACACATGTGCAGACATGGTTGTGTGGGAACCTGTCAAATGACGCTTACCCTTTGATAAGCAAAGATAAGACAACATACCGGAAGTGTGAGAAACAACCGATGTTTATAAGTACCTACATACTATACAGGTTCAAACAATCTAACTCCACTTGAAACCCTAATATTTCTAATATTGACACTAGAAGTTGCTTATATACAGAGTACTAAATTGATGTAGATAAACTGAAAATATTATATAAGTACCTAGTGTTTCATATTTCTCGACAATTTTCGTTTTTCAAAAGTTCAAACTACATTTCTCCCACGACATAGAGAGTATAGAATTGATGTGGATAAACTTTAAATATTATACATACTTATAACTTATAAATAGAATATACATAAGCTTATATTTGTACTACCGTTATTTAAAAAGGTCATAACGATTTTTTTTTTCAACATTAATATACCATAATGTACAATATTAATATATGTACGTAATTATAAAACAAAGTAATTTATAACTAATAGCACATTGACATTATACATCAAGGAAGAGAAACGTCTTATTTTTCCTGAGGTGTAATTTGATACATCGAGAGGAAAATAGTGGTCTCTTCCGAGGTGCATATACTATTTTTTCACTATCAGGAGTAAAGAATTATAATAAATTGTAGTGAAATTACTATATTTAGAAGCCTTTGGGAATATTGCCATGCAACGTACATTGTAACGTACCATGGCAACAGATATTTGCTTACAAAAACCTTTGTTATAATAAAAACTCCCCTAAGGAAATTGTTGTCTTATTCCGTCACTAGGGAATAAATGCTCTACTTCTGTCACAATTTTGGCACCATATGAACTGATTTATACTCCTGGACGTGGAAAATAGTACATTATACACCAAGGTAAAGCGACCCCTTTTTTCCAAATATATCGAGGGAAAAATGGTGGTCACTTCCGAGGTGTAATTTCAATATTTGGAAATGTTTCTATGCAATGCGTACAATGGCAACAGACATTTATTTACAAAAACCTTTGATATAATAAAAAAAAACCCTTATGGAGAGTGTTTTCGTCCCTAGGGAGTAAATGCTTCATTTCTGTCACGATTTTGACGCCATAGAAAACGAATTCTAATCCCGGACGTGTAAAAACTGTATTTATATATGTAGCTACAACAAAAATTACTTTTTAAAAATACAACTTGAAAAAAAAAAACATTTTACAATTTTGAGTTTCACATCAGTGCATGTATAGATTAAAATGGAAAACCGAAGGCTTAATCTTGCTACTTACAGAACCGTAAAAGTGATATCAAAAAAGTAAACATTTTACGTTTACCTGCCTACACAGAACTTCAAGTTCACACCTGTTGTCAAAACAAATACTTGTACATTTTTTTTGTCGTTGACAACAACGACTGTTTAGGTGGAGTTTTAGTTGTACTAACAGTAAGTTACAACGTTAATTAGTGCCTATAATTGACGCAACATTAACACAGTGCAGTTAATAAAGAAAAACAATGAAAATTGACAGTAATGAAGTGGTAAATCTGATGTAATACACAGATCTAAATATAAGAATTTATAAAGTAAAAACAAAAAGGAAAAAGATTAAATTAATCTTGCTTATCGTTGTAATTGTGTTATTTCGTTCATTACCTAATATCCGCTCATGCCTTCTTATAGACATTTTTTGAGTTTAAAATTATAGATTTACATTATTACATTTCGAATTATAAAATCAAATAAAAATACGTTCATTTTCTGTGATAATAGGACAGTGGTATATTAATGCATTGTTTAATAGAGTGACGGCTTAAATGGAATTCTTGTTGTTTGTATATTCTCAAATACGTTGCCAATGTACATACGTATATTGTTTCGCTTCGTATTAGAAATATTATTCTATTTTGAAGTCTTGCAATGGTTGAAAGAAGATTTGAAACGGTCTTCAAAGACCTAGTTGTTTGTTGGCTAAACAGTTTCGCAATATATTCATAAAATGAAATGTATCTACTATCCCGGAAAGATTAATTTAAAATAGAAGATTTTTTCCGCTGCGATTATCTAATGATCCTTCCAACAAGAAGCAAAACGTTATAAATTAAGAAACGTATGTATTTGAAAATTTAAAAACAACAATAATTCAATTTAACCGTTACTCCATTAAACACATTAAAAATACAATCGGTGAATTTTTGGAATACATTTCTGCAATTTAAACTGTTACGGATAAGAAAATCTTCAAACATATACATTCTCTATTGCATACATTAATAATTGAAATACACTATCATCTTTATGAAACAGTTTTTCACCAATGTCCAAGTTGAACTTTCTGTTTCAACATCACACCAGAAGTCAGTTTACATTTCCGTGCTATGAGTGTATGTATAAACTCAACATTCTGGACACAAACCGCAGTAACCTTAAACTTTACACTACGGTTAATGAACGCCTACAGGAGGTATGACACAGCAAGGACGCACACCCACATACATACACATACACAGGGTAAATGAGCAAATAGTTCGTCTTCCGTTCTAGACAAATGAACTGTTCCTTACACAAGTAACCAATTATAACAATATACGTCACCAACGCTATTACTGGAACTAGAGGTTTGAAACTTTGTAGATACGGCAAATCAACTATTCTCTCTTCTAAAATGCAATCAAAATTAAAATATTTCTCAACAATGGTAATTCTGATTGAGTTTAATTTTCAATCTACGTCCCAAAATTCCTTATAGTCACAATTTCAACCATATGAGACTCATAGATAAAAAGTTCGCTTTCGTTAGTTCAGTGAATGCTTTTGGTCAATGGCAAAGTAATTTGCCAGACTGAGGCTTTTTTTAAAGCTCATTTTACTGTGAAACATTGAAAACGCACCGTGGGTTGTCATAGACTTTTGTTGGGGTATAAAATACTCCAATTTTGAAAAAACAAAGTAGATCGCAAATATATCTGTATGCTGTATGGACAATAATAGATCTTATGGAAAAACTAGTTGACACTCCTGCGTTAGTCAAACATGAAAAATGTCAAATTCCTGTTGATGGGAAGTGATTTTTGTTGTTATAATTTTGATTGTTCAACGTTAGATAATTGTACATCCGGTTAGAGTATCACAAGGTCGGAAGGAAAGGCACATGATGATTAGTGTATGTTTGTATAGGTGTGGTATATTTCTATTTTAATATTCATTCATCCATCACCAACACGCACGTACAAACTGGCTGGCATAAAGCAATGTCGAAAACATTAATATCACGGATTAAATCATCGCTAATAAAAATGACAGTGCCCGGACATAAGTTATAATTAGCCTGAATTGCATTGCCTACAATCAGTGGCGTTCGTCTACCACTACACTGCTATATGTGCAACCTACTCACAATATTTAACATTAGATTTGTGTTCTAGTTTAATAATGAGAATATTAAATATATATTTATAAATAACCACATTAGTAACATTTATTATTATTTGCGAGTTAATGATTTTCTCCATTATTAATTGCCATTAATGCAGTAATTTTTCACTGAAATTAACAACGGTATTGTCCATAAAAATGTGCTACTTATCTGTGGAGAAATAAATTCTGTGTTTATTTTAACGTTTCCACAAATGTAGGTCATTCTTTAACAAGGCATCGTCCTTAAGTATTTATGGGTTTTAAATTTACTGCTATTTTTGGCAAGCTGGTATTTTTATGTTCCTCCAGAACTACCATAAATAAAAATAATATGATGAACTAAATTGCATTAATGTATAATTTAAACTAAATAATTCTCGAAAGCAGTAATTAATTTACAATATTTTATATCCATTTCGGTGAAAAGTCAATGAACGTTTTAATGCTATATGAGATAAATAAATGTAAGTTTATGTTTATATACTAATTTTCCCTACGTAACGAGCCGCCTCAGTTCGCGAGCCATCTGATCCGACTCTGTAACCGTAAAGCAATGACTCATCCGTAAGGACAAAAAAGTAAAACCGTTTCTCTTGCATATACCGAGTCATACTGTGTGTTATACCTGGTTAAACTACCTGACCGACAAGGTCACACATGTATATAACCGATGCTTCGCGAGACAATATTCAATAAACAACGGCACGAGTAATCTCAACCTCCGATAAAACAACTGGCTTCTCATATTCGCATCCGTTCATATAATAACTCTTCAAATCCTAACATTCTCAGAAATACATTTTCTAATCTAAACGTTATTCGCGGTACAAGTTAAGGATTCTTCAAAGAGATTTCAAAATACTAAAAAGTTAATGAAGTTGTAATCAAACACTCGGGCTATATCAAGTTATTATAATACGTAAACTGATATAGCGCCCTGAAGCCACACAATTCTGAGTCTGGGCTAAAATAGCGAAACCCTAGATTAAATTCTTCAGAGTAAATCCTTGATGATAATACGAATTCAGAGGAAATATATTAAGCTGATACTTGGAAACAGAGTATAATCTGTAACGCAATCTATTGAAATATACAGAGTTCGTGTCCAACTTAGTTTAATTTTAAAATACATTTCATTCCAAGAATCCAAGCTTCCAAAATAATTTATCCTTGTCTTTACATTAAAAATATATTTCAAATTTGATATCATATTTCATGTACACCAAGAATCCAAGCTTCCAAAATAATTTATCCTTGCCTTTACATTAAAAATATATTTCAAATTTGATATCATATTTCATGTACACCTGTTTTAGAAGCATTTTAAACTATTATTATTCGTTAGAGGACAATACACCCAACCCTCGCTATACGGCCGCCTTTATACGGCATTTTGCTATAACGGTCTTTTTGAATTATGGCACTTTTTCGATTTTCAGCCCACAATGTTTCGTTATACGGCCAAAAATGCTTGATTCGTTATACGGCTTTTTGTTTTACGGCCGACTTTTCCGTAATATATCTAGGCCGTACAGCGAGGGTTGGATGTATTCCAGTTCAATAAAGTAAATTCCAGTATTACCAAATTTATTGGGATCCAAGCATGATTGAATCAGACATTGAATATTGTTTTACTGATTTTAGAAATCCTCCAGGAAATGTCAACTTGATTATTTAAATTTCTTCACAGCATCTGAATCTTTTGGGAAAAAATTGTATATTCTTTAGAAAGTCAAATGAAAGTCTGACAGACTCGTACACTTCGATCAATATACTTCCTGAAGTGGTTTTATAATTCACTATGTTTTTGACTGTACAAAGAACACTGATACTTGAGAGAAAGTTATGTTTTACCAATAATAAAATCAACTAGATAATGAAATTAGAAAAGATATTTATGTAATTTGCTTCTTAAAATCCATAAGTAACTCTTGACAATATCACTATATAAATTTTAGTTGCTTATTAGCAAACCATAACCAGACCATCCAATTAGAAACTTGTCCACAGAAGTAGCTTTACAACGTTCTGTGGTTATTAAATATTATCCACTCCCCTCTGCTAATACAGTTCGACTATTCAAACATGGAGTTATCGTACAAAACACGGACAGAGATGGTGAACATTGTACACGAGGTCTTACACAATGGCCAGGCTATTGAAACCAGTTTCAACCAATCCCAACGGAAACGGAGAGAAGTCGGAAGTAGACTACCAACAGACAGGTGTGTGTACAATTGCCTGCTGCACTCATCTCCGGTTCCTCTTTTATATATTAGCTGCATTCATACATACATACAAATATAGCTACTATCCATGGATACATTCATCAACAGATACATACATTCATGTATATAGATACACACATATATGTAGATGGAATGGTTCATTATGCATCACCGTTACATGAATCTATTTCACGAATCTACAGCGTATTAGAAACAGTCAAATGATTAATTCGCGTGACAACAAATACATTCTGCAGTTTTTAATCCATTCTACGCGGACAGCTAACTAATGCAAAGATTTGCTGGACACTACCGTCCAGTCATTAATGTTTCTGTGAATATCGTATAAAAAAAGTTCGATGATATATACCGGGTGGTGACCACGACACCAGAACATAAGACTTTTTAAATTACCTGCATGCTTTACAACGGCGGAAATTGAATTCAAAATGTTGAAAATTACCATAAAAATACCTACGGATATCTTCGGAAATGAAACAAAATTAAACAAATGATTCACGTGTCAGCAGAAAAATATTCTTCGTTTCATGAATGTATTGCCAATAGTTATTTATTAGCCTTAAATTTAAGTGAATTATAAGAAAAAATGGTGGGTAATTATTCAATTAGTGAAAGAAATGAATTTCTTAAGTTCTATTCTACTAACAATAAGTGGTAATAGTTTAAGACAAGTGAGAGATATATTTTCTTCTGACAATTTTGTTTCGTTTCCGAGGGTATCCCTAGGTATTTTAAAGCCAATTTTAAACATTTTCAATTTAATTTCAGCCGTTATAAAACATGAAAAATTAATTCTGTTTATTGATTTTAATGTAGTATTTTATGCTCTACAATATTTATTTGAAGATTTTTTCTCTAAAATAATAAAGGAAGCAAGAAATTATAAAAATATGATTTTACATGTTAAAGTCCTATGTTCCTGTATAGATAACCTGTATAAGAACTAATAAATATTTTCTGCACAAATAAAATAACCGGAAGACGACATTCTCCTATTAAGTTACGAAAAAATATCTCCATTACAATAGTACAGTGGTGACAAACTATGTCGTTTTCAAATTCAGAGTGTTGGCAAAGCCGAAGCAAAACTCTTATTTATTGTTGTTATCCCAAATTGTTTTTCCTGGGAATATCCATGTTTTATTGTTGTGCGCCAGCAAGAGTATAATTTAGTATAAGCCAAAAATTTATTTTTACCGACAATGGGTGAATGGGTTTTCCTTAATTCTTAATACATCTAACGGTCATTCAATTTGCTTGTAGATGTCTTCCCAAACATTTGATTTTTACACATTACATTTGCAAGTTTTCATTGCTTCTCCCTAAGATAAAAATCTCGATAGAAATGTTCTTTCACACAACCAAGTTCGGTGGCTAAGTTTATACAAAGTCCGGCATCGAGTTTGGGACATTAAAAGCGATATTATTATTTTTTTTTTAGAAATAAAGTACTGCAAGGATTACGCTGTTCACAACTGGCTGTGATTTTGCATTCACTCTGTAAATCATGGCACATCTCAATGTATTTAATACTGTGTTATAAGGAATAAAACGAATCTGCTCCTTACTAAGCTTAAATGCATTCGAAATGAAATTGAATTTATTTTCTCAAAATTTATTTAATAAAAAGCTTGATCATATTCCAACTATGCAAACACTAGAAATACCAGATGAAAAATTCTAAGAATATGTTTTTACGGTTAATAATTTGAACGACGAATATTCTCGTAGATTTGGTGATATCCGTAAAATTGAAAATAGTTTGTCAGTAGTACGTGATCCATTTTCGACGGAGATAAATGCTTATTATTATTATTATGTTTAGAAAATAATTGATGTGGAATGTATTATTCTCAACTTGTGGCCCGCTACCCCATTAAAATTTATTATGTGGCCCTTCAGTTCAAAAGTTTGCCCATCCCTGAAATAGTATATATAAATCACCGTATGTATATCCGTACTGTACGATATCATGTAATTTACTAGATTCGAACGAAACCTTTTTCTCATGGGATTAAAAATATATTTCCAATACGGTAAGCATATCTAAATCCATGTCGGTGAATTCTTCGTCAAAGACAGAAGACTGCAATGTCACGCGACTACAACTGCATCGCACGATTTCTTTTGCATCGATTTCCATCCATCTTTCTCTTCTCGCTTGGCGCCATTCCTCTTATACAGGATTCGGTTTCTTATCTGCCACATGTTGATCTGTCACGTCGATCAATAGATCCGCCAGTTCTCTCTCTCTTTCTGTCTCCACTGATGCCTCAACCAACTCGGGACCACCCCACCTCAACCAGCAAGTCTCACAATCAACCAAGCCACTAACTCAACTCGCAACGTTTCTTTGCAACGGAATGTATTCAGATTTTAATAAATAATAATGATATGTAGGGATGGAGTCGCTGAGTTTCACTACGGGATTATTATAAGGTTGAAGGTCTGGCTAAAAAAATCCAAGCATGGATTTTAAAAGATGAGCAAATGAAAGTAAATTGAACTTATTTTCGGTTTGACCTTTACACTATAGAGTGCTGAAGTACATATAACATATTATCCAGACGTTCTCAAAATGTAGATAAACAGGATATAAAGAGACATGAAGTTTGCTACAATTTGTGTTTTTTATTTAAATAAGTATCTGCTTATGTAACGAGATTCATATTATCACCATCAGTTGTGAAAACACAATTTTTATCCGAACATGGATGAAAAAAGTAGATTTATTCCAAGGTAGAAGACGAATGTCGTGAATGTCAGATATACTGATCCATCATCGTTAGTTTTACATGTATGTATTTACAAAGAGTATTGAATAATCCTCTTCTTATTGCTTGCAAGACAAGATTATCATCTTAAGCCGTTGGCTTCATGTCAGGAAGTGGAACATTGAAACTTCGTACATATTTTATCTCTCCGAAAGGAGTTCAATTATTTTCACATTTAGCATTAGATCATAAATCAACTAGCATACGTACTTCAATTTTCTTCTTCAAACATCAGTCATGTACAAATTTAATATCTCTTTCACAAATAAATGGAAAAAGCAACCTGAAGGACTCGTATTAAATGTGCAATTATCAATATACAAAAACAGAAATTTTCAAATTCAGTGATTAAAAAAATATATATTAAAAATTGCAACTTAGATTTGTAATTTTTTATAAAGACCAAGACAGTTAGTATTATCTATTAATATAATATAATCTCTATTTTTCATTTACTATATCTCTGGTAATTAAGAAAGTTCTACTTAAAATGACATAATTTTTAGTACAGAAAATAATAGTCAGATGGCAGTCATATATACAATAAGTTAATCAACAATACGTTGTACCTATCCCACACATTTGGATAATTGTGTCACAATTACTGGCAGTTTGCATAATAAAATTTGAAATTCTAATTGAATCGGGGCAGATGTCTTTCAGAAACCAACGATTGCTACGTGCTTATAACAACCAGGATTTCGGCAGAAGGTATACGTAATATACGTACGTATTTCATTTTAAAATCAACGTTTATCTATACGTTATAAAGCGATATCCACGCCGCAAGTATTTCAGCGTGTTTTCTAGAAAACGAAAATAAATATTCATTTATGTAAATAGAAAACAACGCATACCAGTAAATAATATTTTTGAGGAAAATATTTTCTTGGTATAATTCTGGCATTCAGCTTAAAATATAATGAGTCGTATTTAGCATTGAATATACAATGAAACTTATACATCCTCTTACTTATTCTTTCAGCACACGTAGGTATGTGTGTGTGAGTTTGTGTGTGTGTATCTGTGAGATATTCTATCGATGGTATTGTCTGATTGGATTTGTCTCGCAATTTTCGGAGTAGAACTGTATAGAGCAGTGATTCTCAACCTTTTTTTTATCGCGGCATACTTTTAACGATTTCAAAATTTGACGGCACACAAAGAAAAAGATAAGTTTAAAAGTTATTTACTTTACGATAGATGGGGCAAGAGTTCAGTATTGCAATAGATGTAAACTCGCTTGTTCGGCGGATTATTTTTCGAATTTACTCTAAACTTGTTATTTTGAGTTGTGTCACTCTTGCAGCCGAGGTGCGATTATACATTTATAAAATTTGGCGGCACACTTTAAGAATTTGGCGGCAAACAAAAGTGCCACGGCACAGTGGTTGAGAATCACTGGTATAGAGGGCTGCAAGAGTAATTGAAAATATTCGTGTGTGATCGATATGTACATGTGTATGTATGTGTGCTGATAGAATTGCTGTCACCAGTTACAAATTTACTGCAATTTTCTTTCTCTTGTGCACTATAGTCTATACGAAAAGAATAGGTGCTGTTCAAACAATAAAGTTTCATATAATTTGCCGGATTTCTAGAACCAGATTCATCTAGTAGCATTAATGGTATTTAACAGGTAAAAGCAGCGTGGGTTTGGTTCGACTTTGTTTCATATCACTATGTACCTTGCTGATTTTAACACGCGTACAGGTATATATATATATATATATATATATATATATATATATATATATATATATATATATATATATATATATATATATATATATATATATATATATATATATATATATATATATATATATATATATATATATATATATATATATATATATATATATATATATATATATATAGGGTGTCCTATTTAAACGGGCCACTACAGGGATCTCGGAAACTATAAGAGATACAAGGTCGGTTAAATTAGACAAAAGTTGCACATTTATGGGCCGATAGTAATGGCGATTTCATATTTTGAAAATATTGCATGGCTCACTAGATAATGACAAAAATGTGATTTTTTCGAATTTTAATTTTCCATTATAACTCGGAAGGTATTGAAAATTTTGAACAATGTTTCAAATAAATATTTTAGCATAGAGAATAGGCTTTTTGAAGAATTGGATGAAATTGTTTTTTACCTTTTCATTTTGGAGATACAGCATGCAAGTTAATTTTTTTAAATAGGAACCATATTTAATTTTAGTTTAGTTAAAAAGAGTTATTTTTCCTCTTTACAACGATGTATTTGTTTATACAAATATCTTTTTTAGTTTCGAAGAAAAATTAAAAAGTATGATAAAAAAGAATGATTTTCGTAGTATGCCATGAAAATTTGATATAAAACAATCGCATCTATACATGTTTAGTACATGCAAAACAAATGAAATTCAATAACATTTGTTAAACGAAACAAAATGCGTTGTGGAAACTGAAAACTATTACACAGATTTTCGTATGAAGCCATACCTACATAAATTATTTTTTGTCTATAATCTTTTGTTTACCAAATATTATTGAATTTCAATTGTTTTGCATGTACATAACACATTTAGATGCAATTGTTTTATACCAAATTTTCATGGCACACTACGGAGATCATTCTATTTGCCATACTTTTTAATTTTTCTTAAAAACTAAAAAAGATATTTATATAAAGGAATACACTATTGTAAACAGAAAAAATAGCGCTTTCTAGCTAGAGAAAAATTAACTATGGTTTCCATTTAAAAAATTCAACTTGCATGGTGTATCTCCAGAAATATCTATTAAAAAAAAATTTCATCGAATTCATCGAAAAGTTTCTTATGTATGCTAAAATATTTATTTGAAACTTTTTTCAATATTTTTTATACTTTGTGAGTTATATCGGAAAATTAAATTTCGATAAAATCACACTTTTGTCATTATCTAGTGAGCCATGCCATATTTTGAAAAAACTAAATCGCCATTAACAGTGGCCCATAAATGTGCAACTTTTGTCTAATTTAACCGACCTTGTATCTCTTATAGTTTCCGAGATCCCTGTAGTGGCCCGTTTAAATAGGACACCCTGTATATATATATATATATATATATATATATATATATATATATATATATATATATATATATATATATACATATATGCAGTTTCTCTTAGGAAAATGGACCTGTATACTGCATATAACACAAATACATACTTCGATACATATGTAAGCCCCGTGAAACGGTACAGGCACTAGCCAGTCTAGTAAACTGTATGTGTATGTATAGTACACTAATACACACACACATACACACGCATGCACACACACAAGCGCACGTGCTCACATGCACGCACATAGGTACATAGAAGTACATTTTATCAATGTGATGGAATGCATGCGTATAGCGGAACAGGTGGTCGCCAAGGTGAATGACTTAGTGGTACTCTAACAGTGGACTGGTCGATTCAAAATTCAGTCCACTTATCATCACTAGACAGCACACAGGTGTACAGCTTAGAACAAAACTAACTGATACGATATCGCATATAGAACAAGCTCAAATGTCAAGCGAGATCCGTTGTGCTTTAGTTAATCAGGAGAAACCTTACAGTTTATAATATACAGCGAGAAAAACATAGCATAATATTCATTTTTAGCATCATTTCCTGCGATTAAAAACCGTCAGTATTTCATACTACATATTTTAATTAAAAAGAATACACCTTACAAACTATCATTAAGAATAATTTCAGCGAAATTATAATTTTTGGTATCATTTTCTTAGCAAGTTAAACATCTCATTAAACCTATTCTTATGTTGAAACGAGCATACACCGTTATCCTGTGACTATAAATGCCCCTTAGGCCGATAAATTCATGAGTTTCTCACGAAAAATGTACGGTACACCCTTAAGGCTGATTATAGATCACACAAAACAATGTGGCAATACAAGTTATCTGCAACGCAGTTTTTTACTAGAATTTTTTTTAGAAAAATTCCACTATCTACAATTTTTGAACACAATAATATACGTGACGTTCGTAAACACTTACGTCAATTTCGTATTATTGTTCATTTTACTGTTAATTATGGTGGGAAAACAACGTACATGCAAATATAATTTTACGAGTTTATAAAATTGTCTATAATGTGAAAACAAAATTTGAAAGTGTCACTAAAAATTTAAATAATATTTACAACCTTCATTTATACTATTCTACCTCGTATTCTATCAACAGTGAACTATGAAAAACCATCGTAATGTGTTGTTTTATATATCTATTAATTCTGCTCTTAACAACATTGTTAACGACCATCAGAGATCTTTATCTCGTATTCAAAGCAAACCGCATCTTGAAACGTTTCAAACCTCTGAATTTATGAGAATACTCAAAATATCAACTTTAAATTAAATCAGATATAAACAAAGATCGTTGAGTCATGAATATTGTTACTGATTCATCGCACCGGGGTTTTCTTTTATACATAATTAACTAACGAACTCTTAAGAAAAAGGAACTTTCACAGTGGTTTGACGTTTCAGCATAATTGAATTACATTGAAACGAATATAATAATACTGATTTTTTATTACCATTAACGTCTTTACATAACATTGACAGTAGCTATTACAATAGAACTATGTATGTATTTCGAAATATAATAAAATATTCTGACCATGGTGTAATATGTGGAGAATGTAAATTTCATTACGTACTGGTAAATGTAAAACTGCTAATTTAAATTAATTGTTCAGTTTGAAGATTTGAAAGGTAATAAAAATAAGGTAAAGTAAAATTTAGAGAATAAAAGACCTATGTAGTTCGGAATTGCATCAAGGTAAAACTTTTCTATTATGCATAAAGAAAACACTAGTTTTCCTATTTTGAGATGTATGAATAATGTATATGATACTATAATACACTGATATTGAAATATACAGAAAATATATGCCAAAGAGCAATGATTCACAATTTGTGCCCTTCTATAAATGTCTAGACAGGAATATACATAATATGCAGAATAGTACTATGAAGTACATACACTACACTACCGTATTTTACTTACATATTATGTACTTCAGTATATAAATATTCGTATATTATTATATTATTGCAGAAAACATGAACTTGTTACGACACCCGTTAGGCCTGGTAGTGCCTCGGTTAAAATGCAAAATTTTGCTATAAACAGAAAACTTTTTTAATTAACCTTTGTGGCCACTAGCAAGTTTGTAATTTCTCTCAAAGTTTAATTCTCCCTGTATGCGGATCTAAACTGCATAGATAAAGTATAATGTTATTTAAAAACATAGTCAACATGGAATTTATTCCCACTTGCACACGGCAAAACTCTTCTTATTCCCTTCGCAATTTTACACAATTTATGCTTCATTTTGTGAAAGTACGAATTTTTTACCCTGACACCGATTTAAATTATAAAAATGAGATAAAATAAAAATTGAATTTTTTACCGACACGAAACTTTGATATATTAAACAAAATTAAACAACTTGGTAATTTTACACTGCATTAACAAAGTTTTGCAATTAAAAACTTTTTAAAAAGTTATTTTAATGTTAAATTTAAGTGTTATAACTTGACATATATTGCTTAATTATTGAATATACACAAAATGCCAAATCGAAATGAATTGAAGATTGTTTAGACAATGATTTTGTGAATAATAGTTGTCATACACGTATTCTATTATATGCAATTATATTTACGTAACAATATATGAGTATATATGGCATGACAGATAATCACAATGTTGGCTGTATCTAATTTTAGTTTTCAATTAAGGTCATATGTTGGTCATCTGGTAGTATAATGAAATTAATTCGTAAATATTTTCACGCTAAACAAGCAATAATGAAAATCTGAACATAACATAGCTCCAGCTAGGTACATAGTTTATATTGGGCAACCAAGCTGAACGAAGTATTTCTAAACCAAAATCAAATTAAGTAAAAATGACGTCACAATCACCAAATGATTGGAAATATGTGTATATACGGTTAAGGTAAAAACCAAAGTCCCTGACTTGGAGCCACTCGCATTCCTAACAATTGACAAGTACAGATTAACGTTTGTATTGTCACTATGACTGTAACTATATGATTGGATTGATGTTTGCGACATCATCACTGTACTTCTAGAAAATAAACAAATAAAACATGCACATGAAACCTGTCGTCTATTACCGGTTATTCTAACAGTAACACTATGTATATGTCTGTAGTCTAAACTAGACCAGATATGCTATGTATAAATAAACATCGGATAGTACTTTGTTAATCATCATATATACATACATGTACGGATAAATGTGATAAAATATTATTTTTATCTAAACACATACCTCATTGAAGGCCATAATTCCCAAGGTGGTATGACCACTGGCTTATCCACCTGCACTTGCCAAACGTTCTCAAAACTCACTTGAAAGAATTGCCGTTGAAGTCAATCTTGTAACGAACACCAGACACATTTATATATTTGTACACACAATGCAGTTAGCAACAGAAATTACTACACATTGTTCAACAACGGTGCCCACGTACTGGCTCTAGTTGCAAACTGCATCCTAGCACCTGATGGTATCACGAATCAGCAGACAAAAACTTAACATTCCTCAGGTGGGATGATAACCAAAACGATTACAGATGTCACAATATATTGACCTCAGGACACCTTTGCAGCACACAAACACTGAACCTAAACCTTTGCACAACTGTTTAGATAACTATGCAAACTTCTATACGACTGCATACACATCAAACGTACAACATTTGTTAACACATCTGTATGCACGACCAAAGTACATACGCCATATTGTTTCCACTCGCTCTGAAATACCGAGGAAGCCAACGTACGAAAAATACTACACTGCCAATACGGCAGCACGTCATATCTGTCAAACTCATTTGTTTTCGTAAATTATTTCAAATATTCCTTAGGAATGCCCGAAAATAAATGCTATCAACTAATAGAGAAATATATGTTTTATTTGTTACTGTTAATAAGAAAAATAATAAATAATATTTGAAAAATATTGTATATTTCAACCTGGCACACCCACTTACCGCAATGCGCATTCTCATATGCGCGGCGGTAAGATTTGAATTTAAAAATAAGTCTTCGTACCAGTTACCGATTCTATTTGTATCGCAATTTAACATTAAACCATAATTACACCCCTATCATTGCACGCAAATACGGTTTAATGATCACGGAGACTGAGTAATTAGTTGATATACTGACGTCAACAATGTATATTCGTGACGTCAGATTTTCAGGACTCAGGATTCAGGTGCAAATCGGTGCCAGGAACCGTGGCCTGACGATTAACGGGTTAACCACGAAACTAGGTTGTTGCTTCGCTGTTCTGTGGAGACATCACAGCCATACAATGTGACAAGCCACAGTGAGTGCATTTCAGTTGGTGGTTGGGATTGGACGGTAAAGCATGACGAGGACTAGCGCTACATAAGTGACAAGTATGCAATGAAAACATAAAACGCAACTCTTCCGGGGCAACAACAAAGAACCCGTTGCCCGGGAACACAAGTGACAGCGATTCAAACATGGACACACGGCGTGCAAACAGTCCCGAACTTCTGGCTGAAAATCGAGAGACAGACGTCAGTTCTCCGCCTGTAGATCCACCCGGAGAAATTAAAATAAATGAACCATTAACTTCAATTCTAGAAACTACTACTACTACATGTTGTGAGAATATAAAACCATTCCGTTGTTGCATCAACACAGATCGGTTAAATTTACTCCGTCGTAAAGTGGAAGACGCTATCAAAGAGAAGAAAACTTTTACCATCAAGGGAGGCTTCCAATTTATTCGCAATGCGTTGCTCCAAAGAGGATGGATAGAAAAAATTGAAATTAAAACGCATGTGAACAAGTCAAGTTCCGCGAATCCACCAACCATTGATGAAGTATGCTGTAACTTACCGCCGAAACAAGATTGGGAAAGTGCCGCCGCTCATCTGGCCAAATGTGAGAAAATGATCCTCTCGCGTTTGTTGTTGATTCATGATGTGGATTTCTATTGGAACATGAGAAAGGACAGCAACGAATGGCAACAGAGATTGAATAAGAACAAAATCATAAATCGCTTTTCGAGATCATTGTTCACATCGAAGGAAGGTTTATGTCTGCTGCTGCAACAAATGTATTGGCACACAGAACCCGGTGTTGCTTATGTGAGATTTCCACGGTGTTATACGATAAATTTTGGTGATCAATGCTCAGCTTTCGTGGATGATTTCCGTCTGACTGCTTGTATCAGTTTGTTAAAATGGTTTACGGAGACGATTAAAGAAAGCGGCGAACATTCCATGTGCATGCCTGACGGAAAAGTTCAAATAACTGCCATACAATTCGCAATTGACAGGTGCGCAGAATTCATTGCCGTCCAAAAACACCTGGACCTGGACAAGGAGTTCCACAAAGTCTGGGACCATGAATGGGACCAATTTTTAACCAACTTCCAACTTATAGTACATGATGGTGAGAAATTCGATGATAATAATTGTTATTCATTATTTGCGTTTGAGAATTCGGCGAAAAGTACGCTTAAAACCGTCGCACCATACTGGCCACAAATTGAACTGGACGGCATACGTAATATATGGATAATGAAACCAGGGAATAAATGCAGAGGACGGGACATAATACTAGTTAAAGATGTGAACGATGTCGTTCGTGTTACGAATCATAAATTGAAATATGTAGTACAGAAATATATAGGTAAATGTGCAATAATATAGTACAATATACATATCTTAAAGTGAATATGTTATAGAACGTCCATTGCTCATTTATAAGGCCAAATTTGATATTAGACAATGGTTCATTGTTACTTGTGTTCAGCCGTTAACAATTTGGATGTATCGGTAAAGTATTGATTAAAATGAGTCGCTTTTATTACTATTATATTCTTCATATAATAATCTTACATTTAATATTACAGAGATTGTTACTTACGCTTCAGCTCCCAAATATTCAGTCTCGATGATTTACATGAATCCGTTCACTTAACAAATCATGCCGTTCAACACAAATACACGAATCAGGAACGCGATAAATCACTGCCTGATGACAATATGTGGGACAACCACACATTTAAAGCGTATCTCCGACAGATTGGTCAAGCGGAGAAATGGTACAAAGTTATTTACCCTGGAATGCGCGAATGCATCATCGGGGCGATGCTTGCGAGTCAAGATACGATGGACCGACGACCAAATACGTTCGAGTTGTATGGGGCAGACTTTATGATCGCGGAAAATTTCACACCGTGGTTGATTGAGATTAACTCGTGTCCTGCAATGGGACCGACAACAAGTGTCACAGCAAGAATGTGTCCCCAATGTTTTGAAGATATGGTAAAAGGTAAATATCGCTTAATAACGGTGTAAAAAATATATATTTAAAAAAACGGATTGTTAAAAATTTTAATTACATTATTGATTTAATTCATTACCTAACCAGACTCGTTAATTCAGATAATTTCAGTAGTTTGGCAGTTAGTAAAAACACAAGTTATTGTCCAATCGTTTTTTTAATTTAAAACGGAGAATGAAAAATAGAATTGTCTGTAGAAAAAAATATTTCTCATTAAATATTTGGGTTTCCTTGTCTGCTAAATACTTTTAATACTAATAGCTGACCATCACTGCACAGAATTTAATTTGTTTATTAAATTTGTGTTGAATAAAATTGAATGAACGAAATGTTATGAAATGAAATATGTTGTGATATTGATTTGTTTCAGTTATAGTTGATCGTAGACGGGACCCGAAAGCAGATACAGGACTCTTCGAGTTAATATACAAACAAGTATTGCCGCAAACACCACCATATTTAGGAATGACCCTATCCATTCGAGGCCGCAAGTTATTTAAGAAGAAAACCTCGGGTAAACAGAAATTGGAGAAGAAAGAGTCAGTCGAAAGTAAACAGAGAACGAAAACGATTAAACCTCAAATGCAAATGGAACTGATCAAAAACTATAACGGACCAGTTATTGGGAATCTGATTGAAGAACTCCAGGATACACTTTATAAGAACTCAGTGGAACAAGAAACAGATGATTCATCGTGTCTAATCATGGAAGGAATTAGTCGATCCGCGCCCATCCAGAAACCAGTCGTTGGGGTACAAGACCTACAGCCCGTTACTCAAAAGGCAACGGTCTCGTTATCATGTAAACAAAGGTCTAATAAAAGTCTGTTTCTTGACAGAAAGCTAAACACCGTAAGAGAAAGCAACACCAGCACAAGTTCGAGAAAAGCCCATTCATACAACTACAATCATCGGTCATTGAAGATCCACGCAAACACCAAAAACGCAACTAGCCACCAGAATTCTAGTTTGTACGATAAATGGAAACAGGGTATTGAAAACAAACAAATCAAGAGTGTATCGAATAATCGATGGGAACAAGACACTGCCAGTATACTTAAATCCAAATCAGATGTACTTCGAAACACCGTCATTAATGCGGAAGATATTAAATTCTCCTCATCGTTAGTTAATCCTTGTTATATTTCTTCGTTAACGCGAATACTGCCCGACATCGATACGAAAAATCACACGTCTCAGAATTTATTCACCGTTGGATTAGGATACAAAAATAATTACTTTAAACCGATTATTAAAGAGAATATTATTTTGCCAATGGGGACATCCCAAGTAGCAACTGTTGAAAATTGTTGTTTGAAATTATAATGTTGAATTTTATTAGTTGTTGCTAAATTTATTATCGTTAAGCACATGCTTCTGCTAAACAAATTATACACTATATATATTTTTCATATGTACATGTTATTTGATTCTATAATAAATGTTCTTTCATGGGGAATTTATTTATAACCCCAACAAAATGTTTGTGTTTTGGATAATATGATTTTTAATCACAATTTAATCATCTTCATATGTTATCAACAAAATTATTAGTAACAACTGTCAAAATTCATCAAGTACCTAATTTCGGGACCCTAATCTAATTCATCTAACTAAAATGACCTCCAATGATACAAACAGTATCGCACTAGGAGCAAAACAGGGTCCCAGCGCGGAAGATTTGGACAAAATCGCAAATTACATGGACGAAATGTTGAAAAATATGAAACAGACCATTACAAAATCTCGTTGGAATGAGCTGTGCAATAGTACGTTCAATTCTTTAGATGTAACGAGATCTGCCGTAAAAAATAGTTCATATAGTAACCATAGACAAGTATTAGAAACTATACACGAAGATGAAATATATAACCCAGTTCCATCGACTACAGAAAACGAACAAATTGTTAGAAAAGTAAGCAGTGATGTAGGGTTGATAGTTGAAATACCATTATCAGAAAAGACGAAGAATAATAGTCCAGAAAATAGTGTCAAATCTAAAATCAATAAGCAAATCAAGAAACAAAGTACAAATATTTCAAAAGAAAGAAAAAATTCAACTCCATCAAATAATAAACCCAGTAAAAAAAAAACCTCGTCGCTTAAGAAGGACTCGCAAATTATAAGAATCGTAAGTGATTTGAAAAGACCTCACACGGAACCTGTGAATTCTCAACGAAAATTCGCTGGAATAAAAAAACCTATCAGCCAAAATATATCTAGAACTGACCCTTCGAGTAACAAAACGCTTGTAACAATTATGGCTCCCATTCCAATGGAGAAAATTAATGAACTCAACAGCATCAAGAAAAACAAAACGAATAACTCTCTGCGACCTGCGCTGCCGAAAATGAAACTTCAAGCAGAAAATAAGAATGAAGAAAACATGAAAACAAAATCGAATATTACACAACCAATTTCAAAAAATATTTCGATGCCGCAAAATATCAAACCAGCTCCGAGGGTACAGTCAATGTACTCCAAACAAATAACATCTAACAAGGTGCCAAATTCAAAACAAATCAAGAACGTGAAGAATGACATTGTGAAGCAAATACAAAATACAAAAATGACAAAACCGTACAATAAGCCTCAGAATATTGGTGATAATAAAACTAAACTTACAAATAATCTGATATCTTTAAATACTAAACCTGAAGCTACGAATAAACTAACGGAAAATTCAAAAAGTAAAGAGAATGATAATACGCCTGTGAAAGTCCTGAATAATAATTCACCAACGAAAACATTTACTGGTACCAACAACACTGCACGAAAAAATGGTGAACCCGTTATACAAACAATACTTGTAAGTAATCAAACACAAAATAAACCAAGTGTTGATAGTAAACTTGTGATTAAACCTACAGATCTAGGCATACAATCGCTGTACCAGAATACTGAGTTAAACAATTTGATATTGCAATACATGACAGCGGTAAACAAAGCCAAGCGAGAACACAAAACTTACACAATCACCGGAGGCTACTATTCATTGCGTCAAGCGTTCGCCGAAAGAGGATGGATTGAAAAAGTTCGTGAATTGATAAGTGGCGATCGAGAGAATTGGAAGAAATTGGAAAATTTATCAAATTTAGAATTGGCCGAGGGTATATTTAATAATAAAGGTCCAAAATACAGGCGAGCATTAATGTCGAAAATGCTTTTGGGACATCAAGTGGACTTCTACTGGGACTATACAACGAATCCATTCACTGCTAATAACGATAAAGTTAAACGTACACTCATAAACAGATTTCCGTTCGGCGCAACTAGATGT
This sequence comes from Carabus problematicus, assembly GCA_963422195.1. Taxonomy (NCBI): domain Eukaryota; kingdom Metazoa; phylum Arthropoda; class Insecta; order Coleoptera; family Carabidae; genus Carabus; species Carabus problematicus. The sequence goes on along the minus strand of OY728582.1, from coordinate 9,362,946 downwards.
TACTGTTCGAAAGCAGGCCTATGTAACAGTTTAAAAGACTCGCAGTGGTACTATATCGAAGATTATGCAAATGTGTTGGCACCACGAACGTATAATTTGGCATTCGAAGATGAAATGCAAGAATTCATCCGTGATTTTCGAATGACGGCGGCGATATCCTTGATGAAATGGATTGACGAAAATTCTACAAAGCCGCATAAAATAGTATCGGACAAAGGCACGATACCAATGTCGATTTTTAACTTTGCCGTATTGCAAGTTGCGAATTTCATACGCGTGAAAGAACATCGTGATATAGACGAACAAATCGAGCAGCCACCATGCTCGGAATGGGATGTGTTCTTGGAGAAATATTACGTGATTATTCAGGAGGGTAAACAGTTCATTGAATCAGGACAACAAAAAGCATCGTACATGTTCAAACAAGCCAAGTATTTGCTGCAAACACTCAAACGCCATTTGCCCGACTTGATGCTAGATGGCATGATGAACCTGTGGATAATAAAACCGCACTTGGGTAGCCGTGGTTGTGGTATACTGGTGTGTAGAACGTTAAAATACATCGTAGACCTGGTGCAAGCGAAGAAAGAGAGCAAATATGTAATACAAAAGTATATAGGTAAGTCAGAATTTGTTTATTATTTCCTAGACATTTTGTTCTCTATTCCTGTATGGTTCTAGAACGACCTTTGTTAATTTACAACACCAAATTTGACATTCGTCAATGGTTTTTGGTAACGTGTATGCCTTATTTGAAAGTTTGGATGTACAAGTAAGAATTAAATTCACGTTATTTTTAATACGTTTTGAAAACCAAATAAAAATATTTTTACAGAGAATGTTACTTGCGATTCAGTTCACAAATTTTTGACCTAAAAAAACTGAACGAATCCATTCATCTTACAAATAACTCTGTTCAATGCAAGTACAAGAACTGCGACCGTAATGCAAAGCTGCCTCCGGATAATATGTGGCATTCCGATACATTTGAACAGCATTTACGCGAAATGGGCTATCCATTCGTGTGGAAGAATATGATCTACCGCGGTATGAAGGAGGCATTGGTAGCACTGTTTATGACATGTCAAGACAAGATGGCAACCAGAATTAATAGTTTTGAATTGTGTGGTGCGGATTTCATGGTTAGCGAAGATTTCAAGCCGTATTTGATTGAAATTAATTCGCGACCGGCTATATATGGATCAACGAAGATAACAGCGGCTATGTGCCCGAAAGTTTTAGCAGATGTCATTAAGGGTAAGTAATAATAATAATAATTATGTCATACATAGAAATTAGTATACCTTCAACTTAATATCGCGTTTGCAGTCACGGTTGATCACGCACGAAATCCTAAAGCTTCAACGGGTAATTTCGAACTAATCTACACTGACAGTCTGAGTTATGCTATACCGAGAACGATTGAAGACTACGATACATTCCAAGTTGAAGGCAAATCTTGTCCTGTACAAATAGCTAAAGGGGATACGCAGTCTATGGTTAATTTCACCGACAGTGTATTAGACAAAGCAAATAGAAAAACAGACATGATTGAAAGAATATTGAACATTGATCCAACAAAAGTTAAAAAAGATGCCAAAGGTACACTGGAGAAAATCTTACAGATTATTCACTGTGAACAAATGAAACCGATTGAGAAACGCAGTAAAACCTTCCAAGTACGTAACTTGTTATCAGAATTCGTTGATATTATTTCTAATAGCGATGAAAAATAAATCTAGTAATCTTAGGTTGTAAGACAGTTGCAAAAGAAATAAATCCACCACAAAAAAAATAAAGATTCTATGCGATCTGTATTATTGATAATAAAAAATTGCCGGGTCTTTTCTTGTTCTGCATGTATAACATTTTGTTTCATCTTAAATGCCTACTTATTTTTTAAAACATATTTACACCCTTACTAATTAATCAGTAATAATAATAGCATGTAGAAGTAATTACACATAAATTAAATTAAAAGGTCTCACTTTGCACTTGAACATTATTCCATTATTTACATAACGTTTGTATGTAGATGTTGAAAAATGGTATAGTTTTTTATGCATACGTACATACATACATATATAAAGATCAGATAGCCGAATATATAGGTATATAGGTATGTATGAATGAATATTATTCACATTACTATTACTACATAACTTGTTTTAATGAAAACGATAGTTTCGGTCTTGAGTTATTTTTACCAAGTATTTTCTTCTGTTCTTCTTTGACGCGTTTCTCCTGTTCTTTCCGTAACTTCTGTCTCTCTTCCTCCATTTTTCGTTGCTCTTCAACCATCGCTAATCGTTCTTCCGCCTGTGTAGAGAAATACGTATTAATAATCATGGATAAATGGAAATATTCGTAGATAACATGGGTAGTTCACCATGTATACTTGTATATGAGACACCTGTGTACATTAGTATGAGCAGCGTTGAGAGCAGTAATAATTACAGAAGTTTAAGATATACAGATAAGCAACACCGTTCTATGTAATACAGAATATATTTAAGATTATATGTAGTACACATGGTACATATATAATAGTCATTATATATAGTATAGTTAAACGTACCAGTTTCTTCTGGGCTTCCTCTATTTTACGGTTATTTTCTGCCATGATTTGCTCGAGGGCCTCCCGTTTCCGTCGTTCCTCCTCCTATAACATAAACTCACGTGATACGGGGCACTATAGCGTCGTCGCGCCCACCTCCTAGCTCAACACGCACACACATACACGCAAATGCATACATAGCATTGTACACATTCACTCATCTCACACAAATAAACACAGGCACACACACGTATATATATATATATATATATATATATATATATATATATATATATATATATATATATATATATGTATATATAGGGGACACTTCATGACTGTATATCCATGTATGTATGTATATTATGTAATGGGAAATATTATATATGTGTGCATATATACAAATAAATATTCCATCACAAACACATTCAATGCTAGGACGAGGGGCCAACGAAAAACTACGCCAAGTTATAAAGTAAAACCTGTAAAAGAAACCAATATGTTTGGATATGGATATGTTTCACTTGGAATGGATTATGAAGAAATCACAATATATAAGCTATATCTTTCTTTCTGATAGAATACAATCTGGATGGAATATATATGTATATTGTATGTATATAGCAGGTGTGTAATAGTAGAAGTACATTGAAATATATATAGTAGATATTATTTAGTATAGAAAAGGATGGATAATACCTTACTGTAGAGAGCGTTGGCATATCTGTGTTGTGTGGACACATTCCCCGCCTGCAAGCACTCGCGCACTGTAATGCCTGTGAGTGAGAGTCGCCATATTGCACATTCTACTTGTACAACAACAATTGCTTGCTCTTCTCTCTCGTCATTCTGTGTTCTCGAGAACCTGTTTACAACTGTAGAGTAGCGCAACTGTGGGTAGATTGTGTGTGTAGAGTGCGCACTCCCCAACATCAACATTTATACACATTTCTGTGGCCAGCCACCACCACAGCAATAATAATGGCAAAATAATCATCAACAACAATGAAAACAATCGGTGTTCATGGTGTATGTATGTATACAGTGTGGCAGAAATAACAAAAATCATCATATCCGTGCACACAACCATCACGGCCAGTGTGACAATTTTCTCATTAGACATGTTTTAGATACACAAACATGTCTGAACAAAAAAATCATATAAATTCTTATGTATATTTGCCCTATGCCCACCGAATAATTGATGTATTCTCTTACCTCCCGTTTCTTCTCTTCCTCTAACTGTTGTTCCCGCCTCCGTTCCATCTCCAGCATCATCTGTTTCTCCATGATCTTCTTGGCCTCTTCTACACGTTTCGCAACCTCTTGTTCTATTTCATCACGACGTTTCTCTAGTTCTTCTTCGACTCGCTTGTTAACTAGTTCCTCTATCCGTTTAGCCGTCTCTTCCTCTACTAATCGCTGTTCTGCTTCGCGTTGCCTTCGTTGTCGTTCCATTTCGGCCAGACGCTCTACCTCATCCATTTTTCGGTTGTTTCGTGTTTTCTTGCGTCGTTCGAATTTTGTCATTTCATACGAACCGTCACTACTACTGCTAGACGACACGGAATGAGATCTCTTGCTGAAATCAGTTCACTGTTAAAACTTTTGGCAGGTAAGGAGAATTTGCAGGTTAACATCTCAATAATATATTACCGTGATTTAGAATTTCTCTCCTTTGATTTCTCTCTACTCTTCAATGTTTTACTATGCGAAATAGATCGCTGTTCGGAACGATCTCTGTCCCGTGATTTACTGCGTTTTTGTGAATGTTTACTTTTATGTTTACGAGGAGTCCTGCTACGTGAACGTGAACGCCCCATGGTCGTCAAATTTCATATATCACACACACACAAACACACGCAGGCGCTAACACCCCAAGCACATTTAATTATAACTACACAATACTAGTGAGCAATAAACTAGTGTTCACCGAAAAAGCATACAAATGCACAAAAATAAATCTACAAGGTAATATTGACATTCACTTGTGATTTTGCACGCTACCAAACTCTGCCATTTGCAATTATTTACAGCGCATGTGACAATACGGGTTGCGTTCAGTTATCACAGTAGAGATCAATGGATGCGTTCAGTGGAATTTCCGCCTTTTAAAAAATAGAGAATTCTCAACTTAACATTGTAATAAATTATTCAAATAAAATGGGAATCGTCAAATACAAAACCTGTAATACAATATAAATACATGTTGATAATATGAATGTTTAAGGAAAATAAGTGACCAATATTTAAGAAGCAAGTAATTTCATTGTATTCGTCCAATTACACATATACATACGTTATTTATATGAATTGGCTTTATGCTTTGGCAAAAATTGGAAATTTTCTGGAACAGGTCCGAGTAACATTTCACTGAAATAAAAACAAATTTTATAATTGGAAATAAATACTATGAGAAGTACCAGGAACTGAAACCGAAACGAAAAAAAAATAACATATTAACCGAAATTCTTTTGGAAGCGAAAACGAAATACACATTTTAAGTGCAAATTTTACAACGAAATAAACAATATCGGTTACTGGTTTTAACCGATATTTTAGTTATTAATAATTTCATAGAATATGTTTATCTTTACAATCGGTACATCCCACACGATACGCGAGGAATGTCGGAGATGAGGCATCGTCTACCACATGAACCTTACTCTTTGCACTTTACATAAAATTGCTCCATGAAATGAAATTGAACGGTTACTAAAACAGCGCGATAAAGACAGAAATGTACAGTAGATCAACAGTTACAAATTTATATTCATTTTGTATAAAATTCATATTATGATGGAAAAGCAGCAAAAAAATGATGTTTTCTTTTTACAGTTCGGCACACTAAGTTAAGAACTGAGCTTGGCTTAGCACTGATCTGAGTTTGCTGTATGTAAAAAGAACAGATTATATATTTTTTTCAGTTAGTTCACTGGCATGCCCAGTGGTGTATTTTTCAGCTGTCAGATTGTAAGAAATATAAATTGGGAGAGCAGAAATTTTATACTGAGGTTATATTACATATTAATTAATACCATCGTATCATTTCTTTCATAATTATAATAGTGGCATCGTCTGCATATACAAAATTATCCATTTTTAAATAATAAAAAAAATAACTTGAAAATAACCTCACTATTACTCTATATCAAAGTTTCGCGCGTACAAATTCCGCTTAGTTCTTCTAAGCTCTTGTAGCGGGTAGCGCGTCATGGGTTGGTAAACTCAGATGATGTGAGCGACGAATACTAAAAAGAACACGTAACCAAGCCGCTCCGAAATAACTGAGCGCTCAAGTACAAAGAATACACCTATAATTTAATATGTACTGTATTTTGTAAAATTGTAAGAAATCTGTTTTTATACCGAATCACAAAAAAGAAAAATATTTTATACGAAAACTATATGAACCGAAACGAAATATTTCTTTTTTGTTCCGATTCGAAACGAATGAAATAACTTCGATTTCCAGTTCCTGAGAAGTACAGACCAAGCAGAAGTATGTGTACCTTATTTTTATCCAATCCGTACAACTTGATGAAGCCATCAGAGTTTCCAGATCATCTCTGCCCTTAAACGACGGTGGTCGTTCATTAATTTTCTGTGGTGGACTTTCTAAAATTCCAACTGGAACATATCGGTATAAGAATGATAACCATTCAAGCATAAACCTATAAAATCATAATTAAAATTTTTTATTGCTCTTGAAAAATATTATTTTTACACGTCCGGGAGTAGAAGTCGGTTTCTATGGCGTCAAACGCGGGACAGAAATGAAGCATTTACTCCCTAGGGACGAAAACACTTTTCAGAAGGGAGTTTTTATTATAACAAAGGTTTTTGTAAATAAATGTCTGTTGTCATGGAACGCGTCGCATGGAAACATTTCCAAAGGCTTCTAAATATTGCAATTTCGCTCCGATTTATTATAATTCATTATTTATGAAATTAAGTGTTTCTACTCCCGAACGTGTAAAAAATAGTATATACACCTCGGGAGAGACCACCATTTTTCCCTCGATGTATTTGTAACCCTTTGGCTTCGCCCTCGGGCTTCAAACTACATCTCAGGAAAAATAAGTGGTTTCTCTCCCTTGATGTATAATGTACTATTATCCTACCGTCTTGTATTTTCAACACCCTTCGTGTCCGAACCCCAATGTTCCAACCCATAATTTGAATATTTCTTCAATATATCAAACCGTTCGTTGCTAGATATATCCCATAAACGCTGTTCTTTTATCTCGGTAAAGATCCACGGCTTAATCAGCGCTCCTCGGCCAATCATAGTGCCTGAAACGTTCTTATACGTGTCCTGTAATATAAATTTAATCATTAAGTAGATTCTCTTTGGTGGGATACACTGTCAGACTGTGACATACTCGCATGTGAGCGTAGTCCTCGTAACTCAAAATATCACCATTACCGAACAGTGGCACTGGTGAAGCGATGGCTGCGCATTGGTCAATGTACGACCAATCAGCTTGTCGTGTGTAGCGTTGTTCGCGCGAGCGCCCATGTACCTGAAACAAAACAATATCAAACAATTGTCATCTGATAACGTAACCTTATTTGTATGTATTAATTACGGTTATCATACTAGCACCCCATTCTTTAAATTTTGGCACAAGTGTATGGGCGATATTTTGGTTTGAATACACCCCTGTACGAGTTTTAACCGTAAGCGGTATATTCAGTAATTGACTTGTACATCTTACTACAGATCCTAGTACATGTTGTCTTCGTAATAATCCCGAACCACCGCCCTATAAAGAAAAATTAAATTAATCTTACTCTATCAATAATAGAATTTACTAAATTTATTCGTACCTCTCTATAAACTAAATCGATTGGACAACCCAAGTTTATATCGACAAAATTGATTTCCGCGTTTTCTTGTAACATTTGCGCTGTTTTAGCTACGATATGTGGATTATTTCCACATAGTTGTACCTAAAAAATAAAAAGACAAAAGAAAAAAAAAACATGTTAATTTGTTACAGGTAATGGTTTATATTACTCCAAATATGTCCTCAGTTTCATGTCGTTTGACAAGCGCCCATTCTTGATTTAACCCCCTTAATAAAGAAGTACACATAGCCATCTCACCACATGTGATATCTGCACCATATTCTTTGCAAATACGCCTAGAAATTTAAAACAAATGTTTAAGAATAGCATTAAAGATTGTATTTATGTTAATACTATACTCATAGTAGATTTATTTAAGTCAAAATTTGATATGAAAGGTTTATCCCCAGAGTTTTAGTCTGGGGATAAACCTTTTTATGTTAATACTATACCTAAATGGCAAATTGCCTACAGTTGTCAACGGACTTAAGTACAATTTATCCTTCCAATCAATAGTTTTTTTCTCACACTGCCGTAATGTTATTACATCTTCGTCTGTCACTGTACCACTGGTCTTAATTTTGTTCTCCTCACTAATATTTTCTACCGTATTTTCAAGTTTTTCTCCTACATTAGTTTCATCTTTTTCTTCCCCATTCTCTGTGTTTTTATTTTCATTTATATTCTTTGCTTCCTGTGCTCTCTTTCGCTTCTCATCGTCTTTGGTAATTGTATTTTGCGTAAGGGAAAAATCATAAGTACGCTTACGCAAAGAAATCAATAAATCGTATGTCAGTGAATTTATTGTACTTGGTTTTTTTACTTTGAATTTTTCATACTTGTCTGTGTCAATTTTATTATAGCCATTTGCTGTCATATGGCCTGAACCAAATCGACAAGTAACACCTCTGGAACACCGTCCAGTTGTGTTAAAATTGTAGCAGACATCACCTAAAAACAATAACGGATTAAATATCTAACATTTCAGCGTGTACCTGAATTCATACTAATATCTTTGGGTTTTGATTTCAAATACTCTTCAGTATCGTGCAAAAATTTACACTTTTCATTCGGACACTGCTTTTTTTCTTCATTTTCCACAATGTCTACAAGATAATTGCACAATTGTGACTCTCTGGCTTGTCTGAATGGAGCTGGACGCGCTTTATTCTGTCCACGAAGCTTTTTCTTCTCGCTTTTCGACAACCTCTGCATTTTCTGTGGCGGTTCGATCTCATTGTCGCCGGTAGAATTTTTTTCGCCTTCTGGTTTGTCTGATTCGAGTTTCTGTTTATCCTTATCCGATACACATTCCAGCGTAACTTCGCGTATGTGATCAGTAATTACAAATCTTAAAAAATTAAGGTAAGTTCGACGCTAACCACCACGTGTGTATACCTAATATATTAGGTTAGTTAACTAATTAATTTAATTTTTTGCTTACTCAGGTTTTATGGCACATATTCCATTGGTAGTCATTGTTACTATCACGCAGAACTAGTAAAATAATAGTTGATCAACAACTACTCATAAAAACAACAGCAATAGACAGCATACAACTGTCAAAAGTTCATGGTACATAAGCGGTGTAGAAGTTTGTCCGATTTATAATTTACCCGAAAACTATTTTTTTAAGCGAACATCCTCAATTTATTATTAGAAGTAACACATCAATATTTTGTCATTTTGTATGTATTTATTTTCAAATATCTGTCATTATTGTGCTATTTTACTGCAAATGAGAATATTAAGATCTTTCGGAATAGTTAAGTATCGGTATCATGAAATATCCACACCATTGTCAAACAATTGTTATTAATGCGGCGTATTTCAAAACAAAACAAATATGTGTATACAAAGAAAACTTTTGTGAATTAAAGGTAGCAAAATACTATCTACCTAATCTAAGATGAAGCTGCTTAACAAGAATATTCGAACGTATGTGTATCCAGCGTTGTGTTTCTTTTTTGGTTCAATCGTAACCTTAAGTGTGATGCAAATTGACAACAATAATTGCGTGGCAGAAATACTGAAAGAAGAAAATTATAAATATTACAGAGTCTCCAAGCTGGATAATCCGGCGATGATCATATTAGTTATCTCCAGTCCGAATAACTTTGATCGCCGCAGTACAATTCGTGATACTTGGCTGTCGTTGCATGTGAATAAGAAAAGTGATGTTCGGATTAAACATTATTTTGTCGTTGGTAGTATAGGACTGTCGACAGATACAATGTTACATTTGAGTTCAGAGCAATCCAAGTATAATGATTTACTTATATTGCCGTTAGAAGATAAGTACACTGCACTTACAAACAAAGTGCTTCGAAGTTACGAATGGCTCCATGATCAAATCAGTTATGGCTTGAATTTTAGTTTTGTTTTAAAGTGTGACGACGATACATTTGTTAGACTGGATTTGTTAACGAAAGACATTAAGAAGTTTCTTCTTAATTATGGGAAAGAGAACAAAAATTTTAATTTTGTGAACAATTCATTGAATAGATCCATATTCAGCATTCATTCACAATTTAATACTGGATCGACTACGCGTAGACATTTGTATTGGGGGTATTTTAGCGGTAATGGCAAGATCAAGACGCAAGGTAAATGGAAAGAGACAGACTGGATTATTTGTGATAATTATTTACCCTATGCACTGGGCGGTGGATATGTGCTATCGCAAGGCTTAGTTTCATATTTGGCACGCAATTCCGAAGATTTAAAGTAAGAAGATGCATGCTTTAAGATATATGTTACTGTATACTATTACATTTGTAGATTATTCATGTCAGAAGACGTTAGTATAGGTGCTTGGCTTGCTCCTGTCGCTAACATCGACCGTCTCCACGATATTCGATTCAACACCGAATGGAACTCACGCGGCTGTCTCAACTTATACCTGGTATACCATAAAATCTCCATGTCTGAAATGAAAATCATGTTCACCAACATTAAAGAACATGGCAAGCCGTGTGTGGAAGAAACTTTACGAAGGAAGCACTACTTGTACGACTGGAATGTATTACCATCCAAGTGTTGTGCGAAAAAATAAAAACACAAATAATTAAATGACGTTTTTATTGCAAATGTATGAATACACAAAAAATAACCTATACATGTGTATTTTAATAAATTAATTATAATCAACGAGTATTGGAACTTTTGAAATAAAAACGCGAATAATCACACAGAAAATATTAACACTAAGATTAATAATTAACAATTAAGAGTAAAACGGAATAAGAGATTAATCAAATTTCCTACCTAAATTGTACCCAGTTTATGTAAAAAAAAAACTATTACCAGATTATTAAAATTATTTAAAAAAAAAACTTACATTACTAATGACAAGAATATCCAAATGATTTCTGTTTAAAAAACTATTTCAAGTAATATGCTTTTTAAAAAATGAATTGTTTTTTGGTTCTAAAATATAAACTGTTTCTAATTATATTTTGTATAAAATATCATTAAATTATCAGTGTATTATCTGCGTCCCATTGTGTTTTTTTGGCTTTAACATCCGTTGCGTGTTTCTGTCGTGGCGGGGTGTTCTCGCATTGTTTCAATACCTTGGATTTGTTCTTCTTGTCCTTAAACACTGGTATTTTACTCACCGAATAATCCAGTTTATTCATTAACGGTTTATCGCTAACTTTTAACTTATTAATGGACTTCTGGCGGCCGTGTTGATTTACACTGCGCTCGCTTAACGGTGCTCGATTGTCATCTTTAGTTCGCGTTGCCTTTGTAACACGCTCATAACTTTGTTGATCCTCGTATATTAGATTCGAGACTTTTTGTGAGAAATCACGTGACGGATTACTCTCGTCGAAATTCGCAACCGGATTATGGGCGATAACATCCTTGATTTCTTGATCGATTTCTGAAATTTTCTCAAGCGTTTCTTTAATCGGTGATATGATTTCTAGCTTATGTACAAACGTCTGTGAAATATTGGATTCTTGGGTCGTATCTGGTGTACTTGGTTCTTCAACAATGGTTGAAATATTTTTTACAAGTTCTTCTTCGTTTTTCACTTGATTATCCGTAGATTCTTTAACAACTGTTTCTACAATTTCTTCTTCCGTTTTATTATCAACAGTTTCTTGAATTTGTTGCTCATTTATTTCTTCATAATCCGGTTCGTTTTCCATTTCTGCAGATATTTTATCTTCCTTTTCAGTAACTTCATCAACTGTTTCAATATTTTCTTCTTCCTCGGTGATTTCAACTTCTGCTATATTTTCATCACACAGAGAATTTAACTTCTTAGCTACGGTATCTAAATTAGTTTCTACATAATCCAAATTCGTTTCTAACAAGCCCACGTATGATTTTCGTTTCTGCGCTTGTTCCAATTTCTTTGTAATCGGTGTAACTTCAAGCAAAATGGGACTCTGTACAATTTTAACGGGCGTACCCTGTTCAACACTCTGATTTTCAATTTTCTCCGAATTTTTCAACGGACTGTATTCGGTCAACTGTTTTTTCACGTGGTCCAAATTCTTGTTACGTAATTTGCCAGGCACATTGCCTGCTACAATCGGTGTTCGGGTGAATTCTACACTAGGAGATCGCGGATCAACGTTCATGGCCAAATTATCTTTACTAAAATCGTCAGATTCACTAGCCAGTGTATTTATGACGCCTATTATTGGAGTATTCAGTTTACTTATGTTTGGACCAATCTACACAAAAAAGTTATAATTAATATACATTGTTTTCACTAGTAAATATATGCAATATATACCTGTATCGGTGTACGAACGATATTGGTGCTTGGCGAACGTGGATCATTTTCAATAACGCGTGTTTTCGGCGTTGAAATTGGCGTAGACGGTACACTTGCATTTTCTGGCTCTTCACCCAGCTTGTTTTCCTGTTTACTACTTGGGTTACCCATCTGGTAGTTTGTTTACAACGAAAGAAAGGTTATAACAGTATTATCCTTCAAAATAATCTACACTTGTCCAAGTATCACTGCTTTAAGGGAAAGTCATTCACTTAAAACTATTATTAAACAATTAAAGATACACGTACATGTCCCAGCAAAATATGTTTGTTAATTCATGTACAAACGAGTGTGTGTTGTGTGATATACACGGCCGTTATTTTTCTAACGTTCAAATTTGAAAACAAATGACGACGTGAGGCGGAAACAACCGAAAGTGTACGATAGGAGAAGTTTGACGTTTAAGATTTTTGGCGGCGGCATAATGTGATTTCGCCTAAAAATGACTGAAAATTCAGAACCAGAAGTTAAATATATGAAATCGCTACTACGTGAAGCTGGAATAACAGCGTATGATCCAAAAGTTGTTAATCAACTTTTATCTTTTACATATAGTAAGTTAAAACCAATATAATTATTATTTTCGTCATGTATGGAATAAACTCCACTTATATATCTGCTAATTTGTTAATTACAGATCACGTTTCGGCGATTTTAGAAGATGCAACAGAGTTTTCTCAGCATGCAAACAAGGAAAACATTGATGCATCGGATGTATCTCTTGCCATCAAGTACAAAGCTGAATCTGAACCATTATATACAAATGTATAATAAAAATGTTATTGTAATTACAAATGTAAATGAGAAAGATATTTTTTTAGGAATTGATTGACATTGCAAGAGAAAGAAATTCAACACCTCTCCCAGTTATTAAATCACAAAAAGGAGTAGCTTTACCTCCAGAAAAATATTGTATAACTGCTACTAATTATGGACTAGTACATAAGAAAAAAGTATGTATATGTTTAGTACAGAAGATTGTAATTATATTAGTTACGTATGTGTATATAGGAAATGGCTTCAACTAATGTAACGAATATTGATCCATCCTCAACGACCCTTGTACGTAAGTACATGTTCCCAACCGCTAAATCAACAATTCTCAACCGTCCTGCACCAAGATTTGTGATAAAAATGGGCAATAACCCAACTTCAAACAAAAATCCATATTTAAAACGAAAAACATCAAATTAAACGTGTACAATCATTTTATTTATACTTCCAAACAAGAACAACCATTTTTATTAGTTAATAAAGTATAAAATAATATATTTCTATTTGTTCATTTTTCTAATCATCATCTGAATTTTCTTCCACTTCTTTAGTTTCCTTCGGTAACTGTTCTTTGTAATGTCTGTATTCGGGTTTCAGTTCCCACATATTCTTATGTGGGTTCTTCAGGTTGTAATTACATACTTCGTTTAATATTTCTTTCAGATATACTATCGGTTGTTGCGTTATTTTCACTAGATCTTTAATATTATAATACTGATGTTTCTCGAATGCGGCGAATAACATCTCCAGTACTGCATCCTTATCATCACGTGCCTTTTTGCCTTCGGCTTTCTTCTTTTCCGCATATTCAATCTGAAAACAAACTTTTTAGTTTTGACAGCATAACAGCCAGTAAATGCGTAGCATACGTTATTCTTGTGATCGGACACAGGTTTGTAGTTCTGTACAATTCTGTCAAGTTGTTTAACTTGTCGAGTGGGCTGTGATGCTTTCCGAATCGACTCTAACTTTAGTTTCATATAACAAGTGTCGGCATACGGTCTGCATTCGAGTTTTTGGACAATTCGACCTTCCATGAAGAGTTTCTCAGATTCCGGTACAACTGCATCATTATTTGTAGCTATAAAGACATAATATATGCAAAAATAAATATAAAATATTAATATTTCAAGCAATTTATTGCTCATAACTTACGGATCATATGTGAAAATACTCCCAATGTTTGCTGTGTCACAGTTGACACATCTAATCTGTGATCTTTAGGAATATTCTCCTCGCCAGGTTCGCTTAAACACAACACCGCCTCAGACAACGTGAGAGAAACCTGTGCTTTTTGTCCTGGATTTCTGTAGATTACAAAATTGGGTCACATTGTTTTATGACGCGGTTGTTTTATGTTTGTTTTACTTTGAAATTTTTAATTTTCCAACTTCAATATCACCTGGAGCCTTCTCCCAACGGTTAGCAATGTATTTCGGTACTTTGACAAGCCAAACACCGCGGCCTGCATTCGATAAATCGAGGTCTCTGTCTATGTGTGTATGTGGCGGATTTGACATTTTGTGTAGTAGTTAAACCAGTTGTTAATCTGCAATAAGGTAATTAGAAATCAGTATTTAAAATGTATATGCCATTAAAATATACTTGTTACCTGTAAGAAATATAGTTATATTTGAAACGCATACAAAAATTAATTCGTTTACGCTTTGACAGATCCTGTCAAACAGATGCAAGCACAGACAATACCAGACAATACTATCAAGGATCCTGTACAGATCGGTACAGATCCAACAAACCTGAACAAACCTTATCTGTGAAATATGCAAGGGATATATGAGGAGTGATGAGGAGTTTGGTTAACCCGTCTGAAGTTGGAGCTTAAGTGCTGTTTCATCACAAGTTGCATAGATGTCACCTCTATTACTAAAAATAATTGTAAAATTGTATCTTTTCAAAATACATGCAAATCTATAGTTGGTTATTGGTTGAATGGTTATTAATTAGGAGAACACGTGTCCCATTACTTTGTACTAATTCAAAGACTTTTGCATCTATTGGTAACCAATAAATGCGTGATTAGTTACAATAAACAAATATGATGCGGAGTTAATCGTTAATCAGACAAATATCATACTTTACCGAAATATTTTGTTATCTCCTAACACCAAGAAGAACCTATACGTATATTAATTAGCTGGCTATAATGCAGTATTGTTGATTTATATTAATGTTTAAAAATATTTAAGTTTGCGTGATCTGCTTTTAAAAAGTAATCATTCTCTATTGAAAATTTGCTTACTCATCGTTCATAGTGACATTTTTTGACCTAAATATAGGTTGAAAATATTTTAAACCTACAATAACTATTCAGAACTCTACCACGCATGTAGAAAAATACTTCTTTATGAGAGGTAGTCTTTTGCAAAAACGTTCCATCAAAAATTTTGTATGCGTCATCATCGTTGTGCCGCAGTTTTTAAAAACATACATTAGATACTATTATGTTTTGTAGTTTGAAATGCGTGGGACAATCTATTAAAAAAATTGGTAAAAATATATGAAAACCATTTATCAAAATGTCGAAAAGTCCTCGAATATATACATACTTCATTATGTATTCTTTGAGATTTTTCACATACGAAGTGAAGTAGGTTCTTTTATAATACCATACGAATATCGATGTAAAAAATATGACTAACATAAAACCAATACAAGTTTAGTCAGGAATTCTTTATTAAACTCTATTTAATAAGAATAAGATTATTATTAAATAAATGATGTTCATTGGAATCTGTGTAAGTAACTATGTATATAAAATTGTCTTTTTTTGTTTTTATGTTAAATATACAGTAAGACTCCACTTAACGCGGGGGATACGTTCCAAAATAAGTTCCAGCGCTAAAAGAAACTGCGTTAAACGATCATTTTAATACTGCGACATTTTCTATAAAATGATCCATAATTTCCGAATTCATGAACCGCGTTATAACGAATCATCGTAAATTTAACGTTTTTTTGGGTTCAAGAAAAATCATGTTATATGAATCGGCGAGGTAGTGTTAGGTGAGGTCTTACTGTACTCGAATATATGTTATTTTACATTAGATTAGTGTACTAAAAATTGTGAAATCCATACATTTTTAGGACGTCCGACACTGTTCGTGTACAGGAAAACTTGGAGACGAAGACGAGACAGTCTAAAATACGCAGTGATGTAAAAAGAAAGTACGAAAATGTTGGGTCTGTGGAGTCCCCCAATCTCATTCGGCGACTAAAGAACTGTCTTGACGAGGGGGAGATGTCTTGCGAGACAGGACGACAGGATCGATAGCCAATGTCTCGGTGCTACTTGTTTTTGTATTTCATTTCGAATTTATCAGTTACTTACATTTGGTCGTAGATTACCAGTACCTCACCTGAATTTATTAATGTGTAAGTAAACGCAGAATTATTTATTTTAAATTGTACGCACATGTACAATATATAAGTATTTATGTTAAAAATACACTCCTTTCGGCTAGTATTCTTGTGATTTTAAATGCCTTTTTTCATTTTTAAATACGTTTAAATATTAATCAGTCATGCTCAATCATTATCAACATAAATATTCTCTTCTAAACCTATTTTAACATATCTTCTCTCTAAAATAAACGTGTTTCGTATTTTATTCCATCGCAATGCCATATAGCTACGACATACGTCCAAACTGTCCGCTGTCACTAAATCCTAGTGACATTACTGCTCACGAGGATAGTGTGAGGTATACATTATCGCAGTGAGGTGCCGAAACGGCTTACAACATTTCATTAATGCAGTTCCTTCGCTGGAAGGGGACACCGTCGATTCATTGCCAATGCAATACGCCGCGACAAATGCAATTTTCTCTAGCGCCATTTTATCGAGATGAAAATTAAATTCGTTTATATATCTACCAACGGCTGCTAATCTAAATGTCAAATATAGGACATTATTATTCTAGAATTTTTATGTCAATATTTTCTATGTTTAATGATAATATATTAGTGAAAATGTCATATACAGTCAAACTCCCATAACTCGAACTTCTATAACTCAAAATTTCTATAATTCTAAATGAATCGACTGGCAATAGCGTTTAGGGAGAAAATTACATGCAATTTTTCTTCTATAACTCGAATTTCTCCATAACTCGAATAAAATGATTGACACGTGCATTCCATAAGTCGAATTTTTAAGAGAAATCCCTATTTGTGGAGGAAATATTTTGTGTGTGCTTGGTTCTTTTTGTTTTTGTTATCGTTTTATTTTATTCGGGGAGTCCCTTTTCGCTTGTCACAAGTTGTCGTTGCGTTTCAATGCAAAAAAATAGAGTGAGAGCGGAAGATCAATCATACATAAAAAAGTGATATACTTTTTGGTGCAAAATTGTATGATATGAGGAAAATACCTGATTTATAACAACACTCACTGAGACTAAAACACGCCCTTACTTCAAACTGCATTTTTTCATATTAAGTTTTTAATTGTTCGGGGAAGTCCTTATTTGACAAAACGAATACATACACATTTATTCCTTATAAGTTTGCTGAGCTTGAACTGAAAAGAGGCAAATTACAGAATATTTTAATCGAAATTAATACATATGTACTCCATAAGTCGAACTTTTTTGTGGATAATGGTTATTCGAGTTACGGAAGTTTGACTGTATGTTTAATCTGTTATATCATTGTTTGCGGCACTGAATATAATATAAGAATGTAGCTCAGTTATACGCGATCCTTGCATGTGGTATCCGGAATAGAGTGGTGTTATCCCCGACTGAGCCGGTGTTGGCGGCGTGCAGTGGTAAAACGTCTTGACCGCGTGCCACTGGACGTGTGCTATCCATTGTGTTAAAAAGCTCGAAGGTTCGTTATATCAAAACATACAATACACACTGTGGAAGCGATACAGGAATCTCTCGAAATTAGACACTGTTATAGAGAAAGTGTAGCTTGATTCCACAGAAATATACATCTGTTCATAAGTTCTATAGTAGAATAAAAATGGTACAGTACAGTAAAACAGCTCTCGAATTATCACCAAATTATATTTAGTTCTTTTTATTTATTTCATAAAAATCTCTACATATGAAAGAATGAAACTTTATATAATAGCATGAGTCTAACATTTTACAGTGTACAGTAAATGATTGTACACATGCATGCATGTGGACACACAAGGGCATAGTGCTTCCGCGTTTTACAAAATCCAAGCACACACAGGACCTCGTTGTGATTTTTGGTCGTGTGAGTATATGGACACACAATAGAGCGCTCTTTTCTATATATTTTCTCTACTTTAGCAAAAAAAAAAACTCTGAGGGGTTGCAACTTTTCTCCCTTCATCCCACTCCGCTGTAGAGGGTCAGATGGAGGCAGGCTGACGTGTGCGAGGCACGTTCTCTTAGGGGAGAATTCCGGGAGTATATAAAAAAGGGAGCTATACATTGGGGTGTTTTACATATATGTATGTAGTCTCGTATACATACATTGTGGATATTCTACGTTATATACAGTGTTTTGAAGTTAAGCAGGAGAGATTTAAAATGGCAGCCGCAATGAATTTAAACTGATTTGCCAGTTCATTAGACATATACTTGCGGATTACTAAAATGTAAGAGTTATGTAGAAAATAATGTTGAAATATAGGCGAGATATTGTTTTTTTTTTATTTGAAAACTATTTTCTTGTTTTTTTTTTTTCTTAACGTGCTAATAAATTATTGCTCATATATGTTTAGTTAAATAATCTAGAACTTCTGCTGTTGAAAAGAGCCAGCAAATACTGGCTCCATTCTTTACCCAAAATCTCCAACAAGCAGTGTTCATTTCAGGACGCGGTAAGAAAAAGCCCTATCGCAATTTTGTCACCAAATGTCGATATGAATTATACGATTTTTTTTTACAAATATATCGGGTCTTTTTGTACGGTATAATGGTCAAAGTAACCCTAAGTAGTTGCTAGCACCTGCTTGTGGCTAGTAGCGTTAGCTTAGAAAATGCTGGACATTCATCGACTGTCCAGCTACATATAGATCAACATTTGCTCTTATAAATTCCGATGTACCAATTTCCGCGTTCTCAACCTATAAAGCTAATATTAGATAACGTTTTTATGTTAAACTGATTATTTATTAACAGCAAAATGTCATATATAGTTCTAATATGTATTAGTTTGTTATAAGATATTGATCTATGTGTAGGTTGAAAGTCGGTCGTTCTATCTGTCAGTTCTGCACGTGAATGAAATTTCACTGTGTGTATGTGTGTGCGTGTGTGCCTCTGTATATGTTGACCATATATGATACTGACCTCTGCTGCAGCACCTGGTGCTCTGTAAGCTGCAGTTTTTAAGGCCACAATGGCACCCCGGATATAACGAGACATGCGCCATAATGTCACTGATATTTTATTTATTGGAGCCACACGAGCCAAAAGGACCGAAGAAATTAAATCTTTTGTTAATATAGGCATCTTCTAAAAATGCGAGTAAAAAAAAAATGTTAGTTTTGTAAATGTTGCGTCACCCAAGTTGTACGGAGAAGAATTCTTGATTTTAATTCATATAAATATGTCGTGACATGTTTTGTACAATCTTAGTCTTTACTAAGACAATTTTTATACAATAATTCAGTTTAAAAATCTCTAATTTTACTTTTAAAAACAAAATTCAGGTATAACAACATAAGTACGTGGTCAAGAATAACTATATGAATCCATCCGAAAACTAAATTTAGAACAAGATTTTACAAAAAAAAATCTCGTTATCTGATCTTTCAGTTTCTGAAGTGAAATCACACGTGTTATCAACGCAAACATCAGCACATCAGGATTTGTTATTCATCGTTTCTCATGATTGAGATAACTGCAAACATCTTTATCTATCTTCTACTGTGTATGTGTTTATTTGTATTGTACCCAGGATTATGTACGTGCTGTTGAATATTTTTTGTACGTTTTATTTACGTTAAAATTTTACACCGTATTTCATGGCTTGCTAAGCCAGAAAGCACACGATAATCTTCTAAGTAAACAACATCTTCATTTATTTCGTATGCTTGTAAATAGTTTTAAATATTTTATTAATGATTCTCGATTCTTTTCGAAATAAAAGATGTAGTTCTCTTTCATGCGCAATTATTATATAATTAGTATATCATTTTCCATGTAAGTTACAAACCAAACGTTAAAAATCTGACAGCCATGTAATGAACGCACTCACAATGTGTGTTGTTAATTATTTTGTTCGACATGACTGACTGAAACAATTAACTCAAAGAGAAATAAACAGAGACAGCAGACATGTCGGTGCTATATTTGGTACACAACGAATGGTTTAAGCTATGCGCGAATGACATAAGAATGCCCCGTCTAAGTAAACTAAAACGGTACACTAACTAGAAAATTTTGAACAAAAGAACATCATTTGTCAATTTTTACTTTCTTATACACAGTAAAAAGTAAGTATAGAAATCAGTGAATTTTTAGCTAGAAATATTCTAAATAAAACTCAACACCTGATTTTTTTTCTCACAAGAAAAAAAACCTATACCTACATATTTCATAATTTAATATCAACACCACTATTTCCCCAAGCTTTCACGAAAGGGTACAAAAAGTGTAAACAACCGTTACAGCTGTACTGTAATCTCCTGGTGATACAATGCAGACGGGGTGAAATTCTTGGGTTAATCCGAGTACATGTGCACTCGGTGAGTACGTGTGTACTCACGCCGCCATTCAACTGTTGTGGCCACTGAAGTAGCCGATGCACATTTTTGGCGAATTTTCTGACAAAACGGAGGGATTTTTTTTCCTTCGTACATTTAAAAGTATTCATACATTTTGAGGTCCAAACTGTATTGTCAGGATTTTTTTTCTCAGGAGATTTTAGAGGAAACTAGGGTTTTTTGAATACAGAAATATCTGTTACATATAAATAGGGTTGCTACATAGAAATAAGAAAATTACATTTTAAAAATATCAACTTAATTTAGAAATGAGACTTATGACACTAAATTTAACGTACTTCTTTTATTAATTATATTTATTGTTAGCGGAAGTATAAAAAGAAACAAAAAAAAAACATTTTTAACTGGCCATGTCTTGAAAACGAGCGATATACAAAATATTTAAAAACGATAGTTTCACTGTAAATTCTAGAATCGCCACAAATACATTCATTTATATTGTAATATAGTAATAATATGACATTATTACTGTTGTATTATAATATTTTCCTAGCCTATTGATGTTGTACTATGTTATGAAGGTATGATATTCATGGCATACTTGATCTTTTTCACCAAAATGAACACGAATGAACCAAAGGTATGCGAGGTTTCTGACTCCCCGCAATTTTCGACAATATGTGCAATCATTACCTTAAATCAGCAGTGCGCAAGTACTTACAGGCCTTGCGTTGTATTATTTACTCCCGAAAATACTCTGGTCAGCCACACAATGGTTCAAAAAACGAAAAAGGAAGTCCTGTGTATCATTATATAATTACACTAGCCCCATACATACTCGTACGTTAAAAAAGGTTCATCGCTTTACCATATACTGATATCTCTTTATGGTACTTGAGTGCAAAACACTGAATAACAGCGAAAAAATCTATCTATTTATGCGAGGATGGTTAGAATTTTACTTAAAAATGTAAAACGATGATCGGTGATTCACAGTCTAAGCGTCGGTTGGAGGCGGACAATTGTTTGATGGATAGGATGGTTTGTAATACAGGATTTAAAGTTAGTTAAGACCATAGGGATTTTATAGGGAAGATCTGGGTAAGGATGATGTTAATATATGTTGGTACATAGTTAAACGGAAGGACAAAATTGTGAATAATAATGGTTTTAGAGGAAGAGGAATAAGTAAATAACAGCCAGATGAATGAATGTCATCGTTACCATCGCTGTTTTGATGTCTGGCTGACAGCGGGCTGATTTTTTATTGAATCAAACAGTTATTTGTATGTTATAACGATATATTCATTGACAGCTATGTACATATAACAGGGATAGGTACCACACCTTTGGCCTTTTTGCTCCATAAAATAAGGTATTGAACCTTAATTTTTTAGTTATTATGAATAACATTAATGTTAAAGTTATAAAAATAAAACATATTTTTCCTGTTCATGAAAAAGAAAAGTTAAATAGTAAATTTTATCTTTCTCAATATTATTTTTTGCTAGCTATTATTATATTGTATGTATTTTGTATTTATCAATAGTATATTCTATTTGTTGAAATTTCGGAAGTTGCTTTGCAAGTACGTGACACTTATCGCCGAAGGCGGGCGTACCAAATTGTGAGTGACATGTTGCTTTTGCGATAATTTCTCCGTCATCTGTTCATGTTCGCTCGGCTAGTTAAAAAAGATCTCCGTTTTTGAGTACCATATATAATTTTCGACCGGAAAATTGGCACAAATTGAGCGACATATGCACCTATATTACTGATTGACAGGTTGCAAATACGGCCTTATTAAGTTGTCTATAATATTTTGTGAAATGTTATGTACTTGATAATACTAATTGATAACTACAAGTATGATGGTTGTACATGAGTTTATACATTTCTAACGGACCGAAAGGGCATTAAACCCTTAAATAGTTAACGGGTCCTTAGCAAAAACTAGGTCTAACAGTACAAAATATGGACAGTATATAATATTTCAAAACTCCGACATTTAAAGAAAAAAATAAGAACCGTTGTATAGTTATCGACAAAAACATTATTTTTTCAAAGACACCGCTAAAAAAACAACCGTTAAACACATTTTATTTCCTTACCCTTAAATATTGTATAATTTTACAGGTACTGTACTTTTTTTAATACAGGCAAACTTGTGTATAAAGTTAAAACACTATTTTCAATATATTAAATTGGCCATTTGAAACTTCAAAAGTATCTGTTTCAGCATGTTTCTTAATTTAAACATCAAAATATGATACTATATCTGATGTATCTGTGATATCTGTTTATTGTACAAAGAAACTAGTGGCCCCTACTTTTTAATACACAAAAAGTGCCCTTTTTGTAGCCTTATTAGCCTGTTTAAAAGGCTCCAGCATTATTCCACAATGGACAAAAAACAGCAGATCATTTTACACAGCGAGGGGTAGTTTTTTTAGGGTAAATATTTATGTAATAGATACTTTTGTTTAGATGAATTGATATATGTAATAAATAATATCCACTTAATATTAATTTGAAACTTGGATTTAATCAAATAGCGGTTAAAATGCAACAACTGCCGGTATATTTATTTCTGTCAAACTAAGTTTTATTGACCACACGTTGTACGGATTTTTTTTCTTAAACCAGCAGCTGTTTGGATCTTAGAAAAGTCCGTTAAGAAATCGATATAGGACAGACCATTCTTAGCATATGCAACGATCCCCCTATTCCTAGAGCCACAATTCCTTATGGGGAATATGCACGTTACAATATTACCATTGACATTGTTTATTTATATGTTAGTACTTGTCCGAACTTGTCGGCAATATTGGAACAGTTAACTTTAACAATATTAAATACTTATAAACTGTTTTATGTCGAGTTTCTAGGATGAGTTTCAACTTAAATATAGCATCAAAGATAACGAAACGAAAGCACATTGCTTTCCTGTTCCCATAACAACAATAACGCCGCTATAAGCAGATACGGTTCGATATTGTTTTGCTTTTTTATTCGAGATTTAATGTGAAAGTTGCCATAACTGTTAATAATGAACAAGTAAATTATTATTGTTCCTATAAGTTTTATAGAATGTACAATGTTATATTTCTTTAAAAGTTAGTGCAGTCTATTCATAATTTATGACCCGGCTGCTGATGTGAATGTTCCGTTAGATTTCCGTTACAATCCTGGCAAAGAGATTAAAATTGTCAATTTATTCAAAATAAAGTTTTCCCACATAATATGTCCAACTGTCCTATTGCTGCCCACGCAACAATGAAACGGACCCAAAACGCAAAAGCAAGAGGAACGTATTACACATGTCCCCAATACTGACCCCTGAACGTGGCAATTAAAACCATTAAATTACACAGTTAATCCGTAAGCTTAGTAGCATTCGTTTCTTTGCAACAGCAACAACAACTGTAGAAATGAACGGATGCTGTGTTGAATTTTACACACAAAATAATGTGTGTGTACGTCCGTACGTGCGTGTGTGATAAATGTTAGATCCACATATAATAGAAGTCTCTCACCCCGAGCATTGTCCAGTCTGTCCAGTTCTGATTGTATCCAGTAAAGGGGGGACCCGGAAGAATTGCGACTCCCACACACACATACATACATACGGTGTGCAACCAATACATTTATTTCCTTTATTCGATGTTCAGTGATAAATTGATGTTTCAAATGGCGTTTCTGTAAAGCTATATTTTATTTATAGATACAGTTACAATAATGTAACTTTGGTTCAGTTTAAATAAATACGCCATACTCATATCTAGAGTTCTAGATAAATTACACGTACTCGATAATAAAAAAGCTAAGTCATATATTAAATTCTAGTCCTATAGTAGGATTATGAACACGTTTCAAAATTTAAAAACTCTAAACTTTTTTTTACGTGTTGAACATATAGGTAACTAATTCACGTACCTATTAGTATAACTCCCCTTGTTGACAAGATTAGCATTATATTACAAGCACGCTTAAAAAAATCCCCTCAAAAAATAAAAAACCATGGGGGTCACGCCCCCTGCTAATATCACGCCACTTCAATAACTTCCGTTCTTGATGGGGGGCCACACGCGCGCCCAGCGAATTAAGAAGCAAAAAAACGTACCTGCACAAAAAACGGCGCGTGCCAAAACACGGGCCCCTCTTGATTTTTTAAATTAGAGGGGCGAATATTTAAATAGGGAGAAGAAGTTCTAGGGGAAGTGATATTGTGATTAAACAGGAAGGAAGGAATTCTTTACCTGCTGCAAAATTTCACAGAAAAAATAAATATTTCCTTAGTTAGGGACATTTTTTGGGGTTGATGTGTGATATTTCTTAAATTATTACGTGTCAATTTATGTTTTTCTTTTCTTTATAATGTTCATTTATAATTTATATTTCAAGATTATTTAGCGAATGAAAAGGATAATTTTAGTTTTGAATTACAATACTTAAACACAAATATCATGAAAATAGCATTATATTTCTTTCGATTCGCAAGTATGTAGGTGTAGCTTTTATACATCACGGTATATCGGGGTAGCACAATAAAAAATGTCGGTCCAGAATGTTTAAATAATTATATTAAAATTACCAAACCACCACTTTCCCTAAACATATATCCCTAACTATGTATATTAAATGTATACTAACAAGTATCTTATACAAAATACATACCAGTAGGGGGACATTTAAAAAATGCGGAAGTACAAAAAAAAACTTGTTCCGTTCACAAAAAAACCGACACGTGTTGCCCTAATTTTTCTATAATAGGGTGCTCCGCGGTTGAAATTTTTAAACATAAAAAAACTAAACACACATAGAGGAGCCCCTGTTTGGATCAAGTAGTTTGCGGGGCACGACAAGTGAAAAAGGGTCGTGTTTTTTTGTGCGTCATTTGGTCCCGCCCATCGATTTAATGCTTTGTAATCTCCGATAAAAAACCGTAGGGTACCCCTATATGTGTTCACACATGTAGGGTGTTTTTTATAAACATTTAACTCCGCCCCTCACCGACAAATAAAATGGCGACAAGATAAAAAACGCGTTGTTTTGAAAGTGACGAAATACTTTTGTAAGATTTTGCTCGTGTTGTTTTACTAATGTATTATTTTAAGGGGAGTTTAGTGTAACGTTAAAATTAGACCGCCAGATGTGACGTTTTATAGGGATCTGGCGCCGTTTGGACCCGCCCACTTTGGGTGGAGTTCCGGGATAATTAAGGAAGAACAAAAAGACCGAAAACGATATTTTTTCTACAATTTTCTACTACTGTATCGGTAAATATTGATCAAGTTTGATGATGTCTCAAATTTTGTTGATATTCTCTGTAACTTTTTGTAATTATTTTTATTTGAGTATTAGTTCTTATGGAACCCCATCACATTAGGCATACAATCAAATGAAATGATATTAATTTTGTAATAAATTCAAGCAGGAGCAGCTCGCTGAATTTATGTAGCTTATTACATGTAATAAATTCAATTTTCACATCATATATTCCACGCGCATAGCGCATATTTGCCATGTATGTACGAATGTAGAGAATTGGACATACTGTACAGTTGAAACATATTGTAGATGCCGGACAATACGGAAGATTAACACTTCACAATTGTAATGCCAACAATTACATCGCTTTTCAGCAAAACTGACCATTGTATTGAACTATGTGGAGCACTCTTATAAGTATGTGATTCATTGTATAAACAAAGCCTACTGGGTATTAAGTATGTGAATTGTACAAAATAAGAGTAAACGTACAATGTATTGTATCCGACAGACCCTGGTCAGTTAACTGACCATTCCAATTTCACACGAACACCCCCTTCAATGTACAACCCCCACACAGAACAGAATAAATATCATTTATTTGGCGTATTTTCAACAAAGTAGCCGCCATATTCGCATTCTGAAGACAATGCAGTTTGGGAATTTATTGTTTTTCGATCGCATGCGGATGTGAACTCCACTGTCCGTTGAGTTTAGGGCTTAGACTTAGAGAGAGAGAGAGTAAGAGAGATGGATGCTGTATGACTCATGCTCTGAGTGACCAATGGTCATTTATTTTGGTAGTTGGGGGTGGCAATCACACGGTACAAACCATAGATCTTCGTTATAAATTAACTGTGAGCGTACAACAGCTATTGCGAGCGAATATCAAAGTGACAGCTTAAAATCACAATGAGAATGATCAAGGTTACGTGTAAAACGAATGACATATCTTCGGGACAAAGTTCAATTTAATTCTTAAATCTAAATCAAACAATATCGAACATTCTTTTTAAATATGAAGAAAACGTTGTTTTATTAAATAGTAATATAATATTTTTTTTATTATTTTTCTATTCTGCAGAAACGGTGTGTACAAAATAATTTTTGTCTTTAATAAAGATAATAGAAGTTCAAAATACTGTTATTTATTAAAATATCTAATCTGTCTAGTAAGTTTATTGTTATTTAAGACCTAAGCAATGAGTTTCGATTCGATATTATTTAATTTGATTCGAATTTTCAATTGAATCTGATCCTAGAAAACTCTATATAAATATTCTTCGATGAGACGAGATATTTTTAACTTACTGTCTTACAACTGAGTGTCTAATACTGTTTTATTTACATTACATATGATTCTAATTAGACAATAATATGTGGAACATATCCGCTTTCTTATTAGACACATCTACAGCAACATGCTCGATATTGGTTTTTCGGGAAAAAAAAATCTTCCCTAAACGAAAATAATTGATTGATGAATGCTGGCTCTCCGCACAAAGCACGTGGCATTTGTTACACCCTCTGTAAGCCTGCTACGATTTTCCTGTATAATTATAGATTTCTACGGTAACTAACATCTGGTTTTGTTTTACCGACATCGTTTAGATTGAACTTCGGTACATATAGAACGTATCAAAACTGTATTTTCGAAACTTTATTTACCTTGCAAAGGGCGTTATGTTACCTTGTGCGATGACAAAACCATAAGCGTCCACGTGCCCTTTTTGGTTCAGATGTCACTAGTTTTGTGACAAAACGGAAGTAACTAAGAGGTTCACTAGACCGCAGTGGTGCTGTCAAGTTGTGGATATGAGTGAATACTAAAGTGTGAAGGTTGAATTGAACCGTTAGCTGGTCCAGTGTGTGAATGTACATGTGGTTTTCGTTCCCATTTTTGGTGCCAGTATCTGTACATCTAAAATATCAAATGTTTATATTTAAATCTTTTTTTTCTTCTTAGAAAATATGGCGAACTTTTGCATGTATCTAGGGATAAAGTTAGAGTTCGAAAATTACAATTGTATTTAATTATCTAGATTTAAAACTAATTTATATTAGACTTGTTTCAATACTGAAAATACGACTTATTTTAAAACACTAATAGTATTTTTTAATGGAGAATTAATATCTATTTAATGAGAATATATAGATTTATTTGAAATGTATTTCAAAGAATGTATCAAACAAGTTAATTATATGATTTGATTGCTTTAATGTTATTTCGTGTACTTGTTCTTATATCTTTATACATTAATGTTACTTACTATCTAATATATCCAAGTGGTATAATTGGTTTGAATTCTGTAAAATGTTGTTAGAAATGTCACTGTCCATATAAGTACCGGAACAGGATATGTCTATGGGCCAATAATATAAAAACACAACGTTTCGCTTGGACATAAAATACGTTAGTTTAGGGCACATGTACGTCGTAATTCCCCAAGGACCAAAAACCGAAAAGTTAATAAGGTTAAGTGTGAAAGCGTGTCGGAAATATTTACCAAAAACACAGGCCACATCTCCAGGAAAAGTTTTGGGAATACAGGAACACTGACAAATATACACAGTATAAATATTTTGTTGGAAAAATTAATTTATATTTCATATCATCATTATTTGGTATAATAGCAGTCTATATTTGTTATTACATTCACAAAATAATACATATTGTTGATTTTTCGCTCAGATAAGCTACAATTCTTACAAACTAATTTTTGTTTATATGTGTAAACGTATTATATACAGATCAGTCTTTCGTGGTCCCCAAATGGTCATTATTACATTCCTAATGTAGGTAGGTAGTGTACATTCTAAATTAATGTATCATTGTGCAAACGTGTACAATGATAGTTTAATTTTCTGAATACAGATATTTCTATAATAAAATAGATACCGTTATGAGTGCAAGTCAATTTTGTGCGCATACTATGATTTATAAATCCAAGGTTTAATTATACCATGCACACAAATGAAAAATAAACTATCCGCCCGATTTATTTTCAAAGAATTTTTAATAGTTCTGGTCAGGACAGACGCGAGAGAACATTAAAAATTCATTAAAATATTTTGTGATAATGAGTTTTTTGAAAAACAATGTTATTAAAACATAATTACATTCACAGAACATTTTTAATATTAAAATTGTCACGTCCATTGGTTGGTTGGATGTGTTGTCAATAACCTAATATGTAATAATTAGAAATAAATAAGTGAGGTTATATAATATAAGAACTATTTACATACATACTATACTATACTAATAATGAGATCTTTTTAAACCCAATAATATATACCCGCAACATTCCGAAATGTCATTATAAAAAGGAACTAAAAATTAAAAAATTGCACTCTTTTCAATGAAGCGTACGCATACGATCTAGAAATGGTCGAATAACCGCATCTTTATACAGAACTTAAATACTTTGTCAAGGACTATCTTTGTGACTAGATGACCGATTCAGTCTGGCATTTGCGAAATTATGTTAAAAACACACACACATATATAAATATCGATAAAACGTCGCTTAAATTCTAATATCCAGACCGTATCAATCTTATGGCTGCTGCTGTAATAATACTAAGAATGCGAGGTTCGTGCAATATGTAAGAAAAACGATACTTTGTCAGTACTTTGCTCGCCACACATGTTACATGTGAACGGGTCTTTATACCCGTGATATCCCATATGCATGGTGTACATAACTACATCTTTGAACGCGATATCGCAATACTGACAATTAAAGATATCCGCTTTTTTAACTTCAATTACCTTCTGTTCGATTTTAGCTTGTTGTTCCGGAACGACGGCTTCCATAATCTCCTTGACCTCATCAACTTGGGGCCCTTCTTCATCGGAAGATATGTCCTGGGGAACAGAGAGTCGTTCTAGTTTGAAAGCGCGACCTTTACGTCGGTTTTTGTTCGTGTTAACGGGCGCGGTGGGCGTTTGAATTGGAACTTCGGGTACGTTGATTGGTAACGTGATCTCCGGTTTGCTCAGATCCAGAGCCGCGGTATCTTCTTCCGTTTGTTGGGGCGATGGAGATGATTCACGTTCGTCCTCTTCGTTGATTCTGATCTCCGGTGAATCTTCGTCAATTTTCAGGGATTCTGGAGATGACCGATCATTGGGCGATAATTGGCCTACGTTCATCTGAGGGAACAACAGTGGATTGCCCAGTGCACCAGGAAAAGCACCTAACAATGATCCATATGGGAAAGGTAATGGCATTGGTGATTGTTGGGAATTCTGGAGCATGAAATGCGGGAAGATCGAATGTTGAGATAACGTATTTTGTTGTGGTGTAGGAGGAGGAACCATTTCGTTGTTTTCCATAGATTTCTGAGCCTTTGTTTTGGGACCACGACGAGATCCATAAACATCAATAATCGGCAGTGGATTCGGAGTACCATCCGGATTCAGCACCATCGCAGGACTATGCTTGTACTTGCGTAAATGAAGTTTCAGCGAGTGACAGTACTTCGTTGCATACGTACAATCAGCACAACGGTACTGATACACGTTCGAGTGTGATTTCAAATGTGAATTCAACATGGATTTGTTCACACACGAGTAGCTGCATTTGTCGCATTTGAACGGTTTTGAGCCGAAATGATTGCGAAGATGATATTCCAAATGATGTTTGTATTCGGTTACAAAGGGACATTTAGGACAGGTTAGGATCTTCTCGACTTTGATGTGTCCGCGCGAATGTTCCCAGAAATCCAATTTTGTAACGGCAACAAACTCACACTGTTTGCACTTGAATGTCTTGACTTTTCCGTGTGAATTGACGCGAGGAATACGCAAGCCTTGTTCGTCGACTTCATCCATTTCATAGTCGGATTTGCGATCATCTTCGCCGGAATCGCGATTCTCACTGCCTTTGGGTGAAGTTGGCAACATGCCATTCCTCTCGAAAGCCATCTGCAGACGACGAAGATGATCTTCGTTCTCTTGTTTGCCCTCGTAATAGCTGCTCTCTGCATCATCGCATTCTGATGACGGAGTGTTCTTCTGACATTTCGGAGGAGTTATTTCACTTGGAGGTGTCGTACAAGGAGTCAACGTAGTATTCGGATCTCTTTCGACTTGGGTGAAAGGTTCGTTGACTTTCTCTGCCATTTGGATCTTGGGCGAGATCATAGGTTCAAAGCTAGGTGGGGTCAATGGGTTAAATCCATTAACCGATGGCTGATGATGGTACGACATGACGGTAGATACGGGTATACGGTTAGAGATCGGAGTGGAATAATAATGCGACATTTGCATGTTATCAGTGACATGAGTGGATGTATAAGGAACCGACGGTGGATTCGAATCCCGACTGTTGTGGTCACTTTCGCCGGGGCTGGACGAGTGAAAGCCGTCGGAACCGCTACCGTACGCGCTGGAATCGTGATCCATTGGTTCTTGTTTCTGTAAGCCAACAAAAGAAATTAAAATTCAGAAAATTTGTCTTTTTTAGCAAAATAATGCAAAAGAATATGCGATAATAATCCTTGTCTTGTTAGTAAATATTTTTGAAAGTTACACTAAATTTACTATTAAGTGTATTAAATACATGTGCTGACCAATAACTCAAATTAAGAACAGTTTGTGTAGAACAAATTGATAATTATAAGTAAATGTAGTTTCAATAATTATTAAAGATACGTACCACTACTGCTGTTGCAGCGATAATGTTATGATGCACCGGCCATGCGGGAGCTGGAGATCTGGCCTCCATCATGTGGGAGGGGTCGTAGCCGCCGCCTCCAAGACTTCGTGGCAGACCGCCGCTCTGGACACAAGTGGAACTCATCATATCCCAACTGCCTCCTCTCATCGCATAACACAGGAAGCCGTGAAACAACCAACGCTCAACCTAAACAAAACAATACACTGTTCTTTAATTATGTAATCTTTCACTTAGCAAAGATTGTTGAACAAAATATTGTTGTCGCGCAGCAGCTAGTTATTGTGAAGATCGTGTCTACAATATTCAATTGTTAAATAAGCGTTTTACATATTCGATGATGAGTAAAAATAGAAAAGGTAAATATGTTTACTATTTTTCGGAAAGATAATACTGTGTAAATATTAAGTTAAAAGATTATTACAAAATAAATTAATGTTATCAACTAAATAAATACAAATATATGAGCGATATTTTATAGTAAATATAATTATAGTATTTATAGTCGATATATACCTCCAATGTTTAGTCCAAATTTGACAGTAGATACAACACAACTAGATTCACTAATATATATTTGACAGTTCACACTAGTATAACACAAGTACAACTGATATTATTCACTCTCAAATAATGTAAGAATTTTCGCTGAATTTTTCTCCCAAAGCACAACTTGCTCTTAGCACGGTTGGGGTGAGAATAACTGACCGACGCAAATCGCAGCAGGCTTTGAAAAAGCATGGCTACCCTACCCTTCTCCCCGCGGTACACCCCCACTCATACGTAGTGGACATCCCCACCACCAGTACTACGGGTTAGAATAGTATTGGGGTTTGTGCTCTTTCTCGTTCGGTCTTATTGTGTATATGTGCAGTTTTCTCAACCCCTCATACTATGCGCAGTGAAAATATGTTTGAACCAAAAACGCAGTTGTATTCTTGCAAAATAGAAAGTTGCAGTTATGCAAATTCTTTTATGTAACAGAGAAGAGATTCTGCTAAAAATGGTGTTTGTAACACATTTAATTTAATTATCATTTTACTTATCGCAATTTCAATTTATGATAACACAAATCATAACATCTATAGAAAGCAGTTTTAACTGAAGTAACTTTACTTACAGAAAAGAAATACACCGTTTTATCTTGTACTTATCGATAAAATTTATACTAAGCTCTGAAGTCACATTTGATCCTCTTCACTGTATAACTATGGCACGCGACTTAGGGGAGTTGGTTAAAGGGCCTAAGAGCACACGGCTAAAGAGGGTAAAAACTGTAATATATTCGTATCGCTGCTGTTTAAGTATGCATGCATGAAGTGTGAATATTTAGGGATACATGTACATATGTATATGTGTGTGCATGTGCTACATTAGTTAGGATAGGTCAGCACTCACTCTTAGTGCGTGTGTGTGTGAGCACGCGTGCTGCGCTCCCCTTGTGTTTTCACAACGAAATACAGAAAATGGCAGATGTACGCAGAACGCACTCGTGCCATGGACCATACTGCAATCTCATTGAAAGAATAAAATGAATATTAAAGGATTAAACTATTGTTTATTTATAGAGAAAATAGTGAAATTATATTATGGCAGATGCACAACAACAATAAGTGAAGCTAAAGTTTATTTTTATATAAAATAAAGCTGGAACATAGGTGTCTAAATAAATTACATATCTTTATTAATATTCAATAAGAGGAAATTTATGCAGAAAAATCAACGAACATGTATGAATATTAACAATACTCATGTTTTACTAATGTAAACTCTTAAACATTAATCCAGCTAATTGGAAACTTTGAAGTTCTTAAAACAGTACTATTTCTCAGAACTATATTTTATAATCCTTCACTAACTTACTCCCATTACGATATAGCTAATACTTTTGGTTTTGTATTTGACTTGAGATAACGTTATATTCGTAACGTTTACTATAAGAATTATAATCTACAGATTCTGTAGTAGCAAAATATTATTATTTATTTTGCAAGTTGGTCCTAGTTTTTCCTATCTTAAACAGATCATCCCCCCAACCCTACAGATGGGGTATTCTAGAAGATACATCAATTGTTCTTATTGTACAAACTAAATTTAATCCGTTTACATAAAGTAATAATTACGTAGATACCTGTATTCTAATGCCCGTTTGACATAGCTGGTAGCCGTTCCAGGAAATATTCGATGGCAGTTTTATTACTCATTAAGAGAAAAGTCAAGAATTTACATTAGCACAAATAAACCTATGGTTCGTCATGTTTCAAATTAAAAAATGCGTTTCACTCAACATGACGTCATCGATTATTGTTTACACGTATATTTAAATTTTCTTTTCTACGAATTACATAAGTGTAGTTGTATATGTATAGTTGGAATATTCAGAAATCTAACGGGTTTTTATTGCAGGGCTTAAGACGAAATATCCAAACGGGACTGCAAAATACTGGTGGTAAAAACCAAACCCCTTCAACAGTCCAAAGGTTGTCTCATTATTGTAGAGCAAAAACGAAAAAGGGTTAGTTTTTGTTATTCAAACTAATACATTGATTTTTTTGCTGAATTTCATTTGTGCGCCGACTTTAAGAAAAAAAAAAAGTTAAAAGCATTTGTTTTTTTGTAATGTATCCGTGTTTTATTGTCTTCGCCTAATGTTTTTTGGTCATATTCGAAGGTCTCCGCTAAGTGTTATGAATGGTCAGAATTGTAAAACTAAAATTCAACCCTTTTAACAGACAATTTATTTTGGGAACATATTCAAAATTATTATAAATAAAAGTAGGTAAATACTATATAAACAAAAAATGTCTTTAGTATGTAAATATAAACATGTGTTACTTTGAACATTATAAAAACAAACTCGCACTTACTGTATATTAATTGTTGATATGTTTTTAACAAAATCTTATCACCAAAACGTCACAAATACACAAGTACACCGTCTGAACAGTAATCTTCGTATTTCCTTCCGATATGCGTGAAATTTTTGACTTCATGTGTAATAACGAAACGAATAAGCTCCGTATATCCCCTCCCTAGTTCATACATTACATATAGAAGTTAGTTTTGATAGCTGAACCCGCTGACTATATGTGTAATGTGTGCGAATGTAAATACGCAAAACTAAGTACTGCAGTTGTGATTTTATATTATTATAAGAAATGAAACGTTATAAGTTCACGATTTGACTAGACTTTACTTCAATAATTAAACTAACTATTATATTAATCATGTATCAACCAAATAGATTAGAAAATGTGTAATACATATATAGATATGCATTCGTAGACCAATAGGAGAGTAGATAATGATTATTTTTCATAGTTTAAATACAAAGTTAATGTGTAGTAAAATAATTCATTGAATTATTTCTCATACCATGTAAGATTCTATACTAAGCAATTATTTCCTCTAAAAGGCGTTGAAAAAAATAGTACGTACAATGTTCTGGTATAAATTGTATTTACTATATTATTTCTAAAATCTCGAACGTACTTTTATGGTCTATGGTGTTCTTTTTCTTACATATACATATATGTATGCATGTGCCTTTGTTCAACTCTGTATTGCGCCCTTCACTATTGGCCAACCTTCAACTGGACACCCTCACAGTATCGTACCCTTTGCTATTTTGTTGTTTTCGACTCATCTCTCCCTCGCAAAAAAGGCCACGTCATCCGCTTGATATGTTTACCATTCTGAAATGCATATTTTTTTTCTCTCAAACCCTTCACGAAAACCAAAATGGCGTCCAGTGCGATATAGTGTTATTTAAACTTGCAGGTATTTTGTGGTGTGTTTGTTGGCCGTTTGAAAGTTTATTTTTTGATCAAAAACCGCCCTTTGGTTTTGGCGAACAAATAACGAAAAGATAAGCGCGTTATCAAAGGGCGGAAACTAGATACGATGTGTAAATATTCAAATCAACAGTTTAACACAGCAAGTTTGCTGATATAAAATCTAATGACGTTTTCGTATTTTTTCCACCAAACTTTTCCGGTCCGGTTTTATAGTTTGACGCCATATAAGGTGATGCATATTACAACATGAAATGGTTTTAGCATTCTTAATTGAGCTGTAAACTAATCAACAGTTCACAAAATTGAATATTGTTAACAAAATATGAGAAAATCTTTTTTATTCCAATATTAATACAAAATATATTAACTTTGCATTTGTTACTTTATTTGAATACTAAGTGTGATGGGAGGATAAAAAATTATGTGTATTTTGTATTTATTACAAGTATATGCCTGCAATATGTAGGTATACATATTTTTAACTCACTATCGGTGTATTACGGTTGCAATATTCAATCCTTTATATTCAAAAACACCATCTGCTTGCACAAAACTGATGGATTGCTGACATTTTTCAACCGAAAATCGATAGAGATTTTTCTGGAAAAAAGAATCACATGCAGGCTGCAGAATTCGGTGGTGGTGGTGGAGGCTAGTGGGTGGATGGATGTGCAAATATATGGAATAAAAAGGGTGAATTGAGTGATTTCACCGAAACCAGGGGGGTCAGTAACCCTACGTGTGTTCTTTTATCCCTGACCGGCCCTAAGGTAACCCTATACCTAACCAGCTGTACAGCGTTGGGCGAGTGTCGACATGCAGAACATAACAAGTCGTAACCAGTTTTGCCGCCGACAAAATGCACTCTCTAAGACGTGTGAGTGTTGAAAGATACGTCGACATTCGTGAGAGAACAAGGATCCACAATTGCAAATATTAGTCAATTCTTGAACAATGCAACAAAGAGAGTAAATTTGCAATGTATTTGAAATTTCGTGAAAGTAAAAGGGTTTTTGACAAAACTAAATGTAAATATTAGACAATCCCACTTGAAAAAGTTACAAAAAGAATATTTTTAAAATTCGCTTTTTACTTCAAGTCACAATTCACCATTTGCCAGTTACTGTCCATTTCTCAAAATGAAACTATAAAGCAATTGTACAAAAATTCAGTAGCAAGAAGATCATAAAAAAGTCAACGGAAATTTACAATTTTGCAAACTATTCCCGACAACTATGTTGTACTTACAAAAAAAAACCGCAACATTATCACTGGTTTACAAGTTCTTTGACTGGCTACAGAAACTTTGTATATTTTATCACGGAATCACAAAAGAATCCTGATTTTTTTACAACATGCCAATCCACATTTGCCATCCTTGTTGCTCTCAGTGGTGAGCGCTGTTAGTTAGACTGAGATAGCATATTCAAGGCCTATACAAGTTCATGTCGCTGCAGGTTTTAACCTGCTTTTTTATGAGGGTAGAATTTTTTGCGGTGTGTAAAACGTTTAGTAGTCTACTTATTGGGGTGACTCCCCTATATCGACCCTAGAAGTCACTTTTTTATTAGCTTCTTCCCACCCTAAAAAGATCTAGTATACCAGAAAAAGAATACAGTACCCTGTGATAATCTTCCAACGTACCTACAGGTAAGTTAACAGTGATTTTAAATTCTGATATTTGAATGTGTTAAAAAAAATAAAAATGTTTTTTGTGCGATACCTGTCCATACATGTATGTGTGTGGTGGAATTCTATTGAATTTGTTTGCGTGTCAGGTGAATAAAATTGATGTGATTTTTTTCTGAGGAGGGATGAAAAAATGGGTCAGTGCATTATTTGTCGTGTTGGCATTTTTTTTTAAATAGTAGCTGCACAATAATTCTGTTGGATACAAACGAATGATGTATTTAGTGTCAAATCTGCAAATCGTAAGCAGATTAAAAAGAACACGGTACTTTATTTTGAAAAACCGTTAAAAATTTAAAATATCACATCAGTATGATATAAAACTTGAAAAATACATCATGTATTTGTTAATAACTATGTATAGTTTCAATAACGGAAGTATTACATTACATTGTTATACACAGATGTAGAAATACATAGTTTTTCTACTTACAGAGTGTTCACACCAGATCGGACATTGTCCGGAGGCATCATTAAGATGTTTGTAGATTCCAGAGATTCTTGGTGGCCACTTCCGACACACGGGGGCACCCGCACTAACAAGCCACAGTAGCGTCCTCACAGGGTGGACTTCCTTCTGTTCTACCAGGACACTATCAATCACTGTGACAGAGGAAACTATTTATAAAAAAGAACAGATTTATAACAATGTTGTTATCTGTGTGTATATATGTGCTACTAGTCGAATGCCCAATTGCACCGACCTTTAGTCAATTCGTTGTGCGCGAACAACGAATTAACACAGTATCGCATCAGTTTTACAGTGTTAAAGTTATAAGTTTTGCTTTGATATTGTTTACTTTAATTCGTTGTTAGTTAACAACAAATTTAACATAGGTAGTGTAACTGGCTACACGTATTTTAGCACAAAAATTGGTACTGTTCTCCTTCAATTATCAACATGTTATTTGTGTGCCTGTTAATCCATATTTAATGCCAACTAATTGTAATATAATTCTATATTTTACTAAAGAAAATATACAATAAATAATTGTAATATACTAAATTCCACCTTCCGTAGCATGTCTAATTAAAATTGATTGAAAAAAAGTTTTTTTTTCTTCTTTAGGTTAAAGGACGTGTTTGAAAGTAAATAATGTGAGTTGACCTGACCTCCTATGGTGGATTAGGATGTAAGGAGGAAGTATGCATGAGTGACACTGGCATAACAGAGCCTTCTCAGTCAAATATATCAACTAATGAATCCATTACTGTAAATTATAAACCAAAAATTCATTTTCTACATTAGAATACTACAAAACATTGATGGTATATTACGAGAGTTCGTGATTATTTGATAGAAGAATATGTCTAGATAATGAGACACACATTTTGAACTGTCAATGTTGTGCATTCTTTGGAGTTTCCTAAACTAATACTGGTGTTTCCTCTGACTGTCAGAAACAAGTAGCACGTGCTCTTGAAACTCCATGTGTAGATTTTCCTCTTTAGAACGAATAAACAGACGCTGGCAATTGTTTTATGAACTAAAGTTTGGATATTATATTTGACGTTATATTTTTGATAATTGACATTTCTCAGAATAATAAAAATAATTCCTTCGTACCACTTCCATAAATATATTATGACAGACGTACGTTTATTCCTTATCGTCCATTGGTTATAGCCATTTGTGTGGGAAAAAATACCAACTGCTAAACAAAATAAATAAAATAATTGCTCTTGCTAACTCCCTATTGCTGGCTTGTGAATATAGGGGTGCAGAAATGCGTTACAGTGATTGGCCAACTCCAACTAACAAACAATATCAGATGTGCGAACTGATAACGCACAAACAACCAAAGTAATATTACGGCTGATCTGAGATAAGTCAATACTTGAAAACGATACCCACATGCTATTAAATAGAGGCATATATAGAGACAACGGGGCTATGTATGTGGACATATAAATAATCATATATGTGCTGGCGATGTCACAGTTATCAAGGCTTAAATGTCTTCGAGGGGATAATAAATTATTGAGATATGTCTTTCTAAATGTACTTCATTTTTTAAAAGCTAGACTGTAACATCTAATTTTTAATTGTAATACTGTTTTATGAATTTTTGGAAATGTATTAGTATAATAAGATTGTAATATAGTCGAACTTCCACTATTAACATCTGTAAGTCGAAATGCATCGAGTGGCAACTGCGTTTCCTCAATAACTCGAATAAAATAATTGGCACGTGCATTCAATAAGTCGGATTTTTAAAGAAAATCCCTGTTTTCGGAGGAAACTTTTTGTGTTTGCTTAGTTCTTTTTGTTTTATTTTATACGGGAAAACTCTTTGCGCTTGTCACGAGTTATGGTTGCTTTCAATGTCAAAAAATTGAGAGTGAGAGTGGAACGCATAAAAATAGAATTTTCTTGTGATTTTCTCCAAAAGATGGTACAATTTTTGCTGCAGAAATGTATGATATGAAAAAATATCTGGTTGATAGCAACACAAAAACATGTCTTTAGCTCAAACTGCGTTTTTTCGTATTGAGCTTTTAACTGTTCGGAGAAATCGCTATTTGTAAAACGAATACATACACATTTATTCCTTATAAATTTGTTGCTTCAAGTTAAGGCGGCCATCTGAGCATGAACGGGAACGATGCAAATTACTGAATATTTTAACTGAAATTAGTGTGTACTCCATAGTACACGATTCAATAAAATTGTGTTTAATTAAACCACTGTAATAGTTTCTATAACTCGAATTTTTTTGTGGATAACGGTGATTCGAATTATGGAAATTCGACTGTAGTTACATTTTAGATTATTAATCTTAATAAAAACGAACAATATCGTATTTATCTGAAGCAACATTAATATTATTTAACAGGTAAGCAACATAGTTTCATTTCAATGCTGCAGATACCTTGATAGATACCGATTCGTCGTAGAAACTGGCCAGAAGAGATATGCACTTCCTATTGGTGTATCAGAGTTAAATTCAGTTAAATTGTAACTAGAGCTGTTGAAAGAGAGATCTGCTCTATTTGTCTACACCCGTAGACCAGCCAGTCTGACCGTTAATTTTGCAATAATTCATTATAGAGCAACAGTGGTGGTTAAAAATTCACATTACCCCCTCTTACTCTCACTGCAGTGACTGTTGCTGTGGATACATATGTGAGTGGGTAGGTGTGGTGGACAAGAGGCCGCGTATTATTTTTCAAGACAGATGTGAGAACTGCGTGGACGACAAAAGTCAACCACAAAACTTTACAGCACAATAGATCAATACATTGATTTATGTGATCTATTTGCGCTCTTGCTGACCCTTGGTCAGGCAGGAACAAAAGTTTAACCCGTGATGCAAAGTAACAGGGCACGTCGGGCGCTTTGTTACCGTTAACCCTCGGGTTAAAAGCCACGACCCTACTGGCCTTTACGGTAATTGTAGCGTAGATAAATATATCAATGATTTTTCATTGCCCGAACAGCGAACAGTTTCATTTCTGTTTTGGAAACAATCTGGAGTGGCCAGTACATTGTTACACATATTTCGGGGAAGAAAATATTGACTAACCAACCTGGGATTTCAATGTAAGTTGAAATTGCAAAATTGAATGTGTGGTATAAACTAAAAACGTACATTTCTAACATTAGACTATTTATTTATAATAATCTACACTTGATAACAAAGTCAAATGTTTCAAACCAAAAATATAATCGTAGTTACGTATTTTCATGGACGTAATTCAAAAATTGACGCACATACAGAGAAGGAAATTAATGATCTTTTGATTATTTGCATACGAACCGACCTTTCCGTGTAAATATTCAAATACAAGTACGTACATTCATTGACAGGTTTCAGATTAATTGAAAAATCATAGACCACATCATTAAAATAACATTAGCATGTTAGAGTCAATTATGAAATGAATTTAATTTTAGAACCAATTGACTGGCAATCTAAATTCAACTTTCATTTATTTGTTAACAATCTATAATATATTAATTATTCTTATCTTTCAAGATTAAACTTGTCTTCAAAATAACAGAATCGTACTTTAACCAATATATATTACAATCGTTGTTGAAAATTCAACTGAAATCAATAGTTTCTTCCACTAGTATAAAATTAACGCATTTTGGCCCCCGTATAATACGGCATAACTGGCAATTTTTCAACGATGTTCTGTGAACAATGGCTGTTTACCAGTGACCCTGTTGACCCATAAATTTAGAGACTGAAGGTTGTCCTGTGTACATCTGTAATTGTAACACTGTCCTGTATAGGGATTGTGAGAACAGCGCCAGCCAATGGTAGCAGCATTTTCCGGAAATAATAACTGAATATTGTAAGTCAGCAAATATACCATCGTATTTATTTTACAGCTTTGGACAACGGTGGCTGTGCGGTTACAACCAGAAGCAGAGACGAATACAATAAAACAATTATTTATTACTACAGTCAATGCCAAATGGGTAGACGATTTTTGGGAAATTCTGTGTGCTACTTCTGGTTACAATGTGAACAAAGTTTGAAGAATATTTTTAACAAAATAAGAAAGTTAAATTGGAATATTACATATTTCGTTATGTTCAGGCTATTAACAAGCTATGCAAGATGATATCCTTTCTTAAGAACTAATTCCTAGTACTCAAAATTAGTTCTTTTACATCTCTATTTAATGCTATGTATGTAATATGACAACACATTTCGGAAATGACCACTCTCTGCGTGCATGATTTGAACAAAACCCTTCATATTTTCAATTCATATCCTGTTCAATTCTTCACGAATAGCACTTGAGTGTACTGAATAATATAACGACACACTGATTGTTACAGGATGAAAATACGTGACAGACGTGTAGCGTACGCCCAAAATAAAATTCGAACAAAACACCCTTTGCCGTGAGACTCCAATGGTCCGATAATCTGGAATAATGATCTTCCGAATCCACCCTCTACTGGAATACAATAATAACCACTGGTTGGACAGCGGTCAAGCCTGGTTGTAACCAGAAACGAATGTAGGAAACCCGGCAACACGAAATAAATGCACAGTGTCCATCTGTTGTACTTGCATATTGCTTATTTATCAATGTTATTAGTCTCAGATTATGTTAAAAAAAAAACTATGACAGCATAGTAACGAACTGTGAAAAATCGCTACCAATAAGCATTTCAAAACACAGCCGCTAAGAATGTAGCTAAAAATCGATGAAGATGTGTCTTCTCTGTAGCACATGTGCTAGAAATAATACATCTGTCAGTTCTTAGTCATTTTGACGTTTCAAATGGTCGTGCGCCGAACCAAGTTCCTGAACGGCCTAAAAATAACAAAACAACACCGGAATATGTTTACCATTTAAATGTTGCATTCGCCAATAGCGGAGGTAAATGTACGAAAAATTACAGTTTTGTTATTTGTGCTATTAAAGTTAATAGTGACAGAAAGCTGTGCGATTATTCAAAACGTGAAGATTATGATTAAACGTATGTTAATCGTATTTAGACTGCTGCTTATATGTGTTCTATTATAAATTGTCAAAATATTAAAATATTTGTAGAATATAAAACAAATAACTATGTATATTTCGGAATGTTCAATTGCAAATTTTTACTGGACTTTCGTTTCCTAATGAGTTAAGATTTGCTGCAGAAGATAATCTTTCATTATTAATAACAAAGTTAATACAGCGTATGTGTATTTTTCAAGTACTTTCTAATGCGTAATCAGTCTGTACGTAATGAGGTTGCTAATTTGTTTGAATGTGATTCTCATTTGCAAATATGTATGTATGTCTAACGGACAGAATTTAGGTGATGACAACGGGCTAGACACCATTGTTATGTATTATTTTGAAAGGTATATTTAAATATCATAATCAGATTAGACTTGTTCGTATTTTTTTAGACTAGACAGCAGTCAAAAGAAAACAGACAATATTTCAGAGTATAACATTAGTTCTAGATAATTTAATAGAGAATTAGAAAAACTAGCAATCATAACAAGCATTACCCATAAAATATGACACACATAAATGAATACTGAACCATATTTAAGTTTGATATGTAGTGTTTATATTGTAATGTTTCTGTTCTTTTGCTGGGATTTTTCGACGAGGTTCAACTTAAATTTCTTATCAAAATAAACAATATTAAATCTGTTTAGTGGCATTAAGTTATTTAAGAGATAATCAAAATAAAATCACGTGCTAACAATCGTGGTATTAGAATTGACTCTTTTATTTTTACACATTTCCATAGAAGCTAATTGACTTAACAAAAATCAAGTATAACTAATTACAACATACGGACCAAACCCCGGAAAGTGTAAATGACAAAAGTCATCGCTTTT
The DNA here is from genome assembly GCA_963422195.1 of Carabus problematicus. NCBI lineage: Eukaryota > Metazoa > Arthropoda > Insecta > Coleoptera > Carabidae > Carabus > Carabus problematicus. The sequence continues at coordinate 9,319,537 of OY728582.1, read as the reverse complement.
ACAGGACACCAGAGGCACACAAAAAAAAATGCCACAGAGACAAAAAAAATCTGTACGGGCTTGGCCACATGTGATGTGGAAAAAGGAAGTGAGTCGCCATTCTGAAATGGCGTCCACCGAGAACTTTTTACTATGACCCAAGAGAATGTGTAATATGATCGGTCTATGTGCAAAACACCGTGAACACTAAAATACACGATGATGCGCATATTGGGCGAACTGCTGAAGCTGATCCGTAGAATGTTTTAGCGAGAAATTAAGTCTTCTTTGTATGATGATTTATGTATATCGAGTGGTAGATCAACATACCTGTGAACTGCATTGGAAGCTTGGATCTTGCAAATGTGTGAAACTGCTCTTTTTAGTAAGAAATACAATTAAAAAAAAAAGTTTTTCAATTGATACACTTTTATTCACACTCAAATTTAGAAAATATTTATCCTCAGATTTAATATGTTACGATAGCATTTTGATAAATCCATTCTCTTTTATTCAACAAACATAAAAGTATAGTGGAATCCGCTTAAAGTGAACTTGAAAGGAACAGGAATTTGGTTCACTAGATGCGAGTGTACATTATAACGAAAGTATTTAGTACCCATGTTATGTATTTAGTTGGGACCCAGAGATATCGTTATTTACTGTATTTAAATAAGGAAAAAAATATTTTCTACATTTAAGTGCAAATAAAAGTGTTTTTTTGACACGTCCGGGAGTAGTAATCGGGACAGAAGTAAAGCATTTACTCCCTAGGGACAAAAACACTTTCCGTAAGGGAGTTTTTATTATAACAAAGGTTTTTATAAATAAATGTTTGTTGCCATAGTACGCGTTGCATGGAAACATTTTCAAGGGCTTTTAAATATTGCAATTTTCGCTCCGATTTATTATAATTCATTATTTATGAAATTAAGTATTTCTACTCCCGATCGTGGAAAAAATAGTATATACACCTCGAGAGAGACCACCCTTTTTCCCTCGATGTATTTGTAGTCCTCTGGCTTCGCCCTCAGATTTCAAATTACACCTCAGGAAAAATAAGAGGATTCTCTCCCTTGGTGTATAATGTACTATTATATTGAAAAATTTTTTATTATTTATTTTGTTTTCTACTTTTTACTCATTAAAGCGTTAAGCTCGGTACTGACTAGAGCATTTGTGCGCGTAAGAAAGATTTACACGCACGAACGTTCGTCCGGGTCGAAATTTTTGTACACACAACTTTCTTGTTCGTGCTCCTAAAATCCCGCTCCAGCTGTGTGTGTAAGTTGTGCTCGCGCATTAGTAGTGTATAAAATGGCGGAAAATAATGTTTCTTTGACAAGTGCTACATATATAGTAATGCACATAATAATGAAAAAAAAAAGAAAAAACGGTGCTGGATACCACAACTATATCGGAGTAGAAAAACATACAACGAGACAAAATTGCTAGCCGACATAAAAATTCAAGAAACCAGTGGTCACTTTCAAAATTCAAATGTATACATTTAAAAATAATAAAAAGGTGTTTAAATGATACAATTTTTAAAGTTAAATTTTACAAATATAAAACTATTTATAAAAATTATTTGCTATCATTAATTTATGTTCATCAGGCACCTTAAAAGATGTACAGCAATTAATATAGTCTAGGTTTGATCTATATCATTTGTGCGCACTCAAGAACTGAAGGGACTAAACCCCGTCCAGACTGAGCACACAAGTTCTTTGATGTTTTCGAAGAAACCGACAAGCGATGGATAGCGTTCGTGCGCGCACGAATGTGCGCGAATACCAAATTCACCCTGTACTGACTTAAGCAATTTTACGCGCACGAATGCTCTAGTCAGTACCGAGCTTTACAACAGTGAAGACTAAAAATATGTATTATCAATTGTTGTCAACAATGGATTTAGATTATCTATTAACATTTTCTAGAAATCGTTAAATTATAAAAAAATATCTATTTTGATAACTTTCAAAACATCTATTTTCTCTTGTTGATAACTGCAAAGTCGACAGTATAACAAATTCCCATATACATATTTATTTTCTTTTGTTTTGATACATATATCAAATTTGTTTTAAAAAATCCATATGCCCCCTCAGAAAAGAACTCTGATGATTTATACGAGTATGAAATTCAATAAATGTACACCGAGATTTATATGTAGGCAAAATTTCAACTCTATAACTTTCACAGAATCAAAAATTAAGCGTTTAAAAATTGAATGTATAAACTGCATGTATAAATACTAAAGTAAGTTAAATATAAAAGTGTTTTAAAAAATAATGTTAAAAGCTTAAACATCGGAGAATCGAGATTTAAGCCAGTGATTTAAATCGCAATTAAAATCACATGATGTTTTTAAATTAAAATCTGTTATTGAAATCACATTTTTCATTTCATAAAATTGCGTTCATTCAAACTTATTCATCTCAAGTTTAATAAACAAATTAAATTCTACGCAGTGATGGTTAACTACTATTACTAAGAGTGTTTAACAAACAAGGAAAAAATTGTCTACATACAATTATATTTTTTCTTTCTGTTTTAAATTAAGAGAGGATTGAACAATAATTTTTACTAACTGCCAAACTACTCAGATTAGTAAATTAACGAACTAGATTAGATAATATAATTTAAATAAAAAAAATCTAATATAAACAAAAAATCGATGTTTTACACACCTTGTTAAATACTAGTTAATAAAATACGAACACTTCTTATATCTTCTTCTATTTTTAAGTAGAATGACAAAAGTGAAAATGCCATAATCTATGGCTTTTTATTTTACATGCATCAGACTAATAACTCAATATGTTTCAAAGACGGAACCATTCATTATTCAATCGTCCAGCTGACCTAAGTTTTCAAAAAACATATGTTGGTCATTCGCACTTTTGAGTTGCAAATGTGGGCTTTATGCATAGAGGGCTTAAAGAACAAAGTCTTTGGAACATTATGACATTTACAAATGTCCAGTTTTTTGTACCATTGGTCACTTTATCTTGTAAATGACACCATCGGTGAAAAAAATCTGCTAGCTACTTCTTAGAAATGTACTAAATAAGGGATAACGCCCGTAATACGTTACAGTATCTAGTGGTGAACAGCCCTAGATGAATGAAACCGAGCCTACGCTACAACATAAAGAGGAATTTTGGGGGAAACAAATCTATGCTCTTCATTAAATGCATAACAAATTAAATATAACATTTTCCGTCCATTTTGTACAGTCTTTCGGTAAACCTTATACCGTAAACCGAAAAAGGATAGTGCCTTATTTGCATGCCTGCAATACTTTGAAAAATTCGCAACGGTTTATGGCCAGCTCTGAAAGTCGAGTAACAAAAAAGTTTTGTGAATTTACCCATAAGCCTCTGGTGTATGCATGCATAGAGTGGTTGTAAATCAAGCAAACTGCGCATATTTCGTGGTCACAGACAGACAGACAGGGTTGTTGGAAATTCCAAGACCTACTTGACTTTTCGAGTAAAGAAAATACAGACGTATTTTTCCAAAACACCTGAAGCGCAAATCAGTTTGACTATAAAAATAATACCAAAAATTCCCAATTTCACGGAAATGTCATGTTTTACACTAGAAAAATAACCGCTAATTGTGGAATTAGTCAATTATCCCTACGGCCAAACTGACAATGATTATTTCAGAGTTTTATCTTTATAATTAGAAATCATTCGGGAATCTCATTTATATAGTATCTAATTCCAGTATTAATGTTACTAGTTTTTTAACGTAATGTCTGCTAAAAACTATATAAAGTTCGAGCAATTTTGTCTGTAAAAAATAAATAAATAAAACGAATGATGTAAAAAGTAATGTCGAAAAGCAATATAACGAAAATATGTGTGCCGCAAAACTGAACAATTGGCCGTTCTTTAGCAGAAAATAAAACTAGAAAGAAAGTTTTTAGTTCGTCGAATGGCATTTTCACTTTTTGGTGAGCGCTCCAAGCTGAAGAATGCTGTACAACAAAGGCAATAACGACAATGTCCGCAGTAACTTATTGCTGCAATGATCTTTTTAACTTCTACGATTCTTGCGCAAAAATAGCACAGCACTGTGGGCCATAATTCACGGAAATGAGGTAGTTTTCTACAAAATAAGTCATCGGCAATTGACACACACATATAGCTATTGACAAGTGACATTATATATATATATATATATATATATATATATATATATATATATATATATATATATATATATTCACAAGTAAAGGTGTGCCACCGTATTAGTATATTAAACAGTAATTTATGCCAATATTAGATTTAAAATGTGCCATTTTCAAGGACATTCGCAAAATAAATTCATTTCATAAACATGCATACATAATTAGTACAAATGTCAGTCCTTTCCGATCCAAATTGAAACAAGATATTTCAATAAGGCAGATCTGTTAAGAAATAAAATAAGATGATTTTTGCCGCAGAATGTACTTGGAGAATAAAAACAAAATTCTTATCTTTCTGCAGGGAATGTACTCCCCCGCTCAGTGAGTCACCCCCTCACGTACACGGGGAGAATATATAAAGAACGTCCCCTTCAGATCTACCGCCCTCTAACCACCTCAATCTCCCCGCTCATAGTCCCACGCAATGGTGATATCGCAGCATCGGCCATTTTAGATTTTATTACCCCTGCGATACTAAAACTTATCGATTCTTTCAATTCTTCGGCCGGGCAAAATTAATCGTCAACTTTCGATAAACATAAAAAAAAACTGATGTCGTCTCTTGCGATCGGATAAACATTATAGTCTGTATTTTATTATTTGCAAGAATAGATGGCCATTTTAACTTACAAATTAAACAAATGAGAATTGTTTATCGAAATGCTATAGTAAAAATATCTAAATGATTAAATATTGCCATCATAATATTATCAAATATTAACTGTTTATTTGAAAATTTTCAACAACATATTACTGCATAATTAAGTTCACAAAAACTTTCCGTTCTACAATACACAAACTATTGACAGTATTTTGGGAGAAAATTGATAAAAATAAATCTGTTTGTTCTAGCCCTCGCGATATCGTTTGTTGATTCTAAAAACGAAAGCATCTATTCGAGACCTTTGCCGAAAGTGACTCATATATAGATTTTATACAAATGTATAATGTAAACAAAGCTTATTTTTTCTTTTCAAAATGTCTATTTATTTAACTTTTGTACACATAGCCGATAATTTTGAATAATCAGAGGAGGCGTTTTGTTTGTTCCTTGAATTGTTTTTATCGTAAATTACTTAAAAATACGTTGAGTCTGGTCAGGAATTTCAATTATATTTCTAGATAATATTGTTTAGTAAACAATATGTTTGAAATTGTAATCTAACATGCATTAAATTCTGCTGAACAATACGCTTCAAAATAAAACATAATTATTTTTAGAATAGTAATTGTAAAATAGACATTATTTTCATAGTTATCCAGTACCTTAAAAAATCTGGTGTGGTCCCCACACGACTTTCTTATACACATATATGTATATCGAAACGCAATTTAAATTGACACATACTTGACATTTCAAATGCGTATTTCTGTTAATATTTTGTTTCTGTTTTGTTTTAATAGCATAAAAGGATGATATTTTGAATACAAGCCAATATCTTATTATATAAAGCGCTAAGGTCCTGCTGCTGCTGCTCAGCGCCAGGGAGCGTTTTCATTGGGCGTTTTGCTGATAAAAGCAAAACAAACTAAGCCGACTATAAGTGCAAGAGGCGATGTTTTGTTTATCTGGCAAAGCACTGTTTTCTGTCATTGTCGTCGAACGAATTGACATTTGATTAATAGAGTTTTATTAAAAGTGTACCGACGTACATATTTAAAGGCATGTAAGTTAAAAATTTGATATTCAAAGTATTTATGTAGTGACCTGCATTGAGATCATATTAAAGATATAAAATATCAACAAAAAAATAATAATAAATATTTCAAATGGATTACGTTACTGAAGGTTTTTTTTACATATCCGTAATTAATATTTTTCCGTTGTATGACAGGCATTTAACCTAGTATAAATATATTTTACGCAAAATTAGAAACAGATAAACCAAAAATTCCAGATCATTTTAGAATATTGTTTTCTACTTCTACTTGAAAATTTTTTCCATATCTCTTTTAGTGTCTCAAATAATTCGAAATGTTTAATTTTGATGTTCGGTAAACTTCCTCTTCCGGTTGCGCAATTATACCAGAAATATAATCAGCTCTTCATATAATCAAAAACTTTTAAATATGAAGTTTCATTGTCCTACCTTTTCTCGTTTTTTAGATAATGAACATACGGACGCGCATCCATCCACACACACAAATGTACAAATAGTCAAAACGTATTCAGAAAACCTCAAAACATATTTCTATCAAAATCTCACAATCGACATTTTTCATGATTCCATACTTTCTTTATGCTATGCATAAGAAAGTTAAAATTAAAATTTGAATTACATTTACTTTCAATTACGAACACCTATTTCGCACAATTGTTCATCATATTACCGTTATACATATGCGCCGCATTATGGCTGTATATTTTCAACTCTCCAGACTTTATTTTGAAGGTTTTCTGTTACCATTTTACAGTACTCCAATTTTACACAGCAGCAATATAACAGTACCCTTACATTCTCATTCACACCCCCCATAAATAAACGGATCCAGGACTTTTTGGCAAGGGGTAAATTAGTGCAGGCAGTATTCATAAAAATATAAAATGACGCCAAAGGTAGTAATCGCTAGGGATTAGAAACTACAGTATAAAAGAAAGCAATGAGTTTTCGGAGAATTCGAAATGTAAAGTTAATGATTTCCATGATTATGATGATGTGACGTGAATTACTAAAATATTTTAAAGTATTAAAACTCGTAAATATGTATAGTTTATTTGTCATTCAAACTTCAAATTTAAGTTGTGAAATAATGTTCAATGAACTACGAGATTTGTACACATATGTCTTTCGTTTTAGCATACAGATAATAAACTAGATTTAGCACAATAACTCATCGCTCTCGTGCAGGTAAAAATATAATCTCTTTCAACCCTTTCGGCACTAAGATTGTATCCAAAAAGTGTCACTTTATGACACCTTTTTAGTTCAAGGCCGTATTGGCAATACATATTTTTCTTATGTACAGTCATAACTAAATTTGTATACCTTATAGTTATCATATTGGAAAACTCTGTATAATTTCCAGCTCTAGATTCTTATTTTGTCTTACGGGAAACTTAATAATAGATATGTTAGCGTTTTATTAATTATAAAAATAGGTCAAATCATTCAAAAAATATTGATATGACGTGACCTTTGACGATAAATGGCTTAAAGGATGGCTTTCAAACGGATCATTCCTTAACATTTAACAAAAGAAAACCGCAAAACCAGTATCATTAACTTATAAATAATGAAACAAAGAGAGGGTAAGGCATAGGTACTGCACTCTGTAGGCAAAAAGTTCGACTATGTAGTCTGCGCTCAATTCAATAGATGGCAAGACTTTAGTATATATGTATGTTATACACAATACACCAAGACTTAATAATTAATAAAATCAAACAGTCAATTTTAATGTAGATTTAAATGTATACTGTTCGTTCATTTGTTATAGTATTAGTTTACATTTCCTTTCCGAATTCGTTATAGTAAAGTTTTTCACAAAACTTCTTTAAAATAATGTTCAGGGCCAGGACGAATATTTCCATAATCATTTATCATCCATTCTTTTTCCCTATTTTAACGAAAAACAACAATATTGTGTCAAAGAGTTTTTCTAGAATTTCGCTTGCCGTGACTAAGCTGACAGTTTTATTGCTTTCAGAAGAATACGGACGAGATGAGGCAACGACCCGTATGCAAATAACCATATTTTAAAAGGGTATTATCCACTTCAATCCATTCTACGTTCTAACACTTTCATCTTGAAGGTTGAAATGTAAATAGTTTTTCCAGTAACAGAATTTTTGTACCGGATGATGTTGAGCACGTAACTTATGTAGTCATAAATATGTGTAATTACAGAAAGAAACTGCTTAATTTACATGTAAACACTGCGTTTTGTTTTCCCAGAAGTTCTTTGACACTTGGGAATACAGTTAAAAAGATGGCGTCGTACAACGGTAAAGTTGTTAAATATTGATTAACACTCTTGAAGTTTTGGATACGGTTCCGTGAACTATTGAACTGTACACTCAAAATTACTAATTTCAGCCTAACTACAGAGATTAGTTTTAAATAATTACGGATTGCAACATGATTATAAATATTGGCGGTCATATTGAATGAATATATGATTATAGAGAATATGTCTGATATTAAAATATTGAAGAAATATTTAAGCAAAAATATTTGAAATAGTAATAAATATTACGATATATAAGTACACTTACACATTTTTTTATTTCTAATTTATGTTAAGTATGGTACACACGATAAAAAACATAATTGGTACTTGATAATAATAATTGCTTTCGCAAAATGAATATAAATTGTTTGTTCAGATATCAACTGTCAATAGTTGCTCTATAATTGTAGAGTTTTTTATTTCACTTCTAATATTACAGTAGGCTTTATTATAAAACAGTAGCTTGCTTGACGTTTGCAACTAACTTGAAAGGATGCATTCATACAACATCCGTAGCAGTAAAATTATATACCTAGATCTTGTTAGAACGGAAGCATTATAAGCACACACATTATTAACAATGGCCGACGATTCGCTGGAAGTTGAAAAAGATGTGTTGCCTTTTTATCCGGGCAGTACGCCGCGTGGTATGCGCTGGTTTGACTTGACAGTTCTCACGCCGTTTCAGCAAAAACAACTCAACGAGTTGAAGGTAGATACAATCAGAGAGAATAATCAGTATCTTGCAAGACATCCCGAGGTAAATTATAGCGTAAGAAATATGTACATGATGACATTAACCAGTTTGAAATATATTTTCCTTAGATACGAGCATTAATTTCGCTCTTTGTACAATCAGTTCTACGAGATAAAAAGTTAGGAACACCTATACACGTTCTTGCACAGAGATTCTTCACAAAACCCAAACATAAATTGGAAAAAGAAGTAATGAAATATTTAGAAGAACGCGTAAGTTTTATAATCTACTAAAACACCTACCCGGTTTTAGATTAAATATTTTAAGGGCGAACCTTTGAAGAAAGAAGGTGATAGTGCTATTAACATACGACCTGCGGAATCGGAGCCTACTGAAACTCAATCATCCTATCAAGGACTGTACACATATCTGTCTTACATCGATATGCAATCTGCTCAAGAATGGGAACACGAATGGGCGTCTTATGAAACGGTAGATTGTCCAGTGCCATCTATGGATAGTTCAATGAATTATTCTGATATACCGTCATATTTAAATGATGCCATGATTGGATCCACAACAGAACTTGATGAAAATGATAGAAAATTGAGGTGAAGATTAATTCTCTCATGTTATGCAATATGATCTTTTCTTTATTATATAATCCTTGTGTTGTACTCAGCAGTGTTAATATTCATGAATCAACAAAAAGTATGGCATCATTATTCCTAGCTCCGAATAATTCAAGAGAGGTAATTGGAAACGTCGAAGAAATACAGGCCATTGATTTGTTTAAAAGTCCAGAAGACTTGAAGTCCATATGCATGATGGAAATTATGAATTACATTGTCGAAAATGTTTTTACTGAAACTAAATGAATTATTTATTGTAAAATTTTCATACTGATAATAGAATTTTGATGATCACAATAATATATTTGTTAAAATAAGTTTACTGTTCATGTATAAGAGTACATATGTACGAATTTTTTTTCAATTTAAATAGAATTCTTAGCTACTATGTGTAAAAAACACTAATCACGGTAAAAAATAAATTACTTTTAGTTCTTGAACCTGTTTGGCCATAAAAGCTTTACCTGTACATATAATATACGTGGGAGCGTACACACATACATACATACACAGACCTCATGCAAACATTTCCTAATATGTGAGATAACTGTTATAAAGATGATTTCAAGCGTTTTTTCGCACGTTTATTTTTCATTTTAACAGCTGTTCTTATAATGTCGTTATTCTAAACTTCTATTGACATAACGAAGAATCATTATTGACATATTTTTTTCCAACGCCAGATAACAAATAGGTGCAGAAAAGTAAATATGAATAATTCATTTAAATAAATGAATAACTGATTTGTCAATAATTAACTTAGATTAAGACAGGAAGAGGTATTTCTAAGGAAATAGTTCCTTTAAAGTCAACTGCGTTGTTCAGATGTATTTAATTAATATAGATTTTAATGAGCTGAGAAAAAAAAATAGTTTTGGTTATGTTAATAAGGTTATAATTAAAATTGTACATTTTCTAGTTCATAATATCTTATAAATTAGAAATAGCTCGAATGAATCATATATTACTGAAATTCAATCATAAATAAATATGAGAACAAATTATTGTTTTTTTATTGCAATTATTATGAAAATAGTTGTTGTCCGTGACAGTGATAATGAAAGTAAAGATTTGTAGGAAGTGATGAAAGGATTCATCACATACCTGTCTGCTTGATGTTTGCACTTGACGTGAGTGAGAAGTGGAAGAGGTATATAAAAGAGACAGTGATCTGGCAAGAGAATAGTCTTCGTTCATCTTACGTAGCACAAGCATCTCATCTCATACATATATACATTATGTGAGTATACATACATTACCTGTTTTTATTCTTACTGCGATTAATAAATGAAATTTAGTGTTAAGTATACATAATTAAATAATATACTTCTATATTATATAATAGATTTCTAAGACGAGGTTTAATCACGAACGACAATAACGCATCTGCCATTAATGTTATTTAACAGGTAAACAAGATAGTTTGATGCGAGATTTAAATTGAACCTCATGACAGAAACGCGACGTATTGAAATAACAATAATAACTCCAGTTTTTAGCAAATACATAATTTAATAGTACATGTGTTACAATACTATTTAGCTTTGATATTATAACGGTTATCAGAAAATTTAATATTATTGGATTGTATATGCATGTAGGCAGAACAAGTTAGTAGTTCTGTAAAATTAAATATGCGACTCCACGCGCGCTCAATGAACCGTTAAAAATACAACTGTGGACGACTAAAATCACATGTTACAGTACAACATAAGTCTTCACATTCCTTCTCTTTGGATAAAGTGTGCGCGTATGTTAGATAGTACAATTCCGAAAACTTGATTATTAAAAAAACGCAGTACCGTTTGACTAATACTACTAACTTTTGATTTATGAGACGTTTCGCGTAAATCGTAATTCAAAAAGGTATGAAAATTGTTATATTATTAAGTGCTATTGGTTTTACAGTTGTTTATAATACTTTTTTAAAGATTTAATATTTGTACAGAATCTATGAATGGCAGTTTATTTTCTAGGTCAATAGAATTCAATTGTTTATGCGTAGCGATTTTACTACGCACTTTGCTAGAAAATTGCAAACTTGACATTATGACGCAAAATTCATTCATAAATTTATGTCTCCATATCCGGTGCGGATGTAAATAAAAAATCTAAATATTTCAATTCAAAACAAAGTTGATTTGTATATAATAAGTGGGTTTAACAATACCCTTCATTCATAAGTGAATTGTATATTAGTATATACATACATACACAGCTATATTCATATTGTTGTTACGTTTCAGTGCTACAAAATGAAGACGTTACTGTTAGTATTTACAATAGGAGTCGTTGCTGTAACTGCTTTTGGAGGCAATGAAGATAAATTTATCAAAAAATACGCCATGATGAAAGTAAGTATGGGTTTTATTTTTATCAATATTAATTATGGTTTATTATACGAATATATGTTTTGTAATCCCATTTCGATAGATCTATGAAAGCTGCTTTGGATCTGAAGTTGTCAAGCAAATACGACAAGAAATGAAAGCAGCCTGCGCGAAATGCGCAGCCATGGAAAATCCAGAAACACCACCTGCACCACTACAAGAACACACAATGACACCAGTAGTACAAGGTGAAAATCATCAAGAATCAACGAAACACGACGCGGTGAACACTGAAGATGAAAATTCAGTTCACCCGAAACCTGTTTTCGATCCGACTAAGTTGCATCAAGCTATTTTAGCGTACAGACCGGTAAATTATCAATTATCTTCGATCGTTGATGTAAACATATATGATAATTATCGAATGTTTCAGAACCCGTACCAACCAACTTTCCGTCCTTTCACTCCAAATAATGGATTCTATCCGGGTTTTGTTAGTTCTGGACCAATGTTTTATCCCGGTAATCCAAATGGATTCCAAGGTGGACCAATGCAATATACACCCTCCTATCCACAGTTTCCATTCTTACAACCAGGATTTTTCGGCGGTGGCCAAAGGATGTCAGTAAGTTTACCGTTTTATTGTCATTAAATTTACAGATACTAATTTATTATTATGTTTATAATAGCGTGAAATGGATATTAAAAGCCAATTAGAAGCACTAACAGCTCGTATGAGCGGCCGTGTACGAAACGTCACTTGTGTAATGCAAGAATTAGGATACTTAAACGACAACTTAGAGCCGAATTACGAGAAAATTCAAGCGAAAATTGGCACTCTACCCATTCCCGACGAATTGAAACAAGATATTCAAGATGGTGTACAGTTTTGTCAGCAGTTCTCGGTGAGTTTATATTGAAATATCTCGAAAGTTCTTGAGTTCTTTACCACATACTTTTGATAGCAATGTGTACCCGAGATGAAGAGAGAAAAGTCCCCGCTATCAAATGAACTTATTCGACCAATGTTCTTCTTCCGATGTTACAAACATAAGAAGCTCGAAGCATGTGTAATGAAGGACGTACGAGAACGTTTCAGCGGAGATGGTGACGACAATATGGACGAGCCGGAAGTGGAAATAAGAAGAACTGGCAAAGCTGAAGGGATGGAAGACAGAGAAGTGGACCACTTGGCGTCGTCGATGTACGAATTCTTGTACGGAAGTGACAGCATGGACTTTGACGCCATTTTATAACAAATTTCAAACCAAATTATGTAAATCAAACGATAGTAATTATTTATTCTATTTATTACGAAATGTGCATTGAATTTTGGCAATGGAAAGGAATGTATTTTTATTGCTAAAATTTGATAAGATAATAAATAAAAACACATTGATTATTTATTGTCATATAGATTTATTAAGACATATAATAAACATTTTAATATAATACTTTATTGTATACAATTTTATTGTCATCACTCATCATTATTATTGTCAGTTGCTTTTAAAGCGAAATATTCTTAAAAAATGTTTATAGATTCACATTTAAAAATTATTTATTAATCTTTTTTCTTAATTTCAACTAAATTTTCATCCAACTCCGGTTCATATTTTAACAACTTTGCGTATTTTCTTAACAATTTATTCCAATAACAACTAATATCTTTCATTTTTAAGTTTTCCCATATAGTTTCAAAACCGCGATGTGCGATTTTTTTAACGATTTGATCGTTTTCTTTGGCGAATTCAATCAAATGTTTAATTTCTTCTTTACTGGCTTTCATATTTACTGGAATGTAATGTACCCACGGTTTCAAAGCGGAATAAAAAAATTCCAACCATTCATTGCCTACATGGAATACAAGAGATTTACACAGAAATAAATGTTTCAATCGAAAACTCGCTGCTACGCCCCTGAAATTGAATAAGTACTTAAATTTGCAATGTTCCTCCAATGACACTTCACTAGCAGGAGGCGCGTGCAATGTGTCCTAAAACAAGGAGTCATAAAATATTCAGATCTAAAATACCTAGCAGTAAATTTTGAAATCTAAACTTAGCAGGCCTACAATAATTACACGTGTTCTTTATTTACCGCATCTGATTTCCATGCTTGATTTTTCGTGTACTGTGCATCAACTAAATCGGGATTTTCTCTTGATAGCAGAACCAGAGGGTCTCTTTCTGAACTTGTACGGGATCCACGAAAAAATGCTTTACTATCTTTTTTATTCCATGGATATTTATCGGACGCTTTCGTTAAACTAGACCTGTGTTGATCCCATCGACCTATAAACTGTTGATTACAAAATATTCGAATGCTTAAAATACTTATTTAATATTACCTAAACCTCTCGGATACAAAGATATAGCAGGACCTCCTTCCCAAAAAGACCAAGCCGGATACATAATGTCATTATATTCATTGGTTTTGCTAAACGATAACACTGGACCGGGTGTGTAACTCTTGTGAATTTGCGGGTAATCTCTTGTGTTAATAATGAGATCAAGATTCGGCAACTTTGGTGCAAGTTTAAGTAAGAAATATTCTATTCCCGCGCATCTTGACGGGAACAGACAGTCTGTATCGCGATACAGTCTTCCATTTATTATTTGATATTTGGTTCCTCTGAAATAAATTAGTATTCTTAATTGTATACACCAGATTTTGAAATTATTTTTATTTACCTCGTACGAACTGCATTTATCATACTTTGTGTTATACCATTTTGTTTAAACGGTTTGAGATTCTTCGTTATGACAGACGAATAACAAGTACAATTGGACGAATCACATGGAGTATAAGATTTCACAGCACTTTCTATTGTATCCAGGAGTTTTGAGTATTTATTGTTTGTTTCTAGAACATAAAGCATTGTTTACATATGAATATGATATATTAAAGATATGTCAAACCTTTTGAATATATATTTTCTTCTCGATTATCGCAATTTTCTTTGTGGTCTGGACTGCATTGATCATCTGCACTTAAAACTAATGTGAAATTGCAAAAAATAAGAAACGTTACGAAGTTCATAAACATTTTGTACTACATTGCCATGTGTAATATATATTTTACCGGCACTGTCAGATTTGACAATCAAGGACACATGAGAATATAGTTGTACCTCTTAAATAAAATAAATGAGGTTAACTTACTACATTATTCTGTTATTCATGTGTATTCAACGAACGATAGAATATTAATTTTGGAATATTGGACTTTTATTCATACGTAAGAATAATAAGAAGTACAATGTTGAACGTCACTTTTTATTTTGAAATGTAATAGGCATAAACAAGCCTCTTCTAACAAAGTTTTATTTTGTTTTTTAAAGTAAAGTTAAGTAGTTATTTAAATACTAGGCAACTATTTCAGTTACTATTTCACTGCAAAAATTTCGCTGTGTTAAAAATGAGTCAAAGAAAGAAAAGTGCTCCACGGTACATGGGTTCAACAACATCCAGTGCCACTAAACATACTGAAAGAAAACTAGGTGGTACACCAAAACATAACATATCCAAATGTTTGGACACAACTAATGTATCTACCAGCAGTCGTGCCGAATCTGTGAGTTCCAATTGCAGTACAATATTGTCTGTTACACATACAAATCCACCACAGAAATACGTGCAACACAAGTTAGATATGGTATACAACAAGTATCTACAGAATAAGGCACTTGATATTTACTTGACGACGAAATACAAGGAACTGGAACGTAGTATTGATGTGCAACTGTCACATTTTGAAGAAATCTATCAGAGTTCGGTCGAAGATGACGAAAACAAGAAACGGCTGTTACGAGATATACAAATGGTCCAAGATGCAGCACTACGAATACAATTCTTAGAGAACGCGTTGGAAAAAACATGCAACATAATCACTGATGAAGAGTTTACGAAAAAAGTCGAAAATTTTAATCAACAATTACATATCATTTGTGATAGGTTACCATTAAAAAATTTTGAGTTTGAACAGTGCGAAGAGAACTATACAAAATTAGAACATGTTTTAAAGGAAATGTCAACGATTTTAAATCAAGTAAGTGGTGATCGGGATAATGATTTATTGGTAATCCTTGATGGTATTTGTAAAATCAGTGATTTACTACTGAAATTGAGGAAAAATCGCGAAATTGTGCAAAATTATCATACGAAAGTTAACACATTAACACTGAGGGCTGCCTCCTTGGAATTGTCGAAGAAATATAAGTGAATGTATAGTGTATTTTTATACTTTTATAATTATGTTAAGATGTAGATTGTTGTAGAAATGCAGACAGAAATAAAAAAAAAATATATTTATTTAATCGCGTAGTAAGTACATTTTATTTTTACAATCGATTATATTGATTCCCGTTATTATGGGCTCCGTTATAAACGCCCATAGCACAATACACAAACGGAGAGATTGCAGCCATGAGTAAACCAGCACCCAACGCGGGCCTATATAATATCCACGCTACGGATATAACCGTCAGAGATACAGAGAAGGAATAAACTACATTTGCACTGGTTGTAACTTCATTTGAGATCATTCGATTTAATAATGGTAAGTGGGACACTAAAATCAAACAAATAAATAATTTTAGAATTCAGTCAACTTTGATCACCAATCTAAAAGGTATTGAACAATTGCATTGTATTTAAACATGTTAATACAGATATGTACATTTAGCTTTATTTGGGGAAATGTAGGAAATTTAACCTTACAAGAAGGGATAGTGGGTAATCCAATAATATCAATTTGTACTTACGTATAATATGTATTAATCTTGCCAGACAGTTCGTTGCCGCAAATAATAAGAACCAGCCCAAGGCTCTGATTTTCCAAGTTTGCCAACGGCTGTCGGAGTGTTCTTTGCGGAACATTTCCGTAACACTCATCTGGCCTTGTCGCAGTAGTAAGATTTTATGATTTTTAGTTGTATAAAATGGTACAAGAGTTCCTTGTTTCTGTTGTGCGACTATGCTTATCTAAATATCAAATAAAATTAACAATACATTAGATTTAATTTAATGTTAATATTATTACTGTATCTGCCATATGTCCAGCATAGTAGAACTGTACACGAATATCACCAACTTCTGGTTTCCAAACGTCGTTACAGTGATAATAAATGCCCAGATGTAACTTGACATCTCGTCTCTCGGGCCGTTCATCACTCGTTACTTCTACATAATCCGTGAACAGATTCTTAAGTTCCAACTCAATAGCCATATCGCCAACTTTGGCTATTGGAGCAATGTATGTGTGTGTTTTTAACGGGATTTCTCTAAAAATGTATATACACAATAAAATTAGGTTTCAATTAGTATAGGAACGACTTGGTAAATTTACTTGGGATTGTGATGCCCCGTTCTTATGTAAAACCTACTACTATCAACCAATTTATCCCGCCATTCTGTTATATACGAGTAACTAGTTTCCGTTTGTTCGGTAACTGTATCGCCAAAATTTCTTTCTCTGCAACATTAAATTTCTAGATAACTAGAAACTTTGACAACCAATTTTAACCTAAAATATATTACATCGTTTCTTCAACCCACTGATACATTTGTACCCTTCGTTTTAATTTCACTGCCTGCACGGATATACCATAATCAGGTTCTGTCAACGGTTCTTCAATATTCAATTCCCCTGTGATATGAATTAATCTTCCATCGTATTCTGGGTTGATCTTGTCGTAAGGGTTAAGTGATATTACATTACTAAACGCTTCATCCAAAGTATGAGCTGTTTGTACAGCAATGCCCTAAAAGTATCGAAAATAAACATTAATTCGTACATTTACAAAGCATCAAATACATTTACTTACTTCGTTCCAAATTAATAACCAAATTCCAAACGACAATAACAGGAATCCAATTACTGAAGTCACCCAGGATCGTTTAAATTCTTCCACGAGCGGAGAATTCATTTTTGAGTATTATTTATTCATTAAAGTTAATTTAAATTACATCTTTAAGTTGTAATTGAAATGACTTAATAAGTCAATAAAGTTACGATTTACTTTTTTATGTAACAACTTCACATTTCAGCGACTGACTGACAACTAAATCAGTAGCGCCTGGCATGTAGGTAACTGTAGCAACACATCTGCATTTAGTGGTGCATAAAACCCCTAGATACATATTTGGAGCGTGTAACTAATTAAACATCGTGATAATAATGTGATAACGTCTACAATCAAACTAAAAAATCGGTGAGTTGAGATCAGCAAGTATTACAGCATGTAAATTAAGTGGAATTTAATATTATTTTATGCATGTTAACATGTTCTAAACACCTGGGAGGTTATATTGATTTATAAGCTTCAGCTTGCAGTATTAACTTGGCTAGCTTCATATGACATGCGGATTTGCGCTCAATTTAAATTTTAGTTCATTTCAGAAATATTGTTTTTATTTATAATCATAAGATCTGTAATTGACATTGTTTATGACATGGTTCAGTACATTATTATTTGAAATAAATAATAGTACATTATACACCAAGGGAGAGAAACCACTTATTTTTCCTGAGATGTACATCGAGGGAAAAATGGTGGTCTCTCCCGAGGTGTATATACTATTTTTTCCACGTTCGGGAGTAGAAACACTTAATTTCATAAATAATGAATTATAATAAATCGGAACGAAATTGCAATATTTAGAAGCCTTTGGAAATGTTTCCATGCAACGCGTACCATGACAACACACATTTATTTACAAAAACCTTTGTTATAATAAAAACTCCCTTATGAAAGGTGTTTTCGTCCCTAAGGAATAAATGCTTCATTTCTGTCCCGCGTTTGACGCCATAGAAACCGACTTCTACTCCCGGACGTGTAAAAATATTATTTTTCTTCATTGCCCATTTCTGTACGATTATTACATTGAAATGCGTGTTTGTAAGTAATAATTGATTGATATTTTCAGCTTACAAATGAAAAATGCGTGCAGTTGTCGTTTCGATATGGGTATTTGTAAATCTAGTCGTTTTAGGAATGGGAGGATACATTTACTTGCTCTGGTCACAGTACTGGCTATATGTAGAACGGCAAAGTCAAAATATTATAACTACACGGAATATCTATGACCAACAAATATACTTCTATAACCACGGTTATCCTAACGAAACGAAACCAAACCGATCCGATATCCATGTGGTTCGTAAGAAACACACTGTTCGAGATATCAAGAATACTACGGTGACACTGATCAAAAACAGCAAGCCACGTTTTCCAAATTTACAAAACAAGGAACTCCCGTTGGACACTAATCGCTACAAGTGTTTTCAAAATACCACTGAAACAGATTGCGAACGCAAGACTACGAATTTCAAAAATGAACTATTATACGAATTGAGAAGAGTTTTCAGTGATGAGAGTAATGTTTTCAAGTCAGGAATGGACATGCACAATCCGTACAATGTTATGTTTGTTGGTAAACGCGGTAACCATGGTGACAAGACATGGAAACAACTGATGTGCGAATTGAAGAGTGTTCAAGTCAGAACTGTTTTACGATCAGATTCACCGTTTAACAAAGTTGACATTGGAAAACATTTCCCGCGGAAGGGATTGTTTGAGAGACGCCATTTTAATACGTGCGCGATAATTGCGAGTGCTGGCTCGCTGCGTAATTCTTCTCTTGGTGCTTTAATAGGTAAATATATAATAATTGTTACAGGAAATAGTACATTATATACCATGGGAGAGAAACGTCTTATTTTTCCTGAGGTGTACAAATACATTGAGGGGAAAATGGTGGTCTCTCCCGAGGTGTATATACTATTTTTCCACCATCGGGAGTAGAAACATTTAATTTCATAAGTAAAGAATTATAATAAATTGGAGCGAATTTACAATATTTAGAAGCTTTTGGGATGTTTCCATGCAACGTACCATGACAACAGACATTTATTTACAAAAAGTTTTGTTATAATAAAAATTCCCCTAGGGAAATTGTTGTGTTATTTCGCCCCTAGGGAGTAAATGGTTTACTTCTGTCATAATTTTGATGTCATAGAAACCGACTTCTACTCCCGGCCGTGGAAAAATACACTAATACCTCTAGCGCTCAGAATATGTTCGTACACAACGAAGCGCTAAGAGAAACAATGTTAAATAAGATCATTTTAACACGATATAAATATACAATATTTAGTTATTTTAACTATATTTTTCACATAAACTTACAAAATGAAATACATATGAATACATACTTTACTTTTTGCACTCGGAGGTTCTGACTCTTCTGAAATAAATTATGCGTATGGTATTAATATGTAGAGAAGCACATAAATATTAACACTAAATACTTAATCAAATATATAGTATAATAAATTAAGTCACACATTAGCACGCAGGTCTGTCTATGTCGGACTGGTTATGTCACTTCCCTTTTAGGTAACGTCATTTTAATTTGAAAATTATATTAGAATCGAAATTATTGCTAATTTATTTTAAAATAATATATTAATACACCAAGGGTGCGAAACGTCTTATTTTTCCTGAGGTGTAATTTGAAGCCCGAGGGCGAAGCTAGAGGGTTATAAATGTTTCGAAAGAAAAATGGTGATTTCTTTCGAGTTGCTCAAACATTCCCAAAGGCTTCTAAATATTGTAGTTTCTCTCCGATTTATTATAATTCTTTATTTATAAAATTATGTGTTTCTTCTCCCGATCGTGGAAAATAGTACATTATACACCAAGGGAGAGAAACCTCTTATTTTTCCTGAAATGTAATTTCAAGCCCGAGGGCGAAGCCAGAGGGCTACAAATACATCGAGGGAAAAATGGTAGTCTCTCCCGAGGTGTATATACTATTAAGTAGAAACACTTAAT
Organism: Carabus problematicus; assembly: GCA_963422195.1. NCBI lineage: Eukaryota > Metazoa > Arthropoda > Insecta > Coleoptera > Carabidae > Carabus > Carabus problematicus. The sequence continues at coordinate 9,298,905 of OY728582.1, read as the reverse complement.
TTCATAAATAATGAATTATAATAAATCGGAGCGAAATTGCAATATTTAGAAGCCTTTGGAATAGTTTCCGTGCAACGCGTACCATGACAACAGACATTTATTTACAAAAACCTTTGTTATAATAAAAACTCCCTTAGGAAAAGTGTTTTCGTCCCTAGGGAATAAATGCTTCATTTCTGTCCCGCGTTTGACGCCATGGAAACCGACTTCTACTCCCGGACGTGTAAAAAAATATATTTTTTCATATTACGTATTAAACTTTATGTATAAATCGAAATAGGTAAATTTTAATCAAATTATAAATATATGTTCCTCATGTGGCTTTTACTAACGAAATCGATGTTCCTCGTTCCCTTCATTTTATCGCGTTATAACGAATCAACTTAAATTTAATGCTTTCTAAGGGTTCAAGAAAAATCACGTTATAGCGAATCACTGTTAATCGAAGTGGCGTTAAGCGGGGTCTTACTGTACTGGCATTTTAGCAAAATTAGATTAATACTTCCATATTTCAGTTTTCCTCTGGAATGCATAGGAAATGACTGCAGACATAAAAACACAATAATTTTTGCGCTTTGTGGTTGACTATTTAAATATGAAATTTGCGTCAAACATTTCAGGAAGTATTAGAATGTAATAAAAAGTTAATTTAATTTAATTCCGTATACGGCATAACTACGAATGCGGTTTGACCCGATTACTGCTTAAGGAAAAGTATACCGAATATTGACATATTTGGTTAATGGATGAACAATTTTATTTGCGTTTCTCGTGTGCTATTAATAAATGTAGGAAAATGCCCAATAATAATAGATAAGATACAATGAGACAGACATTTGTCTGACATTTTAAATGTTTTTACATGACGTATATTGTAATATTACAATATTAACATATTATACATGTATATATATATTTTTTTCAATTTTTAGATTCACATGATCTTGTCCTCCGATTTAATCACGCACCAACAATCGGATATGAGAAAGATGTCGGCAAAAAGACAACCATTCGTATTGTCAATTCGCAAGTTATAACCAAACCTGAGTTTGATTTCCTCAACTCTGACCTGTACCGCAACATAAACTTGCTAGCATGGGATCCCAGTAATTACACGTCATCTCTGGAGGACTGGTACAAAAATCCTGACTTTAATCTATTCCCGGTGTTCGCTGAATACCGCCAGCGATACCCAAGATCAAGGTTCTTCCTGCTGGATCCAAGATCGTTATGGAACCTATGGAACTTTTTACAGAGAAATTCACCGAACAGGTTGAGAAGAAACCCACCTTCATCTGGTTTTCTGGGTAATGTATTAAACTAGGGGTAGATCTATATAACTTGACTGCCGATATTCCATTGTTTGACAATTTTATTAAACTTTTTACTTCGAAATAGTACCTATTGTACAATATTATTACTGCAGATTCCCGGAAACAATCTTCAATACAAATATTGCATTGTCTACTTGGAACTGATAATGCGCAAATCAATTATTTATAAAGTTTCACATAAAAATATAAAATAAAAAGTTCCGGGTGTGCCATGTATGTCTGAGGTGTATCCTACGTATTTTCTAATGATAAACATTGCATGTCAATTGCAATTTGGAATATTTTGAATTACATACACATATTTATGGGTTCAAACACGCAAAGGTATCAATAATATTTAGTTGTTTTTTAGCTCATCGACCTCCTGTCGAAGAGCTATAGACCCCCTGGATCATGAAATGACTATTACAACATATGTCCGCATGTATGTCGCTCGTCCGCTCGCTCGCTCGCACGCTCATACGAGATTTTTTGTTCTATTTAGATCTCCTAAACTGCCCATTCGATTTTTATGAATTTTTGTCTGCAGCAACGTGTTGTGGTCTAGTTGTGCAAGGTACTTTATGTTTTTCAAAATTTTCCTTAGACTTGAGAAAAATAATATTTTTCAATTTTTATTCAGTTTAATTTTTTTCTGCGTTATTTTCTATTCAATTGTATTTAAAATTTTTTTGCATATACAGGAAATGGAACAATATTTTTTCATATTTTTTATTTTGTAAAAATTATGTATGGAGAAAAAAATATTTTTTAATTAAAAATTGAACAAAAGAAAATCAATGCATTTAGAGTCGGCTTAGTTTGCTTTGCTTTTGTCAAAAGAAGGAAATGTATTCACACTTGTTTTAAATTTGTTGTTTTATTTGCGACCTAGGATTTTAAAAGTGTATCTAGATAAATAATAATTTGTGATATATTGAGACTTGAACATACGTCGATGAGCTGCAGGCATGTATGCCTGTATCCATTCCTAGCTGTAATTAGAATTTGTTACTCATACTGCGGTTTAGGATGTTGTACGGCCAACTAAGATTAGCGCAATTCCATAAATGAGTAAATGTGTCTATTTTCGAACACGCACGAAGTCATGTACATAATATTCAAATAGTTGCAAGAATGTACAACATACAATTTAATTATTTGTTAGTTTTTTGAAATAACCGCCCTTTAATGTGAATCCCCCATGGCCTGGTTCAAGGTATAGCTACATTGTTGCAACACTGTGACTATGTGGATGTGTTCGAGTACGTGCCGTCTACAAGGGTGACCAAGAGATGCCACTACTATGATTCCGATAACAATCCTTCGTGTACATTCGGTGCATGGCATCCACTGGCTGCAGAGAAACTTCTGGCGTTCGCTCTGAACACAGCGACTGACCGAGAAGTATTTCAAACAGGCTACATTCGGATACCCGGATTCTCTAGAATACACTGTTAACATCATGAACTCTAATAAGAAGAATTGTAGGCTAATTCATTAAATTTAGATACATTCCACATAATGTGTTTTCCTGTATAAGTGAAATTATGTGTATACATATGTACGTATTTCGTAATTGTTCATTTGTTTAACAATCTTTTAGATATTTTATAGATGTTGTCAAAAGATATTTTTTAGAACATGTTATAATGTGGGCGATTACAAGTGTCAGTTATGAAAATAGAATCCATTATTTCTATTATTGACTACATATGATTTAGTTTTGTCCACAAAATACAACTACCTGATACGCAATGTAACTGATTAGATTATAATAACGTCACTTTGAACAGTTCAATTACTGTAATTGTAAATTCAGCATAAAATATGTTGTATAATTTGTTTTGAAACAATAAATATTATTTAAATAATCTTTGATTTGTATTAAATATTTTGGCGCAAGAAAAGTATGGGTTAAAAAAATTATATAAATATGTTTATTATTAGAAATTAGCCTATGTGAAAGGATTTATCCCCAAAGGGTTGGAATGATGACTTCAACTTCAGATGTAAAGAAGTTTATTCAAAGTTCATGTAAAAACTTATGCCGACGTTTCGACCTTGAGGTATGAGGTCATTATCAAGGCTACAACATTTGAATAACAACACATGTTAGATATAACAATTCAAAAAATACAATAAAAGCATAGCGAGCTTAAAATTACCTTATAGGAAGAAGCGAAGAACAATATTACCACGTGGATTTTACATGGAAGTAGACACATTCCAATAACATTCGTTTACATAAGTTTAATAACAGTTTACATTGTTCAGAGATTCTTTTACTTAAATATATACAAACTACTAAAACATTTTTGAAATCTCACCCCGATTTGATTTGTACTAAAGCAGACAAAGGTAATGTCACTGTTTTACTTGAAAGATCGGTTTACATGTCCAAGACCTCAGAATTGTTATCAGATATTAATACTTACACTCCACTTCAGAAGGATCCTACTAATACTTTTCAACTCCGCAATAATAAATTAATAGATAAAATGATAAATCTGTCACAGTTACCGGCCAAGAGTAAATATACACTTAAAATTCATAATGCTATTGCTCCGAAACTTTATTGTCTTCCCAAAATTCACAAGTTGAACACCCCTCTACGACCAATAGTTTCTAACCTCAATACTCCAAACTGTAAGTTGTCCAAATATTTAGCAAACATATTATCTCCACTTAAATACTCTTCATCCTTTTTCTTAGAGAATTCTTTCCAACTAATAGATAAAATTAAATCTCATTTTGTTCCTGATAATTTTAAGTTAATTTCTCTTGATGTGGTATCCTTGTTTACCAGCATTCCACATAACCTCATAATTTCTTCTATCAATCATCGTTGGTCAGAGATTACTAAACGTACTACTTTATCATTGAGTTCCTTCTTAGAATGCATTAATTTCATTTTAAACTGTTCTTATTTTCAATTTAATTCAGCATTTTTCACACAAACTTCAGGTGTTCCTATGGGTTCGCAATTAAGTCCGATCTTAGCTGAGTTAGTCATGCAGTTCCTTGAGGAGTCTGTATTTAATGTTTCCGACTTCCAATTATTGTTTTACTTCCGTTATGTGGATGACATTCTGGTTTGTTTACCTGAAAATAGTATTTCTAAAATAGTTTCAGCTTTTAATAACTTCAACAGTAATGTACAGTTTACCTTTGAACTAGAGAATTCTTCTAATTCTATCAATTTTCTTGATATAACTATCATACGTAGTAATAACAGATTAATTTTTGACTGGTATCTCAAACCTACTTCGTCCGGACGTTATTTATCCTTCTTTGATTACTCTCCCCAACAGTATAAAATCTCTGTTATTATCAGTTTAGCGGACAGGGTTATCAAACTGTCGGACCCGTCTTTTCATAAAAAGAATTTTCAATTTGTTATTGATACTCTCAAATCGAATGGTTATCCTGAATCACTCATCATTAGCGTTATTAATAATAGAAAGAATAAACTAACTCTACCTTCTCAGCCTGATACCAATAATAACTCTGTTGCCATCACTGACTTAGTTCCATCTGATAACAATTCTGTATTAACACCTAATCTGGAAATTCCTCCTTACATAGTTATTCCGTTTCATCATAATCTCAGCCGTTCTTTAATTAACTTGTTCAAAGACATTCCCACTAAATTGATTTTCATTAGCACCAATTCTCTACATAGTTTATTTTCTCATTTAAAGTCACCAGTCCCTAAAAACAAAAAAAGTAATGTAGTTTACCAGATTAACTGTAATAATTGTCCGGCCACTTATATTGGTGAAACACGGCAGTACCTTGAAACCCGTATTTATCATCATAAATACCATTTAAAAAATAAGAACTCTTCTCATAGTGCTATTGTTGAACATGCTGGTAGTTCTGGTCACAATATAGATTTCATCAATGTTAATATTTTGCATACTGAACAGAATAATTTTAAACGTTTGTTTTTGGAAAGTTGTTATATTCAGTCTACTAAGAACTCTGTGAATCATAAAACTGATTTTTTACAAAGTGTTTCATGTTACGCGCCCTTATTAAACAAGTTATGATGTTAGTGTTTTCCGCTAGGGTTCTTGTACGTTGGTTCTGACGTCCATTTTAAGTTTTGACTTGACAAGACAACCATGTGGTCTGTCTTGTTTTTCTGCGTTTTTCTCTGACGGCCATGGTCAGGTTTTTATTGTTATTATTACTTTAAATTTACATTCATACGTTTTTCTTACACTGTTCAATTGTATTGAACATGTTTTGTTCACAATTTTGTGTGTCTACTTCCATGTAAAATCCACGTGGTAATATTGTTCTTCGCTTCTTCCTATAAGGTAATTTTAAGCTCGCTATGCTTTTATTGTATTTTTTGAATTGTTATATCTAACATGTGTTGTTATTCAAATGTTGTAGCCTTGATAATGACCTCATACCTCAAGGTCGAAACGTCGGCATAAGTTTTTACATGAACTTTGAATAAACTTCTTTACATCTGAAGTTGAAGTCATCATTCCAACCCTTTGGGGATAAATCCTTTCATATTATATTTCGACTTAAATAAATCTATTATGAATATCACTACCAGGAATCGAGGTAGGACTATGACCTTTTTTGAATATTACACATATGTGTTCGGATCCGAAACATCTGGATCCATGAAATATTTAGCCACGCTTTTAGGAAGACTAGCCAACTTCAACAACAGAAGAACCTTTTTAATACGTTGTAAACATTTCAACTTGATACCACGGTTTTTGCAAGTTAGTATGAATTATAACTCAGTACCTCAAAATTTTGCCAGATTTAATAAACTTAGACAACATTTTTCAAGAAAATTACTTATTTTAGAGATTGACAATACTGTAAAAACGATTGGATACCTACACAGGGAAATCAATGTTTGTAAATCTCATTTAAAACAACTTTTACCTCCTAACATTTTTAAAGAATTCATCAACACACAATATTCCAGATATAATAAGAAGTTTCTCAACATTAAATTACATAACATTAACAAATTTAACAAACTTTTGACAGACAGCGGTGGTTTCAGATTGATTAATATAGTTAAATCTAAATTACAGTCATGGTTAAAGAATACTACAAACATTGATATTCCTGTGGAGGTGTCTGTCGTTTTAGCTTTAGGTTCTAAATTTCATTTCATTGATACTAAGGACTCCAATGTAATCAGAAACAACTTACTTGACACCTTAGCTAATATTGAGTTTAGTTTGCAACATTTTGATCCGTCTCGTTTAGCTAATTTACGTACTAAATTGATACAGTTGCTTTTAACACATTCCAATAACATTCGTTTACATAAGTTTAATAACAGTTTACATTGTTCAGAGATTCTTTTACTTAAATATATACAAACTACTAAAACATTTTTGAAATCTCACCCCGATTTGATTTGTACTAAAGCAGACAAAGGTAATGTCACTGTTTTACTTGAAAGATCGGTTTACATGTCCAAGACCTCAGAATTGTTATCAGATATTAATACTTACACTCCACTTCAGAAGGATCCTACTAATACTTTTCAACTCCGCAATAATAAATTAATAGATAAAATGATAAATCTGTCACAGTTACCGGCCAAGAGTAAATATACACTTAAAATTCATAATGCTATTGCTCCGAAACTTTATTGTCTTCCCAAAATTCACAAGTTGAACACCCCTCTACGACCAATAGTTTCTAACCTCAATACTCCAAACTGTAAGTTGTCCAAATATTTAGCAAACATATTATCTCCACTTAAATACTCTTCATCCTTTTTCTTAGAGAATTCTTTCCAACTAATAGATAAAATTAAATCTCATTTTGTTCCTGATAATTTTAAGTTAATTTCTCTTGATGTGGTATCCTTGTTTACCAGCATTCCACATAACCTCATAATTTCTTCTATCAATCATCGTTGGTCAGAGATTACTAAACGTACTACTTTATCATTGAGTTCCTTCTTAGAATGCATTAATTTCATTTTAAACTGTTCTTATTTTCAATTTAATTCAGCATTTTTCACACAAACTTCAGGTGTTCCTATGGGTTCGCAATTAAGTCCGATCTTAGCTGAGTTAGTCATGCAGTTCCTTGAGGAGTCTGTATTTAATGTTTCCGACTTCCAATTATTGTTTTACTTCCGTTATGTGGATGACATTCTGGTTTGTTTACCTGAAAATAGTATTTCTAAAATAGTTTCAGCTTTTAATAACTTCAACAGTAATGTACAGTTTACCTTTGAACTAGAGAATTCTTCTAATTCTATCAATTTTCTTGATATAACTATCATACGTAGTAATAACAGATTAATTTTTGACTGGTATCTCAAACCTACTTCGTCCGGACGTTATTTATCCTTCTTTGATTACTCTCCCCAACAGTATAAAATCTCTGTTATTATCAGTTTAGCGGACAGGGTTATCAAACTGTCGGACCCGTCTTTTCATAAAAAGAATTTTCAATTTGTTATTGATACTCTCAAATCGAATGGTTATCCTGAATCACTCATCATTAGCGTTATTAATAATAGAAAGAATAAACTAACTCTACCTTCTCAGCCTGATACCAATAATAACTCTGTTGCCATCACTGACTTAGTTCCATCTGATAACAATTCTGTATTAACACCTAATCTGGAAATTCCTCCTTACATAGTTATTCCGTTTCATCATAATCTCAGCCGTTCTTTAATTAACTTGTTCAAAGACATTCCCACTAAATTGATTTTCATTAGCACCAATTCTCTACATAGTTTATTTTCTCATTTAAAGTCACCAGTCCCTAAAAACAAAAAAAGTAATGTAGTTTACCAGATTAACTGTAATAATTGTCCGGCCACTTATATTGGTGAAACACGGCAGTACCTTGAAACCCGTATTTATCATCATAAATACCATTTAAAAAATAAGAACTCTTCTCATAGTGCTATTGTTGAACATGCTGGTAGTTCTGGTCACAATATAGATTTCATCAATGTTAATATTTTGCATACTGAACAGAATAATTTTAAACGTTTGTTTTTGGAAAGTTGTTATATTCAGTCTACTAAGAACTCTGTGAATCATAAAACTGATTTTTTACAAAGTGTTTCATGTTACGCGCCCTTATTAAACAAGTTATGATGTTAGTGTTTTCCGCTAGGGTTCTTGTACGTTGGTTCTGACGTCCATTTTAAGTTTTGACTTGACAAGACAACCATGTGGTCTGTCTTGTTTTTCTGCGTTTTTCTCTGACGGCCATGGTCAGGTTTTTATTGTTATTATTACTTTAAATTTACATTCATACGTTTTTCTTACACTGTTCAATTGTATTGAACATGTTTTGTTCACAATTTTGTGTGTCTACTTCCATGTAAAATCCACGTGGTAATATTGTTCTTCGCTTCTTCCTATAAGGTAATTTTAAGCTCGCTATGCTTTTATTGTATTTTTTGAATTGTTATATCTAACATGTGTTGTTATTCAAATGTTGTAGCCTTGATAATGACCTCATACCTCAAGGTCGAAACGTCGGCATAAGTTTTTACATGAACTTTGAATAAACTTCTTTACATCTGAAGTTGAAGTCATCATTCCAACCCTTTGGGGATAAATCCTTTCATATTATATTTCGACTTAAATAAATCTATTATGAAATTAGCCTATGGAAAAATATAATAAAATATTATCAATTAATAGATAAAGATATAAAAGTTTTGACCTTTTAAATGATCTTCAACTGAAAGTGTGTAAGATCAGCGACAAACAACAAAATGTGGCTGTACGAATATAGTGTATTTATATTATTTGCCCTAAATTTCGTGAAATGTAGACCATTGTCAAATGATGAACTTGTAGTAAGTATACTTTATGTTTAATTTACAAATGCCGGATTTCTAAGATGCGATTCAACAAATCTTGAATCAAAACTAACAATATCGAATCTGTGTCTGTAGCCTTAATGCTATTTGATAGGATTAAACAATGTAATTTCTCTACGATATTGTTTGTTTTGATTTAAGTTTTAAGTTGAACGTTGTTCCAGAAATTAATTAACCAATCCATATAGATTATACACTATGACAATTGTTTTACAGACGTATCTGTCAAAATATGGTTATACTGGTGAAAAGGAAATAAATGTTCTAAGTACAAAAGAAAAGGAGAAAGCAATAAAAGATTTTCAGCAGAATTTCTTACTCCCTATGACAGGTAATACTATGTGCATGAGCAAAAAAATAGGCAACTGACATATTGCACATGTTGTTAAACCATTTCAGGAAATGTTAATAATGAAACGGAAGCCATGATTTTAAGACCTCGATGTGGCCGATCAGATGAACTATTTGTAGAAGCCAGAAGTTCAATCCAAAATTGTAAACCGACATAGTAGTTTTCTTTGAATAATTTCTAATTCATTATGATACATTTGCGTAGCTATATGGCCCAACACTACCATAACATATACATTTATCAATTTTCCAAAAAACGGCTTAAGCAAATCGGCAATACTGAAAGAAATTGCAAAATCGTTTGACATTTGGGCCGAACATGTACCGCTGACGTTTGAGAACAAGGACCAGGGTGATGTTGACATAGAAATTACTTTTAACGCGGTTAAAGATGGTGACGGTCCGGGCAACACTCTTGCGTATGCGTATTATCCTGTAAATTTAAAGATAATCCATTTGAAATTTCGATCTTATGCATTTTGATAATATATTTCAGACCAGAGGCGATGTATTTTTCGATGCGGAGAACTGGACAATTGGTAGTAATAAAGGCTTCAATTTATTCCTCGTTGCTGCTCATGAAATCGGTCATTCCTTAGGCTTACCGCATTCAGAATACGAAGATGCATTAATGTATCCATATATAATTCCGTATAATCCCAATTTCAAATTACACCATGATGATGTGAATAGAATACAGGTTCGTGGACGAAGTAATTCATTAGAAGTGTTTAATTAAATTATTTTTTTATTTAGAAATTATATGGATCAAAGAATATAAATGCAGCTTTTCTAATAAAATCTGATATATTTTATCTTATAAGTGGTGATAAATGTATGAAATACAGAAATAAAAAGTTACAAGACGGATATCCGAAAAAACTAACGGAGAAATGGCCTGGACTCCCGTCATCCATCGATGCGGCCTACTACTACAAGAAGAACATCTATTTTTTAAAAGACAGCAGAGCTTGGATATACGATGGAACGATGAAAAAATACGAATCCGAAGTGCTGAATCGTAAATTCGATGCTGCTTTCACGGTTGGTGCTCGGTTATACATGTTTTCAGGTAGAAAAACTCAAATAAATGGAATAGTTGATGGGTTAGCAAGGAAATACTTATGTTCCAGGATCCCAATACTGGAGATATAATAATCGTGGTGGAAATATTGAGATCATGAATGGATTTCCGAAGTATATTTCTATTTTTTGGAAAGGTATTCCTTCTTCTATTGACGCAGCATATTATGACGAAGTTCAATATATATATTTCTTCAAAGATAATTTAGTGTACACGTTCGATATGAATAAAAAGGATGCGGTGTGTCTTTTGTTAAATATTTGTTTATGTGTTCCTATTAAAATGACGAATTATGTTTTTTAGGAAGCAACATCACAAACGTTTTCCAGTTGGCTGAATGAGAAATAAAATTGGTAATTATAATAGTTTTGACAGTTACCACTTCTAACCAGGACTAAATAAAAATATGTTTTTATTAAATATTGTATTTTGTATATTTACGACGTATTTTTTACTGTATGAAGTGTTGAAATTTGTATTATTATTTATATCAAGCATAAAATATCTATCTAATATCTATTTACATACTGTGAATATTATTATTTTTGTTATGGATTTATGCAAAATATAATGCATGATTGTTAATGCAATTTTTATTTTCCTTGTTGAATAAGCGGAAATGCTTATGGATATTGCGTACCTAACATTTTTATTATCTCGGTTTGATAGATAACTAACCATATATTTATCTAGCTTCAAACAACTATTCTGTATATAAAGAGTTTTGGACACCATTGTAAACAACAGTTTCAATTAAGTATAGTTAGATTCCCACGAAAATTCAGTAAAAACAATAAACATGTATATGGTACAGTTTAGTGTAATGCTATTTGGGGTTCTGCAAATTGTAGAATGTGCAGTCGCAATGAACAAGGATGAAGGAATGGTAAATAATTTTTATTAATTTAATTATAGTATACAATACTTTTCAATATAATATTAAATTTTTATTGAATCGAATGTGTTAAAAACGGTTAAATGTATTCGTAAATAAAAGTTAGTATTTAATGTTTCTACATATAAAATTTATTCAAGCGACAATCTTTTATTTAGTTATTAATATTAACATTAAGGTGACCATACGTCCCGAATTTCCCGGAACAGTCCCGAATTTTCAGTCCCTGTCCCGATTTTTTACAATTCGTTTTTTGGTCCCAAATTTATAGCATTTGTCCCGAATTGTCCTGGAAAACAGTAGTGTGAGAACGTAAAAGTTTAAATATATATATATATATATATATATATATATATATATATATATATATATATATATATACAGGGTGTCCCAAGAAATCTGGGACATAGGGAATTAATATGTAAATATAGAAATATTGTGACTATAAATGCATTGATTTTCTTTTGTTCGATTTTTAATTTAAAAATATTTTTTTCTCCAATGGTCTTACATAATTTTTCAATATAAAAAATACAGAAAAATATTGTTCAATTTCCTGCATATGCAAGAAAATTTTGAATACAATTGAATAGAAAATAACGTAGAAAAAAAATAAAAACTGAAAAAAAATTGGAAAATATTTTTTTTCTCAAGTACGAAGGAAAATTTGGAAAAATAAAATGTACCTGCACAACTAGACCATAACACGTATCTGCAGAAAAAAATTCATAAAAATTCGTTGGGTAGTTTAGGAGATCTGAGTGGAACAAAACTCTCGTACGAGCGAGTGAGCGAGCGGACGAGCGACATACATACGGACATATGTTGTAATAGTCATTTCGTGGGGGTCTGTCCGGGATTTCTGTGCAAAAATTTTTGAAATCGGAGGATGCTACAGACATCGTACCGAACACTATAGCTCTTCGACAGGAGGTCGATGAGCTAAAAATATGTTTTAATTAAAAACTGAACAAAAGAAGATTAATGCATTTATAGCCTGCTTTGCTTTTGTTAACAGAAGAAAATGTTGTTTGTTGTTTTATTTCGACCTAGGCACCTACGATTTTAAAAGTGTATTTAGCTAAATAATTTGTGATGAATTCAGAATTGGACATACGTCGATGAGTTACAGGCATGGATGTCTGTATCTATTCTTAGTTTTAGTAATGAATGAAATTTTATTTAGTAATGAAAAAAAAGAAAGTGTATATTTAAGACCTACAGAAGGAATACTCGTTCATTGAAAAAACAAACAAGAGCCTAGTTTGCAGACCTCCACCAGTAACCGAGCCTGTACGAGCATATAAGTCTGACAATGAGATTTACGGAATCGGGAAATCGTGGAACTGCATTAATTATTATTAGATTTATGGTTGGGTAGGGTAGGGTTGGGCAGGGTAGGGGAGGGTAGGGAGGGGGGCTAGGGGAGGGAAGGGTAGAGCAGTGTATTATTAAGTAGGGTAGGGTAGGGGGCTAGGGTAGGGTAGGGTAGGGTAGAGGAGTGTATTATTAAGTAGGGTAGGCTAAAGTAGCCAAATCTATAAATTGTACTAACAGCAAATGTATTGCACACAAGTTTAGCACAACTTTACTAACTAAGAACAGGCATGCTCGTATCATGTCGTATTATTTCGGAAACGGACATCGTGTATTTTCGTACTGGCGGAAGTCTGGAAACTAGGCTCTTGTAAAAAACAAATTATATATACGGTGTGTCTCATGACGATCTGCACATAGGAACGTTGCATACGCACTTGATCGTGAAATATTAATTTGATCGTTTTAGTTTTTTACAATGTAGACAGTATAATTGTTAATTTTATACTTACTATTTTATTTCCTTTGATATCCTAGTACAATTTTGTAACATATTCGATGTAATAGTACATTTTCAAGGAATTTAAACGTCAAGTTGACGTTACAATTAAAAAAAAAAAAAAACAGTTAGATTAATATTTTAATTTTAAAAATCAAATGAGCGTTGCTATGTGTAGATCGTCATGAGACACACGGTATATATATATATATATATATATATATATATATATATATATATATATATATATATATATATATATATATATATACTTATATATGTATATATATTTCGAAATCTGGTCACCTTAATTAACATATGTAATTATTAGAAATACCTGGAGCAATACGGCTATACCGATGACAAGCCCATGACAAAAATGAATGAAAAGGAACAAGAGAATGCGATTAGGTATTTTCAGAAAATGAACAGTCTACCAATTACAGGTACATATTGCGAATATACAAAGTGTTGGACAAATTATTTTATAGTCGAATTTTAGGTAAATTTGACGAGGAAACTACGGAACAAATGAACAGACCTCGTTGTGGACGGCCGGACCATTATCGTTCAAATTTCGTCAGCAAATTCAATCGCAGAGCTTGTAAGTAACTAAATTAAATTTAGATTTAAAATAATGTTCAATAACGAGAGTTTCAAAAGTTGGTTTTTCAATTTATGTAATGCTACATTTTATTGTGAATATATTAATATGTTAATGCGTAAGCTGCAGATTTGATAATTTTGTCGTAGAATAATTATTGGATTAATAAAGAATAATCTACAATTGTAAAAAGTATTATTTATTTAACGTATTTCATTACAGATATTTGGCGTAAGAGAAATTTGACATATAAACTCAAAAATTTTCCACATAACGGGCTTAACCGGCAAACAGCAATACAAGAAATCGACAGAGCTTTCGCTGTTTGGGCCCAACAAGTCCCATTGACATTCAGGCGTGTCCAGTATGGTAGGGCAGATATAGAAATTACATTTAATCCATCCCATGTTGGAGACGGTCCTGGAAGAACGCTGGCCTATGCGTATTTCCCGGTAAATAGAATAAAAAAAAAATATTGAAAAATATTTCAATAATTGTACATCTTCTATTGTTATAATAGGAAGTTGGTGATGCATTTTTTGATACTGAAAACTGGACTTCCCGATCGTCAAGAGGAATTAACCTTTTCACAACAGCTGCACATGAATTTGGTCATTCATTGGGACTGGAACACTCTGAAGTTAGAGGTGCATTAATGTATCCGTACATAAATCCGTATAATCCTAATTTCCGGTTACATTCCAATGATATAAGTAGAATACAAGTAAGATTATATGCATACATTGTATATGTACATATAGCATTAAATATTTTTTTCTTTACAGAGATTATATGGCCGTAGGCGCTACCGTGTATCTTTATGTGAACTGGAGAAAATTGATGCAATCTTGTCATCACCTGACAATGATCTCTACGCCTTTAAAGGTGACCAAGTATGGAAATTCAAAAATAATACACTCGTGTCGGAGTACCCGAAATCGATATCCGAAGAATGGCCCGAATTGCCGAATTCATTAGACGCCGCGTATAGTTTCCAAAAAAATATATACTTCTTGAAAAACTCATCAGTTTGGATCTTTAATGGCAAGATGAAAAAAACGGTGTTTAGCAATTTGCCAAACAGTAACATTGATGCAGGATTCACTATAGATAATAGGTTATATTTATTTTCGGGTAAATATTTATTTTGCACATAAACAAACTTGTTTTAAAGATCTTAATTTGTTTTCTTTTTCTGTTCTGGGACTTTAGGTGCAAACTACTGGAAGTACTTTGTAACATCTAAACAATTTGTTTTGGAAAAGGGATTCCCGAAGACTATTGACAGTTTTTGGAAAGGCATTCCATCGTCAGTTGATGCGGCTTATTACGATCATATGAGACATATCCATTTCTTCAAAGATGACAAAGTTTATACTTTTGATAGAAATAATCCGACTGAAGTAAGTGTTCTAATTTAAATACGAACCAGGGATTTCATATTTTTAATATGCGTATTTGTTGCAGGATGCTACATCAAAAAATATATGCGAGTTTTTAATACAGACCGTAGAACCTACAGAACAATGAAATATGAAATATACTTATTGAACTCTTTATGACGTAAAACATGTATTTGAAGAACATTTACTGATAATAAATAAATGTTGATAATTTATATTCTCTAAGTTGATAATATCACATGCCTCTGCGTTAGTTAACGCCTCGAAAATTCCAAAACATATTTTTTCCTTAAATTAATAAAAATTTCCTTAAATATCATATCCATAAAGAACGCAAGAAAAGTAAACAAATATCAAAGTGTTCTCTGTGTGTGTGTGTTTTCGTTATGTGATAAGATACGTTTTGACCTCATATATATTTTTCTGCGTTTGATATATAAGTAGTTCAAATATGTTTTCATTCAAGGCAGTTACGATTCTGATCATTGCAGTTCATTTGTCAAGAAGTGCACCAATCAATGTACAAGAAGCACTGGTAAGATTGTTTTATTAATAATTATGTTTGTAGGAGAAATGAAAGTATTTTTCTGAGAATGCTTGGTTTTGTAAACTATGTAGTCATATGTTATCAAATGAATATGAACTATTTATAAAAATTTGTATTAAGTAGGTAAAATAAAGGGGATTCTCAAATTGCGAATTAAATTTTATGTTTCTGATATAGTACAGTCTCAAAACGAAATACAAAAAAAAATATAATTGTTCAACCTACCGCGTTTGTTCACATTTGCGGGATAAAATTACATTTCTCGGATTTAATGCTCAGTTTTAAACAATAATCTTTTAACAAGCATAAAATTAGTGTTAATTTCATAGAGTAAAATAAGAGCCTTCTGTTTAATCATATCAACAGTAACAACTAAATTTCTGTGACGCTGTTTCAAAAATCATTTATATAATCTCTCTATTTTTGGAAACTCGGCATTTCTTAGGGTATAGTCTGTTCAACTATTTTATTCCTGACTTCTTGACTTGTAATAATTAGTTTATTGGGTGGTGCTATATCTTAACAATACAAATTCAGTGAAATATTTCAAAAAAAAATGTAACCCTGTTCACAACTGACTTCAACGCTTAACGGCTAGTCCCAATAGCCGAATCGAGCGTACAGTATGCCACTCAAACATTTGTTATTGTCAGGTTTAATCCCACAAATTCAAAAATAAAAATATCATCAAGAATTACACAACCTACATCTTTGCCCATGAATGGTTACCATTCCACTATTCATGAAAATAGTCAAGCTTGCAATATCTAGAGGAATCCCAAACGGATTCCGGAACTCTTAAATATAAAGGCATCTTTACACGTTCGGGAGTAGAACTCGGTTTCTATGGCGTCAAAATCGGAACAGAAATGAAGCATTTACTCCCTAGGGAGGAAATCACTTTTCGTAAGGGAATTTTTATTATAACAAAGGTTTTGGTAAATAAATGACTGTTGTCATGGTACGCATTGCATGGAAACATTTCTGAAGGCTTCAAAATATTGCAATTTCGCTCCGATTTATTATAGTTAATTATTTATGAAATTAAGTGTTTCTACTCCCGAACATGGAAAAAATAGTATATACACCTCGGGAGAGACCACCATTTTTCCCTCGATGTATTTGTACAAATTACACTTCAGGAAATATAAGTGATTTCTGTCTCTTGGTGTATAATGTACTATTATATATTGCATTGTTCATGTTATCGCAACTTGCCCGCTGTTCACACTACAGTGGTACAAATTAAAAAAAAAATGTGTTCATATTAGCGCGTTGTTATAAATATGATTAACTGTTCTAGAAATATTTTGAGCGATATGGATTCACAGATGGGAAAAATGTATCCGAATTGTCACAGCAAGAAACTGAGATGGCATTTAAAAAGTTCCAAGAAACTTATAAACTTCCTGTAACAGGTAAATTAAATAGAAAT
The DNA here is from genome assembly GCA_963422195.1 of Carabus problematicus. NCBI lineage: Eukaryota > Metazoa > Arthropoda > Insecta > Coleoptera > Carabidae > Carabus > Carabus problematicus. The sequence goes on along the minus strand of OY728582.1, from coordinate 9,281,596 downwards.
CTATAGAATACATTCTGCGTGAACAGTTTTTACATAATCTAACTTATGCATTTTAATATATAGGACATTTGAATAACGAAACTATAGAACAAATAGCGAAACCACGATGTGGTAAATTAAACAATGAAATGGCTGATCTATCTCCAGAAAGTGGTAAATATCCAATTCTCCGAATACCATCATCTCATATTACATTATAACATTGTTTGCTTTCCAGAAAAATGGAAAAAAACAAATTTAACTTTTCATTTGAAAAATTATCCACGAAAAAATTTAGACAAACATACGGCGTTGAAAGAAATTCAGAAAGCATTCGATATTTGGACAGAACAGGTACCTTTAAATTTTATATACACGGAAAATAGTACGGCTGATATTCAAATTGAATTTGTACCTCCTAATCATGGTGATGGGCCGTATAAGATAGTAGCCATTGCGTATTTTCCTGTAAGTATTTGTTTGAGTTGATCACTGGTATATACTGACCACCTATCATTTCGTAAACAGGAAAATGGCGGGGCTTTCTTTGACGACGAAGATTGGACAGCAAATTCGGATGAGGGTATTAATCTTTTCATGATTGCAGCTCATGAATTTGGCCATTTGATAGGATTAGAGCATTCATCCGAGGAAGATGCGATAATGTATGAATTTCCTCCATATTATGATCCGAATTATGAACTGCACCGTGATGATCGTGTACGGATTAAGGTGAATTAGCGAATGCAATTATTAAAACAAATGTGTAATAGTTAATAAGAATGTTATGTAGTATTGTGTTGCTGATGACAATTACTTGCAATGCACATATATGTTGCAAGAAGTATACATATATATTTGTATAGTTTTAGTAACGAAATTTCCATCGTTTAGGCCCTCTATGGATTATCAAATTCCTGGTGTGATTCTGGCAATATAGATGCCGTATTTGCAACGTCAATGCACACATTTTATATAATCAAGGATGGCTTCTGTTGGAAGTATTATGATCATCGTCTAGAATCCAATTATCCCAAGCACATTACCGAAGAATGGCCTGGCGTTCCTGTATTCCTTGATGAAGCTTATTATGATAATGGTAAAATTCATTTTGTAGAGAAACATAATACATGGATCTATGAGAATGGACATGTGCAGAAAATGGATCGATTGTTGACCATGGAAGTTGATGCTGTGACCACGATGGGCAATCGATTGTATTTCTTCAAAGGTAATCAACATTTGCAAATGTTATTGGTGATAGTTTAATTGTCATTATTGTAGATTCAAATTACTGGAGGTATAATACATCTCCTAAGGGGATAACGCCTCAAAATGGATTTCCTAAAGCCATTAGTAGTTTCTGGACAGGTGTTCCTTCGAAATTAGATGCTGTATTTTATGATGAAGATAGATACATTTATTTTTTTAACGGAAAATCAGTATATACATTTGATACATACAATAAAAATAATGTAAGTATCGATGTATACAATTCTGGTTTCATTTTTAATACACATATATTTTTTTGTTAATGTAGGCTGCAACGTCGCTTGATGTGAAAGAATGGATGGTTTGCAAGAAATTATAATCATCATATTGTATCAAAAGATAAATAATGTGTCAGTGATGTTAAGTAATGTAATGTCTCGATTCGTATTTACACATTATCACAAATATATAAGAATTCATTAATGTATCTAAGATATACATTATAATATTTGTATTATTATAATAGAAAATAAATACATACAGATTAGATTAGAGTTAGTAGAATTACTTGTTTATCATAATAATAATAATACATCTCGAAGGGAGAATATAAAAATCGAATAATGTTCAAGATTATCATATCGCGATTTAAATTAAACATCATAGCCGTCGATAGACACTTGAAAACAAAGTAGCATTATTATTCGCACTGCGTTCGGTTTCATTGTCAACAGCTGGTTTTCTGTAGGAAACATCGTTTCCTTGAACGTGGTCAGAAAAAAACGGCAACAATTCGAAATACCAATGACCAGATAATACTACATGTGCATCAAAGTCACTCATAAACACCTGCTTTTAATATCGTTTATGCATGGCGAAATTATGTGCCGTGTCATTCGCTTGTTGTCACCATAGTATATGGAATATAGATCAAGATGCATGGTGGAAAACCCCCCACAAAAAAAAACAATAAAGTGTTTGTTCTTCAACTGTGGTCGCGGATATGAAGTCATTTTAGATGGAAGTACAAGATTAACAATGAGTGAATTCCATACACGGAAGCCGGTTTCTGGTTTATATACGAAAAACAGATCCGAATTCCGTCCAAGTATAAAGTTTAAGGTTACGTCAAGAGATTCGTAGCATATTTGTGTATTTATTAACATACTATACTCAAATGTAGAAAAGCAGTTTTTTAGAAATCAGACAGACTATCTTAGAATCAAGGCTATTGCAAAATTTGTAATGTGCGATGAATAATATTTTGGCCAATATGAATCATTATTAAGCAAAACCATATTGTTTGTGATGGATACCTCAAATGTGTGGTTTTAATTACGAGTATGAGTAATAATCTAGAGCGGAAGACACAAAAATTTCTTGTCATGCTTTTAAAAAGATTTCTAAGAACATACAAAATTTTATTGCTCTTAAAACTGTTATACGTACTGAACGATACAAAATACAAAAAGTCCCATTTCCAAAAAAGAAAATGAAAGTCGTATCTACTACGTATATGAAAGTGAAAACTGATTTTGATAAAAAAAATACAAGACACTTGAATTTTTATTCGACAACCGTTGAATAATTCATTCGGAATTCAAAGATTTCATGGAACAAGTACAAGGTTTCGTATTGAATATGAAATAGATGGAAGATCGTTAAGTCAGGAAAATAGTAACGTAGAATAGTTTAAACGTGCGTGTGTATGTGTTTACATACGCATTTCATTCAAATATATTTCCATCGTCCAGTTATTAGAATTTTCCTGGACTTTCCTATTTTTTATTTACCTTACTGGTAAACGGGAAGAATTTTATTAAATTAGAGTGTTGGATTAAATCGAATTAAGAAATCATATATATATATATATATATATATATATATATATATATATATATATATATATATATATATATATATATATATATATATGTATATATATTTATTACAAAAGTGAAAATATTAAGTTACTGTACCGTACTTATATGTATGTCTGGAAAATGTATCAACTCTGACGTCCATGCTGATTTTTTTCATCACTGCAATCAATTATATTTTCCATTTGTTGTGTATTTAGTGTGTAAAACAGTAGTCTGTTTGTCTGCTGACAGTTACCAAGAACTGATTTCGTCTTTTTAATAATAATAACGAACTGATGACAATACATCTCTTTGTGTAGTATCTCCTTACAGCTGTGCTATGTAGCATGTTATTAATTAACTAGAGATGAACCAAGTCAAGTGTCTAATGAAAAAAAATTAGACTTTGACGTCACATGCACAGTTTCGTGAATTTTCTTATTAATGGAAAAATAACGGACACGGAACTTACTTGAAAAACAGATGTAAGTAATATAAAATGTTATTTTGTTAATAATCAGAGTGATTCATATGTGCGTAGATACAATTAGCTGTAATTATGAGAATCATTTAAGGGGGTGTACTTATTGAAAGAATATATCATTGAATTATATAATTTTGGATAAAAAAAAAGTACATTAAGTACTGTTCAATATCAATCTAATATTGTTTTCGTTGACAGGAATCTCAGTTCATTATCCACAATATTCGTTCAAATTTGATTGTTTCTGGCGCAAGGTATGTATTTGAATAATAAGTATGAATATGAATCAATTTGCGTATGTAAATAGTACAATCAAAAGTCTAGCTGTCTACGAAACCAAGTGGAATTCCCAAGAAAGATAATAACATGATTCACAGAGTCCTCATTTTGACACAGGATATGTATTAATGAAGAAAACAATAGATTAAATGCCCTACCTACCTGGGTTTTTTTTTTGTATGGGTATTGCTCTTAATATCAACTACTATTTACTACATAAACATTACTTTCTTCCTGAATATCAATAAACGTAAATTATTTCAAAACCTAGTGTTTATAGTAAACACGATGTTACACATACTTCCGGTTATGCGGATTAAATTCTTGGTTAAATATGATTTCATAGTCGGGAATAACATAGAAAAAAAATGCCAACCAGAGATCTAATAATTGTACGTTCAAAGAGCAATAATAAGATGATTCATTTCATTAGAGGCTTTAACCTCAATATAGTGTGATAGTTTTTAATTAATTTTATGAGAAATGCGTTAGGATTTGGTTATGCAAAATTATTTTAACTGTATTATGAGTTCAATACCCCGTTGAGGTTAAAAATTTGCTTCAAAAACTAAATATTAAATGAATGAATGTTGGAAATGCTATTTACAGAGAAATTAGTATAAACTAAGTTCCATACATACATACATACATACATAACATCACGCCTTTCCCATTACTGGGGTAGCAGCCCTTTATTTCCTACAATCACTAAAGAAAAAAAAAAAAATATATATATATATATATATGAAAAACTGCCTTTCATTCCTTATTTTCTAACAATAGCTCGCCAAATACTCCTATCCATACATAACTGTCTCGCCTCGTTAATATCCATACACCTTGTCATACATGCTCTCCTATTATTTCTACTTATAATTTTACGTTCACTCAAAACATTTTCTATCATATTCCCACATTTGTATATAAAATTATAAGTTCTGCATACCAACCATAAATTTGCAGTTTATAACACGAATATTATCTAAAGATTTACTATTTTACGAAGTTAAAATATAATAAAGTCCCTCTGATCTGACGGGAGCGATACATTGTTTCAGGCTATTATGGATATAAGTAATTTTAGCAGAGAATACATTTATACTATATATTGATAAGCAAGTATTAAAATGAGTGTCTTATATTCCATAGAATTGTGAACAATGCACTATAAGGTGCAGTCATTGATTCAAGAAAAGATGATTTCAACTCGGAATAAAACCAAATTATTTTCTATGGAGTTAAACTGCTATGACTCACGCAACATAGTGGATGAATAACTACATGGTTAAATTAATTCTAATGGTAATAAAAGTTATATGGTTAAGCAAAAATCGTATTGAATTAGCTTAGGTCAGGAATGAGTGTACCTACCTATATGAGTATTATATTTACATATATGATACATGAGACAATATCGTTTATGTAAGCAGATATATAATTTTGCTTACGATACATTTGTATTTATAATCGATTTTAATACACAAATATTTGAAATTAAATATATATAACAATTAAAACAATATTGGTTACTATACACAGGTAGTCATTTTTAAAATATTTTTACATCCGTGATGAAATATTTTTGATGATGCGCAAATTATATATAAAATTAATACGTAATATCAGTAATGTATGTATGTTTGCACAAGTAAGCACAATTTTGAATGTTGAATCATACGTAGTATAACGGTTTTTCTGACGACGGGCCGTGTAAATTAATCGAGTATCTATAGTCGGTGTACTTTAATGTTGGTACACCTGTTATTATTATTGACTGGTGTGTTATACATTAATATGTATTAGCACTCGGAGTCTTGCATATATGTATTATAAGCAGAAGTGCTACCGCAAACGTGAAAGAATTTTGAAGAAAAATGGGAAAAATAATGTAGAATTCAAAAGAAAAAATGCACCATATAATATACCATGAATATACAATGAAATTGTTCTATATGCAAAAATTGGAAAGGACGGACAAACTGTTTTAGAGGGAATTTTAAGTTACAGAGGTGTAAATACATATGTACTTGTATATTACTTTGCTAACGGACTGTGTGATTAGCTATACAGAGAAATTTATATTAGAAAGAGTTTAAGACGAACGCATTTGGCACCGCTATTCATATTCGTGGCTCTTTAACGAATAATTTTTTACGAAAATAGGAAAGAATAAGAAATACCAGGACTGTTCGCCTATTAGTGAACTAGTCATTTTAGGGAGCAAATATATACATGGATTTATACAGTAAGTCTTCACGAATAATATGCTATTGACTGCAGTTTGATATCATTTCCGCTGGCTGTCCAATCCTGAGGATCTTTAACGTAGTTATTAGTTAGGGTCTTAACCCAACCCTGGAGAGAAGTAAGAGCTGGCGCGTTGTCGTAGTGCATCTTTAAAAGTACCGTTTTATTAGAAAAATATTAATAAAAATAGTAATAGAACAATAATCACTGTCCCACATCTACCCCCAAAATGACTAGTTCAAAAGCTAAAAGTAGATCTGGTAATTTTATAAATAAAGGGTGCACGTAATATTGTATGTTAAGACCCTGATGTACGACGGTAATTAATATGAATGAATTAATGGGGGTGACCTTTTGTCGCAAATAATTTGTATTACTATCTGAACACTGTGTGTAAACCTGCCTTGGCAAAATAACTAATATGGGGACATTGAAACATATACACACACTCACCTTCGCATGTGAAGTCAGAAAATGTATTTCTATTTTTATTGCCAATGAAAAATGTACCTGCAATGTTCATTGCATAAATAATTACAGAAAAAATAATATTAAAAAAAAGTTGCTGACCTAATAATCATACTACAGCTATAAAAATATTAATTTTTTTTTTCATGATACTAAAAGTACACAATTTTATAAATATCGTTTTCATTTAAATATGAAAAACTTAATTCTAGAAACACCTCCTTTTTACTTATGTTATGTAAGAGTGCTTTTTGGGCTAGAATTTCTCATTTGAAACGTTTATTTTCAGTTACCCAAGAGTATTGCACATTTACAGATTTATATAGGAATATAATCGTATATATTTAACAACGTGGTATAACAATGATTGGTGGTTTTTTGTGCTAGCTGTTTCTACAGAACTCGGGGGAGAGAGAACCGCAACGGAGAGACAAGGCTAGCGAGATACAATGATGATGTATTCATCAGATATGTAGACTCCCACCACGCGGCGCTCATTTAGTTAATAAGAAGCGCCGCCGCGCGTACAATCATACAGTACACACGGTAACTCCTCCAAGCGCAGGTGTTGGCCGCCAGCTTCGTTCATATAAATGATCGACTGATTCGCTCGATCAGTATATGATTGAACTGACCGAACGACACAAAATTCATAACCAACGCAGTGCGTGAAATCAAAAGTGTATTTGAATTTCGAAAGTGCGAGTAAATTGTGTTGCAATTTTCATTATAATTTATAGTTCAACTTCATAGATATTGTAGCCATGGAACTGAGAAATTCACTTAGTTTGATTTGCAGGACAGTTTGTTTACTTGTATTAATAGAAAATGTTAGGAGTAGACCCGCAGGTTCTGATCCCACAAATCAAACGAACGCAATGGTAAGTTATTATTTTATTATTCTTAGAGAGAGAGAGATATGTACGATATTTTAATGTGATAAATTCAGATTAAAATTGCGCACTATCTCTATGTTTAACTATAACCGACATCAAATATATTTGTTTAAAGTTTATTATATGCAGATTAAAGAATTATCAAATTTTATTCTTTAGACCTTCCAGTTTCTGATTTTATTTCGTGCAGAATATGTGGCACACATTTGAGCAATAATCATTTATATTATCTGTTTTTCGCGTATCTCAAAATACCTGACTGGATACTCGTAATATTTTATCTATATGTATATACATACGTGTATATAATTCATTCTGAACATGTATGCATGTATGTACTTTCTTATAATTTATACTGATCACTTCAGATAAGTACTACCAAGTATTACTAAATTCTAAAGAATTATTGGTCACGAAACTATAAAAGTCTAACCGCTTTATTGATTATTTTGTACCCTACCTGTGTGTCTAGCCTACAGTACACAGGTGAAACAACAAACATTCGCACATACATACATACATGTCGATTCACTCATTGGTATAAAGGTGGGTAACCTGCAAATAATCTGGCATGCCATATATGTATGAAATAATTGAAGAATGTTCAGTGTAATCTTATCAAATGATTTATAGTAATATTTGTTATTTGTTTTACCACTGGGTAAATGATAAATTACTTTATTATATGGGGCCCCCATAAAGTGTGCCATGAATAATTAACGTTTAGTAATTATAACAATTGTTTTCGGCCAACTCTATAAACTTATATCCATGTAAAATCGTACAAACTCCTGCCATAGACTAATACGTATTTATAATACTTTACAACACAATAATGAAGTCCTACCTTAAAGTTTTTTAAATGAAATGAATCATTCTTTACACAGATAAATGAGTACAAACATAAATGTCAAAGGTTAAAAATTATACAAATGAATATTCAACATTGCGATGCATTTACAAACGACATTTTGTGAACTGGAGCCATTTGCGTGCAATTCTATTGTGCCAACCCCCTTTATTATACAAGGGCAAAATATTATGATGAATCCTGCGATGATAACGTAAATAATCATAAAACAACGATGTTTTGTACCGTGTGATTCATACTCTTGTGACTCACTGATGAACTAATAACAGATTAGATTTTTGCTGTTTTTTAATCTTTAACATTATTTAGTAACTAATAATCGTTGCAAAAATAAATCAATTAATTTTGAAATGTCAAAGCATAGTGCGCAATTGCAGATTGCAGTGTTATCTAGCGGTAATGGAGCGAAACATTGATAAACAGCTGATCATTTGTATGACGTTTGGTAGATACTGAAGTAGCTAAAGTAGAAATTTGAAATGTTTAATAGGAATCAATGACGTAGGTACATGTGTTAGTGTTTTTGTACTGTTATAATATACGTAAAGGTGTCTATGACATCATCTGGCAAAATTTGTACCTGTTGACCGTGAACGCGTTTCTTGGGATCTGATCTTGAATATGATTCGGTTTAATTTCTATATAATTAATTCCAGTTTTATGGGATCAATAGAAGGGGACGTCAGATTCACAAATAAAATTAATGTAAAATTTGTTCAGTACTTACTGATATTTAAAATACTATTATTATTATGATTACGGAAGGATATTTAATGTGAATTTTATTATGACGTACAAATAACATATGCTTTGAATATGCCGGTATTGTAGATATGAATGCATGGTTTCTCAGGAACTTCTTAGAAAAATCGCAGTGTGGTTTCAAATTCGGACATATCACACTCTCTGCGGTTATTTATTTGTCGAAACAAAGAATGCAGAACTCTCACAGACAGCGTGATGACAGAATATCAGGATATTTTATACGGAAATAGGAACTAACCACAGTACGTTTAATGATAACGTGTTTCTTTGAAGTATAGAATTTTCGGTGAAAACAAATACGTTGATTCACGTTTAGAATTCCGGATAAACGCGTGAATAGTTTATAGAAAAACAAAATACACTGCTGTTACATTGCATAAATCATTAGACGCTTTCTAATCGGCATTATTTGATAATATTACATCTTTTTAAGTAAACATGAAAAAAAAGCAATTTTCGCATGAATACATTTGAATTTCTAAAAGCGCAAATATTGCATTAAAACTTAATGAAATACATAAGTTTCTTTTCGGCGGAAAAAATAATCCAAAATCAAATCAATTGAAACGGTGCGAAATGTTTCATGCTTTTGTTATGCAAATTTACAAAAAAAAACTTTGTTGTTGATGATATGCAAAATTGTAAAAATAATAATTGTTACATTTTGGTTAATTATGTTATTATTGAATACATATTAATGGTAATTTTGTTAAATTTTACCTAAATAATGGAATTTGATATCAAATTATTTATCAATCATGACGACACAAATTATCACTATTGATCAGTTGAAATCTATATCTCGTTTCAAATGACAGTCATGATAATGGAATATATCGTTAATAATTGTTTATAACTACAACACTGAAATGCGATAAATATGCTGTTATAGTATCAGATGAGTTATAAGTAAATAAATACGAAGATACTTCATTTTTAGTACAACAAAGGTTATAATGCTAAATCGAATAACCCGGAACAATACTAAACAGTTCTACCAACCTTGGCAACTACGTTGGCCGCACTGATGCGACATTGGCAACACTGCCTCTTAACACAACAACCAATGGAATTGTTATTGTCCACCATACATGGCACAAACGGAAGTTCTTCTTCGTTCTTCACATACGTATCAAAATCGCGTGGTGAATTTGAATGACAGTCGTTGATTACTGATCACTGTACTCTGTGTCTCTATGCGTGAGTGATTTAGACCTAGATAGCAATATGTAAACTTTTGGGAATCAGTCATTTCACATAGTCTAATGACACGAATAAGACTTTAATTAATTCTTTGTCGTATTTTAGTAGATTGTGTCTATTTTAAAACTAATGAATCAATAAAATATGTATGTATGAAATTGAATGTATGTACATCGAGTAAAATATAATAAAAAAAACTATTTTTTGCCGGATTTGAATCGCGTCCTTGTAAACTGTTAATTGAACAAGCTTCACATGTGAAAATAAGGCATTTTTATGTTCATAGCTGATATGTGTAAGTTTTTTTTTATACATTTGTACATAACGGACATTTTTCAATTAAAATATAATATTGTTGATTAATCCAGATTTTTAGACTAGTGGTCAACATACACAAGTATCAGAAAACCAAATGTATTCTCTAATTCAAAAGAATGTTGAACACATCAGTTCATAGGTATATTGATAGATACAGGTAGTGTCTAGTAACCTTGTATGTCGGCAGCCTTGGCTATATATGTATGTATGTGTTTAGGATCTCATATATGTAATGCTAGATTAGTGCCCGCATCCATGCATGCGATATGTATGTTTAGTTACTCCAATATATGCAATTTCAAATTACCGTTGACATACATTTGAATATCTTGCAACTGACAATGCACAATCAGTGATAATTATGTTAAAAAGTTGGCATTGCTGTAGCAGTACGAACAAAAGAGAATCAACATATTAAACATCAATTCTACCTATTTCAAAATCTGAAACAACAAAATTGTTCAGACATGAAGAATACATGTATGCTAACCTATCCTGATGTACATTGTTTTTTAACTGGGTTGTGGGGATTAGCGGACTGAACATTATTTATTATTTTCCTAAAAAGGGATGTATTACCACAAACCACAGTATGTTTAGACATAGACACACATTATAGACTGTAGAAATCACTATAGACCATTGGAATGTTAAGAAAAACATATTTGTAGTCCAAATATAGCGATACATGGCCTTTGATTATTATCTAATCAATCAATATAACGGACATTTGTCTTTTCCAATGAAGCACATATTAAATATGAGTAATCAAATAACACGTACTTGAAAATAAAAGGAATGTGAATTTTTAATCAATTTTATTTTACACGTGATTGAAAATATGACAATTCTGAACATTCATTGACTAAGGTTTATATGAATATAGCAAAAAAACGAATCTCTTTTACGATGATTTGAAATAGTAAAAAAAAATATTTGCTATTTTAATCTTTAATTTCCAGCAAGTAAATAAACCAAGCGCACACATAACAACAGACGCTGATAACGCACTAGTAATTAGTTGATAACACAAGATTGTTCATCCAATTGTCACTGAACACAGGTACTGTGAACTCTCGTGGGGCCAAAGTGTTGTTTACAGTTGGTAACCTTCATCCCATGGATGGATCGTCGATTGACGGTTGGCAGGTCTGTTTTACGATGCAAGTAACGCACCCGTGACAGAGAGACGCGATATAAAAATTCGCAAACAATACAGGTCGTTGCCGGCAGATTCAAATAAAATGTTATCAACACACAGGGTCGGACTTGTGCTATTGAAATGCCCGTATATTCTGTGTGGGAGTAATAAAATGATAGAGATTAAAAATAAAAATATATGCAAATAAAAGATAAATTATTATATGACAAGGACGAACTAAATATAACGGCTGATATTAAATATCTCTTATAATAATAAACAAGCCGGAAAATTTTCGCTTCATTTAACCCTGTCCCTTATAGTCCCCCCATTATATTTTCATTGTGTCTTCTTAAAGTAGTACGCCACAGGCCTGAATAGTTAGGCTTTCTTCTGTATTGGTTTTATTTAAAAATTTGATCCTTAAATATTTACATTTTGTGTTCACTACGGCTCCTTAATACAAGTACGCCACTGTCCTGCTGGTGTGTCTCCAGTGTGTCTGTGAGCACGTGCTACATGTCGCCGATGGAATATCAACACGGAGAATTAGGGGTTTCAGGTGTCACTGGCCACGGTGCATGAACCCACCTGCACAATGCAAGGTCGACTGAGTATGTACATTTGCATGTAATACATCCACGTACATACAAGCCATCAAACAAGCAAGCATTTCTACTAACAGTGTATGCATGTACACTGCTGAATAACAAGGGGGATACATGTATAATTTAAATATCACATTGCCTGCAAGAACAATAGTGATAAAAGCTAAAGTTCATTAGTTCAAATCATAATAGTTCTGTGATATTTAAACTTCTTCTTTTAGCAGTCTTCAGAATTATGTTTTCCATAGGCTATATTCAACCAGGGCACAATATAAATAAAATAATCCAAGATCTAGACTATGCCGTGGCGACAATTCATACTAGCCTCGTGATATTAAACTTCTATCTTGACAGTTAGCTTCAGAATTGAGTGTAACATCCCGCTATATCCATATTCTAGAGTACAGGTAACCTTTGGGATCCTTGTTGTGTATATTTATTATTCAAACACTACGCTTACATTTCGTCTGGCGGGTATAAACATTAAAGGAAAGGTTACAGTCCTTCATTTGCATACGATAAAACTTTACATTACACTACGACGATTGTACTTTGCCTATTTATATATTTAGTCGTAGTAAGCCCTGGCTGTGATCTGATTGTATTTTGTCAGAATAATTAGTAATTTGTTTACACTCTTAACGATATACTGCAATAACAGTTTGATGTATAATTTAGAGGTTATGTGTACGGCAGACATGTAGGAAAATTAACACAACCGCAAATTATACTACATCCGCTGACACATATGCAACTCTATGTGATTATGTATGATATGAACACGAGCATTCATAGTCACTTTTGACACTTAGTCAGTTTGCTAGTCTGCAGAAAAGCTAAATAGCTAGTACATTTAACATTCAAACTTTAAGTGATTATTAATCCAAGAACACAGTTGATTTCAGTTTAGTACTAAACAACTTTTTTTTCTTCATTTCTTTGTCCCTGTTCCTTACCATGGAATAATTCAGACCTTGATCTTGGTAAAACCGAGACATTTCTAATTAAAAATTTATTTATACAATATACGTGTAAACCGGATAAATATGGCGTGTGATGCCTCGAAAATTTTATTGCCAAAATTTGCTCTATTCTTTCGTACTGGTGAACATATGTAATATACGTATTGTTATTTAGAACCAACGAAGGTTGTTTCAGTGCAGGTTTTTTCTAATTATCAGTGTTTAATTCAAACACCTTGACAAGAAGCTACCAATTACTAAGAGCATTGCAAAACTTTCCATCGCTCTTCAAGAATAAATACGTATAAACGTTTATTTTTACAATCAAAACATCGTTCAATAATAAATCAATTACACAATATCGAATCGGACATTGTTTAAAATTAAAATCATTCGCTATTTCCTAATCAACTACAACGGGAACAAAACAAATTTTTAATAAATTGCATTTGTCGTTACTGTCAAATCAAACAACATGGTTTGATAATGATAATGGCATAGCGGTGGCATTGATATTTTGTCATTGTTGATCTATAGCGCGTACATCTCTTGCGTGTCATTGGCTCAATCCCCGGTGCAGATTATGTTAGAAAATTTGACATTGGCACTGTAAAAAACACGGAAATAATGTATGATCATTGACATATACAGATATGCCAAATTTTGTGATCATCATCACTTTCAAGGGCCATAACTTAAAAACGAATCAAGATAGAACACTGCGCCATTACATTTTATGGGTTTTAATTTGTTAGGATACTAATTTTGAATACAATACAGACGATAATACAGTTATTATTAACAAAAACACAAACCATGAGACATGACAATGAATTTAATTCACTGTGTCTCTTGTTGAATATGTATAACATGGGTATTAGTTTGAAAATACTAAATCACGTGTCATTTCAAGGGAAGGACATGCGGAATTGGCAACCATTGGTTACTGGAGAAAAAAAAAAAAATGGAAAAAGTACAGTTCGAGTAAAAAGTTGTCACATGCTCACATATAGAGATGGATATTGGATAGTATGTTATCATGTCAGTTATGATGTTGTATGCGACATGCAATATTTACGCACGAGATGTACAAGGCTGAATCATCTGTGACATTTAGATTGATACAATAAAATGATTGTTGAATGCAAATAGCGAATTTCACGCAATCCACCCCAATACAGTGTTAAAATACCTGAAATAATTTTCGCAGTTCTCTTTGTTCGTTTTCTTTCTAGATCCGTTATACGTATTTGTAAACGAAAACTATTTAGTATTTCAAAAACGATATTGAAAGATGATTCAAGGCAAAATGACCATAAATATACATTTACAGATACGATGCATCATATATGACATCAGACTGTAGAGATTCTTATATGATTCTAACCAGTATTATGTTAAAATAGAATTGAAATCTATGCTCTAATATTGTTGCACGTTAATTAATAATGTTTTTACTACACGTTAATTAAAATGAATGATTGATTAGTTCTTACTAGGAATGAACTCATATCACTAAAAGTTAAAATATTTTGTACACATGTACATATTCTGTGGTTTCAAGTTAAAAATTCTGCAGCTGAGAACCAGATGAATTAGTGGTATATAAAATTAAATGTTTGTGGTTTTCTTAATCACATTATTAGTGTATGACTAATCCAATTTCATCTTACGCATAGAAGTTAGTTTTGATACTAAATAATAACCATATTTTATCTGCATACATACATATACGGACAGCATAAGTTAATATTTTACTAAGAAACCCCTAGGGCTACTTTGTTTGAATATAAACTCTTCTTCGCTTAATTATATACTACAAAATTTTCTTTAACCTTGCTGTCAAAAGTGAAACATCCCATTAGCAACAGTTAGTAATTACCACAAGACATAATACATTCGACCAAAATCACATGCGTTCCATATCAGGTAGACATAACATATTAAAAAAAACCAACAAGACCCTTAAGAATTTCAATTGTTCCATCGCCAAAAACACGGTGGGGCCTAAAGTATTTCTTTTTGCATTGCTGGCTGTTGACACATACGAGTCTAGTGCATATATGTTTATTATTCAGAGACTGAACTCACAATCTTGACAAGTGAATGAGTCATATGTGTGCATGCAACGAATCATCGACTGAGAGGGCGAATTTAGGATGCATATGTAGTTAAATCTGCTTAGCTAGTGTATAATTTCAAAACCGTGCTAGTCATCTTGAGACTATTATACATTCAAATAATTTAGCTTCAGTTTATAACCAACATGTGAGGTTATACATACATACGAACAGATTAACGTTTGGCGACACATTCTGTTTATTTTTGAATAAAGAACAAGACGTTGTTAATGACTAGTATTAACAATGAACTAATAATGTACTGTGTGGTTCCATTTAGTGTATACGATTATATACCTACATATATGCATATTTATAAGAATGTATGTGTGCAAATGCAAGTATATCTAGTAAATGTTTGCATATAATATATATATATATATATATATATATATATATATATATATATATATATATATATATATATATATATATCTACGTATATAGGAGTGTTTATATGAAAGTACTCAATGTATGTATGTACGCAATGTATGGGTTCCTTAACCTTCGACTTATGAGTCAATAGACAGAGAGACATAATGTTGTGCTATGTCTTTGCCCGTAGGCTGTATGTATGTATATCGTTGTTTATCAGGCGGCACCGTGTGTATTTGATGACTAATTACATTACGGAAGGAACACATGCACATACTTGCTTTAGTGATTAATAATATGAGAAATGATTGGAAATATTAAAATAACATTTCTTTATTCGCACAGTATACAATATAACTATATTGTCATTTTTTAATCGTATCTATTTATTATTACATTCCGAATTACTATGAGGAAATAGTAAATTATTATCATAAGTGTTAACGGAAAACGCACACATACGCACACCACCACGGGAATGATGACGTGTGCACGAGAGATAAAGTTTTGTTGCGGGAACCACGAAAACACACAAACCTATCTATTATTTCTATTTCGTAACGCGGCACTTGTTATGCTCGGTTTTGACAGAATTTCACTTGAAAAATAACATTGACACAATAATATCTAAGTACCCTTGAAACAATAATGACAGTATCTTAAACACGTAGGTGACAATTATTAATGAAAATAAATGGTCCAAAACGTATGTATGTGTCCAGTACGTATTTATCTTATATAAATAAGATAAAATATTTACTCACTAATTAATTAAAATGTCGTACACAAATAAACTGATAAAGTGTGTATGTATAATTTTCATAAAACTACGTTAAAATATTTCCATTAAATCCATAAATACTACATATTTATATGAGTTATACACATCTATAATTCATTGAACAATTATTTTGATCATTCCAAATTTCTAGAAACACAACTTCCTTTTCCAATTCCGGAAATTGAAAATCATTATTTCCTGAAACCTAATTATTTAAACTTGCTCATTAGAAAAATGACAATAATGAAACTTGTCAACATGGCCTTCACAAAGGCCAATTAGCATATTAACACATGAGTCACTATTAATTCTAGGTAGAACATACCTGATACCGGGTTCCGTGAAACGAGATGCCAAAGGAACTCGAAACAGAATATTATTGTGGATGTTGATTCATATATTACTACGAAACAAAAAAAAAATGAATACGCATTCATTCATAAACTTAAGAGAAAGGAGATCTAGTGGGCGACGTCTCGTCATAGAATGGTGAATGACTCATTGAACCTGTTTTACTTGTATTGGGTTTATTGGAAACTGGCGCCTACTGAGATTTTCATCAGCTGATTACTCACTGACATCATCTCGTATTCAATTTTTGTTTTGCATAAAAAATGTATTGCACATCCAATAACATCAAGTACAGTAAATTTTTATTTTATTCTCCATTTTTAAAAAATAAAAAAATGTTTACAGAGATATATTGTTTTTTGTCGGAGTGTTGATATTTCTTCGGCGGATATAAGACAGTTTATCTTATAGTGAACATTTTGAAATTTTAGTATCATTTCTTGATTATAAAATAGTATAGTTTGCAATTTTGTACTCTTGTCAAATTTATTTGCAAAATTATTGTGAATATTTCGTTGCATTTATTATATTGGACAATTAACTGCGTATCTAGAGCATGATTTTAAATAAAGAATTCCCCAAAATATGTTTCAAAATATTTTCTTTGTATTTGACTGTTTGGATTACAACATACATACACGTATGTAATTTAATCTCTGTGACGCGCTATATAAACACATGTAACATTGCAATTGATGTATGCACTTGTAAAAATTTGCAAAATCATTCAAACACAAGGTTCCATGCATTCAAACTGAATTTTACTACGTATATTTAATATTGATATATTAAATTTAAGACTTTTGTTATAATCATAAATATATGGAAGAGATAACAGTGTTTCGTAGGATATTACTTCATATTATAAATACGAGTTATCATAAAAACGCGTGCCATTATTACTTGTCTTCAGTAAATATTCGTATTGCATGTAACATAATATTTGTCTACGATAAAGTATGTTGAAATCACCTATGGAGATATGCAAATAATACAACAGTAATAGTGAATGTAAATAAGAATAATATCTTTAATTTATATAAAGATGTAGGAATACATTAATACATGTATGTACGTATAAAGGGTCTGATACCCCAGGAATGAGATGTTTATTATTACTTCGCGATAAATCTAAGAAACTATAAAATGTAATCGTGGAATATATTAATAGACGCGTACGTGTGAGTATCTACATTTAAATTGAGTAATATGTTGTAGCATAATGTTAACGTTAGATTTTTCACATAAATACTATGTTACCGAAGCCAGCACTATATCATTAGTTTTATACAAACATGTTTAGAAGTCACGCAAGGACATTATTGAACTTATTCTGTAGAAACCTTGAGTTTTCAGTTAGTTAAAAGAATATAGAAAGGAAGAATGATACATTTACCAATTCTAGTTCTTATATTATGTTTATTGGTAAAGTTTTCTAATTATATTATCAATTAATTCAATGGTACCGTATAATTAATTGTACTACAAATAATGTAAAAGAAATGTATGTCAATGTTACTGTTATTTTAATATTTGAATTGATTCGGGCATTAATCAATAACGAAAATGTTAAATCTGGAGGTCGTGGGTGTAAACTAATACATGATACATAATTTATATCCTAAACGTCATACAGACCAAAACTACACACAAATATTCATTTATTGCCGTTGACACAAGTGTCAAAACAAGTCCTGTATGTATCCATAGTTCAAACTGGTTCAAACCTTACCCATGTGCATTCTTCAAGTGCAATGTCATTGGCAATATTTTAGCGACACGCCTGATTTTGATGGGTCGTCGTTCGTTGCCCTATAACAAGAGTCGTTGTTGTTCATTGTTTCTGATTCGTGCACAGATGTTTATCTGTGTATAGAGTATGTAAATATTACGAATTGCGAAGCGTAGGATTATTTAGTTCGGCGAAACGAAAACAATACTGCGCCACGGGGTAGCCACGGAATTTTAATGCGAAGCAATTCTTTTTTTCTATTGCCTACCAAAGTTGATTTTGCTTTTCATGCAACAGTTGAGCCTCAAAAGTTTGACAATGTGGATTTGCATAGATTTGTGCCCATGTCTGAGTTCTTGCTCAGTCATGACCCGGGATGATACTAAAAGAAATATTGAAAAACAAGTTTAAGCTGATTATAAAATAATTACATTCGTGGCTGGCTTAAACCTTATCTACAAATTCATTTGTGAAAAGAAGAATTGCTTGATTCAACGAACAATTGAATATCTTTACTATAATTTTTAGAACTACTCACAACTTGTCTTGGTTTCCGTTAAAAAAAGAACATTTTATATAACTACGGCTCGATTTTTATTTCAAGAAGGACTGAAAAATGATATTATGCTTCGTTGCATTCGAAGGCAAATAAACGCTCCAACCATTGTTAGCTAAAATAAGTTTTGCGAATACGTTTATCCTGATCTGAATTGTTAGAAGGTGTGAATCTGATTATATATCTAAATTAATATTTTTTTGAGTTGATAACAGAAAACCTTTTCACTTTGATTATACATGAATATATACAAGAATAATACTTGTTATGTATGTGCATATGTACCTGGTACGGATAAAAACAATATCAAGATCATTGCTTTGTTCTTAACTGTACATGCCAACCACAGACCTCCGTTTTGAGAGAATGCTAAAACCACACTATTTGTGTTATTGTTTATTCCATATGCAAACTAGGAAGTTCCCATATATTATGGCGTGTGTGATTAACATTAATAACACGAGACAAAACACAGTACCTATTATTGTAAAATTATCTGGAAGAAAATAGAATTCTTCAAGTATAACAATAGCTGTATTGTAAACTTAATATTCTGCGTTTTTCTTATAGGTATATCTATCACAATTTGGTTATCTCAAATCCAAGAGCCTCCAATTCGGTGCCATAATGGACGAGAAGACTTTAAACGATGCGGTAGCTGATTTCCAGGCATTCGCCGGGTTGGATCCAACTGGTAAGTCTTGTGGATGGATATCCGACATATTTACCATCGAACGTGATAGAAATGCCTAGATAGTTTGAATGACTTAATATCATGGACGCGAACCCACACTACCGTTTTTTTCTGTATAATTCCGGTGTTTGATTTTAACATTCTTCCTTGAAGTTTAATGACTAAAACTATGTTTTTATTATTCATCCATTGCGGTTTGTGTACGTGAGCGAACGCAGAAAATATTTTAAAATGTCTAACAATTGGCGATTGGCGGAGACAGCTCATCTTTAATTACATAAATTCGAGTTGTTAATACAAATTATGATGATATGGTTGTCTAGATTTGCTTCATTGACCATCTTGTTGTTGCCTGATATTTTCGACTGACTTATCCATTAATATTATACCACAATTAAATTAGTAGTAACCATTTTATTATTTAAATATAAAACTACATACATACACGTCTTCATTGGTAAGCAATATTTAAAGTAAAATATCGGTGAAGGTTATGCGAAATGACAAAGAACAGATATACTGAGTTTTATCCTGGTATGAAATCACTCTGTCACGATTCTAAATTTCTGTTTACGGATTCACACACACACGTCTTATCTGCCGTCATTTGAATAATTTAATCTCCCATTAGAACTCTATTGATGCGTATATTGTTTATGACATAATATTTTGATTACTATCTCCGCAACTCTGAATATTAACAACGTCTAATTCTCTAGTTTTCTTATAAATAGTATTTTAAGTCTGATAGTAGTATGCGTAAAAGTGTATTTTGCATTAATGTTATGTGATTTTTTTGTACAGGTTCACTTGACAATGAAACTTTGGAAACTATGAAATTACCGAGATGCGGTGTCAAAGACAAAGTTGGTTACGGTAGTGGGGAACGATCAAAACGATACGCCCTTCAAGGTAAAGCGATGTTTCAACATACTATGAATCAAATTATTTATTATTGTGTAATTATTACCCGAACAATAATCGTAGTTTCTCATTCTGTGTTCTTATAAAACTTAATTATATTCGATACAGTCATTTTTAAATATGAACTAAATGTCAGACTAACATTGTCAACAAAAGTGCTAACGGTATTCCAACAGTTCAACAGAATGGTAACACTCTTAAACAAAGAACCCCTCATACATTCACGCGCATAATTTATTCGGTAAACTGTAAAGAGAGGAGACATGGTTCATTGCCTAGCATGTATGTACGATATATAAATTCACACAACAAGAACGTTATTCAAATTAAACTAAACAGATCGGCATCAACATATAAAAAATACCTAGGACTGATAATTTGGCAAAGTGAAAGTTTATGTGATGATATCAAAATGGTAATTAACAAATTTACCGGGTCGTAACAACGAGGTTATTCAATAATTGCTCGTTGGCACCAAATTATCATAACAGTTGGGATTGCGAAAGAGAAACTACATATCCTGTAAATATAATCAAAATACATTCACGTTGTTTTCCTTTATAGGAAGTCGATGGAAGGTTAAGCATCTGACTTACAAACTGAAGAAGTACCCTTCCGGTTTGCAACGGGATAAGGTTGATAAAGAAATAGCTAGGGCTTTCAGTGTTTGGACCGATTATACAGATCTCACGTTCGAACAGAAATCCAGCGGCCAAGTGCATATTGAAATCAGTTTTGAGAAAGGCGAACACGGTGACGGAGATCCTTTTGATGGACCTGGTGGTACCTTGGCTCACGCTTATTTCCCTGTAAGTCCTTCGCCATTTTCCTTTTGGTAACACTTTGCTAAAATATTATTTGTTTCGCCCGTAGGTCTTCGGTGGTGACGCTCATTTCGATGCAGAAGAACGATGGACCATCGATTCGTACAGAGGCACCAATTTATTCCAAGTAGCCGCTCACGAATTCGGTCATTCGCTGGGTCTGTCACATTCTGATGTTAGATCTGCTCTGATGGCTCCATTCTACAGAGGTTATGAACCCGTGTTTAAGTTAGACAGTGATGACATTGACGGAATTCAAGCGCTGTATGGAAAGAGAACTTCTAAAACCCCGACTACAGCAAGACCTAAAATACCGGAGTCCGGCGGCGAAGGCAAAGACGACCCGATTCTGTGCGACAAACCCGATTTCGATACAATATTCAACACTGCCGATGGATCCACGTATGTGTTTAAAGGAGACAAGTATTGGAAAGTTAAGGAAGACAGAGTTGCCGAAGGATATCCGAAGTACATCAAAACAGGATGGTCTGGATTGCCAAGAGACATTGATGCCGCCTTCACTTATAAGAATGGCAAGACGTATTTCTTCAAAGGAAAGCAATACTGGCGATACGTTGGTAGAAAGATGGATGGAAATTACCCTAAAGATATTTCTGAAGGATTCACCGGTATTCCAGACAATGTGGATGCTGCTATGGTTTGGAGTGGCAATGGAAAGATCTACTTCTTCAAAGGTATGTGATAATAATCCTTCTTGGATGTTTAGCAGATTCTAAATGGATATGGTTATATTTACTATTGTAGGTTCCAAGTTCTGGAGGTTTGACCCTAACCAGAGGCCGCCAGTGAAGAACAGTTATCCGAAACCGCTATCCAACTGGGAAGGAGTGCCAGATAACATTGACGCTGCCTTCCAGTATACCAATGGATACACGTATTTCTTCAAGAAGGGTGCCTACTATCGATTTAACGATAGAATGTTTGCCGTAAGTGATCCTAGAAAATTCTGCCCTTGAATTGTTTGACTAACTTGATAATTCGCTTGTAGGTTGATCGTGTCGACCCACCATTCCCCAGGTCCACTGCGTGGTGGTGGATTGGCTGCAAGAACGCACCGAAGGGGACGATAGGTAATGCAATTAACAGAGCTTACTATCAGGAAGACTATGACTATTTGGTGGAGCATAATAAGCCTTCGGGACATCGTGACGGTGTCGTTGATTTCGGATCAGATTTAGGTGAGACATGAATTAACCATTTACAGAGACTAAATAAATAACACTAACCTTGTATGATATATTAGTACTAACATTGACCTAATTCAGTTTATCTACAACTAACCAAGGATGCAATTTATATAGCGATAACTCATTACTAAAAAAAACTGCCGAATGATGAACATCGGTTTCGTTTTTTATTTGTTCGTCATCAAAAGCGTTGTGGAGCTTATCACTGGCTCGCCTCAATATTCTGATGGTACAGCACTGACTTGCCATAACAATTATCTTTTCAAAATTATCAGTAATTTCTCTGGTCACATGTAAATGGGATTGTTGTCTCAACATTAATAATAAAATAATGATTAATTAGTAGATTACACTTAGAAGGCAATTATTATTCTTCGCCATTTAAGTTGTCGATTAAAGCGTATGTAACTTTATATATTACTTTTTGGTTGTGGTATTTTGCATGTGGTTGGTTTCGATGTACTAATTAATTTTTGGTAGAGGTGATTAACTTTATAGAAAAATCTACTGAATATGGTATATTAGACTGTGTAGTTTTACATTTATGTGTTTTATCATTTATACATTTGATCATTTCACACAGTCATCCTCACGTAGTTTTCATGCCGACACTGATTTTTTAAATATGATTTTACACTTGGTATACCACTACTAGAAGATCAACTTCTGTAGTTTATGTAGTAGCATGTGAATGTATTTTCGTGTTTGTTTCTTTGTTTGTGCATACGTGTTACTTGTAGTAGTGTTTTTGTACGATTCTGACATAAAATATTGTATCAAATACAAGATATCATAGAAATCTTAGGTTAGATACGATATTGTTTGCATATGTCATTATCCTCACAATATAGTTGCTTGCGGCTTAGAGTTCCACTTTGACTGTTACTACAAAGTACTGTGTGTATATTGCAGAAGCGCAGTACCGCCAACGTCGGTCTAGGCACTGACCGCAGCAGGAACGACATTTTGTCCTAAGTATGTGTCATTCATTATCATAAGCACCTATTTATCATCACATTATCACGTCACCGTATCGTCCAATTGTTTTGTTCTCAATGTTATTGTTTTGTTTCGTTTTTTGTACAGCTTATTGTAAAATAGCTGCTACAAACCATATTCAGAAAATTTAAGTCTCTTGAACTAATGTCTACAATATCTTGGAATTGGGACGAATAATTATATAACAATGAAATAGATAACTGCTTTCTCGGTTCATCTATGCTAGATCTTAGTAACCAATTATCGATATATTTCGTATGTATGTTTTATAAATGTGTCTTTCCAAAAAATTTTAGATAATGATGACACACCACATATGATCACGGTTGACACTACACCGGCTGGTGGTGATTCCGGTGCATACCACACTGCAGCGCCACTGTCTGCATTGACGTTTATCGCCGCTCTACTGACAGCATTGATCAACACATAATACTCTCTAACTTATCAACCGCGTTTATCACCAGTATGTGTGTGTGGTGTGTGTACATATAAAATCGCGCCAAATTCACGCTCAAACATATCGGACGCTACATGCGGCGTACAATTCTCAAAATGTAGAATATTCTAAAAGAAATCGGTCCGTCCAAATTTTTTGCTACATGTTAATAATATATAAAGATTGCGTTATTTCAATGTAATGTAACCTTACTTTTGAGAATTGTAGCACGATGCTTGGAGTAAGTAGTCTTCTGTTAAGATGGCAGATATGTAAGAGCGCGTGTAATAAAAATATATATTTTTCATATATATTTTTTTTCTCACCAATGTTTGGTTGAGAATCTAGACTGAGTGAATATGTTACTGAATTATTCGCTTGATTATATAGAGAGAGACCAATAATTATTTTTAGTAAAAAACCTAATGTGTAAGTACTTAAAAAGATTAATGTATTATTGAAACTCAATTATATTGTAAGTAAATGCAAAAAGTCATCTAATTATATGTAGGTAGTAGCATTAGACTCTAATGATTAGAGTATCATCACCCATTTGTTAAAAACTTCCCAGTACGTATCTTTGTCATGTTTTTTTTTTGACCAAATAATAAAAATATTATTTATTTTATCCTATGTATTTCTTCGGCTATTATTTTGAGCCGTGTGTGTGAATACGTTATTATATTTGTATAAAAATTTAAATAAACAAATCATAAATTAAAATTGTTGTTTCAACTAAAAAATTCCTCCATGGAATCCTTACCATCTAAATAAAATAAATACGTTTATATGTACAATAAACAATCAAACACAATTTACAATTGCTTGTTATAGATTTGTGCATAAAATCTTGATAGTATTCAATTAAAATTTTTACTATCGAAGCGTGAAAAAATTTACGAGGCTATCGAACTAAAAATCATAACAATTCATATTGAATCTTTAACAGTCATGTTTCATGTTACAATACATACATACATTCAACTGTACACACGTTTCAACAAAGAGCTATACATAAAATGTCCAAATTTCAAATGACGCCGTAAATCAATGAACATACATTTGGTTTTTGCGACGCGCAAAGTACAATTTTAGAATATGAAATGAACATAACGAAATCCAGTAGAATACATAAATACTATAAAGTGTTTGCTATTCGAATTTAAGGTCACCTGTTAACACGTGTTTGATATTTAGTTCTTGGTATAATGTTTAATCCCGACGGACATGACTCGATTTTGTATGAAGAAAATAAAATAAAAGTTCTTCCGCTTGCTTAAATCTGTCGCTCTCTTTCTCTCTCTCTCTTTCTCTCTCTCTTTCTCTCTTTCTCTTTCTCTCTCTCTCTCTTTCTCTCTCTCTCTCTCTCTCTCTCTCTCTCTCTCTGTAAGTGTGTTTGTCAAATCTAACATCATAATGTTATATATTTTTATCATAATGTTCGTCTGCTTCTTCTTATAAGATGATAAGCTGTGCGCAAGTAGCGTAATTAATCGGGTCTAAACCTTTACGGGTGCATCCTTTCAACTGTGTTCATACGTCTTTGCTCGTACACACATAGGCACATGGCTTGATATCGAAGAACTTGTTGTATGTAGGAAATTATATTCATTCTAGTGTGATGCGGTTCGGTTAACGTACAAACATGGTTGCCCTAGTCTATAGTTAGGTACACTTCACATACATAGGTACACACGTATGTACATCTGATATACGCAATCGTTGTTAAAGTATACGTGTATATCCACAAGCACAATCTTTTATGTCAGGATATATGTTCATCCGTAAAGTGTACCCCAATTTAGATTACGATTACGGCGTGTTACCGCAGGTAACCCAGTTATACGACGGAATTAAACGACTAAAAGAACCTACTACCTTACATATGAAGAGCCTGCTCTTGAGATTCTAACACTAAAAGTTAAACATTTTATGAACTTTACTCAATAATTTTTAAACTCATCGTTGGCATTGGCGCCGTAACGGTACACATTGATGTTGACAATACTACCAATTCACCGAACATTATACGTATTTGACGGTAATAATGCAGTGGCAAATGTAATATTAATATTTTCACAAGGCCTGGTTTAACCGTACAGTTGACTGATACACAAAGTGAATATGCAGATTACTGTCAAAAATAGCGAAGAACGTAGATTGCCTCATTAAAAATTACTTATGTCCCGCGTTTGTAAAATACGAAAGACACAATAGACTGCTATTAGGAAATTGGTGCACACATACATACATGTGTGAGAATGGATAGAAGGATGGGCAAGTGTATGAAAGCATCCAAATATCATTCTTTATTCCACACACTTACACTTCTGTTCCATGTCATGTTTCCTGGAGACGTACTTTAAAAATTTGTCAGCTGTTATTCCCCATTGGCCTAAACTGGGTTTGTAATGAATGCAGCTCGAGCTAATGGAAAGGACGAACATTTTTATTCAAACCGACAGGTAACGGTAGGTTCTTATAAAAATCCCGTGCAAATATCATTCACGTAGCACTTTGTACGATATATCAGCTTTAAGCGCTTATTTTCAACACTCAGAATCAAAATGAAGAAAGCTATACGATGTAATGTCGATGAAATGATGAAACAGACATCAGACTTTTGGAGTAAGTGAATCTTTGATGTGGTATTGAAGCATAGGTAAGTTATTAGAGAGAGCGAGAGATTGTGTGCATGTGTGTGTTAGTGTGGGCCCCGGAAGTACTCACGCGCTCCTCACCACCATTTCCCCTGTACAGCACCAACGGTGTGATACCGCAGAGAGCGGGTATTTTACGTGGTGCATGTGATAAAACTGACGTCCACGTTATCGACAGAGCGTCATGAGCAGCGCACCATGCGGCCACCGCGGCAACCAGTGGCGCCACCGGTGCGCAAATACAAATTAGCTTCTTGTACATCCAACACACTCATTTATCGTGCCAGGTAAACGACAATCTTGGCAGCCGAAACGATGTGCTTGGCAGAGATATGAGAACGACGGTAATTCCTCAACATGTCCAGCAACGAGCATAGCAGTATAGAGTACATATATTAATAAGGCTTTTATTATAAATACCAGAAACTCTTGCAAGATATAACCCTATAACAATTATCGTGTGCGATTTCGAGGTATCCGGCTCAAAGGACCAATGAATTGTTGATATAGCTTTATGTTCATATTCGATATATTTCTATGATTACTGGTATGCCTTCACGTTTACCAGTACGACGATTGATTGGGATGAGGAGGGTCATGTGTGTGTGTGTGTGTGTGTGTGTGTTCTGCTCTCTACTCTCACATCCTGTGAGCGTGTGTGTGGCGCGAGAATATATAGCAAACCGGTGTGTTGTTGGCGTTGCTAGCATGCTGCTGCTCCTGGTGCTAGTGCTCTCGTTGTGCGAGCGGGCCGTCCTGTATCGATCGGGGTGGGCGCAGGCGCCCGACGCCGGCCGGTATGGCGTCGGTGCGGCAGTGTCGAGCGAGATTCCGCCGGTACAGCTCGCGCCCGGGCGGGGAGGCCAGCAAGCGACCAAAAATAAAAAAAAAATCACCGAGTTGCTCGCCAAGATGGCGGCCGTTCGCTGGAATGAGTTCGCGTAGACGTGGAGCAAAGCGTCCAGCGGCCGTGTGTGTGTGAAATGTGATGTGCGGTGCGGTGGTGCCCGAGTATGCAGCATGAACAGTGGCCGGCGGCTTCAGGCAGCGGCGGCCGGAGCAACGAAACATCCATCATCACCACCACCAGCATCAGCAGCGGCAGCAGCAGCAGCAGCCGGAGAGCCAGCACCGCCACCGTCATTAACACTAGAGCACCAGCTGACGGATATCATCAGCAGCAAGTGCTACACGAGTATAAGTACCGGAGGTGTAAACACGACGTTACGTTACGGGAGCAGCTACAGCTACAGTGGTTTAGCAGCAGTAGCAGCAGCACTAACAGTCATACTAGTGGTGGTGGAATTTATATTGCAAGTCAGTGTGGAAGGCGGTGTAACAGTGCGTTATCGACGGGCATCAGCAGCAGCAGTGCACTACAACAACCACAGCAGCAGATATTACTGCTACAGGCGGCCTAGTGACAATAGCAGCAGTAGAGTGGTGTGCTTAACTACTACCGCTACTACTACTATATCAGCACCAGCACCTGTATCACCGGTAGGACCGGCACACATTAGTAATTGTAGCAGAGGCGGCGGCGGCGGCGGCGTCGTGGTGGTGCACTGCCGGCAACGAGAACCAGCAGTACCGCGTCCGCAGCGTCCAGCCAGTGTCCCCGTGGAGGAGGAGACGAGGGAACAGGCAGGTCCCCAAGGAGAAGGAGGAGGAGGAGGCAGAGGACCAGCTCGTCGACGACGGTGTCCGGTGCGGCTGTCCGGCCGCCAGCAGCAATGCGACCGGACCCTGTAGCTGCTGCAGTCCGAGCCGCGCCCCGCCCCGCAGGATGCACCGGGCCTCGGCGGTCCGTCCGGCGCTCCTGATGGCCACAGCCACCGCCGCTCTACTGGTGGCGCGAGTACACTCCTCCCAAGATCAACCGAAGTCGGCTCTGGAAACTGTCAACCCGTGGTTGTACGCGTGCGACCTCGTCCAGCCGGCAACGAACGACGACCTCAAAGGCGCGTGCTCCACCATCGACAGATCGTCAAACATGGTTACGATGATGATGCTCACGTCGATGGGTGGTCCTGGACCCCCTAACGATGCTGCATGTCCACCACAATGTCCTAGTAAAAGTACTAGTAGTACAACCATTACCACAAGTACTACTTCAACAAACAGCAGCAGCAGCACACATACCACCACAACCACCACCAACACTACTAATAATACCACTATAAACCAGTGCCTTGAATACTTGGAAGAATCGCACAAAGTCGCGGTATGTGACAGCGGAGACCGTGGCGGGCGGCTCCAGCAGCTGCAGGACATGCGGTTGCGTCACTGTTGCGAGCACGCGGTCATCACGTCGCTGAGGCCGCTACATCGTGAGGCTGTGCTGGCCGGAGGCGCCAATTGCAAACACCACTTGGATGCCTTGCTGGAGATTGACGCTCTGGCCGCTCGCATCTCTTGCGAGTTCACCGAGGTGCTCACGCGCTACGATTGCGGCCAGCCCTATTCTATCGTCTACCAATGCGCCGATTGCAAGGTAAATAATCTATCAATAAACAATCACTAATGCATGTGTCAAAAACACACTAACATAACCTCAACTCTACCAACTCACATGTGGCGCTCTCTTTATTCTTTTCACTACCACCCACACATCCATTTCTCTCCCGCACGCACACTATATCATTTGGTCCACTCGTTTCGGGCCCAGAGCGTCTCATTTCCCGTGAGCCACACGATAATTAAAACTGTGGACCGTAGTGGACAGCACTGTGAATCTACTCCGCATTCTGCCGGGCAGTGTGTCGTCACTGTATTAGTATATATATTATACAGCGTGTCTCCAGACGATTTATTTAATAGTTCCACAGGAGTACCGTACCGATATTCACGATAAACCATACAATTGTCCCAGCATGTGTTTACAACGTAGGTATAGTGTATCCATAGATATAAGAACTTGACTAAACGCAGCATGCTATTAACAGAGGATTATCCCAAATTATACGACACAGTAAATGAATAAAAAGCAGAGCTGTATTCAGAAATTTATAAATACATTTTGAAAAATAACAACAAAAATATGATATACATCTTAACAATAATAATACAAATTAACATAAATAAATGTAATATTCAATAAATTATTATTACGTCTTAATTATAGACAAAATGTCTCTTGTCTTTCCCGCTAAGAGCATTACAAATGTACCTGAATACCGCCACTACTAGTAGTTTATGGCCTCTCCTGCTGTGAAGGGTACCACCCTACCTATTAAGGAATCATGTCAAGTTCTTATATCTATGGATAGACTATAGCAGGTATAGCTCTCCGCACTGAAAACATCTATCGCGTGCAAAAGATCTCTCCAATTGAAATGACATACTTTATGCCGTATGGGACGGGCACTAAAATCTTATGACTTATTTTATGTTTTTATTATTCACATACGGATACATTTTGTCAAACTGAATTCCAATATTCGATTTACAGTTTTACGTCAATGACTTTTGACATTCCCGGATTAAAAACCAATGTAATTGCAATTACAACAATTTTGTTTATTTAAATATTCAGTTTTTTGTCTTAAATTGTATGAATCAAGTTCTAGTTTAAACGTTATTGTTGTAAATATGAATTTACATTACGATAATACGAGTTCAGCATTTTTTTTTAATGAAACCATGTGTTAATGCAGTTAATATAGTATATGTTCTATGCGGCATATAAGTTGAACTTGATGTTCAGTGAAAATGTCAAATACAAAACACAAACACATGTACACAAGTAGTATGCAAATAGAGACAGTGTGGATTGGGTTTTTAAACTGGTTGTGAGTGGTGCAGTGTTCCCCACCTCCGTCTAACAGTGTACTCCAGAGAGTTACAAGGATATTTTATTAACCAAGAGTGTGGAAACGTTACGATTAAAAATGCATCAAACGACAATTTTACGCCAATGAATTTAACGGCAAATGATGATGGAAAATTAGGGAAAGTTGGATGGATGCCAACTTGGAATTTTCATGACATCGTATGTGAGGGGAATACACGGAGAAACATTATCATTTGATGTGGTGAATTGTTAATATACTCTTTTGTACATATGCAAGAGGTTCTTGTTCCTTATCCGTAGAATAAAATATTTATGTAAGATGCTGGAGGAGTAGCAGGAATTTTTTGTCTGTATCGTGTTATTAAAAGTGTCGTTTACTGGCCCGAGAAATGCAGGAACACTCGGCCGTAATACGTTCATACCGCACGTGAACGGCATTCTTTGCCTGCTCTCGGAAGATTCCGTGCAGGCCCGCATTGCAGACATGTCAGTATGGTTGCAATGACTTTTCTACTTCATTCCACATATAATTAGGGTAAACAACGGGTTAGCGGAGCTGGTGAACCACTCAATGTGTTGTTACGGTGTGTCATGAGCGTAAATATTCTTATAACCACAACACAACATAATGTTGCCGTGTGAGTGGTGTTTTACGAAATAAAGTTACTTGCACATTCATTGTATGTTCTCTCCAAATCAAGATAACTAACAATAATATGTGCAAATTTATAGAGAATATTTTACGATTATTTGCTTTATAGTTGTAAAAAGGGCACGAGATATTTGTTGAAATAAATCTTTCAAAGATTTTTACAAATGTAAACGCGTGTAGTTTTATTCCTTTATCATCATCTACCTTTGAAACTTACACTCGCACAAAACGACTGTTCCCGATTATGCGCGAGCAAAATTTACATTCCATGCCTCCGAAAAAACGTAATTTATTCGGTAGAAGAGAAGAATATTTGTGCAAACTGGAGTACAATGGGTTCTCGCCATCTTAACAATCAAAGAAAGAAAGAGAGAGAGAGAGAGAGAAGAGTGAGTGCGAAGTTTTCTTCAGGAGAGAAGGCTGTGGAACAATTTAACACGAGTCGACTTTAGACTGTGATTCACGGAAATCACCATGAACAAAATATTATCCTTTTGCGATGTAAATTTCGTAGCAAAAAGACGAATCGTTTACCGAACGTCACTGTCGAATTATAGCGAGAGAGGTTAGGTGTGTATGTGTGCGTTGTGCGCATGTGCGAAGCACCAGTGGATGTGATGCCGTGCTTTCCATTTGGAGTAATTGGTGATCAAAGCATCTTCTTTTGTATAGCATACTCTCTTGTGAAGAGTTAGGTATATTCGGTACCGATCTCCCGGCGTGCGACGTCGCCTGGAGACGCAGAGCATCGTGTTTGTAAGGCGTGAGCATCGTTCCGAGCCTCTGGAGCCGGTATTACACTATCGCATACACAGACACACACACAACTTCTACTACTTGAATCGGCTATTATGTGATTCTTTGTAGTGGACTAGTTTCATGAGAATAATTTCACTGAAAACAATATATTTTCTTCTCTCCTATTGTAGTAACAACATTTTTATTGTCCACTGGTTTCTTCCAATATACGTTCTATGCATGTATGTATGATCAATAACGAATCCTACACGAGTTACCAATGTTATGATTGGTCTCGCAATGTTTGTTATAAACATGTTTATGCAATTTTCACTGCCTGTGTCACATTCTATCATACACACGATGTGAGAAAACAATTTGTGAAAACTACACATCACGTCACTCTGACACTTCCTCGTACCGGAAGAAAAATGTTTTCCCCGGGTCTACTTTCTTGTGCTGCACAAACACAAACATTCTGATGATGCGGGGTTTCGCTTTTGCAGCAAGACGACAACGAAACAATGAATTTCGGTTGTGTGCAACAAGCTCCTCTGTTCGGTTCACTTATGGCCGGCTAAAATTCTCTTTCGGGCAAGGTGTGACGAACAAACAAATTTCAATGCAGAATTGTGTCGAGCACATATTTTCCTTGGATGTAATACGAAGTTCATTATTTTAATGTAAATTTGCCATATTTTTTCCATCTTCTTTAATAATTTTTTTTTCGTCAGTGTAACCCAGACTTCACTCGCTCGAACCTTTCCTTTTGAAATGGGGCTATTTTATTAGTAAATTAGAATTTTCAAGTGGCTTTTCAAAGTTGACGACAGTGGTGCAGATATCATTGGCGCTGCAGACAGGAAATTTGTAATATACCATTCTATACACTCTCAAGATACTTTTTGTGTGCTAGAATTGGCATAATGTAAGTTCAGAACACTGATTTCTTATCAGTGTACTTCTCAGCAAATATTTGAACTGCAGGCGAAAAAACTTTTGATATCTCCAACTCCCTGTGAAAACGAATATTATTAAGAATCATTTATAAAACAAGCGTTATTCAGTGGACAAATTGAATCAATTATATCATTCCTTTTTTGGCTTCCTCCGTAATCTGATAATTTTTTAATTAAAATTATGAAATTTGCAATTAGATTAAAGATATTACTAACCAATGCAGAGTATAATGCAAAATACATTAATCTAACCTGTAAATTCCGTTGTTCGTTTTGACTAGTTTAGTGGCGCTGTCTGCGTTAACGACTATTTTATGAAATCATACGCGTGGGTGCAGATTATTGACGGGATGATATATGCTCCGTGGCCGGGTAACATGCGTGTGCATTACTCTTGTCTAGTATTTGAATCTATTAGCAATCTACAACGATGCACAAGATGGTGAGAGAGATGTAAGATGGAGAAGACTTAAGTGTCGCTAACTGCTGTGCCCCGCAGGTAACAGAAATTAACACATGCATTTTGAATGAAACACCGGTAGTAATTCTCACAGACTTATCACTTTCAATTCCGCTGGAAAATGTTGAATTTTTCATTGACTTCAAACGTTTCATTTGCCAGGAAAGGGGCTTAGCTTAATTTCATAATGCTTTAAAATTCTAATATTTGACTCTTGGACAAACAGCCCCCACAATCACGTGAATAATATACACATTGACAGGTACACTGATGATGGCTACGATTTTGTCCAGAAGTTTTATGCTGGGTAGAGATTAAACTGGTGAATTTATAATATCATTAAATTGAGCGAAGCCATTTATATTCCAAGTTGGCAGACATTTAATTTCGCACAGTAAATTATAAATTAATCGATGAAAATGCAGATTCAGTAAATAAGGGGAAGTGGTGGTGGTGTGGGAATGGTAAGGGGAGTTTAGTATTACCAGTATATGTCTATATACACAAAGAGAGACGTTAGTATTATTGTTTCTGTTTGATGGAATGTTTGCATAGTTCTGAGTAATACACTGAAAATACGATTACATCAGTTTGAAAATAGTTGCTGCATATTTCCGCAAGCGATAAACCATTGTAACAATCATCGGACTAAAAAAGTTGTAATTGTGATATTTTTAGAGATGGAATTTTAGAATGGAAACATTCGCAGCACTTACATTATAATAACAATTGTCGTTTGTTTATAAACAGAGCTAGTTCATATTTATAGAATGAGATATATTTAACAAAGTTTAGATCTGATCAAAGATAAATAAAAACATTGAATTTACAATTGAATATAATAACGACCTGCTCGTTAACAATGTACAATGTTACATGTACTTTTAATCGAGAAAATCGTGAATATAACCGTCAGATATCAACGCGTAATTTCGTAGTACTTACTGCATAATTAACGTATACAGCTGTGCAAGCATTTGAAAATGTTTCATTGGAATATGCCTAATATAGTCATTGGAGTATGCTTCTAATAGAAAAATAATTTTGCAATATTCTTTTTCTGCAGATTCTGAACGAATTTAGCTTTAATGCGGTTAACATTAACCGTGACTGAACGCATCAGGAAAAGTAAAATTTTCACGTTGGTATCCGTGGTTGGATCCATTACAGTCACCGCGCTGACCTCTTCTCATAAAGCGTCGTACTATTTATGTGGAATGTCAAAGTTCTATTCTGCGGTTGTGTTCGAAATAGTAGATTAAACTTCCGTGAATCTGGCGAATAGCAGAATAAAATGTAATATCTTTAGTGTAATACTTTACTTTGACATATTAAACGCATAATTGCTGGTATTAATGAACTTTGTTGAAAGTTGTAATATTCACGTACACCTGAGCGAGATGTAACATTTTCTGAAACTAAAAGTTATTCCGTAACATCTTATTTACTCATTTATTCGCATTACACTTGTTGTAACTGTATACCTACCTATTATATAGAATACACTATCTGTCAATCAATTCGAAGACAACGTAATTTGATTTGATACTTAAACAATCTACGCTGAGAGATTTACCGATCCAAAAACTATTCAAACGGTTAACAATAATAATTTATCTATATTACCGAATGGAAGGGCCTAACAATGACGTTACTGTTTGCAATACCGGAAGGAACTCAGCACCGCCAGTATTAACCTTGTTTAAACACAAAATATTAATATGCACACGCCACGCGCCTCGAACAGACCAGTAATGTAACAAGCCTTTATACATACAAGGAAGAATAGTGTCAGTAAGGCAGGGACGCCAGATGTCAGTTAGCGACAGAGCAGTTCTCATTAGGAGGAACGCTTAGTTAGTACGTTTTATAACTCTCTAAAAACTGCGGACGTGCATTCTGTAAATGTCACCAGTTATAAATGCATTCGGAACATCTGCTACTATGTAACAGGAATGTCTGTATTTTATACGGGCGCTTTTCAGTCAGATTTGTGTAGGAACCATCTTGTATTACAACTATACAGAATAGGGATGTTTCGTTTTAAGTTTCTCAAGAATTATTTTCAATATTATTGAAGTTTAAACATTTATTTTTTTAAGTTAATTAAAAGTTCATAAGTTAGAACTCCTTATTGTTCATTCATCGAACAGGTTGCAATATAATTGAGAGCAATTTTTCAACACTGCTAGTATGTGATGTTTAAAATTCGTTAATGCATTCACGAATTAATATTAACTACTGTAATACCCAGCAGTGGTGGTTAAATAAAAAATAGGAATTTTTTTATTCAAATCAAATATTTAGATTAAATCATATTACCAAATATGGTCGTCCACAACATGGGGCCAGGGGGGTGCACTTGCCTCCCCCTGGAGTTACCACTTTTTATGTTAAAACCTTATGCTTTTTATAAACCTCTATATTTTGCCATCCGTTGAAAAAAAAATCGATTGTATATTTTGCCCCCCTTCCTTGAAAAAATCGTCGTTTGCACCGAAAAAACATCGAAAAAAAAATATCGGTTAAAAACTAAACGATATAGCGAATTTTATTTTCTAAACGTTTTGTTCATACCCGTAATGTTCGTCACTGATTTGGGTTGAAAAACCGGCTTTAAAAAGTACTGGTTACCGGTTACCGGTTCAAAAACCGATTTTCGAACAAAATTTATTAGATCAAATTAAAAAAAATATTATTGATTGTTCATGGTATGAAAAAATAATAATTTTATTATATTTTGATAAATCATTATTTAAAAACTCAATTAAATTAACCGGTTAATATAGGAATATTTCATTTCGGAGACGATTTTTCCACGTTAAAAAATATCAGTTTCGGTTTCTATTAAAATGACGTCATAATTGCAAAAAATAAAGGTTAACCGGTTTTTTAACCGGTTCCGGACCCTGGTTTTTAATCGCGATTTAAATCATATACTCCCTAGTCTGTGATAAGTATTTATCAACAGTGGCATTTAATAATCTACTTTTAAGACATTTAATTAGCAATATAATATACTACCACTGCACAAGAAAAAGGAACCACATTGTACCCCTGTGTTCATATTTTCATATTGTCCCTTTGGTCTCTTTCATTCGAATTTGAAAAGGTGATTTCTTTTCTAAGATTACTCGAGGGGAGATGTGATTTTCACGTTTGGATTAAATAAAAAATCGACCAGTTTTGTGTTTGTAGCGAGAAGAGAAGACAAAACAAAATTGTGGTTGCCTTAGAGGACGATTACTTGAACATGATTTGCAAGATTAAAATACTGTATTTGTGTACAAATTATTGTGCCAGAAATCAGTACCGCACAGCATTGTAGAAATAATTTGACGCTGATTAAAATACCCAATGTGGTTATCCGTGACTTGCCCATCCGTGACACACATAAATAATCCCATCTGTGCTCCCACATACACACACACCGATGCCGGGGATGTGCTGGCATACATTGGGAGTTATATAGAGGGGCCGGGGAACTTCAGAGTGGAATGAGTATCTACACCCGGGATACGAAGTTATATCTTGTCAGCGAGCGTTAGTGTCATTGCCAGTTGTCATCCCTGTTTTCCATGTCTCCCACCCCGACGTTGCACCATTCCCCCCACTACCACTACGGGTGGACACGTATAATGATATGTGACCGCCCTCCTCTCTGCGGAGTGGGGATGAAATGCCAGGAGCAGTGGCGTTGATCATATTAAAAATGTGTTTGTTGTCGGCATTAATAAACTTGTATGTATGCATGTCGATACACGGCTTGTGTAAATTGAACTTCAGTATTGAAATCAAAACAAATCGATAGGTCATTTGGCTCCCAAAGTAATTAAATAATAGTTCAAAGTCGGTGGATAAGACATTGATATAAATGTGGATTTTGGATACTATTCGTAATATAGTTTCGTAGAAAAATAAATTACTTTTGGACTGTTGTATGTATATTTACAAACTTCAAAGCACGGAGTAGGTACATAAGATGCCTATGATACATGTATCTTTGAAAAATAAATGCATTTATAAATAGCTACATAGATGAATGGCGAAATATAATATAAATATTACATTTATAACTACATGTTAACAAAATTATACATTAAAAGTCTAAACACGTTTCAATATTTTTACTGCTAAATTGGTTGTCATGGCGTATTAATAATATTATATACTACATACACAGAGAACAAATGGCAGTGGTTGTGAACACGTGACTATGCCACGTGTTCACTTCTCCGTTCGATAGGAAACAAAGCAGGAGCGAGTTACCTGGTGCCTACCAATCGGGGTACGGGGAGCAACCGGAGTTCCCAGGCGACAGAGAGAGAGAGAGGAATTTGGAATAGAATGCAACAAGCCGTTGTAAGAGTAGATACATGCATGCAGACATATACACATGGTACATATATTCATGTAACATTAGTATACAAATAATTCACGAATGTGTGTATTAAATAGATATTTATTCGTGCATACATGTTCTTTAATACCTATGTACGTATTGCACATACATACAAATATACGAAACATATTATTCATGAACTCATACATGCACATTCACAGTTTACACATAAACAGTTCCAGATACATTACATATATTCCCACAATATAAACTACACACATACATATATAATCTACATGTAAATTAGATACCTAATTCTAAATTCTCATATTTTGAACTATCTATATACATACGAGTATATGTGAAGTTCATGTATGAAACGAACTATACACATATGAATGCAAGTTTGATCAGATACACCACATACATTCAGTGATGAAGACTTCCGTATAAATTTCACACTAGTTATAATGGCGCACGAACAATCACAATGTTGATGCCACCGACAGGATATGTGCGAGTTGCACGGCTCAACTCACCAATATGGAATCAATAACAATTATATGTGAGGTTATGAAGATGTATTACCACCACACAAACACTAAAGAGAGAATTAAAAATATTAATTTATCAATGTAAAAATTTCAAATACTGTTTATTTACTGATTTCTTTATTTTTCTTTTGTCGAACGGATCAATTAGGTAACGAATGAATTGCAAATAATTGTTCTTCAGTTCTTCTATCTGACGTATAGTGTAAGACTTTCTTTAGTTTTTCGTTCCAATGTAAGCTTGTTAGCAGCGAACAAGTCAAACAAATGGATTCGCTTTTTGCGTAGAACGGAAAATGTAATTACATATAATTACATTAATCATTAAGTAGAAAATTTATTTAGTTTCAAGTATTACATTTTTTCATTGAACTAAAAATGTAGTTTTCAAGTACAGTACACTAATAACTCAATGAACTGGATATTATCAAGGAGCACATAAACTAAGTCACGCCATCTGTTTCACTTGCAAACCAAGTTAGCTTTCATATACGTAGTAGTTCTGAAATGTGGGCAAGTGGCGAAATAATAATTACTAATAAAGATAATACCAAGTTGGCCATTAAATCAGAAATATTTAACAGGAGCGTCATTCACAGAGTCAAAGGCAAGATACATATACACACACACACACATGTAGTTTCGTACGTACGTACATGAAGTGAGTATCGTAGTAGTCGTCTTTAGATATAATATTTAAACGGATGGCTTACGAGCTGGTTGAACGGCAGAAGTGAGTTCTCTACAGCTCCTGCTACTGAATGTTCAGAGCGAACCAGCATTGAATTGAGCAGAGCTCCGGGGAGAGGAGAGTAGCAGGAGAGAGACTTGGGGAGAGGCTGTATGTATCGACCGAATCCTGCACATACACTCACACGCGCGCACGTTACACCTACACGCAGGCAGGCAAGCTAGCTGGCTCAGGAGCTACTGGAATCCCACTCCTGCCCTTGTTCTCTCTCTCTCCCGTGCGCTCTCCTGCTGCTGCTACTGCTGCTGCTGCTGGTGGTGGTCCTGGTGCTACGTTACGTGGCCTACAAAACACGTTTCAATACTCTCGGCCCGCCTAGCGCGAAGGCCTTTCGATCACCGTTTTTTTTTTTAATTTGATGTTTTTAGATCGAAGTTTATAGGAAAGAGAAGCGCACAAGCCATGGTGCCATCGAGGAGGGGAGAGATGGACAAACATGCGACGACGTAAACGTGTGTTAAAAACGCCCGGTCCCGCGACCTGCTTGATTAAATAGTTTTATTGATTATTATATATGTCTGTGTTCGAGACTACATATGGCTGTTAGTGACTTTTTCCTTAAAAAAATGCGTGTTTTGAAACTACCGTAACTTTATGGTATACAGACATATTCTGATGGGAATACTATTTAAATAATGGAAAAATGGATACATAAATCTTTCAAAAGTATGTATTCATAGTTCCAAAAGTAAAGTAAACAGAAACAAATTTATAAATATTAAATACCAATAACTGCATTAATCCTTCAACCGCGATTCATTGTAATAAATATACCTTTATTATATCAGCAGCGTGTGACATGAAAATTACTTATGGAACCATTCTGAAACAACTCCTAACTCTATTTATATCCATCTATATATGTATGTGTAATGCTCTGTATATGACTGTGAAACCCGGGATATTTTGACAAATCCATAGTCGCGCGGCAAATAACACAAGCCAGTCCGTCCTATGCTGTTGTAGTAGTCGTAGATGAAATTTGACCGAATCAAGCCATGATATAACCCATTCACAAGGATTTAGCACACAGAAAACAAAACACCAACTAGCAGCAGCGGAATAGAAATATTTTCGCGTAGCAAATATTTGTAGCCCATCAATTTGACGTTTTGTTTTCTCTCTCTCTGATACATGGAAAAGAGATATGTAGCATAGAGATTAAATTCAAATAAGCAGAGGCTTACATTTTCGAGAAACAGTGGTTTTCATGAAAAAACGCAGCCTGTATTTTAATAATATACATATTTTGTGCAACAATTTTTCAGTTCATATACTATAACACTTATCACATACCTACTCATATTTGGAGAATGTTGTTGTCTAAATCTTTTTAAATTATCAGCTACCAACATTAGCGACACTAAATGACGAATACTGGAAATATTGCATATTCATATGCTAATAGTCAAATATAGATACGGCTAAACATCTGGTAATAATGAAAGATTCAGTGTGATCAATGCAGGTCAATACGTACGAGGGTCGGTCTGCCGACTAGTCGAATTTTTCCGGTGATATTGTCTCCGGAGTATTATGTCCTCTTACACTTAATGTCTGCGACTCCGGTTGTTACATGTGTATAACGACACTTTATCGTGACTTTTTGATATTGAAGTCAGAAGATTTCTGACCATCGCAAATCTTGCTGTAATGATTATCGCTTAACATGGATGCTTGAATCGTAAAATCACTCGACGATTGAATGATTTGTGTTTTACAATATTTACCGCCAGTTTCGTGTGCAATGGAATCAAGTGTAATATCGGCAGTGCTGTTTAGAAGTGATTTTGTTTAAAAGATCTGCTGTGTCGTACCGTGTTGTAAGATCAATTAAAGTTGTGCCAACTAATTAAAGAACAGTGTGTTACTTCATTAAATTACCCGTATCGGAAATCAATACGGCTCACCGCTCTCTCTCTCCCTCTCTCTCTCTCTCTCTCTCTCTCTCTCTCTCTCTCTATCTATCTATCCGTGTATGCATTAATAAGCATTTAATATTTTAAAATAAAGTGCGTGCGTAGGTACCTTCGCAACCAAAGCCAATTTCCTGTTCCTTCAATGCAAAACTATCTAAAGTGTAAAGTTTATTGCAAGTAGTGAAATAGAATTTTATAGCCCACGGCTAACAACATTGGTTGACAATAATGTACATAAGATGCTTCCATCGTAATACCAATAACGTCCAATTATAAAAGAAAAACACTTGAATCAGTTTTGTCAAATCAATGCAAAGTTGATTGACAACCAATAGCAAAGTAGATCAAGAGGTTAAATTTGACCTGCTAGTGGTTACTGAGTGACGTGTAGATATGTTTATCTGTTCGTCATGTTAACACACACAAAGAAGCTTTCAATGAATGGTTTTTATTTTGCGCATTTCGTTCGGATGTGGCATTATCAAGATATCCCATTTTAATTTCGAGTGAGTCTCTCATTCGGTCGGACATTGTCAATGAATGGCCGCAGTCAGTGATCGTTACTGAATAATTCTTCCACCACCGACAACAACAGAAACACATCATCGGAGAAATGAGACGGAAATGGGAATTTTCTTCTTATTGATATTCAATGTAATACGGATTACACAGAAAAGATAACAATCATATTCAAAATGTTTGTGGAACCGGAGAAAAAATGACTAGCGAAATATACATAAACTATTTTCATTCCGTTTTTCTAATCCCAGAACTCTATATGTTCAACATTTCCTACAAATTAAACAACAAGGAGTTAAAAGTTTTGTTTCCTATTAAAAGACTTTTCTTAATAAAAAAAAAAATGTTTATTGGTTCATAGACTTCATAGTTCATCCTAGAAATTCTTTAAAGGGCTCATTTCTATTTGTGTATTTCTGAATTTATGAGTGTTTATACGTAACCTATAAATGTATAATAATATATTTAATTATATCCGGCTGCATCTCTCTCACTATCTTTGTGTGTGTGTGACTTGAAGATGCTAAGACGAACTGGCCTGTGGTGTACTCTGGCCTGGGCTTTGCTGAGCCGTCTTGTCAGTGTAGGATAACTGCTAAACAGGGACCGTTTATTTCAGGATTTGTACACAACAGAAGAACTGTGGCCGAACATTTTGTTTCTTTACTATGCAGTTACATTCCTGTGGTGCAGTTTGCTAGATGTGATTGTAAAATACTCCTATTAAAGAACCTTTTTTACTAATATAATATTAATATTTTTCCAGTAGTATTTCAAATGAAATATGGAGAATAATCAATATCTACTTCTTCAATTTGTGATAATATCAATGTATATATCATATTCATTTTTAATAGATTCCAATCATATTCGACTTATCAATTACATACAATATTGTCGAATGATTGGTTTGTTCGTCTCTTAATAAGTTTTCTGAAATAGTCTCCCGTTGTTTCAATAACGCGATGCACTGTAGTCAATGGACATATGTACATGTATGTTGGTATGTGAACATAGTGTATAAACGGGTGTATGGACAGGCTGGTATTGTATCCATAGCACCCCCTTGGACATTGCTGGTTGTGCAATTAGCTACCCAGTGTTTCCCAAAGTGTGGTACGCGAACCCCCTGGAGGACGGGAAGAGTTTGGTGGGGGTTCGTGCGGCACTGAGCTTCGGCTGTGCCTGGTGCAACAAGCAGCTTACTTTTTTTCAATTACAAACATAGAAGAATAATAAATAAATTCGTTACTTGTTAGTATTGCGTATGTGTGGTTTTGCATGTAGGCGTAGCCGTGGCGTCGCCGGGTGGTTGTAATTCCGTGCATTGACATTAAGTAAAAAAAAGGAACAGGCTTTTGGATGTGGAACCGAATCTCAGATTAAAATTAACAACCCGGGAACCAAACTAAGATTATCTGACGTCTCAACATTTCATCCTTCTCATTGATTGTAATGAATAATATAATTTTTTTTACACGTCCGGGAGTAGAAGTCGGTTTCTATGGCGTCAAACGCGGGACAGAAATGAAGCATTTACTCCCTAGGGACGAAAACACTTTTCGGAAGGGAGTTTTTATTATAGCAAAGGTTTTTGTAAATAAATGTTTGTTGTCATAGTACGCGTCGCATGGAAACATTTTCAAAGGCTTCTAAATATTGCAATTTCGCTCCGATTTATTATAATTCATTATTTATGAAATTAAGTGTTTCTACTCCCAAACGTGGAAAAAATAGTATATACACCTCGGGAGAGACCACCATTTTTCCCTCGATGTATTTGTAGCCCTCTGGCTTCGCCCTCGGGCTTCAAACTACACCTCAGGAAAAATAAGTGGTTTCTCTCCCTTGGTGTATAATGTACTATTATATTTTATTATGAATAAATTTTATTTTTCATTTATTATTATTTTGTTTATGTACTAAAAGAGGAAAAAATTATTATTTTTTATTGTTATTAATGTATATTCAATTTTTTACGAGGGGTGTTAGCAAAATTGTAGAATCGGTACACAGAAGTCGAATGTTTGGGAACCACTGAGCTATACAATTCCGCTATTTGACTCACAGTGCAGACTATCCAACATATTACACAACCACGTCGAAATGACGTTACTGAGAATTCCAGTATCACTAACATGGAACAGATGAAAAGAAATACTGTAGGACTGTAGACAGTAAGACAATAAGAAAACATTACTTTCAAATGGTAATGGTTGAAACCATATGAATATTAAACTTGCATAAAATTCAAATTTAGTTACATGTACAAAAGCTGCATAAATTATTCTTAGTTTTACATTAATTGTTTCTTAACAAGAAAATTTTACAAATTATTATTTATTTTTCATTTTTATTACAAATTTTGTAGGATTGATTCAACGGGGAATATAAATCAATTACATGCACGCTTACGTAAATTAACAAAGAATCTTATATAGAGAATCTTATACAGAGAACGATATAACTTTCCTGCTGTTCTATCCAGAGAAAAGTTCAACATTTCTCTTGTCGCAATCATAGGATTATTTGACGTCACAATTGCGTCAGTTGCATGTGCTCAATACAAACACGCAGCAACAACAAAAATACAGGT
Source organism: Carabus problematicus (assembly GCA_963422195.1). Lineage (NCBI taxonomy): Eukaryota > Metazoa > Arthropoda > Insecta > Coleoptera > Carabidae > Carabus > Carabus problematicus. The sequence goes on along the minus strand of OY728582.1, from coordinate 9,237,358 downwards.
AGAAGTACATTTATACAAACTGTTACAACATACATTTCCCATCCTAGAAAACTTCTCACTGACAGATGCAAGTTTAAACTTTTTCTATTCCAGTCAACCTAGTCTCATACATATTTGATGACTAGTTAAATATTTTATTTAATATAGTTGGAATCTTGTGATCGTGATTCATCAGGCCGAGGAGTAAATGTCACCAGTGTTTGAGTTAGTGCTGTGTATATTGGTCAGTGTGATAATTCGTGAAGGTTATTGTTTGTTCCGAATCAAACAAAACACAAAATAGTGATTCAGAATACTTTATGTAAAACATGCCTTCGTGATTGCATTCATGTGAAACACGTTCATATTAAGTACAGAAATGCCTACACTTAGATGGATTACTTAACATTTCTGAAATTGTACACATATGGCGTGATAATTATCGACCGCCGAGAGACGTAAAATACGGTACTTAACTAAATTTTAATATGTTTCGCCATAGGCCAAAACTTTTGAAATGAATTAACTGCGTAAGTACCTACTGTACATTCGTTTTATAGTTGTCATATTACATAAAATCTGGCAGCTCTAAGTGAACTACTAGACGGTATACGTACACGAAGGTCACAAACATTTGTTGCATTTAAAATTATCAGTACAACACAGCAGCAGGCAGCTCGAATGCCAAGAAAATACCAAATTAGGCAAGCACCGCTCTTGCAGAAAGCTATCCTCTACTGCGACAAAAACATACAATCAACGTAAACTTTTGCACTGATTGTCCATTTTTCACATTGTCTTCGTCCCTTGCTCTACAACCCGTCCCGCCCCGTGGGAGCTTTATTGCGAACATTTGCGGCACCATCAATCAATTAAAACTTTAGTTACCGACCAAAGATTAACTTAACCCATAGAGCTTCTCACATACACACACTGGGTAAAAACGTACGTATTATCACTCGGAGAATAAAAAATAAAAAACACCTGTGTCGTGTTCTGGTCATTTTTCTGTCGCTTCACCATCACAGATGGCCGTGTGCGCACACGCTGTAACACGTGACAAAACGCAACGTGAATCGGTTATCGGCGTTCCGCAGGTTTTATGTATCAATTTATGTGATCCGTGGTTGATTAAATCATTAGTGAATACACACCGTGCCTGGCATACCGAATGTGAACACTCACTCTGTTCACGGATAGTGGACAACGATGGGAAAAACGCAATTTGTAAGGGTTTGAAGGATTAATATTTACTATCGGTCGTTTATGACATACATGTACGACTGTGTGTGTGTGTGTGTGTGTGTGTGTGTGTGTGTGTGTGTGTGTGTGTGTGTGTGTGTGTGTGTGTGTGTGTGTGTGTGTGTGTGTGTGTGTGTGTGTGTGTGTGTGTGTGTGTGTGTGTGTGTGTGTGTGTGTGTGTGTGTGTGTGTGTGTGTGTGTGTGTGTGTGTGTGTGTGTGTGTGTGTGTGTGTGTGTGTGTGTGTGTGTGTGTGTGTGTGTGTGTGTGTGTGTGTGTGTGTGTGTGTGTGTGTGTGTGTGTGTGTGTGTGTGTGTGTGTGTGTGTGTGTGTGTGTGTGTGTGTGTGTGTGTGTGTGTGTGTGTGTGTGTGTGTGTGTGTGTGTGTGTGTGTGTGTGTGTGTGTGTGTGTGTGTGTGTGTGTGTGTGTGTGTGTGTGTGTGTGTGTGTGTGTGTGTGTGTGTGTGTGTGTGTGTGTGTGTGTGTGTGTGTGTGTGTGTGTGTGTGTGTGTGTGTGTGTGTGTGTGTGTGTGTGTGTGTGTGTGTGTGTGTGTGTGTGTGTGTGTGTGTGTGTGTGTGTGTGTGTGTGTGTGTGTGTGTGTGTGTGTGTGTGTGTGTGTGTGTGTGTGTGTGTGTGTGTGTGTGTGTGTGTGTGTGTGTGTGTGTGTGTGTGTGTGTGTGTGTGTGTGTGTGTGTGTGTGTGTGTGTGTGTGTGTGTGTGTGTGTGTGTGTGTGTGTGTGTGTGTGTGTGTGTGTGTGTGTGTGTGTGTGTGTGTGTGTGTGTGTGTGTGTGTGTGTGTGTGTGTGTGTGTGTGTGTGTGTGTGTGTGTGTGTGTGTGTGTGTGTGTGTGTGTGTGTGTGTGTGTGTGTGTGTGTGTGTGTGTGTGTGTGTGTGTGTGTGTGTGTGTGTGTGTGTGTGTGTGTGTGTGTGTGTGTGTGTGTGTGTGTGTGTGTGTGTGTGTGTGTGTGTGTGTGTGTGTGTGTGTGTGTGTGTGTGTGTGTGTGTGTGTGTGTGTGTGTGTGTGTGTGTGTGTGTGTGTGTGTGTGTGTGTGTGTGTGTGTGTGTGTGTGTGTGTGTGTGTGTGTGTGTGTGTGTGTGTGTGTGTGTGTGTGTGTGTGTGTGTGTGTGTGTGTGTGTGTGTGTGTGTGTGTGTGTGTGTGTGTGTGTGTGTGTGTGTGTGTGTGTGTGTGTGTGTGTGTGTGTGTGTGTGTGTGTGTGTGTGTGTGTGTGTGTGTGTGTGTGTGTGTGTGTGTGTGTGTGTGTGTGTGTGTGTGTGTGTGTGTGTGTGTGTGTGTGTGTGTGTGTGTGTGTGTGTGTGTGTGTGTGTGTGTGTGTGTGTGTGTGTGTGTGTGTGTGTGTGTGTGTGTGTGTGTGTGTGTGTGTGTGTGTGTGTGTGTGTGTGTGTGTGTGTGTGTGTGTGTGTGTGTGTGTGTGTGTGTGTGTGTGTGTGTGTGTGTGTGTGTGTGTGTGTGTGTGTGTGTGTGTGTGTGTGTGTGTGTGTGTGTGTGTGTGTGTGTGTGTGTGTGTGTGTGTGTGTGTGTGTGTGTGTGTGTGTGTGTGTGTGTGTGTGTGTGTGTGTGTGTGTGTGTGTGTGTGTGTGTGTGTGTGTGTGTGTGTGTGTGTGTGTGTGTGTGTGTGTGTGTGTGTGTGTGTGTGTGTGTGTGTGTGTGTGTGTGTGTGTGTGTGTGTGTGTGTGTGTGTGTGTGTGTGTGTGTGTGTGTGTGTGTGTGTGTGTGTGTGTGTGTGTGTGTGTGTGTGTGTGTGTGTGTGTGTGTGTGTGTGTGTGTGTGTGTGTGTGTGTGTGTGTGTGTGTGTGTGTGTGTGTGTGTGTGTGTGTGTGTGTGTGTGTGTGTGTGTGTGTGTGTGTGTGTGTGTGTGTGTGTGTGTGTGTGTGTGTGTGTGTGTGTGTGTGTGTGTGTGTGTGTGTGTGTGTGTGTGTGTGTGTGTGTGTGTGTGTGTGTGTGTGTGTGTGTGTGTGTGTGTGTGTGTGTGTGTGTGTGTGTGTGTGTGTGTGTGTGTGTGTGTGTGTGTGTGTGTGTGTGTGTGTGTGTGTGTGTGTGTGTGTGTGTGTGTGTGTGTGTGTGTGTGTGTGTGTGTGTGTGTGTGTGTGTGTGTGTGTGTGTGTGTGTGTGTGTGTGTGTGTGTGTGTGTGTGTGTGTGTGTGTGTGTGTGTGTGTGTGTGTGTGTGTGTGTGTGTGTGTGTGTGTGTGTGTGTGTGTGTGTGTGTGTGTGTGTGGTGAACATTCATCTTTCGTTCCATTTAATAACCTACATACTGTGTGTTGATTTACGAGTGACTTCATTAGGAATTAAATGACTAAGTATTGAGCAATTGATTTTGGATAGACGACTTACGCTAGTGTAGTAATTGTAATAATATTTAGTAGTAACAGTCTTGCACGCTAATAATCGCTTATAACCAAATAACTTTTTCACCACATTATACTGACGATCCCGTAATACCTCATCTTAAACGAACAATCCTCCAGCGGTGACGGGCCGTTATCATTGATTTAATCCGGAAGCCGTGATAGTGTGCCGTCATTTCCGGTTGCTATCCATCCATCCGTCCGTTCTTCCGTCCGGCTGAGGACGTGTCTAGGTGTGTAGGTCGTTCATAAGACCTTACACTAGGATTGGCCCAATGCCAGTGTGTTATTTTTCGATCGTGCGCGCTCTCTTTATATATTACACCGAGAACCAGCAGCGGCAGTAGTTCTTCTAATGCATTAATCCACTCGTGTCTCTCCTACCTCATTCGCGGCCTTCTGGATTCATTTCCTCGGAGGCTTCAATTAATTTTCCTCGCTCGCTCGTCAACTGGACTACGTAAAAAGCATTTATGGAACAGATTGCGTGCAACATTAAAATAATAAAAATTGCATCGCGCGAATGAACGAGTTCTCATGTTTTATTCCACAGGCGTTTGTCACCACTAGACGGAGCGTTGTACGATAATTGTGTTGTGTTGTGTTGTCATTAATATGTTGTTAGACATCAACGACTTCTTCAGACACACTCACATTAAAGTTATTTGTATTATTGTGGAGGTCTTCTAATCCCCTTTATACAATATTCTTACAGTGACGGGAAGATTTGCAAAGCAGTGATGCTCGAAGAAGTACTTTATGGACTCCAATATTTTCATAGATTTTTTTTTCTTTCGCTAGCCAATTAGCTACTAATTCATTACTGTTCATTTTCCAATACAACGCACGCAAAAAAAAAACTACTGATGTAGCAAATGGAATTGTTAAATAAGCCGACAAAGAGCAATTATTTAATTTTATTTAATCAACAGTAGCCACAGCAGCAGCAGTAGTAAACAATACAACCACACCATCGCTAACACCGCGGGGACTGTGTTGCGCGCGCATGCTCTATGGCTGTGCTAGTTAGTTGCCAGCTTTTGGGAGGAGAAAGGCACGTTTTTGAAGCCATGCTCCATCATCAAAACTGACTTCCACACCGGCCTACATAAAAATCAATTGCATCTCACTCCTTTGCCAGCCGTCCAATTCATTTTACTGAACTACCTGGGACACGTCAAAATATCTTCTGAAGAGCAAACAATTTTAGTACTTGTATATATTTCACAGTACAAACTTACACTTGCAATAATAACCTGTAATGAGCATAATGTTATATAAGGACACCCCAATAATTCCATCCCCGGCCAACGCAGGCCACCTCTCAATACATTCTCTATATTGTGTTTTTATCACATAAGCTTTTTCAAGGATAACCAATAAACGTGTTAGTAAGTTGATGTGCAGTTTTGTAAGTTGATTGTCCTACTAAATAATGTTCGTTCGTAGTGGTTACCGATTGTGCGGTTAGAACAATTCACGTTCATTCGCCAAAATGCAGCATCGCTTTGTGTCTATTGTTTGCAAGGGTGTCCGACTTCAAATAATAAAAAATGGCATGTAGGTCACTTCGTTCCATTCTCAATGATTCAAGGCACAGGGTTGTAGGTAGCTAGGGCGAAGGGAGATACGACGTCCGCCGAAGAGAGATATTTTAATTCCTCCCGAAATGTTGCCACAATGTCCACATTAATATTCGCATAAAATTCCTGACGATTCTGACACTAATATAAAAGCGAGGAGAAAATCTGTTTATTGTGCTGACAAGTATTTGTAAACATTGATTCTCTGATATGACATTATGCCATTATGTAGTTTTATTTACCGCAGTATTTCTAAATCTTCAAGTAACTCTTGTGTTTCACTCGAAATCATGTATTATTTCATCAACCCTAACTCGAATCGCATTTCTAATGGTGAATTATTAATCAGTGACAAAAAAAAATAACGTAGTCATATTTTCAACCTTCTCTAACTATATACTTCATCATCGAAACTCAATAATCGTTTATCGTTCTTTGTGTATTGTGTGTAATACGTAGGATTATGTGATATCATATTCATATAAATATAGATTTTGTCGAAATAACATCAGCGTTGAAGAACTGTGGCGCATTTGTAGTTCAAGTGAGTCAGTCGGTACTTGTTGGCACTGATTCTTGCAAGATGCTGCTGCAACAAAAAACAGGCATGCGAATGGTTCAGAAGTAACATAGACATAAATTACAATGCCCCTGGTAATAACTCATAACAACTCTTTGGAGCTTTTTAACATCTACAATAATATTCGTATTAAATATGTAAGAATAAATTTTGTTTCCCATTAAACCAACGTATAACATTACATATTCATTTAAGTACATCAGTGACGCACAACCTTTTATGTATAAAGGACCGTATATGACGTTTTTGAGTCGGGGGCCGCAAAAGATTTTTTACCCTACTTTTTTTCGTTTTTGGCTAAGGTTTTCTTAAAACGCATGCAATTGTTTTTTTTTTTAGCTCATTCTATTGTGAAAAATGTCTAAAAGGGCCACAAAAATTTTAAAACGGGCCGCGAGTGGTGCATTACTGAATTACATAAGTACTACTTGTATAATTAAAAACAATTTTCTTACTTCAACCAACACTAACATGTTTTCCGTATATAAAACACTTCGCAGTAAAATACAAGAATAGAAAATATAAGTTCGTCTAGTAGACTGTGATTCTTAGTGCAAAGGACGCAAACAAAATAGACCAGGCCAGAGAAGAGTAAGCGAGAACGTCGGTTGCTTTCTCCGGTAAATTAACGCAAGTCCTGCTTGTGCGTCAACCTTCGTGTCTGACTAAGTGCACTTGCTTGCATCACAAGATGGTTGGATTCTTAATCAAAAATTAAATTCACCCATAAGTACCTCTGCCTGCGTACATTTCATAACTGAATGAATTGCTATACAGGAACAAATAAATGCAAGTCGAAATAAAATTCACACGATAATGCCGAGCGTAATTCTTTACGTTTATTATTACTTCCTGGTGCATAGCACTGCTAGAAGCTGGTTATAAGGATTGCGTGATCGTACATTATCAAGTTATACCGTTCTCTGATAGCCATTATGTACTGTAGTTTATTGAAACTAATTACGATTTCGTTAAAAACATAATAAATCAGAAATGTTTAAGTTATGTATACCTGTACACAAACTATTAGAAAGGAATGGGACGCAAAAAACTGACAGTAAACTACTTTGATCCGAAGTAAATTTCATGCAAAATGGTGAAAATGTTCGCTAAAAATAATATCATAATCTACAATATTTGTTACGATTCTGCAGTCAAAAATTATGAACTTTACTACGAAATTATGTTAGTACACATACCGACCAAAAAATCGTTACACAAAACTGGTAAAGTGCAGATAAATTTTTGAACAATGTTACAGTTCATAAAATTTCATGTGTACCGCGTGAATTTGTAAATTTGTCTCCGGAAAAATGACATTTATCTACGAGTGTCAGGCCCGAAATTATACAATGGCAAAATGAATGTACGAATTTTTCATTCAACACATCATTGATATGTGACAACTGTGTTGTACGTTTTTGTCCGCTACTCTGTCTATTAAAAACTAATCAATCAATGAAATTTCACTGGCTATCTATGTAGTTTTTAGTTTACGGTTTGAAAAAATAATTAGATTATTTTGAATATGATTGTGACATCCAATGGATCTAAACATTCGTATTGGAATCACTGGACAATTCCAATCTGCAATATTTTTTTAGAACTGATTTAAACTAGTTAATTCAGTATGGGAAGTTTATTTTACTGCAGGCACACATTTGGTTTGAAAAACCGACAAAAAAATATACTAGTTCAACTCCAAAAGTTCCGGCAAGGAAAAAGAAGGATGTTCCGGGCATGTATGCGAGAAAGAGAACAGAATATTGAACGTTCGCACAGATATAACGAATGCAACCGACAAGTGATTATTATCAAACAGCGATGCATTTCATATATAGAACCAAGTTTATGAGCATTGTCGGGTTGTTCAGCGTATGGAGAGACTCGGATGAAATTAGCGAGAATAATCTAATCATCTGGTTATGAGATACTCTGATCGACTTCATGGTTACACACGCACGTATGCCTAATGCACATAGTCGACAGGTAAATTGTATTATTGATTTTATACATACATACAGACACAGTGAATTAATACTACAATTACAACCGCCGAAAATCTTGCTATCGAATGATGCAAATGATTCACTCGATCCACTATCGCACGTATTACTAACTGACTCGTTCACGAAATGAGTTCTTAAAAATACCAAGTGCACTGAGTCAGAAGCGCGAAAACACTTGTATAAATTTGCATCCGTAAATGAGTCGTCTTCTTGAAAATTTCCCTATTATTGCACGATTTGTAAATTGATATTTATTTGTCGACAGAGTTGTTTTATTATATTATAATGTTAATAAGACGGCTATTATATATCATATTAAGTTTGATATTTCCGCACACATAAGTAAATAATTAGAAGCAGAAAGAAGAATTTCGAATTACCAACTGTAATTTATTTTCCTCATTAATATTCAGGCATACCATTTTCATACGCTCGTAAAATAGCGGATAGAAAGTAATTAAGTAATTTGAAAGCATAAGTAATTAAAATCATTATAGACTACTACACATTATAAATAACTTGAAATATTATATAAAATAAGAATAATAAATAAGCAGTATTTTACTTGAAAATTTGCAACTATATGTTGTGAACATATCGACAGATACGTGTGTTTATTAGAAATGATGTTGATATGACGTCTAGTATAATAGTTAAGATTAATACTTGTCAAATAAATTAACACATCTGTAACTATGAAATACAAAGTACTCTAGACTTCAGAAGTTCTGTAACTATTGTTTATCATTCTGTTTGTGTTCCACTACAAACTAGTGACTCTACACACCAACACATACTTCATAAGAATGAATCTAAAAATTTCTATGGCACTTTGCAGACAGTAAAGTATGAATTCTATGTCCTATATGACATGCAGACTACAATTTCATTGTAAAGTCTATTAACTTTAAGTGCATTTTAAGAGCACGTAAACAAATTAGTGCGCAGAAATCGATAAGTCTCTTAACATTCCTGATTACATATGAACGATGAAAAAAATCTTACTTCGCTTTCTTAAGAACAATAGACAATTCATCGTTTTTTCTGTACTCTTCTAAAAAATCCACATTTTGTAATAGATTTCTAAGTTCGACAATAATTCTCGCAGTCTCTCCGCTGCTGCTTGCACTTTCGCCAAATTACAAATACATTTCTTAATTAGTATTCGTTAATGAAACATTGTTTTTACTGTGTTGAAAAAGGCGAACATATATTCAAGTTAAATGGATTCCAGCGTCGTGCACAAGTAACCGTACTTTGTAGGCCAACATAAGTGTAAGCTTGCCATACGTCCGGGATTGGTCCAGACAGTTCGGGATTTCATAATGTCTGGGATTGAAAATTTCTGGCATTTCAAAGTATTTACTAAAATACTCAAATTAAAAATAATCAAAAATCGTGTCTTCGTTCGACTACTTTATTTATATACCTATGTTACAGTAACATAGCAACTTTACAATATCAATAAATAAGAAAAATATTCAAGTAATATACCGCATCTACTTATTTATAATTGTTAAAATGTAACAAGCAGGAGGCCATCCAATTTATTCTAATTCATAGAACCAAATTTGTGATTTTGTCGTGAGTTTAAAAGACTAGTTTTAAGCAGGGACCCGGAACGAAACGAAAACGGAAACGATAAAACGAAATAACGAAATATTTTTGAGGAACAGAATTGAAAACGGAACGAAATTAAAAAATCTTGATTTTGAGCAGAAACGAAATTTTGCAAAAATAAAAACCGGTTATAACCGTTATTATATCGTTCCTCACATAATATTATATATCGCGCCAAACAGCATACCAACGTACTTGTAGACTGATACAATAGATAAAAGTATAGTTAGATATGTAGTTGATAGTTATTTGACATTTATAAAGACCGTTTAAAACCATTTATTTTATTTCGTGTTTTAATATTTACTAATTTTATTGGCAGTAGTTTATATAAAAGTAGGTACACAAGGTAATAATTTCTCAACAAAAATAAAAAATCAATGTGTAATTGTCAAAATAATATTTTAAATTATATTTTGTTAAAATTCGTAATCGCGCGCGCACTTTTGCCTTAGCGTATTACAGAGCTCATTATTTTATTTTACTATACTCTATATTTATAATTTTAATTATGTACAGGTACTATTTGTGGTCCGCTGTGTGTGTATGCAAAGAGAAACACTGGTGGAGAGGTTATGCATTTTAGTGATATCTCATGCGCTTTAGTGAGTATTTGTTCCTTCCCCGTATCACCCTTCATGAACGAAACGAAAAACCGATATTTTTATTTCGTTCAACGAAAACGTAATTTTTAAAGAACAGAAACAAAAAAAGAACGGAACAAAATTGAGTGTAAGGAACAGAAACGGACCCGGAACGAAAAAACATTTCGTTCCGGGTCCCTGGTTTTAAGTGTCTGTTGATCTGCCACATGTTGAAATATCATGTAACAGCCCGGATCAATAAACACAATATAAATAGCATTAACATAAACAATTTAGATAGTTATAATTTTACATGGTTATAAAAAAGAATTACAAATATAAAATTAAAACAATTTGAAATCATGAATAAACAAATTGATATAAAATAATGAGTTTCTTCTAATTATTTTAATTAATTTTGCGTACAATTTATTCATATCTATATTTTTATTAACTCGGTGTTATAGTACAATTTAATTGTTTATAATTTTGTTGACTATTTAATTGATGATGAACTTCGGAACTTAAAATATAATATTAAACTTCATTGACCTTATATGCCGTGTTTATTTTCTTAATAAAAAAAAAACCGCATTCTGCAAACCTAATTTTATATAACGGACTTTCGACTTTAACGGTCACCCCCTCACACGCATTAGTCCGGTATATCGAGTTTATACTGTACTTTATACCGCATTGGTGCGTGAACATGTAAAAGTTGACCGCATCTTTTTCAGACTGCATCAAAAATTATTTGAGTGGTAATATCTAAAGATTTATATTTTAATCAATTTCACCTTTTACCTTATTTTTTAAAAGAATGTTTAATTAATTGCTAATGATTTAACATCATTTCAACATATTACCCCCATCTCTACTCCCGCGGTGTCCGTAATTGCCTCATGAAATTTATGGCAAGCCTACGTGTTTTCTTAGTATTCGCAAAGATTCTCTCCCAGCTGCAGCGCCGTACTAGCGTCTCTGCACTGTACGACATGGATAACTATACAGCGAAGCATATGTATACATACATATAAACTTGTTACGTAGTAATTAAGACAAAGGATGCACGGATATACATTGCGAAATGTCAATTCAAATACACACAGTAAGAAATTATATGTACGCTAACTTATTATTCCTGTGTTGAATAGATTCGCACACACACAGACAGTGCTTTCTGCAGCCTTCCATAACTGACATGTATGATATCAATGAATTGTTAATGCAACAGAGTTTAACGCGGATTTTCCGACTAATTAATAGTTCTTGATTAATTGTTTCCGTACCCAGAAATAGGCTGAGCAAGCGAGCGAGCAAATAACTGCTTACTTGGTTTGTCAGAAATTAATTCTAACCAGGAAACCAATAGTTTCTTCTCTGCTAGTTGAACCAACCTGAATGTAGAAACGCAAGATATATTTTAAATGAATACTGTTTGTGAATATTAGCAGATTGAATACGGAACATGCTTTTATTCACTTATTCGGCTACAGTAAAAGTTTCAAATTCAGTAAATTGTATGTTATAACATTGCATTGGATGTTGTTTGTGTACACTTTTATCTAAATGACGGTAGTAAGTATAGTCTATGCAGCGATGATAATGCTGACTTGATTTGTAATAATTAGTTTATTGCGGGTGCTATATCCTAACAATAAAAATTTTGCGAGAAAAGCAGCATTGCAACCCTGTTAAATACTGGCCTCAAGAATGAATCCCAATAACTGTACCGAGCGTGTAGTATTCCACTGTACTCGAACTCGAACTTCTATAACTCGAAATTTCTATAAGTCGAAATGAATCAAGTGGCAACAGCGTTTATTCAAATTACATGCAATTTTCCTTCTGTAACTCGAATTCCTCCATAACTTGAATTAAATAATTGGCGTGCATTCAATCAGTCGAATTTTTAAAGAAAATCCCTGTTTATGGAGTAAAGTTTTTGTGTGCGCTTGGTTTTTTATGTGTTCGTTTTATTTTATTCGAAGAATCCATTTTCGCTTGTCATGAGTTGTTGCGTTTCAATGTAAACTAAAAAAAAATGAGAGTCAGAGCAAAAGATCAATCACGCATAAAAACAGAGTTCTGTTGTGATTTTTTCAAAAGATGGTACACTTTTTGGTGCAAAAATGTATGATATGAGAAAATAGCTGGTTGATAGCAAAACTCACTCACACAAAAACACGCCCTTACCTCAAACTGCGGTTTTTAGTATTGAGTTTTTAACTGTTCGGGGAAGACCCTATTTTTAAAACGAATACATACACATTTATTCCTTGTAAGTTTGCTGAGCACGAACGGGAACGAGGCAAATGACTGAATATTTTAACCGAAATTAGTATGTACTCGTAGTACACGATGTTGATTCAATATAAACGTGTGTAATTAAACCATTGTAATGTTTTTAAATAAATTCGATAATTTGATGAACATTTCTATAACTTGAAGCCTCGATAAGTCGAATTTTTTTGTGTGGATAATGGTGATTCGAGTTATGGAAGTTCGACTGCATTTAGGTAATAAATAAACAATTTTAAATCACTTATCTAATAAGTAAATTGGATTTTAATAGCACTAATTCCAACTGTTACGGGGAACCTACAGTGATCAGTTATACAGTGAAATACTGCACGCTCCGTATGAGTATTGTCATTCATTCTTAAGTCAGTACTGAACAGGGATACAATTTTGTTTGGGTCATACTATCTAATAAAATATTTCACAGAATTTGCATTACTACAATATATGAGTAGCACCTCTAATAAACTAATTATTACAAATCAAAAATACACGAATATATCCACTGACTTGTCTTTTACCGCTTTTACTGGTAAACTTAGTATGTGTATACATTTATAATTCGAAGTACGAAAATATTTTATCCGGATGGGTTGGAATGAATGTTTGTAAGTTCCAGGGACCCGGAACGAAACGAAAACGGAAACGATAAAACGAAATAACGAAATATTTTTGAGGAACAGAATTGAAAACGGAACGAAATTTAAAAATCTTGATTTTGAGCAGAAACGAAATTTTGCAAAAATAAAAACCGGTTATAACCGTTATTATATCGTTCCTCACATAATATTATATATAGCGCCAAACAGCATACCAACGTACTTGTAGACTGATACAATAGATAAAAGTATAGTTAGATATGTAGTTGATAGTTATTTGACATTTATAAAGACCGTTTAAAAAGATTTATTTTATTTCGGATTTAATTATTTTATTCACAGTAGTTTACATGAAAGTAGGTACACAAGGTAATAAGTTCTCAACAAAAATAAAAAAATCAATGTGTAATTGTCAAAATAATATTTTAAATTATATTTTGTTAAAATTCGTAATCGCGCGCGCAATTTTGCCTTAGCGTATTACACAGCTCATTATTTTATTTTACTATACTCTATATTTTCTAATTTTAATTATATACAGGTACTATTTGTGCTCCGCTGTGTGTGTATGCAAAGAGAAACACTGGTGGAGAGGTTGCGCATTTGAGCGATATCTCATGCGCTTTAGTGAGTATTTGTTCCTTCCCCCTATCACCCTTCATGAACGAAACGAAAAACCGGTATTTTTATTTCGTTCAACGAAAACGTAATTTTTAAAGAACAGAAACAAAAAAAGAACGGAACAAAATTGAGTGTAAGGAACAGAAACGGACCCGGAACGAAAAAACATTTCGTTCCGGGTCCCTGTAAGTTCTAGTTGTAGAGAACTATATATTTGTGTACAATAGCAAGTTGAATAGAAATGCTAAAGTATCGGCCATGTGGTTTTGGCCATTATCAAAGCGTAAATTTTTAACACAACATCTAAACTAAGTCAAAAACATCACAATAAAACCATAAGAAGAAACATTCTCCAATTCTTTAAATTTATTTTATAAAATTGTGAGACGTCATGCCTAATGGCGTAGACGGTGTGCGGAAACTAATACAACAATATACATTTATAAGTAATTGCATACAATTCCTAGTTTTATTGTAACATACACAAGACTTGTGAACTGTTATAATCTGACCATTTACAGCTTATCCCTTCGTACAAATTTTATGGGCCAAGCCCCTACTGACGTATCAACGTACTTATGTTTGCGTGTGTACAGTGTGACGACTCTAAAAAAAAAACTATTTTATACCCAGCCGCACTAAGGTCGCTACGGGTCAAAAGTAGGGTACAAGGTTTAGCGTGCTCGGTGCTCCTTACTGTCAAGGATAATTTCTCATAAAATCCCATCAACTAAGGTGATATTTCCATGTCCGCGTACGGTGGTGTGCGACCAGAATATTGATGTCAAGGGCCGCCACCGCCGACGACGATGTAGCTGAAGCCCTGGTGCACGTACAGGAGGGGTACTGTGGAACGGCAGCAAAGTAGAGGGGATGACAGAATTAATGTGACGTCATGTCCATGTCGTCGCCAGGTGATTAATGAGAATCTGATTTGAAGTAGCTCATCACGGCGACCGGTCAGTACCACATACATGCTTAGGGGGAATACATTTATGTGGTTTGCGTATATATGTAGGTACATACTTACAAGTGAAGGATGTATGTGTACGTATCTGTGAATGTATGTATGCATGTAAGTGTGATTGTATTGTGTACTTCTATGTAAATATGTACACATACCGAACGAGATCCCTGTTTCACTAATAAAGCATCCGTCACTAGATACTTCATATACAGACGAGCGCACGCGCCCGTACGTGTATTTCAGTTAGCGGCTACGAATAAGCTTAATAAGAGAAACTTAATGTACTGTCATTATTGAAATATGCTTTGTGTATTTTATTCGTGCAAATATCATTGAAATAAGTATGCAATCGTCTCATGAACAAGTTAACTAGATGTAATTCTTCCTCCGTCACATAACTGGCGCACTTACATGCACTGTAACGAAATTCGCAACACAACGTGAATGTAGCTAAAATTCGTTTGGGTACATAAACATTTAGCATGTTCGTTGCACAATTGATCGGCCACATAAACAAACATGTAACAACTAGCAACTTGGCCAATATACGTCTGCGTGGCTGGTACTTGTTGAAAGAGATTTCCGAGGGCGAGGTCAAAGGTTGACTCAAGCTTATACTTGAAGCGTGATTACGCCCTCTGCGTTTCACCATGGAGTCACCACCTCCCGTTGGTATATTAGTGTCGTTCTTCTACACAAAGATAAATCAGTTGCTTACGGCTTGCTACTAAAATAGATGGTAGTGCACAGAAGCCGAAGTAAGGGGGCTGAGGTTAAAAACTACATACAGACAGGGCACACAGGTTCACTTGACATCGAGTAACCGGATATTGATTTTACTAACACAGTACACATAAAATATATTGGATGTACGGTATATTACTTATATTTAACGCAAACTCGTATGTGTATATAGGTGTCAACATTGTTTAATGGTTAAACGTTATTATATGTCATCTTGGAACACACGCTATGACAGGGTTGCAATTTCCAGTTTTTTCCTTTTGACAGTACAGTTTGGAAAATGTGGGAGAAATATGTTCACTTTTATTGACAACGAGAGTAAAAGATATTAGAAATTGCCACTTATCAAACTGGATATGCAATTCGGGATCATAATCTGTAATAAAAATAAATTACTTGTTAAAACGAAGTAATTTACTAATTGCATGATACTATTGCGACAACTGCTATTACTACTACTGACCCTGTCAAGTAGCTTTTTAAAAATTCGTAGCTCGCAATCTCACTAATAATTTTCGAAGTGACACGGAAATTACTAGTCGGCGGATTAAAATCGGTTATTCGCGCGTTCACATTGATGTTAACGAGGAGTTTTATTGGAAAATTTCCAACAAGTTGCCACAAGTATTAAACCTTAAATAAGGAGTCATACAAATATAACAATATATGCATCTACAGTCACTCAACAGGAAAAGTAAACAACCTACTATATTCAAAATACAAAAGTCAACACTTGTACAAGTGGTTATTATATAAAAAGGCACTTTATACACATCTTCCTATTCGTACAGAACCACGCATTTATTTATATGCTCGACTACAATTAAACAAAACATAAAACAACAAGATATACAGTTGTTTAGATGAGAAGACGACAGATTGAAAAATAGAAGAATGTTAATTAATTTACAGTGTGCACGTTTCATCCGTCAGAGTGAGACAGACATGTGACCTATTTATATAAAATAGTTTACACAGCCTTGTTAACAGCCGCGCGATATTATTACTAGTAAAAACTGTAATTTATCTATTTGTATGTAAATTAAAATACATTAATTTTCTTCACGACAATTTTGTTTTATAGACTAAATAATACTTAACGTAACAATAAGAATACATATATATATATATATATATATATATATATATATATATATATATATATATATATATATATATATATATACAGTGAACTTCGCTTATAACGAACCTCAAGGGACCGACGAAAATAGTTCGCTATAAGCGAAGTTCGTAATAAACGATAAACATCAGAAATTCATTTTTTTTTATGAATGCATAGGTACATGTTTCAAGTAGGTACATAATATGAAGAACTGTTTTGCAAAACTAGACAAATCCAGATTTGTTCAAAATTGAGTTAGATATTGTTTTGTAATACATATACATTGTACACTAACAATACTTTTTATGAAGCTTATTTGAAAAAATCGTTTATTTTACTTTTGTTTATACTTATTATTATTTTATATTATTTTTATATATTTAAAGTTAGAGCTTTACATGTTTTCTTCGAAATTGCGTAACTCATAATTGTACTTCTTTAACACATTAAATACAGTGAACAGGGGCGGACAGGACATGTGGAGCATGCTGAAATTTCCGCATGATCCGTTCCAATCGCGGAAAGGTCCGATAATTTTTTTCATACAATTAACCACATATACACAAGAACCCCAAAAACTGTTACGGCGACTCTACATATGCGGAGTTGAAAGATTTCGAGGAATCCCCTGATTATTTGGTAAAATGCCGTTTGAAGTTCGTTATAACCGAAAACTTTTGCGATTATTACAAAAATTAAGGTTCGTTATACCCGAAAGTTCGTTATAAACGGGTTCGTTATATGCGAAAAAAATAACACACGTTTAATGATACTTTAGTTCGTACTTTACAGATTGGTTCGTTATAAGCGAAAGTTCGCAGTAAGCGGGTTCGTTATAAGCGAAATTCACTGTATATATATATATATATATATATATATATATATATATATATATATATATATATATATGTATTTACACATGAATCCTACTGAATTATAGATCACTGTACCGTTGTAAATATAGTCCCGATGTCCTCACGGGAATTCATGGACAATTGGATAAATTTTTTATTTGCCTCCACCAAGAAGTATTGTTTACCTGTACAAGTTAAGTATCAACTTACAAAAAACATGTACATCGTGGAAGTTAACAAATAGCTTTGCATCGTTGCAAGGTTATTTAGAAATCCATGTGACATTTATCATACAATCGACTGTAGACTTCTGAAACTAATTTGGCCTTTTACCAAAACTGCAATGCTCGTGAAAAGGTTTTTGCTATATGTTTGTGCTTGCCATTTACTGATGAATTGTTTGACATTTGATTTTAGATACTTAGTAATATTTTATACATAGAGGATGTGTACATGTTACAGCGAATTTGATAAATTTGGTAATTATAATGAATAAATGATTAAGGTTACGGCAAATTTAATTAATTCGCTAATTATGATAAATCAATGATTATAAAAGGAAATTAGAATGTGGCTGATAGCCTCAACTCCACGTTCGCTGCTTTTAACTAACGCCTAGAATACTCACTTCTTTGCGATATTAGGATATCGCCATATACCCCATAGCAGTGATAATCGCTTTCGAGTCTAGGGCCGCAAAAAAGCTTATTTTCATTCACCGTATTATTCGTTTTCGAATTTTTTATTTTTAGCTCTTGCGGCATCACTGCCCAGATTACATTCGTGTTGATAGGTAGGGTAGATGTGTGTGCGAGAGTGCAGTTACAGAGCAACTTCATTCAATTTACCTTTTATAATCATTTATTTATCATATTAACATATACAATAAACATATATGGAAGAATTATTTTTGTAAATTGAATTGCTTGTTTGTGATCACTAAATTGTTCACTTATTCTTGTTTTATTGACATATAATTTAAATAGTCTAGACTACTTATTTCTCTGTGTAATTTACTATCTTATTATTGCTCGTAAAGCCGGGATTATGATGTGTTTTATGGCCATTAGACAATGATACAAGATTTTCTAGCATATTCCGTCGAGTATACAATAGAAATCTAATTCAGCGGTTTATACACATGACATTTCATTAGCTGTATATAAACTACATTGCTAATATATATATATATATATATATATATATATATATATATATATATATATATATATATATATATATATATATATATACAGTGGTGTAGCCAGAAATTTTGAAAGGGTGGTGCAGAAAATACTTTTTACAAATTCGTAATTTTGATATACATTATTGATCTATATATACGAATCTGGGTCTATTAATTTCTTAAAACGCTTCAAATTAAATAACAAAATACTGTTTTCAACTTAAATATAATTCAAATAAAATATAAATAAAATATGTGAGACTTGCCCCCCCCCCTGGTTGCGCCACTGTATATAACGTTAATATTACTTTATTAAATATCTGTAGCAATATATAACTTTAAGACATTTTGTAACTTCTCACTCTACATAGTTTCTATACAAAAATATATGAATTTGGTTGCTGCTGCAACATTTTAATAAAGTAAATTTAAATTTTTGTACCAGAAATACCCCGTACACTCTCGTATATATCCTGGGGGCAAAACAACAAACAGTACGCGCGCACACAAAGGGACATAAATCAATTAGTTAATTAAAGTTGTGTTGGCGACAGTACAAATTAACAACATCTTACATTTGCAATTATAAATCATGGAGAATACATTATAATAATGAAAATGGCAGGTTTCTTTTACGTGTGTATATAGATAGGGTGATTGACCTATGACTACACTGCAACTCGCAGTACAATACCGCAATGGTGGTTTCCGGAGTAAAACTAACATGTCCTAACTACAAGACCAAGAGAGGAAACTTTGCAAGAATATTTTCATTCCACATTTACATACAACGTACAAGAAAAAAAAACATACTAGTGCCAGAAGTAGTTTAACCAAACTAAAAAAAAATATGTACCCGACCGTATAGAGAACTTGGTACATTGTCATGAGAACGCGCGCATCTCCGTTCAAGTGCAGGAATGAACAAGTTCTGTGCCATCCTAAAATTTTATTAACATCGACTGTCGTGTGCGTCTGAGTATGTATGCGTTGGGGAAGCGAGATAAAGGGCATATTTGCTAATAAGTTTTCCATTTTAGATGTAATCACATCAGAACTGCTTGGTTTGATGGCAAAGTTCCGTGGAACAATGTTCTTATACACAGTTATAATATACTGGTTAAGAACAGTACATTCACTTATCAATGTTGATATTGTAAATAATAATATAGTTTGTTTATATATATATATATATATATATATATATATATATATATATATATATATATAATCAAACTCCTCCAACTCCAACGTCTATAACTCGAAATTTCTAAAACTAAGTCGAAATGAATCGAGTGGCAATAGCCTTTAGAAAACAAATTACATGCAATTTTTCTTCTATAACTCGAACTTTCATAAATCGAATTCCTCCATAAGTCGAATAAAATATTTGGCACGTGTATTTGATCAAATTTTTAAGGGAAATCCGTGTTTGTGGAGGAAACTTTTTCTGTGTGCTTGGTTCTTTTTGTTTTAATTTTATTTTATTTGAGGGATCCCTTTTCGGATGTCACGGGTTGTTGCGTTTCAGTGTAAACTGAAAAAAATTAGAGTGAGAGCGAAAGATCAATCACATATAAAAACAGAGTTCTGTTGTGATTTTTTTCGAAAAGGCGGTACATAATGGAAAATAATTGGTTGATAGAAACACTCACTCGAACAAAAACACGCCCTTACCTCAAATTGCGTTTTTTCGTATTGAGTTTTTAGCTATTCGGGGAAGTGTCCATTTGTAAAATGAATACATACACATTTAATTCTTATAAGTTTGCTGTTTCATCTGAGCTCGAACAGGAACGAGGCAAATTACTGAATATTTTAATCGAAATTAGTATGTACTCCTAGTTCACTATTTGGATTCAATAAATAAAAATATGTGTATTTAAACAACTGTTATGTCTTTAAACAAATTCGCTAGTCTCCATAAGTCGAATTTTTTTTCTGGGAATGGTGATTCGACTGTATATATATTCGACTATATATGTACGAATAATATGAACAATGCGTATGCTTATATCAGATTAATCCCGGGGTTAATCATTTCTTCTATACGAATATTATATCATAATTAGTCTATTGCACAGCACAGAAAAAAATCAATTGTGGTGTGTATGTGAACAAATGGTTTAAGTTTAAATCATCAACGAAAACCTTGTAACTACGGTACAACAGGGAGAAAAATCAAAGACAGAACTGTTGGGAGCTAGCGTTGCTACGTAGCTATTCGTAACATTCGGTCGTCGTGGGAATACGATATAAGAAAGGTGACGCTACCTCCAGCGAGAGAGCGTCCTTTCCCCACCCGAGAGAGAGAGAGAGAGAGAGAGAGAGAGAGAGAGAGAGAGAGTCAGTGGCGACACATTTGCATAGCGAGGGTAGGGGCCACTAATTAAATAATAACAAGGACAATAGTTCTTAGTGTTTTAAAAGAATCTCGGTTAATGAAACTTAAGACTATGGGCAAGAAGATACATTCTATTTCGGGCGACGACAACTCTTCGCATAGCATATATTTATTAGTTTAATTGTTACGTATAGCAAGCACTACATATATTATTGTTATAATTCACGCTGAAATTCCACAGCCGACGCCACTGTTTGCGTAGCGTACAAACGGGCTCGGCGATGTCGTCGTTGTCGATGGCGGAGATGGGCGAAAGAGAGAACCGCTAGAGAGCGAGAATGGGAGAGGAGCTTGAGGCTTCTGCTCATGATAGCGTTGGTTTGTATGAAGGAGAGGAGAGTGCCCGCCCTAGTACCAGCTGTGTACCCGGATCGATGAGACTTTGAGCGGACACACGGGAACTGGGGTACAGGCAAACGCCAATCTCTTACCACATGAATGAAATATCTACCCTCTGCTGCTGCCGCTGCTGTTTTCCAACATCAACGTTGTGCACAGTTACGTTTTAATAACTTCCGACGAATTATAATAATGATTATATGCTACCCCACCACAACCAAAAACCGCCCATCCACTTCAACCAAATAGTGCAAATAATGCGTTCTTGTTCTTCTTCTGTTTCTTATGTTAGATCTTCTTCTTATAGGAGGATTTGTTTCTGTCCAAGTTAAACGGGATACGATTCTAAGCTATATAATATGTGTCTGACCATCTGATACGAGCTCCGACTTTCTACTGAAACTGTGATTAGAAGCTTCTTTTTTTGTGGTGGTGGATTCAGAGATTGCGGCTCGGGAGTTTAATGTAATGATTTATGTTGTTAATTATTTTAATTTTTTTGGTTGCTCGTGGTTGAGTACTATGTACAGAGAGTAATGAGAAATACTAATAAATAATTATTCTAATGATAGGTTTTTTAAATTACCATCTATTCCAGTGATGGCGAACCTTTTGAGCTCGGCGTGTCAAAATTCTGAAAAACCCTAACTTAATTTTGGTGCCGTGTCACGTATAGAAATATTCATAACTATTTGATATTTCCAACCATTGTAAAAAAGAGTTACAATTTTAATATTTATTTTATATAGTTAAAGAAGAAGAATGTAAAGAACACAAAGTAAAAAATATTTGAAAAATGTGTATTGTAAAACAGAAAAACATAATATACATTTAAGAAAAAATAATAATAAAAATAGAAACGAGTATATTTATATTTATATTTATTTATTAAAACACAAATATTTGCATTATGCAATTTTTTGTCTCCGTCGATGCGTGTCACCCAAAATGATTTCGCGTGTCATCTATGACACGCATGTCATATGTTCGTCATCAATGATCTATTCGGTTAATAATTCCTGAAAATGTGATTCATCGTTGAAATTAAATATATATATATATATATATATATATATATATATATATATATATATATATATATATATATATATATATATATATTGTGTGTGTGTGTAGAAAAAAGAGAAGAATCAGACAATGTGTGTCTGTTTGTATGTATTTCGTGACATATTGCGTTTCGGTCGCAGCGGACGGAGAAACAGTTAAGGGCCTGTTAGAAATGTATTATGTACCATTTGATATAAAAAATAGGTCGTACGAACCAACAGAATTTTACAAACAATATAACAAATAAACACACATAGGGCAATGGTGCATTGCTATTATAACCCATCATTTGCCGCTGCTCCTGTTGAGAGCGAAAGATATATAACGCTCACATAACTAACAAAATCTGGCTATGAAAGTGTACTTTTATCTCTTACTTCTGGTAGAATACATCGACACTTGTATATAATACTAGTACCTACCTGTGGTCACTATATACAGGTTCCGTGATATTTAAAAATCTATAGTTTCAGTCTGGTATCGAGTTTGTAATTCTCAGCACGTTCGGTAAGAAAACATGTGATTTTTCAATTTCACAGATTCTCTGAAATAATCTTGTACACAAATTTCAGCAGAATGTATGTATGGGTGGTGCTGATATCTACACGACACTATACGTCGTCGTAGTAGAGGTTTTTAAATAATATATGAAATTCGTCAAAACTTATCCTAGTCCTTGGCCACATAAATGTACGAAGTAGTGAGCTCGCAGGCGGGTGTTAAAAATTCAGCAGAAAATCACAGCGCCACCGTCAAATTCGAATACACGTGTCTTATATAATACATTCTTCTACACCGGGCGGTTTTACTTACAGTTGTGGATGGATTGGACACCTACGAGAGCGTACATTACATACCGCCGTTTATTTGTAAAACAACCAGTGACAGTTTGAAATTATAGTGAAAAATACAACACACTCGAGTACGAGGCGACACATATGTCTACGTATCAACACAAGGGTTAATTCATACTAAAATGCAGATATGTTAAAGTAAGATATTTAATCAGGGATAAACGATATATTAATCTTCCATTACACTACATGTGCCCACCGCGATTTATAACATATATCGTGGTTTTCGAATTAAATTCACGTTTCGATTCACGCTCACCAAGGCCCATAAATACTCTTTGTTGTAGAAATGAATTTAAATGTGGTTTTGTACAATTTTATTGAGTGCCATTTGGATACATTACGGATATAGATCGCATTTTGATAGTACCAACCGTTTATATATTACTCTGATAACATTTGAATATAAATTTAAATATCAATCGATCACAATTTTTGCTGGATGTACAACCAATATAAACCACATAATAATTCAATTGAAATGTGTCATAATTTGTACAGATACACATACTCTATTATTATGTATTAATAGAGGGAAGTTAAGATTATTTGCAAGAGTGTCACGTTCCTAAAATGGCCGTCGCGGTCACAAATCAATCGTGGGCGGCGGTTCTTACATGCGTCTGTGTGTGTGTGAGTGTGAGAGAAAGGTACAACGAAAGTCTCTGCTAAACTCCCCAGCCTAGAAAGATATGAACTCGGCAACCGGAACGTGAAAAGTTTAAAATGTAAGTTTTACGATGACACGGCACACCTACAAGATTTAATCCGAAATCTTTGAACGATTTCACTACTACCTTCCCACGTTTGTGAGTTTAGAAGCGCAAGAGAGTGTCACTTTGCAGTCAACAGAAAAGTAACATAGGCCAACTTTACATCGTACAGTCAAATTCGAACTAAACGCCAAATTCTACATAAAACCGCTTGGTCCACTCGGTGTAAATACCACTGAACAAATGTATGTTTTTTTATCTGCCTCAACCTAAATTTTACGATTCTTTCAACGATGTGAACGGCCAAAATCATTAATTATGAGAATTTTCACTATTTGTAATTTTTTCAGTAATGAAGAGTAGAAACAACGTATTACATTTAAACTGTAAAGAATATAAAACAGATAAATGTTTTCTTTTCTCCCTTTTTTTTAAATTGTTGCCATTCTTTTATTTTATTGTACATATTTATAAAAAGGAATAAAAAAAATTCTACACAATCTAAAATATTTATCAATAAATAACACGTGTAATTTAAACTGTCAAAATACTTTAATCAGATCACGCAAAAACCTCTCTATGCTTTTTTATTCATAATATAGATGGCTTTCATTTGTATCTGGATAAGATGAAATTGCACCTAATTTTGTCCGGGTAATTATAAGTCTAGCGCAGAGTAAACATATGTCTTTTAATACCAAACATCAATACCAAATAATACACCAAACCTAACTTAGTCCAGAGCTAATTTAGGTTGCATTGTGTAAAATAGCCATAGCCACTTATACCTAGAGTTCATATTCAGTCGTAGTGGAACTAAGAAAATACTGCTCCAAGTTGCTACATGTCATCTAGAATCGATGTGTTTTATTTATCAAGTGTTAAAATCACCGGCCAGGCATTTTGTTCTATTTTTCTCGGCAGCCGTTACCCTAACATATTGCATTTACCATGGAATACGCACAAGGATAGGACTGTAAAGCAGCCTGCTAGTGTTTCCCGGTAATAAATCCAGCCCGTCGTCTCGTTGTTGTCCATAGATCCTGCTGCTCATTCTTGCTACCGGTGGAATTCAAGTCCTACTAGATTACGGTCGTCCGTCGACATATGATACGTTACGGGGTATTAATATTCATGGTACGTTTCTTGTTGTGTTGCCCGACCGTGCATCTTACCTGGCGTGTACACGTGACACGCTTAACCAACACACGCAAGTGCGCTTTTTATTATACAGTCCCTAGCGTCATCTCTGAAAGCACTAGTTTGTTGTACATGCACTACTACTTGTCATTTCCATTTTCATTCATTTAATTATATCGACTTTTATTGGTTGGGAAACTACCTATATTTAGATAAACCTCTTCCTATTTAAGTTCATGTTGATATATTTTCGTTTGTCAAACTTTGTAATCTTGAGGCAAGTAATGATTTAGTCCTTAATGAACAGGTTGGAATAATGACAAGGTTCTTGATGTGTAGAACAGATGTAATATAATATTATTCCTATTTAACTTACGTATTAATTAGACGGGATACAATTGTATAGAAAAAAATACACAAGCAAGATATTACACGTAGAAGAAATTACACGTGTAAAAATTACACAAAGCCGAAATTACACACAGAATAAATGTTACAACGAATTGTAAAAATTTGTAGCCTGCGTTGGCAAATTCATTATTTCGTAATTATTAATAAAATAGTTTCACTTATCTAATATACGGTAGGGTATTTTAGAGTAGGGTAGGATTGGGTAGAGTGTAAGTTTCTGCTGTGCAATTTTACCATATAATTCCGTATATACTTAACGCACATTTTTTTATAACAACCCAGATAATTCCAACAAAGACCTATTTTCTGTTCCAACCAAGGAAAATTTGTTGAGTATTACTCGTTATTTTAAAACTGCCTTAAAAATATTGAATTAAATATTTAACTGGAATAAAAGATTAAATCCAGATGGCTTGGAATAATTGACTGATGTTCGTGTTGGAAACAATTTATTAGTGAAATTTAGTATAACGATGGTACAAGGTAATGCGGACCTTTCGACCATTATCAAAGCATGAAAACTAAACATCTATTCTAAGTAGTTCACAACAACAAAAACATATTGAGAATATCTCAAAAGTATAAAAATTAAAAACGGAACTTTCCATTTTCAGTTCCTTTTTGTTTCTCTTCTACGCCTGTCGGCATGATGCTTCATAATGTTATTTTCTAATTTTTTAAGTTTCAGCTCGCCATCTACGCCTTTCGGCGTGACATTTTACGTTCTTGCATTTTTTATAATTCTGAGATATTTCTCGTAATGTATTCTGAATTGGTGTTGTACTAAGTTTAAATGTCTTGTTTTTCACTTTGAGAATGACCAGAACCACATGGTCGAAACGCTAGCAAAACTATCTTCATGCCAATATACACAAATATATAGTTCTCTGCAACTAGAACTGCAGTTAATTATTCCAACCCATCCTGATAGAATATTTTCCTATCAAATATTTTAAATAACTTTCAAATGTACTTATGCTACCAATCAATTGTATGAAGTCTTCTCTCTTCACAGATATTAGGTCTTATTTTAACAAATAAACCTATTATTATATATTTAGATATAGAGAAGATAGGGAAAATTTTATTAAGAAAGCCAAGATCATTAAGAACCAAAAGCAACAACGAACTTTTTAAAGCATTCCTTTCATTTCGCACCTTAACGAACCTCGGCAATAATTAACACAAGACGACTGCAGCGCCATACAGTTTACATTGATAACAAATAGTGCTACTGTCCTTTACAAATATAAGTAGTAAATAATAGTACATTATACATCAAGGGAGAGAAACCACTTATTTTTCCTGAGGTGTAGTTTGAAGCCCGAGTATATACACGTCCGGGAGTAGAAGTCGGTTTCTATGGCGTCAAACGCGGGACAGAAATGAAGCATTTACTCCCTAGGGACGAAAACACTTTTCATACGGCAGTTTTTATTATAACAAAGGTTTTTGTAAATAAATGTGTGTTGTCATGGTACGCGTTGCATGGAAACATTTCCAAAGGCTTCTAAATATTGCAATTTCGTTTCGATTTATTATAATTCATTATTTATGAAATTAAGTGTTTCTACTCCCGAAAGTGGAAAAAATAGTATATACACCTCGGGAGAGACCACCATTTTTCCCTCGATGTATTTGTAGCCCTCTGGCTTCGCCCTCGGGCTTCAAACTACACCTCAGGAAAAATAAGTGGTTTCTCTCCCCTGGTGTATAATGTACTATTGTATATTGTATACTTTTCTATAAAATATTTCCTTTATTTCTAATTGGCCAAGTTTCGTAATTAACGTTTACAATGCTACTTACGAGATTAATGCCTCTCGTTCATTGCGTTCACCGATATTTTTTTTTCTTCCATTGCTCTTCTCTTTTTTGTAGATTAAATTTGGAATGGCGACCACAGAAAAAAAGTTGATGCACTCCATCTAGTACGAAAAGAAGCTTACAAAGTTACAACGAAATCATGCTTCAAACATTTTCACGATTCGGGTTTTATAAAATGAAATCTTGTTTGTTTGCATTACCATGTTAATTAAGGTTAAAATAGAGAAGTGTTCAGCGAGTTCAATTGAATATGGGTGAAAATATAAATAAAATATGTGAATTTATTTCTTTCATCGCTGTATAATATACATAAGATGTGTAAGAAGATCATTTCATATAAAGTTTGTTTATAATATAAACAAACCTAGTTCAACTGAATTAAACTTGTAATACGAGAAGAATATATTAATTCCTTCGCATCCAAATCTAATATGATCACAATCTATTGGATAGGATAGCATTTGTGTGTTTGTAAGAGTGTGAGAGTTTGAGAGGGAGGGGAATAATTGGCGCGTGCGATGGAGGAGTTGCCGCGTTTCATTATCAGTGCTAAATGGGTCGCGTAATCGGCAATCAACAATCACACATAACTCACGTGTGGCAATCACACGCTGTACCCTGTATAACACAGGTAACTGATTTACTCTCTCACATATCCAAACCACAGTAAAGAACAAAACCATCAGTGGCAAAGATCGGAACCACTGGTCACAGGCACGTAGAGCTTTTCCCAACAGATATAAACCCAGTCAGAATCCGAATGTTATCGAATTACGCAGTCGTGGC
The DNA here is from genome assembly GCA_963422195.1 of Carabus problematicus. Classification (NCBI taxonomy): domain Eukaryota; kingdom Metazoa; phylum Arthropoda; class Insecta; order Coleoptera; family Carabidae; genus Carabus; species Carabus problematicus. Next base: position 9,209,457 of record OY728582.1, on the reverse strand, counting down.
CGAAATCACTTTTGATTGTGGTAATTCTTAAAACAGTTTTTTTGTTTTTGTTACAAACATTTGATTGCTGGTCGATGCGTTTGTTGTTACATCAGAATTGTCACATGCTCATGTATGTATGTTCCAGGAGGCGTATAGACGGTGGGTATGCAGTTCCCTGGTGCCTCACTTAACGGAGACGGGAGGGAGGGTGCGACCCTGCCGCTCCGTGTGTCAGACTGTGGAACAGCGGTGTCCGTACATGCTGCCCGGGGACAGGGCGCCCGCCCATCCGACCCAGTACGCGGGCGAGCCAACCTTCCTATGTCTGGGTACGTACCTACTTGTATAGGAACACCATCATCATCGTACGATCATTAGTACAGCATCATCACCAAAGATCATCTATACCTTGATAGTATAGCCCATATCCATTTTGTTATGAATCAATAAACAACTTACTCCCTTACCTCATCATTTTTCCTCATCTTCTACTCCACCCCCCTCTCGTAACATCTATAGATACAAAATACTGTTCTGTTATTGTTCTCCTTCGCTTCCCAATAACAAAGAAAACTCCAAATTTTGCGCTCCATTCTAATTCATCAATCACGCTACCAAAACACGTCAATAGTTTCTTGTGGAGCTTAATTGTATTCAGATTTAAATCAGTTTAAATAAATCAAATTCCTTTAAATCGTACACAATGTAAATGATCAGAAAGCAGTTTGTAAACAATAATAGTTAGATACGCCTTTTGGCCAGATTTATTATAATGCCTTTGCGGGTAAAAACTTAATATGGTCATAGATATTCTTTATTATTCCGAAATACCACTTGTAGTTTATATATTTGGATACAAAATTTAATGGTAAATACAATAGGCCGAATTCAGTTTTCGTTCCAAAAGTGATTTACGTGTGAATCCCGAAATAATCATATTCAGTTTCCGTTCCTAGAACTAAATACGCGTACTTAATTCTTCGGAACGGTTATATTTAGGACTGATATTTAGGAACGGTATGGATATTTTCTAAGTCCATCTTTTTGTGTACAAACATAAATTAATTATTAACATCGATTAAGATCGTAGTATGCGAAATAGTCGATGAAATAAGTGTATTAATATTTTTGCCAATATATGTGACAATCACTTTAAAAATTTATATAAAATTAACTTTAGAAGTGGTAAATTATATTTTACAATTAATTTTCGATAAAGTGACAAATATTGAGTTTAAAAAGTAATATAACATGGAATTGTGAATGCCACTCGCTACTTTGTCAAATATTATTAGTAATGAAAAAAATGTGTAAATTATGACATAGGTCCATAATGTAATGAATTCATTGACATAGACAGTTCAGTCCTTAATGCTGGATTCAGAATTTACATAAAGTCGATGTCAGATCGTCACTGTTTCTATCAAATCATTCGTTTTTACTTTGACTGACGTTACATGATATCTTTTATATTTAATAACTAGTAGATAATTTCTTATAGCTGTACGTGATAATTGCTCCTAGCAGTTTATAATTTATATATTTTTTTAGACAGAGCAATAATTTAAATCTAATTGTACTTGCAATTGTATTGTTAATTGTAAGTGTAGTTACAAAATTTTTAACAAATGCTAATGAAATTAACGTAATTCTTACATAGGACAAATAATTAAAGATGGCTAGGTGTTTCCACATATACGATTGCTAAGAAACGTTTCTAGCGAAGTACGGTATAGATAATTGTTGCTAATGTTAAGAATGTACCTAGTTAAGTACTGTCCAAGTACGGATTCATGAACGAGAACTGAATTCAGTATATTGTTTTATATCATAATTGTATCCATTTTTAAACTTACGATTCATTTGCATGTAACCAAAATTTGTAAGTACCGAATCAAATTCGACTACGGTAATAGTTTGTATGTGAAACGGTAATTTCGCGTAGGCATTAGTTAGTTTAATCTCGGATTAAATTAAATTATAATTAATACCGACCAGCTTCAGGTCGAACTAGAAATGCAAAGAAAGAATACCTGATGAATCATGAAAACATGAAGTAATCTCTTCGCAGCACAAAACTAATGTTCAAAGGTGAAAAACATGTATATGTGTGAATAGCTACGAGATTTCTCTACAAATTAACCCAACGAAACACATGAGTAACACCGGGGTTAATACACATGGAGTTATAACGTGAAACGCCATTTATATTTATCGTGGCGAACATACGCACTAACAATGCGTGTGCACACAAGCCCCAACAACTTATAAATACGAAATGAAACGACCGTTCAAAGTTCGATGTTCGTCTGAATTTAACTTTTAACCTAAATGGGCATCTAGGGAAAGAGCCCTAGGGAGATGTCCACATGAACACATACAGACATGTGTAACCTTACAAATAGTTATGGCGCGGGGTGAGGGTGTTTAGATATCAAGAGTGATAGAACTATGTGACCGATTGAGTGAGAAGACGTGAATTATTGATTGTATCTGATGGGATTACTCTGGGTGTTTCAATACGTAGAGATCGTTCCTTCGTCTCTGTCTTTCTTACAGCCTGTTATCTTTGATACCAACCACTCTATATCCACTTACATCTCCTCTCGCCCTAGTTTGTAGTTAGCGTGACTGCCGCTACTAGCGTCTTCTGTGAACGTCACGGGTTATTTCATCAGAGCAAATCTGCCGTCGCGCGCTCGTTCTCTCACTATCATAGTTTCAAAATAATCCTATTTTCCGTGATTTTTCGGATTCTCTACGACTGCTCCATAGAAAGGTACTTCCAAAACAACACAAGTATCGAAAAAAATCATTCATAATGGACCAGTCCGACAGATATCGAGATAGCAGCGTATTAAAAAGAATATGAATCGCAATATGAATGCCGTTTGAAATAAAACGACATTTTCATTTGGGTTCATTACAAAAATGTAATAATGATATAGAGAAGATGAAAATATAAAACATAGGCGAAGCACGGATGGAATGAAATTAATAAAAACGTGTAAAATAATGGGTAAATATTTTTCAACCAGTTGTTACTAATTTGGATTAAGATTACAGTAGCAACAGTGGCAGATTTTAATTAAAATATGAGTGGAACACAAACACACACTCACACGCACACACATACCAGAGATAGAGCCGACCGCAGTTTTATGTGTTACTTTGTTAACGTATGTAGAACCAATCATATTTTCTCGATATAATATCAACTGTAGCAATGTACAATTTCTTTGTCATTGGTGCACTGCCGGTACTATAGTGCATTGTTTTATTAAATCGACACTGTCCTAACCCTCCCCTCTGCCTAATTGTAAAACATGAAAGGAAAAATGCTTTTACGTTGGTCATCCTTTCAAGCATCAAATTATTTTAAATTTCATTTGCACAAAAAATAGGATTTCTTTGATATATCGTTGTTTTAATAAAATCATATTACTACTTTACTTAGTATAAAACATACACAACTGTTTAACTTTTTTGTTCTAATCAAATACGAAATACATAATTTTTGACAGACAGCAGATAACTAGGGTCAACTGATACAAAGCAAATATTATATCTGTAATTTGTCGGTATGTGATCTGGTAAAACAAATGATTGAGGCATCCATCATGTATGTTATGTGTGTTTTCTAGTTCCAACAAGATGCTGTAATGTGTTGCTTTTAAGGCAATATTTGCTTGTAAATATTTGTATGCAGTCTCATGTTAAGTGTGAAGAAGAAACATGACGATCTATAGTTTCCCAAATAAATACAAATATACCTACATACATACTACAACCTAATATAAGTACTTGTAAGTTTGTAATTTCCATGTCCAAATGAGCACTAACTACAATCGAAATTAACTCAGGCCAATGCAATAGAATCTTGCTGGTCGTGGTAATGGTATTTGTTGAACGACGACAAAAATTATAGGTGGTCATAGAGAGTGCATTCAGCGGTGACTCGTTACACGCGGGGGCACACGTTCCGGATATTCCTCATTGTGTCGTGACCTACATTTATGAAGTTTTATAATGAAGTTTCCGCAAGTACCCTACTGCTGCATCCATATGACTTCCAACATTCAAATCATACATCATGATATAATTAATATTCCATGAATTATCGGTACATAATTCTACACACTGCAAAACTAATTGGCGCACTTATCATTGGATTCTAGAACTTTTATTTTGTAATGCAGATGTACGGATATCTTGTTTTATAACAATGATAAAATGATTTATATTTACAGTAAAGATTGCCTTCATATTCTTTACTTAATTATTATTCTTCGATTAAATATTCCAAGATACGATTATGAAGTGAATCTATAATTTATTCAAATATCTTAAGAAGCGTGACGATGCTAAAGTTTCTAATTAAAAAACGAAATACCAATATTCAAATCAGTTAATATTTCATGAAATGCATATAGAATCTACACTCAGTACTATATTTTAAAATTTAGGAATAGGGAATACGTAAAATGCTCGGGTCAAAAACGGTCACATTTAGTTTAAGCACGGATCCATCGTTCTATTGAGTTGTAATCCCTTATGAGTGACAAGTATCCCAAACTATGACCGGCCTTAATGTAACCATGCATGTGTACAGATGTGTCTGTTGATAAGAAAAAACCGAAGGGTACGTACGTGTATGTAACACACTGGAAGGTTATATACTGTAGAGTTTGTCCACATGTTGGACTTCACTCTTCGTTATGAATGCGTTTCCCATTCTACTCATCGCAACCTACACTTCTATTGCAATACTTAAAACTCAGTCGAGCAAGCAATGAAACCCCGTGTCGATGTTGACACACGACATTACCCGCACCCCGCAGCCACCCTGCCGTATCGAAGCAAGTTTCTTGTTGCTAAGCAAGAAAGGAACACGTGACTACATCGACGCCAGCGACGCTCTCAGTTCTACAAGAGCGCTGTCGACTTGTATGCCCCATTTAAACTTTCATAATCGTCTTCTGTGTAAATCAGATTTCCGTTCTCGTTATGCGTTGGAGAGTGCGAGCGTTGTTGTAGTGAAATATCGTAACGAACACTCCTCGTTCTTGTGTTGGTAACAATACTTTATAGGGTAGACATAATTACATCCTGGTATTGCGTTGCATTCAGATGCTAAAGAAAATATGTCTATATTGTGACTCGTCAAACCCGTTTGGTCCAAATCAATATTCTATAATCATGGTTGTATTTCAATTATAATTAATTTCTTGACACCTTCATATGCATTTAGAATTCTGGTTAGAAATCTGATATCGTTCCAAACAAACATATGTCAGCCAAACCAATTAACTAATATGTCCACAGATTTATCCCATCTCCATCCGTATTATCTTACCAGAATGTCCACCATGAAAGTTCCTTTACAACTCCATGTAAACATGTCGTCTTCCTCCGTGTACCGATGACATTCTTTCATTTCCCTCCTTTATTGATCATCGATATTTGACGGTTTGACGTTTACGGTTATTGACCAATTTTTACCTACTTGTCTCTGACCACCAAACGACACATGTAGCCATGAAAGTAACAGGAATTTTTTATAACCACAGATTTAAGCACACATATTGGTGTGCGTTGATTCCGTTAGCAAATATTAAATATAACGTAACGACCCTGCACCGCCACACCATTCCACTACCGAACACAAATTGGTTTATCTAAAACTTAACGATTGCCAGTGTATTGGAAGGAAATTCGTACGAGGATTAAGTATAAAAAAAGCCAGGTGGTGGATATTATGAATCTAAAGCCGGGTCCACATCAATAAATATTTGCGTTGTACGTTGTATTCCACATAAATTTGTGCGTGTATTAACAAATTTATCTCAATGTGGACGTGTGCGCCGAACACGAACGCACACAAATTTGTTCGTGACATTCAACGCACACGACCCATGCGTTGTCGGTTTTTTAACCAAGTTCAAAGAGATTTGCGCCGCAACATAGTAACAGTGTGGACGTATCTGAAACTGCACTGATTTTGTGACTGTTCATCATGTCAGATACAAATATAACCAAAAAGAAATGTGTTGCATTTATTATAAATCATCACTTAATTAAAAAAAGGAAAAGAAAAGTGTAACGAGAAAGTACTGGATAAGGCCTCTTTATCAAAAAAATATGAAGATGGTGGTAGCAAATTGCTAAAAACATTACTGAACGATGATATTTTTTTTTCTTTCGCTTTCTCTCGTCTAAACGATCCTAATAAACTTGCCATTTGCCAGTAACGGAAACACAGTGACACTTGTAAAAAAATAGAGGTTATAAAACCACGCACGGATTGATCACTGACGCACGGCGCACAACGAAAAATTGTGCGTGGAAAAAACATTCGACTTGCGGCGAAAATTTGTGTGTTGAATTTTCAAATTCAACACACAACACACATTTTTATTAATGTTTTGGTAATCCTCCGTTGGGGTGGTTCGATTTCACTAGTAGTAACCCATCGTTATCATCTGTTCATTGATGAATCTTCCAATTTGTATATACATATGTGTATCCTTGATTATGTATGTATTGTATGCATTATGTATGTATATATGTGTAAACACTATTATGAATATACGATAACTCTGGGTTCGCGTACCCACACGTTGTTTCAGATCCGAATATCCCGGAGGTGGTGCCTCAGAAGAAGAACTCGTCGCACGGAGATGACGACTGCTGCTACACGTACTGCGGCACTCCGGGGCGGCCGTGTGACCGTTGTCCGAAGGGTGCATCCAGTGAGACGTGGGAGCTTCCGCGGTGCATCGCAGCGCCCAATATATCCTCCAACAGCACATCGGACAACAACAGCACCGGCGGCCAGTGCCTGTCTCAATGTCGGGCGAGTATGACATCAGCAGCCAGCAGAGCCGGGAGTGGACTAGCGTCAGCAGCAGCAGCAGACTGCAGACATTGGACATTGTATAACGTCGCGATGTGCCATTGGACCGTCGTGTCGTTGTCGTCGTGGACTATCTGGACTCTGGTCGTTATACTCGAGCAACAGCGACAGCTGGCGTGCCTGCTCGGAACTCTTCTAACTGATCTAATACACTGTTCATTGTTGATGTGTGTGCAATGTGCGAGGACACCGCTCGCGCTTATAAAGACGAAATGGAAATCGCGCTCCTCCTCATAGAGTTCACTCGTACTAGGGATTATTGTGTTCTTGTCGACAAAAACTCCGGCGACCCCCAACCTAAACCACCCCATTCACTGGTCGATATGCAATAAACAATATCACAGGCCACGATCAGTAGAAATAGTATGTACATCCACCACATAAATATACATTCCACACCTTCATATTACAATGCAAAGATCGATCAACACACTGATTACTTTCCAGTAAGATGAGCCACTGATTAAAATCAAAAAATTACACTCTGCTGTACACACACACACACACTCTCACACACTATTATTTTTTTGTTTTGTTACATGTATTACAAAAGCTAACACCGATGATGACGATATACTGATTATGCTAGATGGTGCGGTGCATGGATGAGTGAATTGTTTATTGCATAAGAACAGAAAATACTGTTGACAAATTTTTAGAGAATGAAATTACATTAAATGCACACTATAGAATTTCTTTAGGACTGCAAAAAATAATAAAGGAACATGCTCGTATCAGCGGAGCGTGCCTGGACCAAGTTGTCAATTATGATTGAAAATAAACACGTGTATGTCACACGTGACATTGTGTTCCGGACACGTCCGTCGATCCGACAAAGCAGTTCTCCATTGGCTGTTGCGAAGTATATACGAAAAATCTAAGTAAAAATTTGAAAAGTGTTAAGGTTACATATTTAAAAAAAGTATAAAATTAGATTGTTATTTGTTAGCGAATGATGATGATGATAATGATGACGGTAATAAGGATAATTCATTATTGACTCTAAATAATATATTTATTTAATTTTGTTGCAATATTGGTTAGCAATATACTTATGAATATTGAACGAATAATTTCTTCTATTTCATACAACAATGTGATGATAATTTTATTTCCAATAATACAGACCGGTGTGTTTGAATAAGATAGATTGTCGTTGTACGCATGTGCGTGTACATATGTTGGTCGGGTTCTGTGAAAGGGGGCAGGAGGGAATATCTACCCGCCCGCTATCCTTCCGTAACTCACCTATATATTGTGCATAATCTGACGTACACATGCATATACACACACACACTCACATATTTGATCTATCATTTCATTTGTAAAATCAAAATACGGACGGACAGATATATGAAGTATATAGAACAGAGATATAGATACCTTCATATATTATAAAATCCAGCATAATGTACCGCCATCTTCTCTCTATACTTCTGTCTTCTTCTTCTTCTGTCTCGCTCTAACTTATGAGAGAGATAGAGAAAGAATGGCAGAAGAATGGACGAATAATAAGGCAACACAATAATATTATAATTTGCAAATATATACTGGACAAACAGCCAAACAAAAACGCAGTCAAAAATAAACTAGGCCATTCGGTTTTCGACATTATTGATTTTACGATTTTTATTGTTAGAGACAAAAAAAAAACAAAACATATGGCAATTTAGACGTATAATGCAGAGCGAGTAAAAATTTAAAAATATTGTTAAATGTGAGATCTACGTAGTAATTGGAATTGTAGCGTATGAACTTGAAAATATAGTAGCAGTTATTAAGAAAATGAATAATAACACACAACAAAACCAAAAGTATATTGAAACAGTTGATGATGTTGAGTATTATAAACATGATGACGATATGATGATATAAATTAGCTGCAGAACACCACATTTCAGTTATATATATATACATAAATATAAATAAATATTATATTAATTAATAAAGTGCAACATTTCTCGACTGCCACCGATTGTTTACATTAGTTCAACAGAAAATATTTGAAACAAAACGTCTGTCAACAAATAAATGAAACTGTCTACAACCTGAGCAGGCTACCACTACTAAAAGCAAAACAAAATGTTCTACTACTTTCGGTTAGTTTAAACTACAACAGTGCTTAGTGTTTAAACAACATATAAATATGGATCAACTTACTCTACTTATTACTTATATTATAGTGTTATATAATTTATAGACACAAACAAAAACAAAAACGTCAACGATAAAAATACTGAAAAACGGCACAATTACTTCATATCAAACCAAAAAAATTAAATAAAAACAGACAGTCCAGCGAACGAGCGAGAGAAAGAACCGAAGAAAAGCACAAGTCAAAATGAACGAATCCGCCAGCAGCAGTGTCGCCACCATTTAGCAACAAAACTCATCACATTCTACCAATAGCAGCAGCAACAGCAACATCAAACAGAAATATTTTACATTATTCAACGGTAGTAATACGTCGCCTTTAATTTTAATATTAATTATAAAATAACACAAACAAACAATACAAATTTTAAAAGACCTAATGAAGAAAATCAGAAAATGTTATCTTTACCTTTTCTATAAACAAACAAAACACATTTTATATTTAATAGTTATTGTTTTATTTAAATACATACTCTTATATACATACATGACATTTACATAAACACATACATATAATGGCTGTGTATATATGTTACTATGTACAATGAAATCATACAGAGAATAATGCACAAACTAATAAGTGTCATTCATTCATATTATTGTTAATTAAAACTTACTCTATAGTTTTCAAATAACCAACAACCCATTTATTATAAACAATTAGGATCACATATGTATCTGTATTTATAAGTGAAATAATTTGAACAGGGTATTAAATGATATATTAATTAAAACAACATTGTTCGTTAATATATGTATATCTAAATATATTGGTATTAGCTTTAACGGAATACCAAAAACACAGGAGATAATCCACTACTGATCTGTAGTTAAAATATGTATACATAGAATTATTCATTAACGAACTATCTTGTAGAATCAAAGAATACTAATCCTGAAATTCTCAATATGTATATATACAGCCATCCATCCACACACACAAACACATTTACACTGTACTGGGCCATTTCATTAAAATACTGTGATTCAATTATTATTCTAAGAAAACAATGTTATGTATAACTGTTTTCATTCATAACTAAGCTAATTACCTCGGTGATGTACACAGAGGAGTTTAAACAGTTTTAATCTACGATTCGCGTTGGTTTTAAGATGACAGTTGAACGAACTATCAAAACAAGTGGATGTGCAGTTGTGTTGAAACATTGTAAAGTTATGTAAACGCTGTACATCTAAATACATGCGCACACGGTACACAGTTTGGTCAGTTCTCGTTGAAATTATAAATTCCAATAATTTGATCAAATTGTGTTCGATGTTCGTTACTTGTTGAGTTATTACTACATTTATAAGATGCCAGAAGACAAAAAACCTTAACATTTAAAAGTAAATGGTCCAGTATACTTTGTATAATATCTATCGTTGAGTTCATAATACCCACAACCATCGGGAGTTCCATGAAATCTGTGAATAGAGAATTAACATATAGATACAGAAAAAAATGTGATTACATATTTTAGAGCAAAAGTCTGAATAAAAAGGTTGTTTGGAATTATCAATATTTTTGTATATCAAGTGAATTTTGACGTATTGCATTTTGATGACAGGAATAGAATATATATATATAAGAAAAACATTTAAGATTTTAGTATATTTTTTATTCTGAACAACTCTTTATTTACAGTTTTACTCTAAAATGTATTGGCACAAAATAATTACACTTTCTATATCGATATATTAATCTCCCACGTCCTACATTTCATGGAACATCCGGGGCATATACACAAAACCACATGTTTCTGCATATAGGGAAGTAATTGTTCTTTGCCGTATGTACATAATAATAACTAATAATTAATAATAATAATAACGAATTGACAAGGTTATTTATTGTCAATAAGAAGATTTTATAAAACTCTAAACATTAAACAAGAAAAAATATGTAAATTTCCATTTAGCTTGTTCAGAAACGTGTACATTTTAAATAAACAAAAACTATTACTACATACTACTGCACCAAGTGTAGAAAAAAGAATACGCACAAATAACTTCCCTGTGCGCAGAGGCGACATCTGTTAGTCAGTAACTAAACTGCAAACACGTTGACGAAGTAGAGACGCAAGCGGGATAGACGAACACACAGCTGCATACAAGTAAATACACACACACCACCTACTTCACATATAGGTATTTGAAATAAAATGATGAAGGAATGAAGAAAAAAACACACATAAATAATTCGTTATATTATTTGTTTAGTAACACGTTAAAAAATATAAAAGATGAAAAAAAAACAATGCGTCTCATTCGCAAAAATATGTATTATTAAGAAAATTTGTGAAAACAATGTTTGTGTGCGTATGTTTTAGTACAGAAATCAATATATATATATATATATATATATATATATATATATATATATATATATATATATATATATATATATATATATATATATATATATATATATATATATATATATATACATATATATTATAAAATATTGTATAATATATTGGGAACGATTCTACGTAGATAAAGTCATAGAATTGTCCACTTTGGTGGCTCACTTAGAGCACAAAATTGTGGTCACTAGAGCTGTGTTCGGTAGTGGACTCTGCATTTGCGCGATCTAACCTCAAATCATTACTATTAAGACCTGTCATTCGGAAGAACATATGCATGCGTATATATATACCCAGGGGTGTGATCGTAAATTCAGCAGATGGTACACTGTACAAAAGTTTACAAAAACAGAGGGTATACTTTGGCAGCTGACGGGAGTACGGGGGAGGCAAATCTTAAAGATATACGTTAATTGAAATTTAGCACAGAGTATACGTTGTATACCCCGTATACCCTAGCATTACAGGCCTGCATATACCAATATTTCATTTGTATCTTCATTTCCAAACTCACTATAAATTATTGATTGAGCTCATTATACATGAAATTATGACATAATGTGAGAATGAAACTAACACAATTACACATACATAATCGTTCATTTATTCATGGTAGAGTGCATACTCGCGCGTGTGTGGTTGCGTGTGCGTATGTGTTGGAGAGAGAAAGACATTGATTCGACAATGGTATCTACAAAATCAGTTATAAGTAGAACATTTATATCTCTATATATACCGGCATTTTGTCAGTACTTACCCAAAGAATTTTTCTTAAATATGATTAAAACGGCCTCCAATTAACGACAGAACTGCATGTACCATTGTCGAATATTCATGTATATTCTATTTGTTCATATTGAGAGCAGGAAATGAAGATGAATTATTACGTAGATGACAGATAATGAAGCCGTCACAACAAACATGCACAAAATCATGTCAGTCACACACATTCACATTACAGTGTTAAACTAATACGTATTTACGTAGCGCGTAACATAAATATACTAACCATTTACATTCGGGTATACTACAACAAACGTAATTGGTTCTAGAACCTCATATAACATTGGTTCGTTGCATCACATATTTAAATATATGTATCTTTCATAAATTTACAAAGTTTATTCCAACAAAAGAACACCTCTTTAATGTTCATTGTAGCATCTGCGTTCGTTATGACATTCTGACTTTATTGATTATTTGTTGTATCCTTTCTCGTTGTGGCATACCCAGCTGTATATACATATATTCTTAACATTTCCACCACTTATGATTATAATCATAACGTTTGTGTGTCACGTGAAGGTGGGCGCGGGAAATTTGAAAATGAAAAATTGGGGCTATACTCTATATGCGATTCAGCCAAGCCTTAAAGCGCAATACATGTTATTTGTAGATATTTAAACATTTATATTTTTAGATAGACTAGTACATACATATTTGCTACTCAGACACATATACGTATGTGTGACGTATCGCCGTTTTTGATGTAGCTATCATGTTTATTTTTATAGAATTTTAGTGTATTACAGTAGGGCCTTGAAGGACAACAAAACAAAAAAAAATTATAACAAACAAAACAAAAAAATAATATGACAAGACAAAAATATACCATCAGAGCATTCATTCATAATGGTTATACAGTTATTTACACTATTTTATCATAATACTATACATGTGACTATGTTTCTCCGAATGAACGGTCTTGGTATCGCAACATATTATTTTCTTTTTTTTAATTCAATATGAAATTCGTAACGTTTCCACTTAAAATTGTTAACCGTGGATAGATTTGTTTGATTATCTGAACATAGCTGGTTTCATACATGTATGTATGTGTATATGTATGGTGTGTTACTCTTACTGATCTACAAGAGTAAAAATATATACAGAAATAAAGTACAGTAGTCTTGTCAAAAATGAGTGTTCACGTCGGTCAGTCTGGAGTAACACATCACACCCAATAACAACAACAACAACAATTATGTAACTACCTGTCAAATTGTTGTGCAAATGCAAATATCTGACTCCCGACAAAGTATAAATTTTTTGTGTAAAGATGGCGCTGTCATAACATCTCTCAAATACAATTCCAGCCAGTGGAACTTATGAAGTTGTGTTTAGTACAAAACAAAATGGCTATTTTGTAAACTCTAGTTATTAGTGACAACACAAGTACACGAAGCCACACACATACATACACACAAACACACTTACACCAGTTATGTTTTCTTGTTATTAATGATGAGCACTAAAAATACGTATGTAGTGTACATGTAGGCATGTACACCCAGGAGCGGATTTAGGCATAGTCTTTATGGGCTATGACTCAGGGCCCCATTCAATCAAAAGCCATCCTTCGCGGCCAAACAATAAATATAAACAATTTAAATCAAAAATTTAAGAAAAAATAAATAATACAAAATTTTTAGATCCCCAAACTATATTAGCCCAGGGCTACCAAAGTTTACGATCCGCCCCTGTGTACATCAAATGTGTATATGTACGCATGTCGGTAATACACTCATATAACACACACGACATGCATATATTCTTATGACCAAAACTATATTTGTGTGCTAGATGTAATAAATGCATTTATTTCAAAAAAATTATCATTATCGTGAGTATTTAGACGTTAAAATATGGTGGTGGTGTATCTGAACTGTTCAGAACAAGATACACACTGTGGTCATTATAAGGAATTTTTTCCATCGATTTTCAAAATATGGACTTCTTGAACATTTCAGATATTACTGTAACATTAAATAATATTAAAACGTGAACAGAGGCAATCAATAAGCGAATTTATTCATTTTCAAAAAAAAAACTAATTCATACAATTTTCAACAATACTAAACGTAATACATATTAAATAAACTGTTAATTTTCGTTAATAAAAAGTAGCGCGGGTTCCTTGTGTATACAGACGTTGGAATCTTTTACAGATATATGCAACCAACACCGCAAGTGTGTAAAGTGGGTTGCACAATTATAAGGAAAGGAGAACGTATAATAATAATATTAATAATAATTGTAGATTGTGACTTAATGACTGCCTCTAAAAAAACTAAACGCAACAAAAATTTCTCTTTGTACACACATGACGATACTATGTATGTGTGAGTATGCATACATATATATTGCAAAATAGCCCAATATTTGAACGGCCAAATTAAATAGTACGTAGGTTGATATATATATATATATATATAGCTCAAATGACTCTAGGTAAATCACATACATTGTATTGTAAATTGCTTTGGACAATGCTGATATAATGATGTACCATTAATTAGTTAATCGTTTCGTTTTTTTTTATGAAAGAAAATACTATTTCTAACATACTTGATACCAAAGTACAGTAATTATAACAGTTTACATGAACGAACAGACAGAGCAAAGAAATGGTCGATGATGACTAAATTATGGCAAATGAAAAAAAAGGTATAATAAAATTTATTGTTCTCTGTATTCCCTAGGTCTTAGGCACGGCTTCGCATTGTTGTATTCTATTGTTGTTACACACAAATAACTATATTGTTGCTAGCAAAATGCATCGTTGTTACAAGATTCCAATACACCTGCTCACCTCCAGTGTGTGTATGTGTGTTAGTGCGTGCGTGTGTGTGTGTGTGCGGGCGTGTGTGCGCGCATGTGTATGCGCGTGTGTGTGCGTGTGCATGTGCGTGCGTGCGTGTGCGTGCACGTGCATAGGTGTGTGTGTGTGTGTGTGTGTGTGTGTATGTGTGTCTGAGTGTGTGCGTGTGCGTCTGTGAGTAGGCACTGGTAACTAGTTGAAACTTGCATGTCTGTCCAAATGTATGTGTGATAACATGTGTGCATGCCTACGGATGTATGTGTCAGTATTGTGAGTGAATTGGCAAGTAGTATGTAGGTATGTACGACCAAAAATATCTATTTATTATCATAATAAAATTCATATTCATTTAACAACAAAGCGTGTTTTGAAATAAGGAATACTACGTCATTTGTTCATAAATGTAGTATGCATGTGAATGAATGTATTGTATGTATGATTATGGAATTTAAAAGCATAACGGATAAATATTAATTGTTGTTTATGTATATAAGGCACTAGTTACTAAGGGACATGACATAAGGATATTGACAAAAAAACTGGTTCAAATCCAGTTTCTTTTTTACGTTATATCGTTCACACATGTACATAGATAAGTAAATGAAGAAAACAGAGGTTTATTACTGATGATGAATTTATTATTAATATATATATATATATATATATATATATATATATATATATATATATATAAATATAAGTATATTATTGATTATGAATTATTCATTATTACTAATATAGAGTATAGACGTGTCCGACATGGAGGGACAGAGTGACAGTGTGGTACTAATTAATTACTGTTTAGTTAATATTTTTACTCTGAGTTTGAAATGGTCACTCATTGTAATAAGATGCACGGTTATATACATAAATGTGATATATGTTCGTATATTTATATGATAATTGTAACACTCATGTATACATGTATGTAGCCGGGCATAAATGGTTGATTTAGTCGATCAGTTATTTAATAACAAAACAGCGATATAGAGTGCGCCCACGACTAGAAACTGAGTCAGATATTTGCTATGGAATGAGGAGAACTACCATTATATATTGACACATCTTTCGGAAGATTAAATATTATTTAAAACTCCACACGCGCATATATTTGTGTGTACAATTTTGGTACATACATACGTACGTCATTATATTTGTTTATTAATATTTTAAATAACATTTATTCTTCCAAATGATACTGATGATAAAATAGCTCTCTTTTTATTTGGAAACGTTCAATTGTATAAAAATCGGATTTAGAGATTAAGACATCATTAAAAATAAAATACAAAAATGAGCTAATACAAAGTCCCTTTTGAACATTGATTTTAAGAGTTGACACATGAGTTTTTTATTAGGTGAAAATTAATATTATAACATTGAAAAACAAAAACGATAAAATAAAAATTTCAAACTAGTCCTGATTAATGTTGTTAATAGTACAGTTTGACAATAAAGAGCATTTCGGGAGAGTTGTGTTTTGGGTCATGATTTATGAATGAAACAATATGTTCTATTACCGTATATTATTGGGGTCGATTATTATAAATTCTCTCTGTTCTTATTCATACATACACAAAACATTATTATATTGCATGCTATATGAAATTCTATCTTATTAACTATATCTTCTTAAACATTTACTTAAAATACTCAACCAAAAAAAGAAACTCTTACAAAAATACTAATTTTCTTCTTATATTCTTTTATGTTCCGTTTTTTTTTGACCCAAACTTTTTTATTATATTTTTATGACTACTCTTATTTTAGACCCAAGCACTTTAGAACCTGATGCCAGCGACTGTAGTGGGCTGCAGCTTAACCTGTCAAACTTATCCCATGCCGATACCCGAAATATCACAAATTTTATTATAACCCTTCATTAACTATAGAAACTGTACAAAATATGGAAGAATTTACGGAAGAACAGCAAAAAATACCAGCCGAAAAATATGAATGTAAGTTGTTTGGCATAAATCTATTAATATTATTGGTTAGGTTTGCACAACATTGCAAATAATTGTATTATGTTTTTTCCTAGACTTGGATCATACTGCAGATGTACAGTAAGTAGAATTACATAAAACGATTATACAATGAAACAAATAATATGTTCCCTTTCCTAGGTTACACGCATGGGGTGATAACTTGAAGGAAGCATTTGAACAGTGCGGTATGGCCATGTTCGGCTATATGACAGAGATACATACAGTTGAAATTAAACAAACCGCCACGATCGAAGCAACCGCCGATGATTTACAGAATTTGTTGTTTCATTTCTTGGATGAATTACTGTTTTTGTTCAGTGCAGAACCGTATTTAATCGCGCGCAAGTTAGAAATTACCGAATTCAAGACAGATGGTGACGAGATGAAAGTGTCGTGCACATGTTACGGAGAAGAATTTCAGATTGGTAAACATCCCCAAGGAACAGAAGTCAAGGCGATCACATACTCTGCGATGCAAATTATTGATGAACCGATACAAAATAAATGCGAAGTGTTTGTTATTATAGACATTTGAATAACATATGATGAACTGCATTTGTTTATAAACCAAATAATAAATGTTTTTTATACATAAGTATTAAGTATTTATTGTGTACATACATGCATAAATTATGTATTTGCAATTTTTGTCTTTAATAAATAGAGCACTACGTAAAAAAATCATAAATAATTATTTTTTATATCAATTTCCCCACAGGGTTTGATGTCGCTGACAGTTCCCATCATGATGATAGTTTAAGGTAAATAAAATAGATTTCTTTTTATAAAATGTCAAATTGTTAGCAAATAAGCGGTTCTTTAATGTAGTATATAAAAAGTAAAAAGCGAAACTTTTTCCTTTTATCATTCCACTAAATAATGTTCTAAATGAGCCATATTTTATAGTTTTTACAAAATTCCACAGAAAATAACATTGAGGAAATTTTTAAGAAATAATAGGGATTTCACATAATAACAGGGTATAATGCGCGACATGGGCCTTGCAGGCACTAAGATACAGAAATCCTGACCTGTACACATGTACCGCGCGCGTCCTCACAATTCAGCAAGATCCGTCAGTTCAACATTTGCCGCGGCGGGAATCGCACTCAAGCGAAGTAAATATAGCAAAATACTTCTTCAAGCACCAAAATTCTAACAATAATTGCGTTCTTCAATTGTTCTTCTGTCTATTAAAAATCCAAAGTCTACTTACGATCGTAAATGCATACTGGGGTAATATAAGTGAGTTTATTAAAAAATGTAGATCAACTATTTAGTGCGCTTTGTTTATGTTCAACATAATGTGACTGACTATTATGATGTGCGTTTTTTAATAATATGGAATTTAAAGTAAATGTTCGACTGTTGTGCGTGTGTTTAGTGGTTATTGTTGAATATGGCCGAGCAATCCGATGGCTGTAAGTACAATTGGTTTGTTATAACACAGAAAAAAAAAGATTTATGAAGTAGTTTGCCTTTACATATAAAAATACTGATCTTTGTTTTAATTAATAGCATATACAAGCACCTTCCCATTTCAGTTGGCCCAACGTTGGATTTTTCAGAAATTCGTTTTTAGGGAGCAAAAATACAATACAATGCTTCAAACTGTCTTATTCATTTTACAACATATTTAGCATGTCTTAGCCAGAAGAAATACCTAATCAGTGACTAAACATAAAATGAGAATAAATAGAAAATGTATGAAGAAATACGTAAAATTAACAAAAAAAAAAAATTAAAATTATCAGTGGGTTATATCGCTTTTATTTATTATTACCGTTGATTATAGACTTGTAAAAAATAAAAATGGGTTGATGTCTTGAAAAATCGTCTTATTTGGAGCATTTTAGATTTTTGCTAAAACTTTTAAAAGGAAACGATAAAGTTGGTGTTTTTTATTACGTATTTATATTACGTATTATTAAATATGCCCTGTTGATTGTTTTGGGACCTCTAAAAAGCATGTAATATTTATTATTTTCTTATGGTGCCCAAAAAAGTAAGTGGGCCAACTGAAGTGGGAAGGGGCTTGTTTAGTTACAGTAAGCTATGTACATACATATGTATGATTCAAGTGTTTCGGTGTGTTGCACTAGTAAAGTGACAAAATGTAAATGTTAACACGAAGATTAACTGGTAAATTGATAGTTTTTAATCATAATTTTTAGCTTTGTTTTTACTATAATAATGAGGTTTATTGAAGGGGGTTGAATTTAATTGTTAATGTGTTTTATCTTCCAAAGGTTTTTTTTTTTTAATTTCCTTTGCGCATTTTAAATTTTTAATGATGTATTTTATTAAAACTAGAACACGTATTTTATACAAAGACATTAAAAATCATATTATTAAGAAAGTAAAGTGTTATTAAAAATTATAGTTTCTAAAAATAAACCATTTTTTTTTTCAAGAAATATAAAGTCAGATATTCTCGTTTAGAAATGACTGATGTTGGATCACTTAAAGATCCATTAAATATAATGACTCAAATCAAGAACACGAGATATCAGTATCGCACGGCATTTCTCAACTATACTTGAACAATTTCTAGCAAATTTACTATGTGTATGTGTGTTGCTTCTCCGCATTCTAAGCGATATCAATCGCTAATTACAGTTGTTGAGTGTAATATTTAATGCGATATTCGCGTGATTTCGTGCGGCGATTCGTAGGCAAAAGAGATCCGTATTCATATAGGAAATGAACCAACATTATTTAGTGATTTTATTTTTTTAGAAACTATGATAATTGTGTGGACAAAGAACGGTTATAGTTTTTCAGCTTCATTAACATGTAAAGTATAAGACGAGAAAAGAAAGTGTTATTTTCGGGAAATAATTGCATTCATACAAACTAACACATTTTAAGGTTGGTAGGTAAATAAAAAAATATATACAGGTATCTTACAGTTCAGTCAATGCAGGTAATTACTACTAAAAGTATATATATATATATATATATATATATATATATATATATATATATATATATATATATATATATTCCTAATACTGTAGATTTTTAATTCATAAAATAGGGTAGGATAGAGATAGGGTACGGTATTGTAATTTAGTAATTGTATACTTTTACTTGTAGTGAACATTCACTATGCTATAAACTTTTATTGTAACATGTATGCTGTTTTATTTGACACAAAAATATAATACATAATTATGTAGATATATAAGGAACAAACTACCCTTTCATATTACCTACATGTGTAAAAGACGTCAATGACTAATCCGATATGTATCTACAAATGCACTTGTGGATCTATGCATCGGGGCGTAATGGTGTGTAAGAATACCATACAATATTATGAAGTTATTGTGGATATGAAACCGTGCAATTAACACCTACTGACTTACCATTACGAGTTCTTTACCTCACTGGACCTAACAATACAACGTTTACAAGTTAAATTGTACAATCTTCTATTTAATTTAGTTTCTATGTAGAATATTATATTAAGTTGTTAATGTTAGTTTTCATTATTTGTTAACAACGGATTTAACAGTGGTCTGTGCAACTGAGCATAATATTACAAAACATTAAGTAAATGTTTCCTATTGAACAATGTGGCTAGTATGGATCTCGTGCATCCAATAATTATACGGGATTTTTTTACAAATTCTTGTAGCATTTCCAAGTTGGGTTGAAGGCTCGGCTCCTAATAATGGCATTGCTATATAATTACATGGTGTCTCACACCTTCGTACAGCATAACACGATACCTGTATTCTATATATAGTCTATCCATAGATATAAGAACTTGACATGATTCCTTAATAGGTAGGGTGGTACCCTTCACAGCAGGAGAGGCCATAAACTACTAGTAGTGGCGGTATTCAGGTACATTTGTAATGCTCTTAGCGGGAAAGACAAGAGACATTTTGTCTATAATTAAGACGTAATAATAATTTATTGAATATTACATTTATTTATGTTAATTTGTATTATTATTGTTAAGATGTATATCATATTTTTGTTGTTATTTTTCAAAATGTATTTATAAATTTCTGAATACAGCTCTGCTTTTTATTCATTTACTGTGTCGTATAATTTGGGATAATCCTCTGTTAATAGCATGCTGCGTTTAGTCAAGTTCTTATATCTATGGATACACTATACCTGCTTGCGCACTATATCTCGTGGCTTTGTCTAAACTCGAGCGTTAAAATATATTTTATATCTTATTGAACAGATCACAATCATTAGCTGATGGCGTTCGTGATTTTTTGTCAATATGAAGAGCGATAAATACGTACTAAATCCTATGGTATTTATAAATGAGTCATCGCAATTACGAAGTTAAACTTTTAGTGTAGCACTAACTTATTTTATAGTTCATCTGATGGACGCCAAATAAAAAAATTAATATCGAACATAATTGTGTATTTTAAGGAGAATATCCTAATGTTATTTTCCAATGTAGTGCCCTGCAACATTCTAATATACCATGGAACGCCACATCGTTAACGAGCAGACTACTCTGTCACCAGGCCCGGAATAGGTACGGTTTGGGCCGTAAACAGACACGGATGTGCAAAGATTCTTTGGAGACGATGGCGCATGTCGTGTCTGCCACGACCCTCGCTGTGGACGCTTGCAAGAAACTATTTTCTAATCGACGGTGGAATTGTTCGTCCATTGAAACAGCGCCAGATTTTACACCAGATTTGACGAGAGGTAAATAATAAATAAACTAATTACTATACATATTTTAAGTAAACTGTGTACCCAGTGACATGTCCTACATTATAAATCTAACGATAAAATTGATTTTATTAATGTTTTGTTTACTACAAAAGGCAAAAGAAGGAACTGTGGATCTGTTATTATAGTAGACATTGAACGATAGCGTCATTCATCTAGTAGTTTAACATTCTTAAACTGTCCAATGCATAACACAACCAATGAAGCATTCAGCCACAGTAGAAAAACAGCGCAAAAAGTAGCCATTTAACTTCGTTTCAATGGCAGTGCCCCTGTGAGTCTAATGTTAAACGAAGCGATAGTAGATAACTGATGCGTTTCCCGCCCCCACACAAACAAAAATCCCTAGTTGTTTGTTTTGACTTACGTAGGAACTATTTGACAAGCACTGCACGTATTACATTTGTTTTCTGCACTATGTAGCTTTTATTGTAAGTCTTCTACGGATGTATTTGAGTTAGGAAATTGCTTTGAGATGTACACGTTAAGATATTTCACATGAATGCAAAAATTCTATTAACGTTTCACATATGACCCGCAGGGAGATGTTGCAGGTAATTAAATATAAACAGGACATATTGTATGGATTCTACCAGAATTCAATAAGATTTTTGTTACGCCTCTTCTCTTATGATAGGTGATAAACTCTTTATGGGTCTCAATTACTGGTAAATGCAAATGCAATCTAAACCAGCAATAATATTCACACATCTTGTCAAACCGGCCTTCAAAATAAATTCTATGTTCTTTCTATTATGTGTAGAATGTTGTACGGTAAAAACTAAGGATTATTCAGAACAATTTTCCTTTATAACCCCAGGTACGAGAGAACAAGCTTATGTTTATGCACTGAGTTCGGCCGCCATGACATACAGCATGGCTCGCGCATGCGCCAGCGGTGCATTGTTCCACTGTACATGCGCATCTCCGCCACACGACCCGCCGAGCGGCAATTTCAAATGGGGCGGTTGTGGTGATAATGTGAGATGGGGAGCGCAGTTTGCAAAACAGTTCGTCGATTCAATCGAAAGAAACGAAGGTAGAGCGTCCAAAAGAGACTTAGAAGCGAAAGAACAAGAGACACCGCAGGAAAGAAAGATGAAGCGAATCAAAGCGCAATTATCGGCAATGAATTTGCACAACAACAGAGTAGGTCGTAGGGTAAGTGAAAATATATTATTTTCAGAATTATTGTTATATTTCCAATTGGCGGTTATTCTTAGCATTCAGGAATAGAGTTTTAAGATTCATATTTTATTCTACAGATTGTCGAACAAAGTCTATCAATCCAATGCAAATGTCACGGTGTATCCGGCTCTTGTAACATCAAGACATGTTGGCGTGCTCTGCCCTCGCTGCAGGACGTGGGGGAGCATCTCCAACGTAGGTTCTCTACAGCCGTGGAGGTAGCAAGCCGGCGACTGGGCACTGGCAAGCGACTACTGCCAGCGTTGCCGGGGAGATATCCACCTACTGCTGATCAACTGATCTATATTACCAAGTCCCCGGATTATTGCACAAAGGACGTGCGGTTAGGGAGTTTTGGAACTACTGGCCGGTAAGATATATGTTTTTAGCTTATGTAAGAAGACATTCCTCTTGATATCTGCAAACACAGCTGCATGTAATCTACAATTCATACGACATTCTTGCTCATGATTTAAGGTCGGCCTTAACCTAATTTGTCATCAACAATGCACATCTCATTATAATACATTTCACACCTTTTACATTCAAGTATAAGATTTGTAACAACTGAAGAACCATTGTTGCTTCATCCGTACTTAATAATCAGGTTATCTTGATTTTTTAAAACGCATACTACAGTAAGCAATAAATACACATTCAATGTGATATAAAACGGAAACAACACGTTTATAGCGTATACTGGTGTGTAATATATAATCATTAATATGTGTATGCATACAAATTGCACATAACACATGTATACAGCCATACATGTGTTTCAAGTTAAAAAACAAATTACAAGTTGTTTCCGAGATCATCGAGACTTTGTGTAGCTAATTCTATGCTCTTTTTATCTCTTAATTTTTCCTTTTTTCAATATGCCTTATTACTGCACTGTATACATGTACTCGTATGTATGTTTGTGTTAAATCACAATAATCGTTAATTACGACGTATAATTTCAAATAACAGGTGTGATATTTGCGCACCTATACAGGAAGCTTAGAAGAATGTGGTGCAGTTTATTTTTAATTGTATCTATACAAGATTACAGTGTGATTTATATCGCAGGTGTGGATATAAAACACCTGCGGATTAACCATACATACATATCATCTGTGCAACGATATTTATATACATATAATTTACTTGTAGTTCATTAAAATATCTTACAATACAATTACACACAATTCTAAATGGATGTTAAATGTCTTTAAAGAAAGAAAATAAAAGTATGGGTTTATTTTTGTTTGTGTGTGTGTCTGTTTTTGCGTGCTCGAATCAGAGAAAAATAAAAGAATTTAATTTTGTGGACAGCGGAGTGAAAAGGTTCCCCCTTGTGTGTCTGTAGATTCTGTAACATTGAGTTGTTCAAGTTTTTACCCTAATACCGCGCGCTGCTAACTTCATGATAATCACACGGTAGCCGTGGGAAAAATCTCGACACAAATATATATGAACATAGCTAGTGCCAATGTCTAACTATAGATTGTCAATGAAACAATTTAACAATTAGTATTATTGTTGTAAAATATTAGTTTCCTGTAAGGGGTAGGAGTAAATGACGAGAAGTACTTGTTCAAGGTGTCGGCAAAAACTTTAGTCGGATAAATGACAGATTAAAAACATCTATAATTTTGATGTTTTCATTAGTGTCAACGTTTCGGCCATTTGCTTTATGGCCATCATCAGGACATACAAAATTCTCTGTTTCACACGTGTCGTAAAGTTGTAACAATTTAAAAAGTTACCATAAAAAGGTAAAAAAATACATGTAACAGCTCAAATTTACGCAACATGAGCGTATAACATTATAAAATCACCACATATATCACAGATTTAGTCAGTAAGTTAAAATAATGTATATCGTGTCAAAGTTGACCAACCAGCAGTACAAGATGGAAGTGTCGACGAATCACCTTCCAACTATGAATTAGTATTATTGTATGGTACATCGCAATTACATGAAAATCTCGTGTGTTATAACAATTTAAATCTCGAATTATCAACTTATCTGATCTGTACATGATGAAGTTCTGCTTATCGAAAACATATTGGTTCGGATGTATATCTGATAAAATAGCTCTACATAGGAATGAAATAAGAATCATACATACACTACCCACTAATACTACATCAAATATATATGTAGGTACACTAGCTGCATTAAAAGATATAGATCAGTGCTAAATTACAAAGGTCACGTGTAAATTTGTTCATATATACACACTAACCGATGGCGGTGGTAATTCGATTTGTTCACAGATAACGTTGAAGCGCGATAGTCGTGGCTAAAAAGGGTTGAGTTATGTTTTCAGAATCCCGCCTACCGCCATGTCTTATAATCCTAATGTGCAATAGACACTCCCCGATTTCTCGCGCTACAACACTGTAGGAAAGAAGAAGAAGAACATATCATACACATACACATTCACACAGGCATAGTACATTCTTCCAATGAATATAAAGCAAGGCACTGACCACAGCAGTGACGGCGAACCTATGACACGCGTGTCATGGGTGACACGCGAACTCATTTTGTGTGACCCGCATCGACGGAAACAAAAAATTGCATAATACAAATATTTGTGTTTTAATAAATAAATATACTCCTATCTATCTACAAATCTTTCTACTTTTCTACAGTGTTTTCTGTTCTCGTACCATTTGATTATCATTGTTTTAATTATTGTTTTCTTAAATATACATTATATTAAGAGAAGTTACTATTGACTCTCTGTTTTTGATTTGTACAAATGTACATTATGTTTTTGTGTTTTACAATACACATTTTTCGAATATTTCTATTATGTTTTCTTCTGCTTATATATAAAATAAATATAAAAAAATAACTCTTTTTATACTATGGCTGCAAAGTTAGTTAAGTTAGGGTGTTTCAGAATTTTGACACGCCGAGCTCAAAAAGTTCGCCATCACTGGACTAGAGCATTCGTGCGCGCACGAACGACGTACGCGTAAAATTACTCAATTCAGTACGAATTGATTTTCGCCCACGTTTGTACGCGCACGAATGCTACCCATCGCTTGTCGGTTTTTGCGAAAACATCAAAGAACCTATGTGCACAGTCTGGACGGGGTTTAGTCTGTTCTTATCAGTTCGTGTGTGCGCGCAAATTTTATATGGAGTGGAACAATGAATTGGCTCTGCAACTCATACTATACTCATATAACTCATACTATACGATGCAAAACATGAAGACCATTTCTCAACAAATAAAAAGTCGGATGCTTGGGATAAAATAGGGCTTATATTTCTCTATTCCTATAAAATTTTGTTACCCACCAGAGTTCCTTCTTTTTTATTCGCATACGTATTAATATTATGTATGCTGCACTTGCCAAAGCAGCATTATTTTCCGCCTTTTTATACACTAATAATTTTCACGCATAACTTCCGCGCGCAGCGAGCGAAATTTTACGCGCACGAACAAGAAAGTTGTGCGTACAAAAATTGTAATCCGCGCACGAATGTTTCTTAAACTCGCGCGACCCCTTTTCACAATTAAAAATTCCGAAGGACCCCTCGAACCGTGTGCGCAGAAAAATGTTGGAGGGGACTAAAATCCAGGAGGAAATTTCTTTTGTTTAATCAAAATTAAGTACTCATTGTTTTTATTATTAGCAGATTTATTTATTCTGCGACCCCCCAAAATTTGTTATCGTCCCCCGTGAAGGTCACGCCCCCTACTTTAAGAACTACTGCCCTAGTCAGTACCAAGCGTAGTAGTAATTGTATTGTTTTATAAACAAACGAGTTTTTTGACAGATCGAAATATATTTTTATCTATCTTTTTTTAAATATTACCTGTAAAGCTCCACAATGATTCTGTATGAGAGGGAACTGGATATTAACACCGCAATAAACATCTTCACACTTACATTAAACCCTGGAAATCATTCATTAGCGGATGTGTGTAAAACAGTTGTGTCACGTCTAGTATTTTATTCCGTCTGTCATTATATCTCGCCGACTGAATGTTCAAACAGTATCTTTACAATACTTATTTATATACGTATTAAATGAAGAAGTAAAAACAATCACTTATTTGATTATTTCATAAATTTACCACTGAAGTTAATGGAAACGTTTAATGTAAATAATGGTAATTTTATTATTACATACTGTAGGTAAAAGTAAATATTTTCATTTTCTTTTCATATGCACAGTAGAATAATGCAGAAATATTATGCAAGTATGACAGGAAATAAATATGAAGGACATTCATATTGTTATATTGAACAACGTAGAGAAGGTTATACTCCATGTAGTTCCTATTTAACAATGTATTATTTTGCTCTCTTCGAATGTAATAAATAAAAGCTGTACTGAATTGGCTGGTTCATTATTGAAGTCTGTAGGTAATCCGGCATAATATACTAGTTGATGATGCAGGTAGACAAATACATATGCATGTGGGCGAGACCAGTTTAAAAAACTGATCATTTTTTCATTCACCCAAAACAACCCGCAAACGTACGTATGTGGGATAATTGAAGACGTTCGCCAAATTGCAAATCTCTTAATTAGGCAACGAATACATGAATATCAATAGCTGTCTCCATGTACCTACACTATCACAATTAACAAGTCTACTAAAATGCGGCTATAGATATACACGTACATATATACTGACGAATGAGTAATCAACAGATTTACATTTAGTTATATACCTATACACATATGTATTGTATGTTACGTTAAATTCGATAAATCCGGTAAGGATACATAATCTCTGCTTGATTATCTACAATACTGGAGACTGTGATAAATTTATAAATATTTATTAAATATACTTTAATTATTAAATAAAGGGTCAGCTACCCCAGTATCGGAAAAGGCGTGTTGTTATGTATTAATACCGTCTTGTATTTGTTGATATTTTAGGTAAGTGAATTTTCAACTTTCGCGGCTATAAATTGACACACCTAACCTACCCGTCCCTTAAAAACTAATATAATCTACTAACAGATATGTCATAATTATCACTAATATACTCTGATACACTATTGAGGGTAGGGTAGGATAGATGCTCAAGATTTTCGGTGCAGTTTTTGACTCTGGATCGTTAAACTGTTTCAAATTCTTCGCACCAAAAAACCTCGTTACCAACATTTACACCGTCTACGATAAATAAGTAAAAAATTATATTTTTTACTCGTCCAGGAGTAGAAGTCGGTTACTACGGCGTCAACGCGGGACAGAAATGAATCACTTACTCCCTAGGGACGAAAACACTAAGGAAGTTTTTATTATAAGAAAGGTTTTTGTAAATAAATGTTTGTTGTCATAGTACGCGTTGCATGGAAACATTTCCAAAGGCTTCTAAATATTACAATTTCGCTCCGATTTATTATAATTCATTATTTATGAAAGTGTTTTTAGAGATCACCATTTTTTCCTCGATGTACTTGTAGCCCTCTGGCTTCGCCCTCGGGCTTTAAATTACACCTCAGGAAAAATAAAAGGTTTCTCTCCCTTGGTGTATAACGTTCCATTTTCCTTTTATTACTGGCACCTAAACGATTGAAATGTGGTATATAGAATAATTTTCTATTTCTTTCTTCAAAAAGGCAATTAAAGAATTAACAACCGCTGGTAATATGATCATTTTGGATCCGACAATCACTATTATCTCAACAATCGACATTCAGATAGCAAAACTGATGTCAAATTTTTCATCTATGTACCGAAAAATAAAAGACCTTCTGGTGCCATAATTTCAACCAACAACGTCATGAAATTAATTTTATTTATTTAAAAAATCAAGTGGACTAGCAATATTTTTGGATTAATAAATTAATAAAGAAATTTCAATAAAGGCCATTTGACAGATCACGATTTAAGAACAATTCTAACGAAGAAGTTCAGTTAATTAAATGGTAAAAATAATTAAAAGAAATATCAGCAACAGTAGCAGCAGAAAAAATAAAATAAAAACGAGGAAAATCGAATCCACAATAAGCGATTTCTTTTCAGCTAATAGAAGTATTCAATTGGACTTGTTATCACAGTGTATATAAGTACATAGCGAGGTAAATTACGGTAATTGTCTAATAAATAGTACAACACTGTTGGTAAGTGAACGTAAACGTTACAAATTTATATATGCATGATGAAAAAACTAATTACTAGTTGTTTAGCAAATTATTGTCTTAGAAAGTAAATGCATTTACCTTGCAGCTAGTCGTAGTTTGGAACTAAATATTAGTTAAAGTGAAGTTTTAGCCCGCAGCATAGGGTTACAACCAACATATATTTTTATCATTTCTTTGTTACTCAAATACTCATTTACACTAGGTCCTTTTTAATATTATACGTCTATTGTATACTTTTTCACTTTTTTCATTAACACGTAATACAGAAACAGCTATTCATTACTGTTTATTATATTAATTACTTTGTTTTCGCTATACGTAACACTGAATACTTTAAGGCTACCGTTTAAACGGTCAGCAAAAATTGATGTTTTGGTCAGCTCTAAAATGTATTCTGCCGACAAATACACCCAATCCTCGCTATACGGCCGTTCTTTATACGGCATTTTTTAATTATGGCATTTTTCGACTTACGGCCCACAAAATTTCGTAATACTGCCAAAAAATGCCCGATTCGTTAAAAATTACTTGATTTGTTTAAAAAAATGCTTGATTCGTTATACGGCTTTTCGCTTTACAGTTAACTTTTCCGGAACGTATCTAAGCCGTAAAGCGAGGGTTGGGTGTATAGTCATTGATTGATTGATTTATGGTGGTGCTCTGCTATAGGCCTGAGCCTCTTCAGAGTGTATGCGTCAGTGTAGTGCAGTGTACCTATCAGTGTACCTATCCTATGTATTGTATTGTGTCATTTGTATGCCTTTTGTGGCTGCCATTGGAACCTCTATCTACTTGTCACATGACGTACACCAGAGGTGACATTAGTTCGATTTAGGGCCTAGCGTGTTTTAAGTACTAGTGTACCTAGGCAGGGGAAACCGGAGTACCCGGAGAAAACCTGCCGCTCACTCAGCGCGAGCCCTACCGGCGGAGCGGTTCCGCTTGGACGGTCACCCATCCAAGTTCACACCGGTGTATAGTCAGTTGAGCCACCACTTGTGGTCAGCAAGTAAAACAAAATTGATCAACAAATAATGTCATATTAGACAGCTCTAAAGTTATTTCTATAGCTAATTAAATCAATTTGCAGTAAATTATAAGTCACTTTTAATAAAATTTTGGCAAGTTGTATTTTTTTTTATCTGCTAATAAACCAATGAGTACCCTACAGTGATCTTATTACAAGTAAAACATCGAAAAATATAAAAATTAAATTAAATATTATCCTACCCTGCCCTGCCCCACCCTACCCTACCCTACCCTAACCCTACCCTACAAAATAATACACAACCCTCCCTACCCTACTTAATAATACACTCCTCTACACCACCCATCCGTACATGAAATATAAGCAAAAGATCATTTGACAAATTTAATGATCATTCATTAGTTTTAAATTTCATAATTTTGTTGCTGATCAATTTGATAATCCTGTTGACCAAATAATAATTTTGCAGACCAAAGATGTGTTTACTTGCTGATCAAATTTAGTTGCTAAAAACGTATTGCAGCCGGATATTTTTTTACTGCCGACAAAAACATAGTATGTCGATCAAATGATTTAATAGCGGTTTTTTCTTGCTAACCAAATATGTAATTGGCGACCCGTTTAAATATTTCCCATATTTTAATACAATTTATATTCAAATATTATGTATAAATACATTTTATATTGGATCATAATATAATTTGCAATAAAATACTTTTAATATTACAAAATAAAACACAATTATTCATATCCTCTGATCAATCTCAAATTGTATTCTCGAGTGTACCAATATTATAGTAAAATTAATAATTATTGAACGAATGTATAAGTCACTACTAATATTTTTTTAAATAAATATTTTGATAATCATTATGTAAAAACTCAATCAAATTAACCGGTTAACGTATATATATTTTTTGCGGTTACCGTTTTTCCATGTTTAAAAATATCGGTTTAGGTTAAAATGACGTCATAATAGCAAAAAATAAAGGTTAACCGGTTCTGAGCCCTCGTATTATGTAATAACTGCACAACTATTCATTTTATTATTAGTATTCGAATACCCAATATTTGATAACAAACCGATTCGAGCAAGTTATGAATTAATATGTACCTACAATCAGTGGCAAATTATGTTTGGAGACCCACAAAAAATAATAACGAAAACAAGAAACACTAGAAAAATTTCTAAGCTTGGGGTATCCCAAAGCCTAGGGCCCCTAGGCAGTTGTATTATAGCCTTCATGGGTAATTCATCACTGCCTACAATACCATAGAAGTTTACAAAAAAGAAATTCTTATACATTTTTTATATAGCTTATAGTGAACCTGAAGGGACCAGGAATTTGGTCCACTATAAGCGAGGGCTAACTATAACGAAGGTTCACTTTTTTTTTTAATTTAGTTTTTATTAGCATATATTCTATTCATACATGCATGGTTATGAATAAACAAACTATAATTATAAGATGGACGGATGAATGCTGAAATTGAAAGAAGAGTGGTTGCAGGTCGAAAAGTTTTGGGCGCTTTGGGAATGTTTGCTAGAAATGTAAATGTATCAAGAGAAGCTAGGTTATGTGTTTATAATGGTGTACTTGTGCCATCGTTGATCTATGGATGTGAATGTTGGGTATGGGATAACCGGAATAAAAAAAGGGTAACTGCGCTTGAAATGAGATTCTTGAGAGGTGTGTGCGGAGTGACTAGAAGTGACCGTATTAGGAATAAAGTAGTGTATGATGAATGTGAAATTAGTAAAAATGTTGTGAAAAGACTGGCTTCAAGTCAGCTGCGTTGGTTTGGACATGTGGAAAGAATGTCAAATGATAGATTGACTAAGAAGATTTATTTGGGTGAAATTGAAGGAACACGAATGCGAGGAAGACCGAGGAATAAATGGATGAATATGATAGAAAATGTTTTGAGTGAACGTAAAATTATAAGCAGAAATAATAGGAGAGCATGTATGACAAGGTGTATGGATATTAACGAGGCGAGACAATTATGAATTATTCAATTTTTAAAATAAAAGATTATCTAATTTTTATATTCATTGTAGATTTTATTTAGTTAAATGTAGAATCTTGAGATGGAAAATATTAAATCCAAATTGTTGTGAACTGTTTATTTCATAAATTAATCATAAAAATGATAACTGATACAGCGATGTTTCGACCATATGGTTTTTGGTCTTTATAAAGCAAGAAACAAATTTCTAATGCATATACTAACAACACAGTAAACTCTTCACTCAAAACGTTTTGACCACAAGAGTTTTCCATTTAAAATACATCGGGTTTTGCGATCTTTACCGTTAGTTTTTTATTGCAGAATTATTTATGGGCCTAAAAATTTGAATTTTTCAGATATTAGTAAGGAAGCTTTATGAAAAAAAAATTGCCCTCCCCTCCTATCATTACAATTTTGTATGGATTATTTCATGCCAATATGATGTCATTTATTTATAATATTGTTGCTCAGAAACATTGAAAATATGTTTATCGATGTTAAAGTTTAACATCATGAGGAAGTATCTCGTGTGTCGCGCTTAAAGTTGTCAACGTACATTAAATTCATTCGTTGACAGCCTATTCGAGTTCACATATAGTGATTCAGATGGCATATGTTTTTAGTCGAAACTCAGAGATACGTCCATTATAAGCGAGTTTTCACTATATGTGTGTTCACTATAAGTGTATTCCACTGTATTTTTGTCGTGAGGGACAATAGTTACTGTCTTAATTATATTTCCTATTTACATTTATGTAGTTGACAATAATTGTTATATTTTTCAGGATCTGTAACGTTAGTTCAACCGGTACCGATAGTTGTCGATACATGTGCTGTGGTCGCGGCTATAGAACTGTTGTTGAGGAGAAAATCGAGAGATGTCACTGCAAATATTATTGGTGTTGTTATGTTAAATGTAAAACTTGTCGTACCCTTATTCAAACGCATGAATGTAATTAATATCAAGTTGACATTGTTATTTGTCTGTGTTACAAGTGAAAGTCTGTGAATTTAGATGAATATCAAGGCAATAGAATATAGAATAAAGTGAATCCTAGTTTGTACTTGATTTTGATTCAAATGAAATAAATCTGATTATATTTGTTACGACCTTCTCGATTAAAAGTCTACGCTTTTAATCGAAGTCGTGATTATTATAACTTTCCAATTATAGTACATATTTAAGAATCGTATATTGTAGCAATAGTAAAAATTAATGTTAATTGTCATGTGCATTATTTAATACTGTAGTATTTATTGTATGTAAAACAAAATATTTGTGTAGAATAAACGTAGACTTAATTTTGTATATTACAAAAGAAAATGGAGTACAAAAATATAGTGTAAAATTTTATTAAGTGGAAACGGATGGCAAATACATAATCTCATATTATAGCACATACAATCCTGTACAAATTATTTCAACTTTTCACAACATATATTTCATAATAAAATTTTTTAACAACCAATGACTGGATCATTGCCAGTTACGGAATGAAATTATTTTAAAATTTAATTTATTAATTATAATTGTAGTAGTGTGACTTTACGTATCTAATAATTTAGTTAATAACACAGTCAGGTCATAACTCTGAATGAATATCATTGGACACTGGAACAAAGGTAATTATTATTAGTTCTAAATTATTCAGTTCAGAAAATTCTAACTTACCTATGGAATCTGTACTCTCAGCTGATTCGGGATCTAAAATGCCTGAATCGATTTTCTGTTGTAATTTTCTAATTTCATTATCGTAGTCTTTCCATTCTGGAAGAATTCTCATAGCGGCTGTTAGTTTGGCTTCTTTGGTCATTGGATTGTTGCACTGTAAATTTAAAAAAAGGTAAAATAATAATTATTTTAGCATATGTACCTGTAATACATATACAAAAATACATGTCGCTCTTACCAAATCGATGGTTTTGGCTCTCGATTTGGATGCATCATCACACCAAGTTTCACACCAGAGCCATTCTTGCGGCAAAGATTTGATCGCAACTTGGTGGATCATATTATTTGGCAAATCTTGATCCAAATTTGATAAACTGTTGGGATCTTGACTGAGTGCTTGATACTGTCCACGCAGTCTATCACCAGCCGCTATACGCCGGAAACGTTTAAGATCCACCACGTACAAAGCAGAGATATGGTACCGTCTACCCTGCAGGTGATTACGCCAATAGCCTTGCTTCCAGAACCGGAATCCATCCATTTCGGTCCTGGAATCACAGAAGGGTGTATATCCGTACGGAGCTCCACCTAAATCCAGCTGTTGGAGTTCTTTCATATCCGCTCGGACCACCTATAGATACAAAATGTTATTGTTAACATGTATGATTCGCTATGTATTTAGTATTTACTTGATCAGCATCGACAAAGATGATTTTCTTGACATCTAATGGGAACAGCACGTCGAGGAAGAGAATTTTGTAGCCCCAAATAATACGTTGTTTCTCACTTTGCTGGTGTAGCCATCTGGGCCATTTGTATTGAACTAATTCGTACTCAAATCCGAATTCTTTCGCCATGTATGGTAGGAAATCCTATTCAACAATACATACTATTGGTTCATATCATTGTAACATTAAATAAAACTAAATTCGTATCCATTAGTTTATAACGTTTTAAAAATTAAATGCAATTATATTTAAAATGAATTAATGTGTTTCTTTTTTTTATGCAAAATACCTTAAAGTGTGGTGACAAATAATTCTTTAAGAACCAAAATTTCACTGGTGTCTTGGTATGTTTTAAGACAGACATCATCATGATTCTCAAGAACCTCTCGTATAAATGGCCCGATGCTAACGAGAAGATATTCAACTTTTCTTCGGAATCCTCGTCCGATCCACTGAACGAACTAAAAGCAAACATTTCCTTACTTTACAAACAAAGCAAATAATTGAAATTAGTATATACCTCAATAATCTGATAGCATGCATGGATAAATGAATAAAAGTAAAAGATATAAGATATGAAACATTAAAACTGCATACCTGGTTATTGAGTTCCATAATCCAGAATGCGAATCATCTTCGGCCAAGAGATCCACATTTAATTTATCAGGTTTCTTTTGTACTTTAAGTTTGAGAACGTGTGATCTTAACGAACTTATGAGTATTTTGATATCGGTAGAATTGGTTGGTGTATCGCTGCCTTCATGACTACAAATACAACACTTATTGTATAATGACACAGCGACAGGATACGTGGATGTGAAGGTGAGCACGCCAGGTGTATGTATGTAATACCAACCTGACAATATCAAACAAATCTGCACTGCGGCCCTGCCGTAATCGCAATATCCATGCACCGGGGTTCGCTTTAAGCTGGAAGTAGCCCAGGTTAGCCATGACGATGGTGTCCACTGTGACCGGTTGGTGTTCAGTGCCCAGAGTCATTTGTAGTCCACGTGGTGGATTGCCCATAGTAGCTTCGAAACAGTGTCCTTCTAGTAATAGATATTCGAGTTCGTATTCACTGGAATCAAATGTTGCTGGTCACTATACAGTAAGACCCCGTCTAGTGCTTAGATGCGTTCCTAAAGATAGAGCGCTAAACGAAACGGCGTTATACAAGGCCATTTTCTATAAATTGATCTATAATTTCCGTAATTGTGTCTTCATGAACCGCGATATAATGAATCATCGTAAATTTGGCGCTGTTTTGAGTTTAAGAAAAATCGCGTTATGTCGAATCAGAGTTAATCGAGGCCTTACACTATATAGGTAGGTGGTCACCATATACAAATAGTCATTATATCGGGTGTTGATTAAAAAACTGTCCATACGTGATTAACATGGGAAATCAGTTTTTCCTCCTGTAAAAGTTTCCAAACTAAGTTAGACAAAAATAGTTCAATTAATAGTTGTAGAGAATTAAATTTTACATCTATGTTAGCGATCAGATTTAATTTGTGACATTTCATAACTGAGAAAATCAAGTTTAAAATTTCATGAAAACACAACATAATTTATAGGAATAGCTATGGAATTTAAACAAAATACAAACCATTGTATGACAATATAACTGTCAAAAAGGATTTGTGGATATAATTTACCTATGGACTACACTTTCAACATCTTCTAATCGGATGTTATCCAAATCGTAGACAGCTCGTACAACTTCGACTAACCAATTCTCTGGGACTAGCATATTCTGTGTGAGTAACGGTGTTGTAGGCATATTGGTGAATTTTGCTATCGGCCCCGCCGTTTGTTGGCCATCTTCATTGAACTGTATCTCTGGTTCAAGGACGAACCGGTAAAAACTGTAAAGCACACATTTATAAAACCATAATTAAGTTTGATTTGATTACGGTTGTTTACCTTTTCAGCGGCATATCACTATTTTTCTCTACACTATTGAGGAAAATACGTATATTACAGTTGAGCACCTCTTGTAGAACTTGCAGAATGGGACCCAACTTCTGTGCACCACGTGACACCGGGTCTACTATGGCAGTGATGTCGAAAGCAGCCTTGTCCAAATGCTGAGCAGGGAGTTTCAACACAGAGTGTTCGTCGCCGTGGAAGGTGATATCGAACCGGGACCGCGTTTGAGGTCGAGACACGAGCAGTGAGACGATCCGTAATAGCGTATTGCTGGTAACATCTGAAACAATATACATCCTTCTATAAAATATGTACAATTCAAAGAATATATAGTAAATTCCCGCATTAACTGCTAAACTCCCTATAACATAAAATATCCTATATTCATGCCAGTAATCTTTACATTCAACAGAAACAATATACATCTCTGTAAAATAAAATAGTCTATTATAGCACTAACCATTGCTCTCATCGTCATCATCGTTCGCCAAAACCTTTTGTATCTTATCCCCGTACGTTGTCAAACTAAATCTTTCCAATAACGAGTAATCCTCTACACTGAAGTCTTCATCTTCGTCCAGCGGTCCAAGTACACGGCCATTGGCTACGATACCCCTCGCACCAGGCCCCAAATGCAACACACGCTGACAATACACACGGAGCATCTTTAGCGAGATATCTTGGGCTGGTAGGTTTGCTTTCAACTCCACCTATGCGTACAATATATAAAACTAAATAGTACTATTTTATACACGAGGGGGGCGAGTGTTTTGCTTACGGGCATATCAAAGGCTTTTCCATCTTTCATCTGCAAGGCGGCCGTGTCGTCTTGAAGCAAGGAGAGAACATACTGAGTTGCTTTCTCCATTGGCAGTACTTGTAGTGCGGCTAGTACCGCTTTGTTTAATAATTGATCTGCGCCATCATCACCATTGACATTAGGTAAAAAGGATATACGAACATCTCCGGATGATTTCTATCAGTAAACAGTAAAATTTAGCATAAGCATCGTATTGTTCTTAACACACGAGGTATTTAATGACTTACCATATATTCCAAGGCATATAGCAAGAACTGTCTCGATTTCACACAGTTTAAATCGCCCACCACCCAGAACGTCATCAAATCGAATTTCTTCCCTTTTCTAGGTACACTGAAATACTTCAAATTCGCCACTGCTGTAGCTGTCATCTCCCGTGGAGACAGCTTGTTCAACATTTCCACATCAAGTGTATCAGCCGGTTTACCAGTCATATCCAGGTAGAATGAGTTCTCTTGATTCAGTACACGCTCACTTAACCTTGGCATAACATTCGGCTGGCTCATGATATAGTCTAACGTATCATCAGAGTCAACGAATTTTCCCCTGTAAACTGCCTTCTGAAACACCGGTGTCTGTTGCATTACTTCCTGCAGTACTGCATCCTCGAACTCGTCCATGTTCAACTGTGAATTAGGCAATGGTATGCCGTTCATCAGTGCTTGTGGTAAGGTGCGCAAACCGGAGCGTTGGATGAAATCTTTCGCCAAGCTACGTCCGAAATCGTAGTCAGAATCTTCGCCTAAGATGTCGTCGACGTTAAAGACGGATAATTTTCGTTTTAACATTTTGCGTACGTCTTCAACGGTTATATCGCGGTCTTTGGCGGAATCGTGCAACTATGAATAACAAACATTCCATTGATAATACTGGCAAGAGTTCAACCTATTTTAATTTGCATTCAACTATATTACATTAAACAATACATATAACTACTTACGTCTATTAAGAAGTTCAACGCTTGTTGCGGATCTTTCACCTGCGACATATAGTTGAATGCGCACAATATGGCGACTCCTGGATTATCTGATCCGTACACACTGGTGTCCGCTTCCACAGACAATACAATACCTACTCTAATCGGTGCCGAGTGCGCCACAAGTGATTCAGACAATTTGACCAAGTTTCTTGTATTATGATCCAAAGGGTCAATAATTAAAACCTGCAATTACATACATTACAATCTCCAGTTTGAATCTTTGTTATTTAAGATTTTTCTAAAATACGGTAACATAAGCATACCAAATTGAATAAATTTCTCCGCATGTGTCTCAGCATACCCGGGAATGTTGGTCGCAGAAGTTCCATCAAACTCGCAGACCACCGCTTGTACTTGCTATCATTCTCAATATCGTTAATCCAATTGACCGCCGAGTCACGAATGTCCATGGCGAACTCTTGACTACCACTGCTAGCTTCAAAGTCCAATCCAAGCAGTGAATTCATCCTTTTATTACTGATACCGATATTGTGCAGACCTTCCATCGTTCGTAACTCTTGTCTTAATACTTCCAGCAATGATATAACATCCACTACGTCCAGATCAAAGAAGAGACCGTTAATAAACAAAGCTGTATCGGATGGCTGTATGTTTATAGAACTCGAGAATATTTCTTGATTCTGTTTCATTTCTTGTTTCATCTCCTGGCTCACAACACTACGTACAAGTGACTTTGCTTGCATCGGAAAATTTTGAGCGATATGTGTGAAAACTTTCAACGATTCCTCCTTGGGTGAGCTCATAATACGTTCGGCGGCTTGTAAACTTAGTTCTTGGAACTGCCACACCTTTAATGGTGCCATTTCGTTGGAAGATTCAATAAGGTGTTGTTTAAACTTGTCAAAATCGGGATTGTGATCAGGGTAGAGTTGTCTAAAAGAGAATTATGAAATTATGAAAAATATCTTGATGAAAGTAAGAGGTAATTGTTACTTTAGCTTATTGAAGTGAAACCCTTCTACTTCCTCGTCTATTTCTTCGGCACTAGTGTCTTCTGTACTGCCATCGTCTCGAATCTGAGTATCGTCTTGCACTTTGTATTCAGTTGATTTCATCTGCAATTCTACGCCATACCCAGACAATCGTAACCGTCTTCCAGGCCTCTCCTACAAGCATTTTTCTAATTACAATCTTTATACAAGTATTAAAATACGGTAATTTTACCTTGACATAATGTCTGAGTATGTAATCTATTTTCCCATCAACTGCATGTTGTTTTAACACTGTATGGAATTGTGAAAATTCCGGAGAACCCAGTTCTCCATAAAGAACCACTGCTAAAGACCGGTTCTCTGAGCCGGGATAATGATGGTCGACTCGGTAAGTTTCAACACGATTTTCAGTCTGAAATTAAACTGACTTATACTGCAATATTTGATATTAAAAGTTATGGACGTACCTCTTTTATTAGTTTATTCATTTCCGATACATCGCACGTTAAACTTCCACCTACGTCCACAACGATGGGGCAAGCCGGCAGGTGTCGCTCAGCAGCAATTTGGGCAAACATCTCTACTTTTGGAGAATATATATGCAACGATAACCCCAGTTTTAACACTGCTATTTCTGCAGGACTTAATAGTTTAGTTGCTGCTGAGATAACAACATGATATCGTTCACGATCATTTTCTAAGAAAAAAACAAATATTTTATTATTTAGTGGAGATTAAATGGTAAATTTCATAACTCACCAATTTCAATAGGACAATTTTCAAGCGCTGTAATTGCATCTATATACGACCAGAAGAAATTCACATTTTCATCAGCTAAATATTCGGCAATTTCTAAAACTATTGGTGTAACTTCCCATTTTGCATCCAGTAAAGTTGTCACAGATTTCGATTTTTTATTCCCAGCCTCAACATTATAGAGAAGTTGAGGACTTAACAGTAATATCACGAATCCAACAATGGACCACATGCTATAATAGACAATAATAATTTGTGTTACACGACTATTTCTTTTTATGAAAACATAACCTAATGCACGTTGTATATATGACAAAGAATATATAACATGTATGGAAGAAACACTTACTTTAAGCTATGTATTCAATGAGAAATCAAACGATTTCATTAATCCTAGCACATTGATTCTAATCTAACTACACATTGTCTAATAATTCTTTTATTTCACAATTTGACATTACTGCCAAAAAGCCGCTTGGCACAGGAAAATATCGACCAATCAGAAAAGGCCAGCGCTGCATTTAGGTACCGCCATATACATCTAACAGCTGGTTCTAAAAGAAACGTAGCTCTAAATTTTATAGATAAATATGCAATGTATGTGCATGTGTACATCAGGTAACTAACATGGCGCCTGGCCGATAAACAAGCAGACTGATAAAAATTAATCATTGTAATTAAGTTGTTTGATAAATATTGTGCATCAAGGAGAAATGAAAATATACGTGTTATTTGTTGACATCGTTATAATTTTACAACAAATCACAGAATATCATGCTTCATGCAACCAGGAGCGGATCCAGAAAAAGTTCAAGAGAGGGGCCATAGAAACAAAAAAAAATTAATTAATTAAGTTCTATAAATACATAAGCACATAGGTAATGTGCATCTGCCACAACGCTAGGTACTCGACATTTGGTTGCAATCAGAGCTGTTACGATTTAACGCGGTAGTTATAAATTTGATGGTGACGATTTCAGATTTTTTAAATTTTGAATAAAATTAAAAATTAGAATAATGTGAATATTACTGTATGCGAGATAAATTACCAGGGGGGGCTATGGCCCCCATGGCCCTCCTTGGATCTGCCCCTGCATGCAACAACATTTGTTCAACATGGATTATGCAAAATATGTACAATGTACATACATACATATACTGTATCCAGCCAAACAACCAATTTATCAATATCACTAGAAATTTTGACATAAAATTCGGTACTGACTAGAGCATTCGTGCGCGCACGAAATATTTACTCGCACGAATGCACAGATAAATATCTAAATTTGTACGAACAACTTTCTTGTTCGTGCCCGTAAAATCCCACTCCAGCTGTGTGTGTAAGTTGTGCGCGCGCATTAGTAGTGTTCAAAATGCTGGAAAATAATGTTGCTTCGACAAGTCCTGCATATATAGTAACTAGGCTCTACCCGTGAGCACCATGTGCCCACATTGGTAATTTCTATATAACAAAAAAATTACTATTGAATGTCTCTTTCTGAAACTATTTTTTGGAAAGTTATTGGCCTTAA
This sequence comes from Carabus problematicus, assembly GCA_963422195.1. Lineage (NCBI taxonomy): Eukaryota > Metazoa > Arthropoda > Insecta > Coleoptera > Carabidae > Carabus > Carabus problematicus. Next base: position 9,168,050 of record OY728582.1, on the reverse strand, counting down.
CATTAAAAAGTTTTTGACTGGTTTCTGCCGGGTTACCCGTGTTTCATACAGTAATGGTCCACTGATAATAACTAATATCACCTTAAAAGATGACCTACAGCTGTAAGAAGTACAGTACCGAATATTATCAAAATCGATCCAAGCGTTCTGTCGTTATGGATAAAATAACTTTTTCTTGAAAGAACTTTGAAGCAGAATACTAGCTAAACGAAACGTAATTGCATATAGGTAAGTTTAGTTAAATCGTCTTATTTTCGAACCAAGAATCTGTGGTTAAGCGATGTCCACACATTTTAGGGACACGCTGTATATATATATATATATATATATATATATATATATATATATATATATATATATATATAATATATATATATATATATATATATATATATATACAGTGCGAATAATGTAAGGCTATACATTGGCAACTTTATTTTAGCTTTAATCAATTTGCCCATGCTGGTATCAATTCGTTGAATAATTTAAAATTAGACATAGGGCATTTACTTAATGTTACCATGGTGATTACATACAAAAATTCCAATTTATCATGGTTGAATAATGTAAAATTAGACACTTCTCCACAGACTACTATTTTTATTTAAATCATTTACAGAGTTTATTTAATATTTTTATTAAATCTATTACATGTTATTGGATTAAAAGTACACTTCAAGTATTGAAATTGTAATTGGTATCAGTACATTTCCAAAATCACTTGGGCGTGATAACTAAATGCCACATGTGATGGGCCTGAACGGCAATTCAACGCTGAAATAATCAAAAATTTCTCGCAAAAACGCCCCTTCTAAGTACCAGGAGTACATCTTAAACTTTTCTTCTGTGATGTAAATTTTTTGCACTAATTATTACGCAAGCACAGTGACATTAAAAAACACAGTGACATTTACTAAAATAAACGTCATTGTAATTTCAATTGTTACTGACCTGGGCACATTGATTAAAGCTAAAATAAGTTCGCCAATGTATAGTCTTACGTTATTCGCACTGTATATATACCGTGTGTCTCACGACGATCTACACATAGGAACGTTGCGCGCTCATTTGATTTTTAAATCAAAATATTAATCTGGTTGTTTTTGTTCTTTTTTTTTAAATTGAAATGTCAATTTGACGTTTAAATTCGATGAAAATGTACTATTACATCGAATATGTTACAAAATTATACTAGAATATCAAAGGAAATAAAATAGTAAGTATAAAATTAACAATTATACTGTCTAAATTGTAAAAAACTAAAACGATCAAATTAATATTTCAAGATCAAGAGCGTATGCAACGTTCCTATGTGTAGATCGTCATGAGACACACGGTATATATATACAGCATGTCCCTGAAATCATAAATAATTAATTATAATAAATCGGAGCGAAATTGTAATATTTAGAAGCCTTTGGAAATGTTTCCATGCAACGCGTACCATGACAACTGACATTTATTTACAAAAACCTTTGTTATAATAAACACTCCCTTCCGGAAAGTGTTTTCGTCCCTAGGGAGTAAATGCTTCATTTCTGTCCCGCGTTTGACGCCATAGAAACAGACTTCTACTCCCGGACGTGTAAAAAGATTTTTTCAAATAAGATTCATAAAAACTATTGTTAGTGTACAATGTATACATACATACATACATACATACATAACATCACGCCTTTCCCATTACTGGGGTAGCAGGCCCTTAGTCCCTACAATCACTCAAAATATTTAATATAATACAGAAAACTGCCTTTCATTCCTTATTTTCTAACAATTGCTCGCCAAATACTTCTATCCATACATAACTGTCTCGCCTCGTGAATATCCATACACCTTGTCATACATGCTCTCCTATTATTTCTGCTTATAATTTTACGTTCACTCAAAACATTTTCTATCATATTCATCCATTTATTCCTCGGTCTTCCTCGCATTCGTGTTCCTTCAATTTCACCCAAATAAATCTTCTTAGTTAATCTATCATTTGACATTCTTTCCACATGTCCAAACCAACGCAGCTGACTTGAAGCCACTCTTTTCACAACATTTTCACTAATTTCACATTCATCATACACTACTTTATTCCTAATACGGTCTCTTCTAGTCACTCCGCACACTCCTCTCAAAAATCTCATTTCAACCGCAGTTACCCTTTTTTTATTCCGGTTATCCCATACCCAACATTCACATCCATACATCAACGATGGCACAAGTACACCATTATACACACATAACCTAGCTTCTCTTGACACATTCACATTTCTAGCAAACATTCCCAAAGCGCCCAAAACTTTTCTACCTGCAACCACTCTTCTTTCAATTTCAGCATTCATCCGTCCATCTTTCGAAAACATGCATCCCAGATACATAAATTCATTAACTTGTTCCATTTGCTCACCATCTATGCTAATCTTGCATTCCGTAACTTCATCCTTCTCAAAAACTAAAATCTTACATTTTGAAGCATTCATGATCAAATTCAAACATTTTCCCTGATTTCTGACACTCTCAATCATTCTCGTCAATTGTTCCTCAGATTCACCCATAATAACCACATCATCAGCATATGCTAATGCAGGCACAACGAATTCACTTATTTTCACACCATCATTTGTACACTCTAACGCTCGTCGCAATAACACATCCATATACAAATTAAAAAGCCAAGGAGACATCACACAACCCTGTTTCACTCCCACGTCAATATTAAACCATCTACTCAAACTACCATCCACACGAACTGCTGCTTGATTATTTACATATAAAGCCATTAGTGCTCTCAATAACGTACCACTAACGCCATACTCCTTCAAAATAGGCCATAATTTTTCACGCACAACACTGTCATATGCCTTCTTTAAATCAATGAAAGCACAAAACAATTTCTTGTTTCGGTCCAAAGTCTTTTCCACAATCATTCGAAGCGAAAACAATTGATCCACACATCCTCTTTCAGGCAAAAACCCACCTTGCATACCATTCAGTTTACTACATGTAATCTCCCTGACTTTATTAATTAGAACACTACTGTACAACTTACACACAACACTCAAGAGACTAATCGCACGATAATTTGTACATTCACTCATATTTCCTTTTCCTTTATACAATGGAACAATTACAGCACGCTTCCAATCTTCTGGAACAACATTTTGCCGCAAGCAGAATTTACATAAATAAACTAGCCAAGCAAACACTTTTTCGCCACCATACTTTAACATCTCTACTGTAATATCATCTATTCCTGCAGCTTTTCCAGTTTTCATTCTAGCCAAAGCATTACTTACATCGTCTTCATTTATATCCCAACATTCATTTTCACCACAATCAAAATCATTCATATTATCATTTATAACACAATTATTTTCATACAATTTGCTAAAATAACTGGTCCATCGTTCCCTAATCTCGGATTCTTTCCACAATAAATTACCATCATGATCTTTAACTGCTTTTACACAAGACATGTTACCACCCTTCAGCTTTTTCACGCATGTCCAAAACATCTTTTTATTGAGAACAAAGTCATTCGTCAATTTTTCATTCTTCTCTTTCTCACATTGCATTTTACTTTCACGCACAACACGCTTTGCATTCGCTCGCATACTTTTATATTTAAGCAAACATGCATCTCGAAAATCGCCATATGAATCCTTAACACTCAAAAAGCACAGATATGCTTCTTTCTTTAAACGTATAGCCTCCTTCACATTATCATTCCACCAATCATCTTTCATTCGTACACCTACTTTCGATACACCGCATGATTCAGTTGCACACGTTACTACACAGTCCCTGAAAGTATTCCACTCACTAGCTAGATCTTCAAAATTCTCTGAGCAAATGGGTAAAACGGTATTCAATTTATTAATATATTGCAGTCGGACCTCTTCATTCTGCAATCTGTATGATCGAACACGTGTCATTCTTTCAGATTTCTTTACCCTCATTTTCCAGCCCTGAGCCAATTTAACACGGGATACAACCAAATAATGATCATTCGTTCCCAATTCTGCACCACGTTTTACTCGTGTATCTACAACAAGGCTTCTTAATCTCTCATCATACATTATCAAATCAATCACACTACGTCTATTCTCATGAATATTCTCCCATGTATAGATATGTGAAGACTTATGTTTGAAGAAAGTATTCGATATAAAGAGACCATATTCTATACAACAGGCAACAATCATTTTTCCATTTTCATTTACCCTTGCATCACCAAAACTTCCCACAACATTTTCACTTTCATTTCTCTTTACACCAACCCATCCATTTAAATCACCTGAAACAATTATCCTCTCACCAGGCTCACAAGTATCAAGCACATTATTTAATTCATTCCAAAAACATTCCTTCTCATAATCATTTTCACATTCAGTCGGACCATAAACACATACGAGAAATATTCTATGGAACCCAATTTTCATTCTTACATATAAAACACGAGAAGAAACACATTTATACTCACGAATACACGGTTTCACTCTTTCGCTAATAACTACACCAACACCATGCTTTGCATGAATGTTTTCACTGACACCTGACCATAAACAAAATACACCATTTATTTCATTTTCACTGCATCCTTTCTTTTTTGTTTCACATAATGTTAAAACATCTATTCCATAATCTTTCATAACATTCAATACCTCATTTTCCTTTCCAAGTATTCCTCTCACATTCCACGTAGCAAATCTTCTCTCACAATGTCTGTCACGTGCTCTATTTATCTGTCTAACATTCATTACAAATAGATAAAGGGCGAATGGTAGGAAGAAATTATGTTACAAAAGCTTACCAGGCTATATTGTAACGGAAAAACTGTAATAAATATTATTTAACTGACATACATATTAATTAATAATGTTGCTAATAGCAACTATCAAACAAACAAAAGCATATGTAAATAAATTAAAAATACTTATAAATAAATATATAATATCGACGTTTTAAAAGGAGATAATACTTATCATGGTAGCTAATAACCAATACTCCTTGAAAAATCAAGTTTCCACCAAAAAGGAATAGAAAAACCCTTGTATGTATATGTATTACAAAACAATACCTAACTCAATTTTGAACAAATCTGGATTTGTCTAGTTTTGCAAAACAGTTCTTCATTTTATGTACCTACTTGAAACATGTACCTATGCAATAATGAAAAAAAAAATTAATTTTTGATGTTTATCGTTTATTACGAACTTCGCTTATTATATAATTATGACTAGGCAATAATTTTGTATTTTTTGTTGTTGAAAACTCGCGGTTAACGAATAGTTTTATAATTAATAAAGTAAAATGTTACTGTATACATTACATCATATGTATTGGTGTATATATTTTGTACAAAAAGACACTAAGAAATTATTGCGTCATAGTTATAATAACTGGGCGACTGTAGACATCGAGAAAAGTGGACGGTGCCTTGCAACAAATCAGAATTGTAACAAATGAGTATTGCAACAAATGAGAATTGTAACAAATGAGAATTGCAACAACTGATACAAGCGTATTTGGAGTGGGGATGCATTGTAAGAAATGAGAATTGCAACAAATGAGAAATTGTAACAAATGAGAATTGTAACAAATGAGAATTGCAACATAAGAGACGCACTCGTTCCACATAATTAACTGTCAAAACATCGTATTTCTATTGTTGCCGGTGCAGAGCCGTCTCTTCACCGAAAATTTGGTATCTGGTATACCGGGTGAGTTTTTTAACCTGAGACTTTCAAATATCTCGAAAAATAGGCACTCTACGAAAAAACGTTTATTATCAAAATTTAATCATTCTGGGGGGAAAATACATTAGTGCAAAAAAATAGTCCCCCACCCCTCTCTTTGTGGGAGGGGCGGGGGTAACTTTGAATCTAAAATAGGAACCCCAATTTTTTATTGCAGATTCGGATTCTACGGCTAAATGTACGTACGATCTGACTGAAATATTTTGTTCGGTTCGCTGTAATCAACGACATTCAATTTTTTCGATTTCTTCTACTAACAAGGGGAGGTCGCCACCGCCGGGACACGGATTTGGCTGAAATTTTTTTTCGAAGTAGCTGTACACCTATGGTGTTTATTGGCAAAGTAATAGCGCGCACTATTTTGTCCTTTTCGAGAAAAAGGGCTTTAAAGTTAACGCATTAAAGATAAAGCATTTATATAACCCTTAAAAATGTTCACTGACAGTTGTTACAGCGTTGTCGCGTGGTTATACGTCTTGCTTTACACGCGGTAGGTCAGGGTTCGATTCCCGCTCAAGTTATGTTTCATTTTTACATTTGAATTATTCTTAATAAATTAAAAACTCTTTAAATTAATAATAAATTTATTTAATTTACAATCATAAAAATATGTATGTTAAATATGTATTAATTTAAATAATGTGTTTTTGCTTAAGATATATTCATTTGTTTTTTATAATCCGTGCATTTGAATTGCCCGTGCATAAGTATCGTTTATAAAGCAGGCCAAGTTTTCACTACGATTCTGTTTCAATTATTTTTATGACGATTACTATTCCAAAAGTTACGAAAAAAAAATCCGCGGAAAGAAGAGAGTGATGATTGTAAATTAAATAAATTTATTATTAATTTAAAGAGTTTTTAATTTATTAAGAATAATTCAAATGTAAAAATAAAACATAACTTGAGTGGGAATCGAACCCTGACCTACCGCGTGTAAAGCAGGACCAATTTCAATTTCAATTTCAATATTTCCTTTATTTTACATACGTTATGCATACATATAGACTGTTTACATTTTATAATAGTTTTTAATTCTAACAATCTCCTACACATATGCGTGTTTATATTGTTATTGTATGTGGTATGCGTGTAGCTTGTGTCAAGTTATTTAGTGTTGTGTATTTTTCTTAATCATAACAGTGTTTATGTGTATTTACAGGAAAATTTTGGCTAAAAAACCTGCTTGTGATATTTTGTGTGTAAAGCAGGACCTATAACCACGCGACAACGCTGTAACAACTGTCAGTGAATATTTTTAAGGGTTATATAAATGCTTTATCTTTAATGCGTTAACTTTAAAGCCCTTTTTCTCGAAAAGGGCAAAATAGTGCGCGCTATTACTTTGCCACTAAACACCATAGGTGTACAGCTACTTCGAAAAAGAATTTCAGCCAAATCCGTGTCCCGGCGGTGGCGACCTCCCCTTGTAAGACCATATGCCTACGATTCTGCAATACGTTTTAAATAAAAAAAACATCACGTTTTGTTGTAAATACTCAAAATTCGTTGTCAAAAAACAAATATCACGTTTTCATTGTAAAAAGTTTATTAACATTATTAAAATTTTCTCTTGTGCAGTTAAATACTCCATTTTGAAGTTAATATTAACAGCCTAACGGAAAACAATTTCAGCGAACCGAACAAAATATTTCATTCAGATCGTACGTACATTTAGCCGTAGAATCCGAATCTGCAATAAAAAATTGGGGTTCCTATTTTAGATTCAAAGTTACCCCCGCCCCACCCACAAAGAGAGGGGTGGGGGACTATTTTTTTGCACTAATGTATTTTCCCCCCAGAATGATTAAATTTTGATAATTAACGTTTTTTCGTAGAGTGCCTATTTTTCGAGATATTTGAAAGTCTCAGGTTAAAAAACTCATATGTATAATAATACATGCATTGTTCTTCTTTTGTCTAACTACCCCCCGTCATCTGCTAACCACTCACTATTATTGTTTTGTTAGCAACGCAAAGAAAATAATCAATAGTTGCAAAAATCTGTCAATAAAAAATAAATAAAAATAATTTGAAATACAATTAAAGTTAAAACCACAATTAGTTGGTTAGTGAATCTATCAATCACTCTGTCAAGTGTACGAAATTCGTTGTAAAATTCGATTGTGAAAGAAATCTATTGAAAGACATTTCATTAATGGTATGCTCCAGATTGGGCACACCAAAAGAGTTGTAAATTTATGCACCAAATGGAAATACCAAAAATATTGTTTATTCATTCGCATTAAAATGAAAAAAAAAAAAATACAGTAGAGTCTCGATTTAGTGAACTAATTCCAGCCAAGCCTGTTCACTCTTTAGGAGTGTTTACTTTTTCGGGGTTCTGGTGTCACTCAGATATTTTGAGAAACAAATTTTATTCTAGGTACCTAAATCAACAAAATTATGATTGTATATGTAAAATAATAAAAGAGAAGGAAAAATATTGAATCCAAAATGGTTGGAATAAATGATTATACTTCAAGGTGTTGTGAACTGTTTATTTCAAAACTTAATCATAAAGATGATAACAGACATGCGACGTTTCGACCATATGGTTTTTGGCCATTTTCAAGCAAAGAACAAAATTCTAGTTAAAACAAACATAAACAAAATCTCTTGGAAATTTCACTCAAAACGTAGAAAAATATTTTGAAAAATATTTTTGTACGTTATTCCAACCAATATTTTTCCTTTTTAGCTCATCGACCTCCTGTCGAAGAGCTATAGTGTTCGGTACGATGTCTGTAGCATCTTCCGATTTCAAAAATTTTTGCACAGAAATCCCGGACAGACCCCCTGGAGCACGAAATGACTATTACAACATATGTCCGTATGTATGTCGCTCGTCCGCTCGCTCGCTCGCTCGCTCGTACGAGATTTTTTGTTCCACTCAGATCTCCTAAACTACCCAACGGATTTTTATGAATTTTTTTCTGCAGATACTTGTTATGGTCTAGTTGTGCAAGGTACATTTTATTTTTCAAAATTTTCCTTCGCACTTGAGAAAAAAATATTTTGCAATTTTTTTTCAGTTTTTATTTTTTTTCTCCTTTATTTTTCACTCAATTGTATTCAAAATTTTCTTGCATATGCAGGAAATGGAACAATATTTTTCCATATTTTTTATGTTGAAAAATTATGTAAGACCATTGGAGAAAAAAATATTTTTTAATTAAAAATTGAACAAAAGAAGATCAATGCATTTATAGTCGGCTTAGTTTGCTTTGCTTTTGTCAAGAGAAGAAAATGTATTCACACTTGTTTTAAATTTGTTGTTTTATTTGCGACCTAGGCACCTACGATTTTAAAAGTGAATTTAGATAAATAATAATTTGTGATATATTCAGACTTGCACATACGTCGATGAGCTGCAGGCATGGGTGACTAACCCATTCTTTGAATACTAGTTAAGATCTGCAATTGACTAAAGAAAATCTACAATAAAATAATAAAAACAAAAAATATATGTACATATTACATAATATTATGTATACGTGTATTATGTAATGGGAAGGTACATATAATGATGATATTCTTATTTGTTTACCATGTTCACACATCAATACAATACTTGACAAATTTAATGATTATGACCCTAACATACAATTTACTCTAGAAATGGAGTCTAATTGCACAATAAATTTTTTAGATGTAACTATTATTAGGAAAACGGATCATTTTGAAACGAATTGGTACCATAAACCTACTTGGTCAGGTAGATATTTAAATTTTTTAGAACCCTACCATTTATAAAATCTCGGTTATTATTGGACTTATAGACAGAGCTGTCAAACTTTCTCACCCTCAGTTCCACCAAAAAAATCTTAAATTAATAGTATCTACTTTAAGACAGAATTGTTATCCAGTAAAACTTATTCAGAAAACAATTAAACACAGATTAAATTCCTATCAACAAATCAATACAAACAATAATGTCAATCTCAATAACATTAATACTACTATTCAAAATACTTCTTATGTTGCAATTCCCTTTTTCAAACAATTTCAGAAGTCTCTTGTCAATTTATTACTCCCATTGCAAATTAAAATTGTTGCTACAGTTACTACCAGCACTAAAATTCTTTTTACTAAACTTAAATCTGAAACTAATAGTGAACTGTTAAGTGGTTTGGTTTATAAAATACAGTGCCCCAGTTTAACTTATATTGGCGAAACATCACAATACATTCATAAAAGGATTAAACAACATATAAATAATGCTAAAACGTTTAATAACAACCATAGTGCTTTAGTCGAGCATAGCATCACTGAAAAACACAGCTTTAATTATACTAATTATAAAATTTTACATTTTGAATCCTATAAATCCAGACGGTTAATGCTGGAAAGTTGTTACATTCAATTAGAAGAAGCAGCTGGTAAGAATCATAAGACAGATTTCCGAAATAGTTTTACATCTTTTGCTTCGTTATTTCATGCTTTATCCAAATACAGTTGATGTTATAGGCTCCTAGTTTTTTTGAGTTGTTGTCAACTCTAGATCATAGAGTTCGTTACTGTTTGTAATTTTCGTTCGGAATATTTTGTTATTGTTCCAACTAGTCGGTTCAATTAAAATACATTTTTCTTTGTTAATTCCAACATGTGACGATATTTATTTAGCTTATAATATTTTACAGTTTGATATTTATTATGTTCAATTTTATTTTTTTACAAGTTTAACAATGTGTTGATTGTTAATTTTTCTATTGTTTAATTTAAATTTTTTGTCAAAATCTAACAAAGTTTGTACATGTGGTTACAATTGTAAGTAATTTTACCTTATATTTATTTATTGGTTGTTATTTGAACTAATTGTAGTTTCATAAAAATATTTTAGTATCTGAGGATGCTTCAAAACCGAAGCGAAACGTCATAATAAAAATTTTACATATCCTGAATCACCAACAGCGATTCATTTAAGCCCTAACTCCAATCAACTGAAGTTCAACAATCATTGACTGGCTTAATAATCTTTAAAATGAGTACATATAAAAGGTTATTTATGGCAGAGGCGACTAAATTTGTACTAATTTTTGTCTCAAATCATGTAACACGAGCAAACTGCAATATTCTACTAGCAACCAAGGTCACACATCTCCTTTACCCAGATATTTAAGTATTGAATTTTTTGTTTTAAATTAAAGCATTTTCGTTTACTTAGATTTAAAAAAATTGTAAGACTGAAATTAGTACCTTCTGTGTCAATATTTACCACTGATCTGAGATGCGAATGTTTACATACTTAAGCAGCAAAATGAAATCCACATACTTAGAGGGATCCCCCAGAGAAGTATCGCAAATACTATAGTTTACTGTATCGGGATTTACAGCTGTTCACTATATCGGGACGTAATGGTAAAATTTGAGTGTTTATTCCATCGGGTAGTTCACTCAATCGAGAATTCACTAAATCGCGACTTTACTGTAAAAGTAATAGGAAACAATAATTTTAAGAAAAAATATTCTATGCACTTTTGTTCTATCTTTATCCAATTTTGAGTAAAATGTAACATAATATAACATAAACTAGGAATGTATACAGACATACATGCCTGCAGCTCATCGACGTATATGCAAGTCTGAATATATCACAAATTATTATTTATTTAGATTCACTTTTCATGTTGTTAAATTTTCTTTTGTCCAAAATAAGCGTGAATCTTGATGTTGATACGGATTTTAATCATCCGGTGATTATTGTCCTTATTCCAACCATCACCGGATGATTAAAGTCCGTATCAACATCAAGATTCACTTTTAAAATCCTAGGTGCCTAGGTCGCAAATAAAACAACAAATTTAAAACAAGTGTGAATACATTTTCTTCTCTTGACAAAAGCAAAGCAAACTAAGCCGACTATAAATGCATTGATCTTCTTTTGTTCAATTTTGAATTAAAAAATATTTTTTTTCTCCAATAGTCTTACATAATTTTTCAAAATAAAAAATATGGAAAAATATTGTTCCATTTCCTGCATATGCATGAAAATTTTGAATACAATTGAATAAAAAATAACGCAGAAAAAAAATGAAAACTGAAAAAAAATTGGAAAATATTTTTTTCTCAAGTACGAAGGAAAATTTTGAAAAATAAAATGTACCTTGCACAACTAGACCATAACACGTATCTGCAGAAAAAATTTCATAAAAATCCGTTGGGTAGTTTAGGAGATCTGGGTGGAACAAAAAATCTCGTACGAGAGAGCGAGCGAGCGAGTGAGCGAGCGGACGAGCGACATACATACGGACATATGTTGTAATAGTCATTTCGTGATCCAGGGGGTCTGTCCGGGATTTCTGTGCAAAATTTTTTGAAATCGGAAGATGCTACAGACATCGTACCGAACACTATAGCTCTTCGACAGGAGGTCGATGAGCTAAAAATATACATATTTTCAATGTTATATACACTGAGAGCAAAAATGACTGAATCGTGCCGCTCTATTGCAATTGTCAAATTGCCGCTTCACTATAGTAGTAACTATAGTAACCATAGTAATGATTTGAAACGAGTGTGTATCGCTAGCCCGAAATCTCGCTGGTTCGAATTTTCTCTGGTACGAAATCTCGCTGGTACGATGTCTCGCTGGACCGAATGTATCAGTAGCTAAAATAGACCCCCACCACTTTTGCTCTAGAAAATTGTCTCGTTGGATCGAATCATGTGCAGTTACCCGCTTGTACACAAACGTTCATTTGGTTGCCTACATTTAACGAAAATGTTATTATTTATTAAATAATAATATACAGTTTCGTTAATTATTAATATTAACTGCACAATGCAATTTTATAATAAAAATAATATAGATCAGTTAAAGTTGGAAATAATTTTATACCATGAAAGGAAAATATTTTTTATTTTTAAGTATTTGGAGTATTTACGTTACATTATAACATTATTTATGAGATCAGTACTTTTCCAAGTCACCCACGAGGTAGTACTGTAGGATAGTTCTGTAAAAATTGTTCATGGCAACTTTGAATAGAATACTTCCATTCGTTTTCATTTCGAACGTCAGAACGAAAATAAGCTTCTAAAATAAACTTACCGTGCTCTTCACCAAACATTGTAACCTAAAATATTCATAAAACTATTGTTTAGAAATACAAGAAAATATTACTTAATTATATACTTACGATATTATTAAATACAGATAAAGATATTAGTCTTAAAAAAGACTGATTGTACAAGAAAATATGAAAAAAGTAAAACACAATCCCATAGAAATAACGACAAAATAGACACGAGGCTACTGGATGATAACTGAATGCTCGGTCGGTAAACGTCAAAAATTACTAAATATTGATCTTATTTTTATTCCGTGGAAGGTACAATGCGACTACAATGTGAACTTTGTTAGGTCACGTGAGCTTCAGTTATTTTTGCTCGCAGTGTATATAAATTGTTTGTTATATTTTGTTATATGTTGCCTGAAGATGTCACAATGTTGACGAAACATGTACACTGTATCCGTCCAAACAACGAATTTACGAATTTATATACAGTGCGAATAACGTAAGACTATACATTGGTGACTTTATTTTAGCTTTAATCAATTTGCCCATGTCAGTAACAACTGAAATTACAATGACGTTTGTTTTGGTAAATGTCACTGTTTTCAATATTGTGTTACTAATATCTGACGAGTTTGCGTAATAATTAGTGCAAAAAATGTACATCACAGAAGAAAAGTTTAAGATGTATTCCTGGTATTTAGAAGGGGCGTCTTTGCGAGAAATTTCTGATTATTTCAGCTTTGAATTCCCGGGCAGGCCCATCACATGTCATCAAACGGTGGCAAATTTAGTTATCAACCCCAAGTGATTTTGGAAATGTACTGATACCAATTACAATTTCAGTACTTGAAGTGTACTTTTAATCCAATAACATGTAATAGATTTAATAAAAAATTGGAATAAATTCTGTAAATGATTTAAATAAATATAGTAGTCTGTGGACAAGTGTCTAATTTTACATTATTCAACCATAATAAATTGGAGTTTTTGTATATAATCACCATGGTAACATTAAGTAAATGCCCTATGTCTAATTTTAAATTATTCAACGGGTTGATACTAGCATAGGCAAATTGATTAACGCTAAAATAAAGTTGCCAATGTATAGCCTTACATTATTCGCACTGTATATATATATATATATATATATATATATATATATATATATATATATATATATATATATATATATATATATATATATAGAAAAATAGACAGTATACAGTAGGTATATTATAGAAATTATATTTATGTACATATAATATTCTTAACATATGTATACATATGTAATGGGTACCCTGCAATTGTACAGCCTCTCAGCGCACTCACCGCAGAAGCTATGTTGTTTACAGGTTGAGTACACCATCTCTAACGGAAACCTATACACGAGTGGTGCCCTGGGTTTCATACATCTTAGTTATGTATATTAATTATATACCTTAGTTTATATACTGCTTTGGGAGTAATTCAATATTGGTATAAAATTTGTACTAGAACGTTCAGTGCTAATAAAACACAAAAAATTTACTTGATTATTGAAATATATATTTTTGAATAAAGAATGAAGTTACACACTTGCTCGTGCTAAGATTAATAAATGATTAAAGTTTACATGAAAAATTTCTGTTTAATGGATTTGCCTGGGTAAAGGGTGCAAGTACCCACAGTTTTTTCTGTACCAAGGGCAGCATTTTGCAGGCCATAACCAGACCAGTACGGCCTCTTGATGAGATGATGTTATTTGATTATTGCAATAGAACTGATAGAGTCTGTATGTATATATGTGTGTTTGTGTTGTTTAGCTATAATTTTTAGTAATTAAATACATATTATTTACTTTCCTGGCAATATTTAAAAGCCAATACAAAAACCTAAAATAATAATAATAATAACAATAATATATACTTATTTAATATGTACATATGTATCTATTATTTGTTTTGATTTAAAACCCCGCGCATGGGCAACCAAACTCACGTCGCTGTATAACAGGACAACTGCACTATGGAGCAGGGGAACAAACGGGGAAAGGGGAACTTATGCGAAAGGGGAACTAATGAGAAACATTGAAATGTAGTGGGGGACTCTTTCGAGAGAAATGTATGTATCGCAATAGTATTAGTATGTGGTGGGGATGCATTTCGAAGTCGTGGGAATGTGAACAAATGGGAAATGGGAAAGGGAATAAACGGGAAAGGGAACTGGTGAAACGCACCCTTTTTTAATTGCCATTTTATTGGTTTTTTATTATTAATATGCACGAAAAAATCATTAATATAACTAACAATGTTAATAAATATTTTTAATAAATTATTTTTTATTAATTTTAGATAAAATTATTTTTATTTTGTTATTTACTGTCAATGTGTTTTCATGTAGCAGAACATGAAATGAAACAAAGTAATTTATATACATATATATATATATATATATATATATATATATATATATATATATATATACATATATATATGTTAAAACCTTTTACAATGCGAAGTTTGTCTCAATATTGTCGTATGGTGTAATTTTTTGGGGCAGATCGCATTTTGCAATTAGAGTATTTCGGTTGCAGAAACGTGCTCTCCGAAATATGTTTAACGTTAAGCGGAATAGTTCATGTAAAAACTATTTTATAAAAAATAATTTGTTAACTTTTCCATGTATTTATATTTATAACTTGGCTGTGTTCATACATGAAAACAAAGGTAGTTATGTTCAGCACAAAAATGTACACTCATATCTAACTAGAAAAAAAGATGATATTGTTCCTGCTACACACAGGACAAACTTCTTTGAAAACAGTCCTCATTATATTGGAGGCATTATATATAACAGGCTGCCTCAAAATATAAAGCAAAAACTAAATAAAAACAGGTTTAAATATGAACTAAGAAAATTCCTTGTTGAAAACTGTTTTTACTCTTTAAATGAATTTCTAAATTTGTAATAACTTCATGTAAAATACTTGTGACCTACCTTATATCAAATGTATTGATCTTATTGGGCAAATATATTATTATTATTATTATTATTATTATTATTATATATATATATATATATATATATATATATATATATATATATATATATATATATATATATGTATATATATATACAATGAAAAATATATTAATATTCATTTCTTACATGAACAATTAAAAACTATTTACATACTCTTTATAACTTATGATATAATTAAATAAGTATATTTATTTTTTTTAATCTGGAATGACATAAATATTAATTTTATACTTATTTGGTAAATTGGAAAAACATGGACATATTTTCATTTAATATTTAGTTTTGTGCTGAAATGTGAAAGAATAATTTATCTATTTTAATAGTTATGTACAGATGTATGATAAGAATTTAAACAGACTTATTCAATCTAAAATTACTTCATTCACTTCATTTCATAGTCTAAAGTGTAAACAATCTAAATAGCACCATTTTATATAAATATAGTTGTTTTACTGAAACCTTGAATTGTAAATTTGCACTATTTACAAATTATCTTAAGAAGCATTGTGTCGTAAAGTCCCTTTCCTGAAATAGCTTATTTATTTCATTCTCTTGTTCAACCATTGTAACGTAAGCTCTTTAATTTTTCTTCTTTGCAAGAATATCAACTTGATAGATGATCTTTTGTGAATAATGTCTATCAGTCGAGTGATATTTGTTAATACAAATGTTCTTACAAGTTCAATTCATTCACAGAGATATGCGTCGGTTGATGTGTCTTCTCCGGGAACACGTATAATTCAGTCTGTACGCCATTTGTGCCGTTATTGTTCCGGTGATGAGCGGTCGGGTGACGAACAGCTATGCCTCTGTAGAATGCCCCAGCATTGTTAACGGCGGTATTGCTGATAACAGCATTCCCATGTCGGGATGAATACGAACGCCGCCATTCATAATTGGAACGGAACGAGGTGGCGCGCGTGTGCACAGTTAGATTTTTGTCCTCGACGCTGTCATCTGCCGGCGGTGACGGGGACCAATTGCGACCGTGGAACGGAAATCTTAGTTGAAACTCGCGTTTGAATTTCTCCTACAGAAATAAAGGGAAAAAATAGCGATCATTAATGTTCATAAAACAAAATGTTGTACAAACTGTAGTTAGGTTTTTGTCCGTTTGTTCTGAGCAGGTTGTTCTTGAATTTACTTTGTTTCCGTGTGACATAGCAAGTGGCTGCATGTCATTTGTTGTTTTACGTTTTTTATTTTCTGACGGCCATGGTCAGCGTTACTAAACGTAAATTACTTGTGTACGTTTTTTAAATTTTTCAACATGTGTAACCTTTTTCAACTTGATTAAGTTGTCAATTTCCTACCAAGCCGGTTTGTGGCTTGGAGTTTAAAATGTATTTTGAATAGATCGGATGCTAGTTCACTCTTAAGGTAATAGTTTTATATTTTCTACTTTTTTACATTTTGTATGTTTTTTATTGTACTGACTGTTGTCTTTCTATTTTGGTTTTAGTAACTTGAGAATGACCTCTACCCACAAGGTCGAAACGTCGTTGTAATTTATACGAGCATGTATTAACAATATATATTTCCACACCACCAGGATAAACTTTCCCATTATCATTTGTGACTTAATAAAAAGATTCTTCAACATGTATATTCATAAAAGAAAAGCAGGAAAATTGAAAGAATTTTCTATATTTTTATAGTGAAATTTGCTTAATCGTTTGGCATAATGAAGAGAGAGAAAGAGAGAGAGAGAGAGAGATTTCTCACCCACTCCTTCAACAAAAGTACATTCATGAATGATATATGTTTTGTAACAAGTCACAAGCAGCGCGTCACACATGGTACACATTAAACGTTTCTTTTGTATAAGGCTGTACTTTTAGCAGACCCTTCTTTGTTACTGGCCGGGTTTGAGATTTACCATATGTGGCGTTTCGAAGAATTCTGCTTTTGGCCTGGCACACATTCCTAAGGGTAGTTTGTAACGAAGTTACGAAGCGCACGATAGCATTTTGTTTTTCCCGCCCAGCCGCCTGCCAACAACACCGAACTGTGCGGAGAGGTACCGTGTGACGTCACGGTTATCTAGATCCAGTGTGTCGTTTCGTTCGTCTTTTGTCACAAGACAAATGCAGTTGCTTAGCCAGCCAATACAAACACTCGGTTGCCTAGCAACTGTCAATACAAACACACGGTTGCCAAGCAACTTCCAATACAAACACACGGTTGCCTAGCAACTGCCAATACAAACACTCGGTTGCCTAGCCGGCCAATACAAACACACGATTTTTCAAACAAATGCCAAACAAACAAGCCCAAGCGGGGTATAAAAGACGGAGCATCGGCAGTGTTTATTCAGTGAGTGTTCGCCACTAGCCCAGGTAGAGTCTGTCCTAACTGGTGCCTAGAGCCGGCCCTTGCTCAACCCCCCTTCCTTTCTCTGTACTGTCTGAGTGGCACGGTGTTGTCACGGGTTGCTCAGCGGTACTCTAACTCTTGCCATCTGAATAACACGGTGTTGTCACGGGTTATTTCAGTGGTACTTTCTGTCTCTGTACTGTCTGAGTGGCACGGTGTTGTCACGGGTTGCTCAGCGGTACTCTAACTCTTGCCATCAGAATAACACGGTGTTGTCACGGGTTATTTCAGTGGTGCTTTCTGTCTCTGTACTGTCTGAGTGGCACGGTGTTGTCACGGGTTGCTCAGTGGTACTCAAACTCTTGCCATCTGAATAACACGGTGTTGTCACGGGTTATTTCAGTGGTGCTTTCTGTCTCTGTACTGTCTGAGTGGCACGGTGTTGTCACGGGTTGCTCAGTGGTACTCAAACTCTTGCCATCAGAATAACACGGTGTTGTCACGGGTTATTTCAGTGGTGCTTTCTGTCTCTGTACTGTCTGAGTGGCACGGTGTTGTCACGGGTTGCTCAGTGGTACTCAAAAGCTGTTCTTTACTACTCTTCTGGCAAACGACGGTGTGTCGCAAGCCATCCTACACCTTCCTGATTCCTCAGGCATACGGTACCAAGCACTAAAATACTACGTCTACGTTGGAGGCCAACGTGTCCAGGCCTACAGCCACTCTTTGCCGACGACCGAACCAAGAAATCACCGATTGGAAACATTCCATATTCAGCGTTTTACCATTGGAGACACGGTGTTTCACGGGCTGCACCAACCCCCGTTGTCAACCGAGCCGCCCTACTACATTCAAGGTCGACCTTTGACCCCCCAGACCGTCCGCTGAAGCGTACTGGGCGTCGACCAACCCCACTGTTGTATATAAATTTGTGTATGTTTATATTTTGTTAATTATCAAATGTAACAACAATACTCGTAATAACGCAATAAAGTAAGTTCTGTTAATAAACTGTTACAACCATCGAGAAGGAGAACTGTGTGTTTATTTGCGCCGACCCCTGGATTTTCCTGACCACTCCACTGAGTTTCCGAGGCCAACTCTGTAGTCAGGGGACTAGAGCAGAGTTGATTGTCTGATTGGCGCCCGAGAAAAACCGAGCAAAGAAAGAAAGAAAGTGCGTCACAATTTGGCGCCCGAGCAGGGACCCTCAGCAAAAACACACAGTCATGAGTAACAGTGACGACGAGACCACGGTCGAAAGCCAGAACACGACCGACGTTCGCACGAGCTGGGTATATCAGCTACGAAAGCCAGAACTACTTGAAGAAATACACAAATTTAGACTAATACCAGAAGGTACCGTACAACAGCTACGCCAGCAGTTGGTGGCCTTCCTCAGAGATGGCCGGAGAACAACAGAACAGAGTGCACCAGGTCAGTTAATATCATCAAAGAGTGACGAATCCACAGTTCCGTCAGGCAAGCATGTTTGCGACATTGTGCGGAAGTGGAACAATTATTTTGATGGATATGGAGACGCCGTGCTCTTCCTCGAGAGGTTGGAAGAGCTACGAGTCAGTTATGGACTCACGGGTGACCAACTACTGTCTGCGCTACCAGAGATGCTACGAAAGTCAGCAATCTTGTGGTACCGAAGTAACAAATTCATGTGGAAGTCTTGGGATGACTTCCTGGTGGATTTCAAGCAATTTTACTTGCCCCCGGACTACGACCTGCGCCTTGAGGAAGAAATCAGTCGGCGAAGACAGAAGACTGGAGAAAAGGGGCGTACTTACCTGGTGGAGCTACAGACACTCATACGACGTCATGGAGGCCTGGGTACAGAGCAAGCTCTCTACCGTTTATATATCAATTTACTGCCAGAATACCGCCGATATATCAAGCGGACGGACTTCTCGGATGTACGAGGTCTTGTAACACAAATAGAAGAATATGAAAGTCTGCATGCTGAACTTCAACAGCAGAAGCCAACCAGGGTAGCCGCTACAACAACTACGAATCAACCAGCCAAAAGTAACAGACAATGTGACCAGGGTCGGGTCTGTTGGAGGTGCGGTAAAGAAGGACATTTTCGCACTGAGTGTAAAAACACTCCGCAAATATATTGCTTTCGGTGTGGCAAGGCGGGAATTTTGACAAAGAATTGCAGTTGCCCACCAAAGCAGGGAAACGGACCCAGGGCTGCCGGAAGTGGGGAGCCGTCCAGCCCCAACTAGTAGAAGCAAAGAAAAATTCCGCTACCCCTACTGAAGTACCAAATTACCAGACACACACACCGGCACCACTACCAACACTACTAGCCCTCACTGAACCACCAGACGCAGCCGACAACCGCATATACGGAGAAGTACGTGTGGGAAATCGAAAATATCGTGCACTGGTGGACACTGGATCGGCTAAATCCTATATAGACGAAAGAACTGCAGAAGAATGGAAGACAGACGGATATCAGCCCACACCACCACCATATTCCAGGGCACAGTTAGCAAATGGACACACCTGCGTAATTCATGAAGCATTCACCGTACCATGCATCATACAGGACACCCGGTGCACAAGTACGTTTATGCGATTACCGGGGCTCTTCACCGGAATGTTGCTGGGCATGGATATGCTACAGACCTGCGGGCTATTAATCAACACGCGTACCAGAACACTTGAGGGCAGCGCAACCTACATAGGAACATTAACATCGTTCAGTGCCACCAAGGGAATACCACAACCTGTACAGGACACGTTACAGACAGAATTACAGAAGTTTTCCCAGCTACAAGGCCCCACACATCTGGTGACACATCATATCCGTCTATGGGATCCAACTCCGATCAAACAACGGTACGTGCCCCGAAATCCAAAGATGCAAACCATTATCAATGAAGAAGTGGACCGGATGTTAGCTGAAGGAGTCATCGAGCCGTCTAAAAGTGCTTGGAGTTCTCCCACTGTGATTGTGCGGAAGAAAGATGGAAAACCAAGGTTTTGTGTGGACTTCCGAAAGTTAAACGCCGTGTCAGAAAAAGATGCCTATCCGTTGCCGTTTATCAACGCCATCCTCGATAAATTACGGCAAGCCAAGTTTATTTCTACGCTAGATCTGAAGCAGGGGTACTGGCAGATCCCGCTTACGTCAGCAAGTAAGCCGTTAACCGCGTTCACCGTGCCAGGACGTGGATTATTTCAATTTCGCGTCATGCCTTTCGGACTCCATGCCGCACCAGCAACTTTCCAGCGACTCCTGGATTCCGTGATTGGTCCTGAAATGGAACCAAAAGCATTTGCCTACCTCGACGACATCATCGTTCTCGGAACCACTCTAGAAGAACATATGGACAACTTGAAAGAAGTTTTCAATCGGCTTCGTAGAGCAAATCTGCGACTTAATCCGGAGAAATGTCAATTTTTCCGAAAAACAATCAACTACCTGGGGCACGTAGTGACAGAAGATGGTATTCGGACAGATCCAGAGAAGGTAGCCGCTATTCTGCAAATTCCGCCACCAACAAGAGTTAAAGAACTCCGAAGTTTCTTGGGGATGGCCTCGTGGTACCGCAGATTTATACCCGATTTCGCCACGATCGCTAAGCCACTACACATGCTGTTGAAGAAGACACAACGATGGCAATGGGGCGAAGCTCAAGAAAACTCATACAACCAACTACGGACACTTCTAACATCTGCTCCCATTCTCGCCTGCCCAGACTTCAACGTGCCATTCGTTCTGCAAACTGACGCCTCCGACCATGGATTGGGCGTAGCTTTGACACAGAAACACGATAATGAAGAGCATGTGATTGCGTATGCAAGTCGTTCTCTCAATACCGCAGAGAAAAATTACTCGGTGACGGAAAAAGAATGCTTAGCCGTAGTATGGGGCATCCAGAAGATGCGCTCATATCTTGAGGGTTATCACTTTACGGTAGTAACTGATCACCAGTCTCTGAAATGGCTACATGCACTCAAGAATCCCACCAACCGTCTGGCACGCTGGGCCATGACACTTCAGCAATACGACTTCAACATAGAATACCGTCGAGGAGCACTGAACTACATCGCAGACGCCCTATCACGCCAACCCCTAAGCACTAAAGCCGAAGAAGTAGGTGCAATCTCAGCCGCACCACTGGATTGGTATGCTCGTAAAAAGGCTTGCGTAGAAGCCAAACCTGATGACTTCCCGGACTACCGCATAGAAAATGATCAACTTTACCGTCACATCTGGAGCTCTACTGATCCCAAAGAAGAGAACATGTGTAATCCCTGGAAACTCTGCGTACCGGCAGCCCTGATTCCGCAGGTACTGAACGAAAATCATGATAGACCAGAGGCTGGTCATCTGGGAATTTCAAAAACCATCGCACGAGCAAGCCAGCGATACTATTGGCCAGGAATGTTTCGGGACATCAGCAGATATGTCCGACATTGTATGAAGTGTCAACAGTACAAGCCATCGCAGCAAGGTACCCCCGGTAAAATGACTCTACCCACAAACCGCCGTCCATGGGATACAGTCAGCACCGATCTGGTGGGGCCACTACCTCGATCTGCAAAGGGCAACACATACGTAATTGCTTTCCAAGACCGTTTCACCAAGTGGGTTGAATGTCGACCTCTTCGGAAAGCTACCGCCGCTACCGTAGTCCAAGCATTGAGAGAAACAGTTATCTCACGATTCGGATGCCCACGGGCCATTATATCCGACAACGGACCGCAGTACGACAACAGACACTTCAAGGGGCTCCTGGCTGCCTTTGGGATAGAGCACCGTCCGACTCCACCATACACCCCCCAGGCCAATCCAGTAGAACGAGTGAACCGAGTACTTAAACCCATGCTGGCGCAGTACTGTGACAAAGATCAGCGACATTGGGACCAGTACATACCAGAATTCATGCTGGCAATAAACAGTGCTCAACATACTTCCACGGGATACACCCCAGCTTTCCTGAACTATGGACGTGAGTTGGAATTACCCGCAACTCTATACCGGAAATGCACGAACACTTCCGACAAAAATGTGGACAATACAGATAACATCCCAGAGGAGCATTTGGTCAGACTGCAAAAGTTGGCCGACTGTATGGAACTAGCCCGTGTTAACCTTGCTCGAGCAGCAACAACACAGAGTCGGCACTACAATCTGCGACATCGAGCAGCCCGGTTCCATGTAGGCGATCTCGTAATGAGAAAAGATCATGTCCTCTCATCAGCTGCAAAAGGATTTGCGGCAAAACTAGCACCTCGATATTCCGGACCGTATCGTATTGAGAAATGTATCTCACATCAGACATACGCTCTGAAAGAATTGCATGGGCACCGTAAATGCCGCTCCCACATCAAAGACCTGAAACCCGCCTACTCCAATCCTTAAAAGTCGGTTCTGGGCTACTCAAAGTCCATGCGCTTACAGAAATTATGTTTCAGAAATGGAAATTTACAGTGTACCAAAAATGCTGTCTCCGCTACCTGAGACTCCTCCAGCCCGCAGAGAAACCACCGAGGCCGAAGAAGAAGATTACGTATTGAAACTATACGCTTCACCTCTACCCACGACCCCCGAACGCCCATCAACCCCGGAGGTGCCAGGATGGAAGGCAAACTGGACGAGCTGGTGCAAGCCGCCCAGGATTAACACGCCTTCACCCAAAACCAAGAGGTGCAGAATCCGGCTCTCACCTTTCCCAACCACGCCCGAGGTTCCGAGGACACCTAGAGCCCTTCCCCCAGGGTCACCCCGGACCCCACGGGAAAAGGTGCACACACCCCCACGGCTAAGCTCTCCGGCGACCCCAGAAGTCCCAACAACCCCGGAGCTGCACCATTCCCCAGCCCCAGCGCTTCCCGAAGCAGCGGTGATCCCCATTCTACCAAAAACACCTGGATACCCTGACGGAATCCAGCCCCTCTCAGGCAAGCGCCAGCGAGAGCCGCACCCGCTTGCAAGCATGCGGCCCGCAAATTTTCCGGCAAACAAACGATACCGCTGCCGAATACCCGGTACCAAGCAGTGGTTCACCATCCCGGCCTTCAAAGATGAGTGAAGAAAGAAAAGGATGAAAATGGTGATTTTCATGTGTAAAAGAAGGGGGAGGTGTAACGAAGTTACGAAGCGCACGATAGCATTTTGTTTTTCCCGCCCAGCCGCCTGCCAACAACACCGAACTGTGCGGAGAGGTACCGTGTGACGTCACGGTTATCTAGATCCAGTGTGTCGTTTCGTTCGTCTTTTGTCACAAGACAAATGCAGTTGCTTAGCCAGCCAATACAAACACTCGGTTGCCTAGCAACTGTCAATACAAACACACGGTTGCCAAGCAACTTCCAATACAAACACACGGTTGCCTAGCAACTGCCAATACAAACACTCGGTTGCCTAGCCGGCCAATACAAACACACGATTTTTCAAACAAATGCCAAACAAACAAGCCCAAGCGGGGTATAAAAGACGGAGCATCGGCAGTGTTTATTCAGTGAGTGTTCGCCACTAGCCCAGGTAGAGTCTGTCCTAACTGGTGCCTAGAGCCGGCCCTTGCTCAACCCCCCTTCCTTTCTCTGTACTGTCTGAGTGGCACGGTGTTGTCACGGGTTGCTCAGCGGTACTCTAACTCTTGCCATCTGAATAACACGGTGTTGTCACGGGTTATTTCAGTGGTACTTTCTGTCTCTGTACTGTCTGAGTGGCACGGTGTTGTCACGGGTTGCTCAGCGGTACTCTAACTCTTGCCATCAGAATAACACGGTGTTGTCACGGGTTATTTCAGTGGTGCTTTCTGTCTCTGTACTGTCTGAGTGGCACGGTGTTGTCACGGGTTGCTCAGTGGTACTCAAACTCTTGCCATCTGAATAACACGGTGTTGTCACGGGTTATTTCAGTGGTGCTTTCTGTCTCTGTACTGTCTGAGTGGCACGGTGTTGTCACGGGTTGCTCAGTGGTACTCAAACTCTTGCCATCAGAATAACACGGTGTTGTCACGGGTTATTTCAGTGGTGCTTTCTGTCTCTGTACTGTCTGAGTGGCACGGTGTTGTCACGGGTTGCTCAGTGGTACTCAAAAGCTGTTCTTTACTACTCTTCTGGCAAACGACGGTGTGTCGCAAGCCATCCTACACCTTCCTGATTCCTCAGGCATACGGTACCAAGCACTAAAATACTACGTCTACGTTGGAGGCCAACGTGTCCAGGCCTACAGCCACTCTTTGCCGACGACCGAACCAAGAAATCACCGATTGGAAACATTCCATATTCAGCGTTTTACCATTGGAGACACGGTGTTTCACGGGCTGCACCAACCCCCGTTGTCAACCGAGCCGCCCTACTACATTCAAGGTCGACCTTTGACCCCCCAGACCGTCCGCTGAAGCGTACTGGGCGTCGACCAACCCCACTGTTGTATATAAATTTGTGTATGTTTATATTTTGTTAATTATCAAATGTAACAACAATACTCGTAATAACGCAATAAAGTAAGTTCTGTTAATAAACTGTTACAACCATCGAGAAGGAGAACTGTGTGTTTATTTGCGCCGACCCCTGGATTTTCCTGACCACTCCACTGAGTTTCCGAGGCCAACTCTGTAGTCAGGGGACTAGAGCAGAGTTGATTGTCTGATTGGCGCCCGAGAAAAACCGAGCAAAGAAAGAAAGAAAGTGCGTCACAAGTTAACCCTCCTCCCCCGCGTGTGCACTCTTAAGGAGCATGCAAATGCACATGCAACTTTGCTCATTCGCTTCTCTGTCTTCGCGGTGGTAACTGGGTCGTCTCTGGACGACCACGCGCTATCACAACTTATATTTCCATCGCTGTTTTTTGTTTTATTGTTTATCTCTATAAGATTATTAAATACACGTTTTCTTTTCAACTAACAGTCTAATTTCTGTACAATAAATTAGTGGCGCAGTCGGTTTTTATTTTGTTATCCCATACCGATTACCTTTTGTTACAATTAGCCCAGTCGGTGGGATCCCGTCTTGTTACAATTGGCGCAGTCGGTAGGATCTCGATTCTTGTGTTGTGCGGATTCGGTATAATTACACTGTATAACCGGTACAGTCTGTAGTATTCGTCCGTTTGTTGCATCCGGCAACAGTCAATCGAATAGTCACGTGCGAGTGTAAAAGTTCAAGTAACATGGAGTTGTGACTATCGAACTTACGAGTGAAAAATGTTCAGCCCCAGAAGCGAATTGTTGCCGCCACCAGGGTTCCAGCAGCCATATCCAAGTGCAGAATGGCCGCTGCCAGCGCAATCGCCGGTGTACCTTCAGCCACCACCGGGATTTCAGCCGTTACGTGATCCGTATGCAGCACCGCAGCTTCAGAGGTATCCGTACCATTTAATCCGACTTAACCAGCAACCTCCACAAGGGCACAGGCCAGTGCAAGGTTGGTTTCGCCAGTCGATACCGGGGTACGCATATCATCTGATTACAACGCCATCAGCTACAAGTCACCAGACCCGTCGTCCAGCATACATGGACGCTCCGATAAATATGTTCACGGGACCAGTAGAGTTACCAGTAGCCAAGGTAGCCTTAAAAGAATTCGGCACGGTTACTGCGGTAACAGAACGTCATGAGCAGTCATCGGAAGGCGTATGCGACGACGAAGAGGTATCTCCCATAGAAGCGACGGAGAAGGCCTCGGACATGGACGCTGAGAGGAGACTCGCATCATCCGAGCAGGTGCGGTCTCCGCTGCAAACAGCACGTGCTATGGAGAATACATCCAAGCAGGAACAATCTCCACGGCAAACGAACGCTATGAAGAAGGTCTCGGATTGGGACGTGGACAAAAATACCGCGTCATCCGAGCAGGTGCCATCTTCATCCCAGCAGCCGAACGTCTCAACAACTTCAGAAGTACATGCTACACTAGAATCGACGCCAACGCCCGTAGTGTTGCAGTCACCAAGAGTAGACGTGGCCGATAGAGTGACGTCAGCTTCGTCAGCCGATTTAATATCACAGGTAGTGATAATGTCCAGCGAGTCCTGTGTCAAACGCGCAACACTTCCTGAGTCAGCATTAGCGCTATCAACACCACGTGCTCACCAGGGAAAGAAGAAGCTACACCGCGACCAGCGCAAGCGTGTTCAACTGGGTGGAGAAGTACCACCATGGTTAAGTGTAGTGCTGTGTAATGTAATTCTTGTGACGTTGTTCAGTTTGTGGTATACATTTATAGGCAAAAACTTGATTGTCATTACCCATTGTTTATATTTCGCTTTTTATAAAATCATGTTCCTTACATCTATTTGTTACTATGTTTCATGGTTGTATTTTCATGTAGATTTCCTACAGAAATCTTTGTTGCGGATAAAAATGAAAACATTTTTATGTACCGTTCTCTTGTTTTGTCTGTTTTATGTGTACTATGACTTATTGCATGCGAAATTCTTAATTTTTGGTCATATAATATGTTATCTAGCTATGGATGGATCAGGCAATTTTGATTTTTTATATTATAGATATTATGTTGTATTCAAATACCATGTATACTGTCGTTGAGTCTGTAATTTCAGTCATTTGTGTGCATTTATGTTCTGTATTCTTCCTATGTTTTTGCTATTTTTGTTCAATACGTTGTATCCTTTTGTTTTTTGACTTGTTAGTTATAAGGATTAATTTCACCTGTAAAGGATATAAATGAATCTAAAGGGGGGAGTGATGTAACAAGTCACAAGCAGCGCGTCACACATGGTACACATTAAACGTTTCTTTTGTATAAGGCTGTACTTTTAGCAGACCCTTCTTTGTTACTGGCCGGGTTTGAGATTTACCATATGTGGCGTTTCGAAGAATTCTGCTTTTGGCCTGGCACACATTCCTAAGGGTAGTTAACCCTCCTCCCCCGCGTGTGCACTCTTAAGGAGCATGCAAATGCACATGCAACTTTGCTCATTCGCTTCTCTGTCTTCGCGGTGGTAACTGGGTCGTCTCTGGACGACCACGCGCTATCACAACTTATATTTCCATCGCTGTTTTTTGTTTTATTGTTTATCTCTATAAGATTATTAAATACACGTTTTCTTTTCAACTAACAGTCTAATTTCTGTACAATAAATTAGTGGCGCAGTCGGTTTTTATTTTGTTATCCCATACCGATTACCTTTTGTTACAATTAGCCCAGTCGGTGGGATCCCGTCTTGTTACAGTTTATTCAAATAAATGATTCGATACTGACAGTAATTTTAACTGTAATAAAGTTCTTAACGCTAACGGCTCTACAGATAAACAACCCCTGATATATTATTTAGAAATACATTTTTTTTTAATTCCAAACATATTTCCACCTTATAAATGTATGTTCGAAATATTTTGTAATGGTAGTTTTATTCGTATGCTGAAATTTCCAATTTGGGCTTTAATAACTTTAAAAGAAACGTATATGTGTGGATGCATATTTACTTTGTTTGATTAAATTGGTGACCCTTGATAACTAATGTCATTTCAGTTTGTAACAATTTATTTTTATGTCTGTACATACGAAATGAGATATTAATATACAGAATTTAAATTGCCAAGTTGTATTTATTTCTCCAAATTCCGTAAAATTGAAATAAAAAATATTTATTTACACGTCCGGGAGTAAAGTCGGCTTCTATGACGTCAAAATCGGGACAGAAATGAAGCATTTACTCCATACGAAAACACTTTTCGTAAGGGAGTTTTTGTTATAACAAAAGTTTTTGTAAATAAATGTCTGTTGCCATGGTACGCGTTGCATGGAAACATTTCCAAAGGCTTCTAAATATTGCAATTTTGCTTCGATTTATTATAGTTCATTATTTATGAAATTAAGTGTTTCCACTCCCGTACGTGGAAAAAATAGTATATACACCTCGAGAGAGACCACCATTTTCCCGTCGATGTATTTGTAGCTCTCTGGCTTCGTCCTTGGTCTTCAAATTACACCTCTCCCTTGGTGTATAATGTATTATTGTTTTTGCAATGGTGGTTTTACATATTTTTTCATTTTTGTCTATTTTTTGTGTATAAATAGGTCTCGATATGCATAAATTTAGCTAAAGTTTATGCATTCCACATCAAACTTTCCAGATGTGACACACGGGTTATCGGCTACAGTGGCGAACTGAATTTATTAGGATTTCTGAACAGCCTACGTGCAGGGTTGAAATTATTGCTAATTAGCAGAGTTGAATATGGAGTTATATTTTATTGAAAAGTGATTAAAAATACCCGCTCTATGTGAAAATGTATAGGTAGTTCCCGCTTTACGAAATCCCGGTTTTACGAATCAATCTATGAAGCGTGTGTTTATACAGACCTGTATTTTACGAAATAAGTTCGGAACGAATTAATTTGTACAAGTGAAAACTACTTATGTATATATCATATTTGAAATCGGAGTATGTTGAAAGTGACGTTGTAAGTGATACTTACGTTATAAATACCATAAATGAACGGGTTATAACAACTATTACTCATCGCTAACCAGTCACAAACGAAGTAGATTATATTTATATACCGGTACCTGGAACACACAAAATATATTAAAGTTAGGTACATTAGAAAAAAATGGGATTAAATATATCTATTATATCTTAACAGGTTGACTGCCATAGAAAAATATTTAAAAATGTTCAAAGTGCCAAGTTGGATATAAGGTGTTATTTTGGTCTAGAAACAGAGTTTAATAGTAATTTTTTTAAATATATTTTTGTTAAATAACCGATATTTACGCAAAATTCTTTCAGCGGTCGTAAATGCCCACTCGGGCACAGGAGGCATGAGTATTCCCGTTTTGCAAGAGCGGTCATACTAATGGTCTGGTACAAAGTGAGAAAATATTGTAGATAAGAAATTACATGGAGAGATAGCTAAAAATCAAGTTAAGAAGGTAGTTACGTATTGTAGTACTTGCGAAAACCAAACACATTTTTGCTTGGATTGTTTCAATCAGCACACAAATGAAGAGTTCTGTTCACTTTTAGAAGAATTGATTTAAGTTTACTATTAGTTTCGTATTTATAGTATCATAACACTGTGTAGAATTTATATTTTGTATTCTTAAACTAACGTAATAAAAGAATTTGGAATTTCAGCTTTTGATTTCAAATATTTGAAAATTCGCACTTCTTTAGAACTTTTGTATGCCACAGCGATTGTTTTACGTTCATAAAATGATTTTTAGCACGACCGCTAGCATAATATTGAACGAAAATAATTCATTATGTTCTAGCATTCGTATACGATCACTCGGTCATACGGGGAAATATTAGCCGGCGGTCGTATGCGACCTGTTTTCAGTCAACCTGTTAATATTAGTTTACCAATGCTTCTAAGACGAGATTTTGTTTACTTACTCGTTAATTTCTGAGAAAACTTCCTGCGAAAAGTTATATATTTGCCACGGTAACCAGCAGATATCAAAAAGGATCACCACAATTACCAACATTTTAATAACCTAAAACCCAAAAAATGAAGCTTCCGTTACAAAAGTCTTACCGGGCTAAACTTGTTTGTTTTACCTTTTTCTTGTTTTTCATCAATGTGGCATCTCGTGTGTTTTCCGCATTTCCCGGCGCTTTTGTACCCCATAATTTCAATGCAATGCGTGTGTACACGAATGATATCACACACATTGGTGTCAGATATTGAAGGAAGACTAAAATCCATCGGTACACACGCAGACCATCGTTGCTTAAGTTGACATTATTGCAGAAAGGTTTTGTGTATTCTCTTCCAGCTGAAAACATTAATGATTTCGTATTCATCCGTGTAAACAGATTAAATTTATACAGCCAACCAGAATTTTCCTAACTGTACACGAAGCATTAGTGTATTAAATTGTGGTGTAAGCGGAAACCATAACGATAATATCATATAATGTGAAACCCACATTATGGTTTTATGGTTGTACTGGCTTGAGGTTTTATTACAATAGTACAATGTATAGGAAAAGAACTATTCTAAAAGGCAAATGGAAACCCTTGATTTGAAAGCTACTATTAATTCGAACTTAATGATAATAGGAAGTCCATTAGTATAATTGTCCGGATAATATCAATCGGCTTGTTATTTTAGATAGAACTATTAGTATTGACAACTAGGTATAACTCTTACCAGAATCCGTGTCATTCAGTTCCACAACACGCAATGCAACAAATATTGGAGTTGCTAAAACGGCAGATACAATCCAAATGGCAGTAATGATGAATTTGGCTCTTAACTTTGATAGTCTGACTCTAGAAGAATAAAAAGAAAAAGGATAATTATGAATAAATTTTTTGCATGTGGGTCGGTGTTTGCTTACCTAAATGGATTTAGTATTGCACGATGCCGGTCTATAGCAATAGCTGTCAGCGTAAATATACTAACATTCACTGTCAGTACTTGTACGAATGGACAGAAAGGACACAAGAAATGCGGGAGAATCCAGCGCTGTAATAGGGCCGCTTGGAACTGAAAGTATAATAAGCGTAATGTTAGCTTATCTAATACACCTATCCTGAAATTTATAGTCGAAACAAACAGTGGAGCAGTAAGAATATAGCAACCATATCCTATGAGTAGAAAATCAGCTAAAGTGTTTATTATTTAATTACTGTACATTATTAATGCAATCAAGGTATTATGAGAGTAGATAATTGAGTTTCTAATTTAATGTATCCTCTGCTTTTAGGAGATAATTTTAAAGCTGGAAGCATTTCGTTGAGAATTACTTAATCTGGTCACACGTGTCATGTTAAGTGTCTGTTAATTCCTTTATAATTGAAGTTTAAATTCACAATCCCCATGTTGAATATAACATTAAAGGTAAATTCAGGTTGCTGTAAATTTTGAATTTAGTACACTAAACACAAATCATAATTAGTTTGAATGGTAAATGTGGAATTGTCAATACTTATTATGGTATTTCGCCCAAATGATTGATTGACAAACAAATATGTGGTCCGGCGGGATAATAATTCGATTCTATTTATAATTCTTCACATGTCGCCTCAGGTAGTGATCAGTAGAACGTGATAATTAAAATTAAAATACCAGACCACCAAACCTGGACGTTTCGGGTTAAGGAGCTTAGGGTCACATCCAAAATAGTGCACACGCATCCATGGTGAATATTAATTGTATGGTTCATCATATTATATCTCCAGCGGTCCTCTATTTTAGCACAGATTTAGGTTTTAGCATGATATAAAAATAAGCCAAAACTGTTATCTTCTGAAACACAAACATGATACACGTGACATGGGTTTCATTCCCGGTAAAGCTTATTGCACGTAATATTTATATAATAGTATCTACATGGATGTAGTAATGTGATTTAGCTTATTAATAGATGGACTGGAGCCCTGCACAGCAGGAGAGGCCAATCATAATTATAACTACTATTTAGCTAAATTATTCAATATTAGCGGAAAAAATAAGATAAATATTTGTTTTAATTATGATATTCTTATACATATTCAGACATAATAAAAATCGGTAAATGTAATATTAAATGCTTTTCAGTTCTTTTGAGCATTTTCAATTGGCAAAATTTTTAAGTCATTGCTAATAGCTCGTTGCATTGCACCTTCCAACGTTAATGTATATACTTTGTAGGTCCAGGGTGACCAGATTTCAGTTTAGTAAACCATGATAGTGAAAAAAATATAAGAAATATACGTTTTTTTATTATAACAATCAATATAGACAAAATAAAAAAATACGTATATGTATACATATGAGTATATGCGGCTAATGGGATTTAAGAGTTTCGTTGTCGATAGAAATACAAGGGTTTCCGTTTCCCCAAATTGCTCTTTTAGTAATGAATTTTTGAAATAGACCTAATTTTGTTGCATAAGTTTTATTTTTTTGATATTTAATAGTTTTTTGAATTTTCTTTTGTAATTTTTTTTTTGATGTTTAATAACTGTTTAATAAAAATCTATGGCGATAGCGAGTAGTGGAACTGGTACGAAAATAATATGTGTTTTTTTATTTGTTATCCATTAAAGAGGAGAACGCGAATTTTGTTCGTTTTGTCTAACAAGGAGACATTGTCACGACCGGAACACGGATTTGGCTGAAATTTTTTTTAGTAGTAGGTGGACACTAGTAGTGATTTGTGGTAAAGTAATAGCGCGCAACGTTTTGTCCTTTTCGAGAAAAAGGGCTTTAAAAATATAGCAGTGTTTATATAGCTGTTTAAAAGAGGCACTGACAGTTGGTGCAGCGTTGCCGAGTGCGAGGCCGAGTGGATAACGTCCTTATCTGCCACGCGATTGGTCTGAGTTCGATTCCCGCCTAGGTTGTTTTTATTTTTATTTTTTAATTATGAATAATCAATGAAAAACTACATATAATAATAATAAATTTATTTTATTTTCATTGATCAGTCTCATCGTTCTGTGGAGTTTTTTAGTAGCTTTTGGGATGGCAATCGTCACAAAAACGATTGAAGCAGAATCTTATATGGAATAGAATTATCACTATGAAGAAACATCCTGTCATTGAATAATATTATTTATATCTACTGTATTTATATTTATTTGTATTTATATTTATAACTTGGATGTGTTTATACATGAAAACTAGAGGGTAGTTATGTTCAACATAAAAATGTACACTCATATGCAACTCGAAACAAAAATGATATACATAGTTTCTGCTACTCATAGGACTAACTTGTTTGAAAACAGTCCTCATTATTTTGGAGGTATTATATACAACAAGTTGCCTCAAAATATGAAGCAAAATCCAAATATAAACATGTTTAAATATGAACTAACAAAAATTGTTTTTACTTCGTAAATGTATTTCTGAATTTGTAATAACTTTACGTAAAATACTTTTTGTCCTTCCTTATAATAAATGTATTGATGGTATTGGGCAAATATATTATTATTATTATTATTAATACAAGTGCAAAGAAGTTTCGTTTATAGAGTGAGCCAAGTTCGCAGTAAGATTCTGCTTAAAAAACTCCACAGAACGACGAGACTGATCAATAAAAATAAAATAAATTTATTATTATTATATGTAGTTTTTCATTGATTATTCATAATTAAAAAATAAAAATAAAAACAACCTAGGCGGGAATCGAACTCAGACCAATCGCGTGGCAGATAAGGACGTTATCCACTCGGCCTCGCACTCGGCAACGCTGCACCAACTGTCAGTGCTTCTTTTAAACAGCTATATAAACACTGCTATATTTTTAAAGCCCTTTTTCTCGAAAAGGGCAAAACGTTGCGCGCTATTACTTTACCACAAATCACTACTAGTGTCCACCTACTACTAAAAAAAATTTCAGCCAAATCCGTGTTCCGGTCGTGACAATGTCTCCTTGTAAGTAAAATAGCGCGTCTATGCATTGCCTATGTTATGGTCAGGCAGGATATGGAGTAAAGGCTGGTTTATGATGGATTTACATTTACGAAATTTCATTTATTTATTTATCTAATTTATTTCATTTATTTCTACAATTTTCTCTGGTTCATCATCGATTTCAGTTTAGAAATGTAATTACAATATGCACCACCTGCAAGCACGTGATTTGTGTCATCTGTCATTGTCTGTATTTGGTTATGTCAAGGACGAGGGTTATATCGTTAAAAAAGTTATAAATATGGATTTATTTAATACCAACAACGACGATGAAATTATTATTTCCAGTATTTTAATGTTAGGTAGTGCCTATATCGCATTAAAGAAAAAAAAAATCGCCAGCGTAGATGGTCGTTGCGTCCAATTAATTTAAATAGTAATATAAGTGGCCAATATCATCAGTTGTTTTTAAAAATGAAAGGAGAGTTCTCCAGAACAATTTTTACTTTCTTATACATAATACCGGGTGATCATTTAAAATCATAATTAGAGCGGGCTATGAATTTTAAATTAGATTGGCAACATTGACAGCTGATAGTATTATTTGAATTGTCAAAGTGACACTTCAAAATGTTTAATTTAGAATATAAAGTTTTTCTCACAGAGAGTTATTTTAAGAACTCTGAACGGCAAGAAAATGGCGAATGGAAGTATTCCATACACTACTGTGTAAATGATTTTCAAAATTATCAGGGTTTAAATTTGAAGTGTCACTTTGACAATTCAAATAATACTATCAACTGTCGATGTTGCCAATCTAATTTAACATTCATAGCCCGCTTTAATTATGATTTTAAATAATCACCCGGTATAAGGAAAGTATAGGAATCATGTAAAATTTCGATTGCGAGATTTTGATGGAAATACACGTTTTGAGGTCCCCTGAACACGTTTTGACTATTTTCCAATGATGTCTGTGTGTATGTATGTATGTATGTATGTGTGGCCGTATGTTTATTATCTCAAAAACGAAGAAAGCTAGAGTAATGAAACTTTATATTTAAAAGTTTTTGGGATTGGCGAAGAGCTGATTAGATTTTGGGTATAATTAGAAAACCGGAAGAGGAAGTTTACTGAACACAGAAATTGTAAATTTCAAATTAATTTAAAAACAAAAAAGATGCGTAAACATTTTTCAAATAAAAGTTGTACCGAATATCATTATGAAGAAAAAATGTTCTATACATTTTTCGTCTATCTTTATTCAATTTTGAGTAAAATATATTTATATATTGGCATGTATTTAAAATATCATATATGCTATGAAATCAAAACAAAGACAAAATATTTACAGAAATACGCATTTGAAACGTCAAATATGTTGCCAATTTAAATTGAGTGTCAGAAAGTAGTGTGGTGACCTCACCAGATTTATTAAATATACAAGGATGAATGTAATCCTTTCAGTAAACGCAAGAGTAATTGCTAGCGCCACATTTTCAAATTTGGGAACAATTCTCTGATTGGTCGCTTATAGGAATATTATTTACAATATGAAATACAGTGGATATCGTTTATAACGACATCTGATATAACGACATATCGGTTTTTGCGACGAAGTCCTGGCCAGAAACTATACTCTTTATACGTGAGGCTTATCGTTTATAACGACATCGGATATTACGGCGAAACTAATATACCGACGAAAAATGGCTTGAAATTTGGATAAAATTATATTTTATAACGACGGATCACACTGCGTAGTAGTACCGAATTGACTCCGGGAATTACCGAGTTGCGAAAAGGCAGGGCGAATCGCGACAGACGTATTCATTCAATGGTTAACTACGAATTGAAGGTATGTCATTGATGTCGGTTTTGCGAAACGAAAAGCAACGAAGTGGAAATAGATGAAACAACCGAGTTGCAAACAACAACTATAAAGGATGCATTTTCAGTAGTTGAAACAATTTTGCTAAAACAGATTTTGCATTGCTACATTTGGAAAAGATTATCGAAAGAAACTTTTTAGAAAACAAAAAAATCACAAAAACAAGCCAAAATGACAGATTTTTTTGATAAAATTTAAATACTTATGTATGTATACATACATATGTAATATTATGTGTTAAGTTATTTGTAAAATAAGTTGGATTGTTTTTTTTTGTTTTAACACTTGAATATTGTTTTTGTTGTTTAAGCTCCTTGCACTCATGTAAATGTACTCTTTTCTAGCATATATATATATATAATATACTTTTATCATATGTCTGTATTTATGTTGTTTGAATATAGCGACCTACGGTTATAGCGACCGAATTTCGTTGGTCCCTTCAACGTCGTTATAAACGATATCTACTGTATATTTATATTTGTAAATTTTCTAAATGAAAATGAAAATTTGTTAAATGCATCGTGAATCAGCTTATAGAAATATGTTCAATTTATATTTTAAAAATAAATGAAATAAATCAAATTTAGTAAATTAAATTCATCATAAACCAGCGATTCTAGTTGATGGAGAACACATTCCACAGCATTTTTGTTAAGTAATTCGTGTGGAAGAGTATCGTCATTATTGTGTGCGTTTTTACAATACTATGGATCGCCGCTTGAGCAGGAAAGGCTACTTACATCTTTCGTCTAAAATAAAATTTCGACGCGGGAAATTTAAAAGAAATTTGGCATCAAAATCTGATGATGTTTCAGAAAAAAAAAAACACCAGCACCACAAAAATTATTAGTCAAAATTATTTGAAGACGAACCTAATTATTCATCAAGTAGTGGCGAAAGTTCATCATCATATACGAGTATGACATTAGATTATTATGATAATAATAATGCATATAAAGTAAAAAAATACAGCCACGGGTAGGAGATACTTTCACGTGGAATTTTTAATCGATCAACTGAAAACTTTCAGAATTTACCCTAAATTTCACTGCACGCCGACAAATATGGAGTTTGTTGCAGAAAAGCGCAGTGGATTTTTCAGTATTTTCACTTTCAAATGTTCGATGTGTGGAGAAACAAATAAGTTCTACAGTAAATTTAAATTTTCTTTCTTTGTTCTAAGTATTCAAATATTGTACATAAATTGAACTCCACAAGGTCATGTGTTAATATGTGAATATCAATTAATTTCAGGCTTGCATCGTGGGATACAGAACAAAAAAAGTTCTATATTTTGGTGTTCGTAACACGTACTGCTGTATTTGCAACCACAAAAGTGGCCCACGAGAGCACAAATGTTTTAAAAATTGGTCTAAATCGTCAACTGCCGTGGAATCGGATATAATAATTGAAGGTTTCAAATGCAGTCTAGCAATGCATGGAATGAAGTATGGAAAGTTAATTGGTGATGGAGATAGTAGCGTCATGGGCAGACTCAAAAAGTCATTACCATATGGTACGGATTTAGTAGTTTAAAAAATTGAATGTTCGAATAATATTTTACAAAATTACTCAGGTAGATTGAGAGAAATTTCAAACAAAAAGATAAATAGCGTTGGTGTCGTACCTCTTGTGATGGAAAAAAAAAAATTTGCAAAGAATGCCATCAGCTTAGAAATGCGATTTCCGGTGCACAGAAGCAAAGATATGAACACAGTAATTCACACGAGAGTAGCTCGTCTTGTAGAGCAGTGTCTACCAAACTTTTTTGCCGTACGCCACACTGAGAATGGGAATTTGTTTCGGGGCACACCAATTAATATAAATAAAAAATTCTGAATGTTGGTAACAATAAATAATATTTTTACACGTCCGGGAGTAGAAGTCTATGGCGTCAAAATCGTGACAGAAATAAAGAATTGTGTGAGCTGAAATATAAAAATCTACTGGAGTCAGATCCGGCGAACACGGTTGTCCTACAAAAGATGCCATCATGGCAACTAGATCAGTATTTCAGAAATCCGTTGAGCTAAAATTTTAGTCATATGAAAAGACAAATAAACTATAGTTCGTTAACGGTTATGTTTAGGACATATGTTTATATGGACTTTTCGACTCTAAATAAGTTCTAGAATTCATCCTTGAAATAATGCCGGTACGTTTTGGGACACCTTGTATATTGCTCCGATTTATTATAATTCTTTATTTATGAAATTAAGTGTTTCTACTCCCGAACGTGAAAGAAAATAGTATATGCACCTCGATGTATTTGTAGGTCTCTGGTTTCGCCCTCGGGCTTCAAATTAGACCTCAGGAAAAAAATAAGTGGTTTCTCTCCTTTGGTGTATAATGTACTAATATACACCTCGGGAGAGACCACTATTTTACCTGTATTCAAATTACATTTCAGGAAAAATAAGAGGTTTCTCTCTCTTTGTGTATAATGTACTAATTTTAATTCTAAACATCTTTATTTAATTTTTTTCTCTAAATTGTATTGTTCAGAAGTAATCACAATTTTACGTGATAATTCTAGATTTCTTGGGACACCCGGTATATACATACGAAGGTAGCTAATACAGATAATGATTTTATTAGTTGATAAAAAAACACGTAACTCCTCATCTACCATCTGTAACCGTTCCCGTTTTTTTTATTTCATTTCTATGAGCGTTGAGAAATCTAATTTGCAAGGAAACAATGAGCAACAGAGATTTAACGGCTATAGTTGTTAATCAAGGATAGACTCTAAAGCAAAACTGAAATTGCTGGTAACTCTAGCTCAGAGAATGAAGCTTTGTACACAGAATCGTTTTTCAAGTCTTTTAAATTTTCTGCCATTATTAATGTT
The DNA here is from genome assembly GCA_963422195.1 of Carabus problematicus. Classification (NCBI taxonomy): domain Eukaryota; kingdom Metazoa; phylum Arthropoda; class Insecta; order Coleoptera; family Carabidae; genus Carabus; species Carabus problematicus. The sequence continues at coordinate 9,128,895 of OY728582.1, read as the reverse complement.
AGTGATAATCTGGTGAAAGGATTGATGACCCACTCTTACATTTGATAATCAAATGATGGAAAATACTTAGATAATGATGTAGAGAGGGTTTCTACTGTCTCCTGCCAAAATATTAAATTAGTTTGAGGAAGCGTCTACGCCTGGGAAGCAATCAAGCAGTGAATTTTTAACTTTTCTCATCCACAGTGCATGTGTGTTCACATCGAAAGTGATAAATAATAAAAAAACGTCAATAACTATGAACTGGGGCTCTAAATAAAAAATTTTAACTAAGAGAAGTTGTTTCTTTCAATGAGTTCTAACTGCCATTTTCGGGTGTTACAACTTAGTATTAACAGCCTGTATATATATATATATATATATATATATATATATATATATATATATATATATATATATATATATTGTGACGATGTCACCAAACGAGCTCTAGCCACTTGGCTCGTTGCGCCAGGTCTCGGAGCGCGCGCGACTAATTGATCCGCACAGTACCGTACCTAACGCATGATACAACCGAAATGCAAGTTAGTAAACGATCAATTAGTCAAGCCGTATAAAAGGGCTGCGAGTAGACGAACAAAGTCAGTTAGTATTCCGCTAGTGATCCGTTCTCCGCTGCAGTCAAACCGCTTGGTAAGCATATTGTTTCTATTATTCTTTATTGTACTGCCCTCTGTGGCAGTATTTATTTTCGTGTTCGTTACTCTGCACTGTTGCAGACGTAGCAAGATTTATAAGTTTGTTTTCCGTCACACTGCGCCGGTCCTGCTGTGACGTCATCACTGCCTCTCTCTACACTGTGTCGGTCCTGTTGTAGAGGCTACAGTTAGTTAGGTTTTTTCCGTCACACTGCGCCGGTCCTGCTGTGACGTCATCACTGTCTCTCTCTACACTGTGTCGGTCCTGTTGTAGAGGCTACAGTTAGTTAGGTTGTTTCCGTCACACTGCGCCGGTCCTGCTGTGACGTCATCACTGTCTCTCTCTACACTGTGTCGGTCCTGTTGTAGAGGCTACAGTTAGTTAGGTTGTTTCCGTCACACTGCGCCGGTCCTGCTGTGACGTCATCACTGTCTCTCTCTACACTGTGTCGGTCCTGTTGTAGAGGCTACAGTTAGTTAGGTTGTTTCCGTCACACTGCGCCGGTCCTGCTGTGACGTCATCACTGTCTCTCTCTACACTGTGTCGGTCCTGTTGTAGAGGCTACAGTTAGTTAGGTTGTTTCAGTCACACTGTGCCGGTCCTGCTGTGACGTCATCGTTGTTTCTCTCTGTACTGTCTCGGTCCTGTTACAGAGGTTACAGTAATTGCACTTGGTCCCGTCACACTGTGCCGGTCCTGCTGTGACGTCATCGTTGTTTCTCTCTGTACTGTGTCGGTCCTGTTACAGAGGATACATAATTTCTGATTGGCTTTCCGCCACAATAGTGTTATGTTATTTCCGTTGTATTTTCAAATATTAGCTGCCTGTATTATGTTTTCATAGTTCATAAATTATTTGCTTACGTTATATTTTCTTATGTTATTTGCTGGTTCTATTATTAGTTATCAACACTGCGAGTGTCAGTGTCTCGTGAATAAATCAAAACGTTGTTTTCTGGTCAAATAAATTATTTCTTGTACCACCCTGACCTCCACTGAACTATCCCGGTCTAAGTCCGATTGGCGCCCGAGCAACCAGAACCCGCAACACCAAGGGAGCGTCACAAATTGGCGCCCGAGCAGGGACCCTGATATAATTAAATGCCAGGAAGTAGCACAGACAACACCCCATCAACACCCCCACCAACACCGTCCACCTCGACCGCGACCTTTCGCACACCGCACTCTCCCGCCAGAACAGGTGGATATTCGAACTTCAGCGACCTGCACTTGAACGGGAACTCGGAAGATTCGGGTTGAGCACCGAAGGTGGCATCCAAGAGCTACGAAAGCGGCTTGTCATTCTCACTCAACAAATCATGGAGAATTCCGGCACCGAGGAGACCCCCGTTGGAGAAACAACCGCTGTAACTGAACCAACGATGCCACAGTTTTCTGCCACCTTCACGTCACCGTCAGGGGCATATTACTACCCAAACCCAATTCTGCGAACGCCCGTACATGTCTGTGAGACCGTACGCAAGTGGAATGTCCACTTCGAAGGAAAAACCGATCCCGTCGCCTTCATGGAGAGGGTAGAAGAATTAAAGGCCAGCTATGGATTAACGGGGGAACAACTCTTACTGGCAATACCCGAGCTATTGCGAGGCACTACATTGCTGTGGTATCGAAACCACTGCAACTATTGGCAACGATGGGAGGACTTCTTGGAGGACTTCCGCGTATTCTTCCTACCCCCGGACTACCAACTCCAGCTAGAAGAAAACATCAGCCAACGGAAACAAAAGCACGGAGAAAAGGGTCGTGACTACTTAGTAGACATCCAGACCCTGATTCGCCGACATGGTAACATGTCTAAGGAGCAAGCCTTGTTCCGCGTCTACACAAATATGCTGCCCGAATACAGGCAATATATCCGAAGGAAAGACGTAGTCGACATGCGGACACTAAGCCAGGAAATCTTGGAGTATGAACAACTCCAAACAGACATGGCCAAGACCAAGACGACGCGCCTAGCCAGCGTACAAAGCCCACCTGTAGACAGAAACCAAGGACCACCGAAAGCAGCAACCCAGACATACGACTCCACACGAGCGTGCTGGCGCTGTGGACGAGAGGGGCACTGGCGCAGTAAATGCAATGCTACGCCCCAGAAATTCTGCTCGCGCTGTGGCACCACTGGCATATTGTCACGTGACTGCCCTTGTGCTCCGAAGGCGGGAAACGCAAACACGGCTGGCCATTAAAGGACCATGACCAGCCGAAGGCCAACAACCACAGCCCGGTCCTCCGCACCAGCATATCTACGTTAAATACAGATCCCACCCCCGACGGGCGGATCTTCGTCGAAGCGACCATTGGAAACTGGACCGGCCCCGCTCTAGTAGACACAGGAGCCATGTGCTCGTACATGGACGGCAGCCTTTTCGCGCTCATGCGAAGTCAGCGCACTCAATACAGACCTGCGCGGTTCACACAAGCAAGAATGGCCGATGGCACGGTGACAGATATCCAAGAGGAATGTACCGTAGGGTGTCAGATTGGAAACATCTGGCGGCACGCCACATTTATGTGTCTGCCCACGCTAAACCACCGCGTCCTGCTTGGCATGGATGTCATCCAAGCATACGGAATGGTCATCAACGCCAGGGATAAGAAAGTCACCTGCTACCCAACGCAGACACCAGCCGACAACTGTAATGTGCTGGCATCACTCCCGAACCACGAAACCGAAGAAACCCGAATGACCAGCTTCATAACACGCGAACTCGTAAAGTTCCAACAGGTAAAGGGTGGGACACAGATGGTGAAGCATCACATCCAACTTATCGACCCAACACCCATAAAACAGCGGTACCAACCTCGAAACCCAAAAATGCAAGCCGTGATTGACGAAGAGGTTGATCAGATGCTAAAAGACGGCATCATAGAGCGGTCCCACAGCGCGTGGAGTTCACCAGTAGTGATCGTCCGCAAGAAGAATGGGAAGCCCCGATTTTGCGTCGACTTCAGACGCCTCAACGCCGTCACCAAGAAGGACGCATACCCCTTGCCTTATATAACCTCGATCCTGGATCGATTACGGAAAGCACGGTACTTCTCGACTATTGATCTAAAGCAGGGTTACTGGCAGGTTCCACTCACGCCAGAGAGTCGACAATTAACCGCCTTCACAGTACCAGGTAGAGGCTTGTACCAATTCCGGGTAATGCCTTTCGGACTGCACGCAGCACCTGCTACCTTCCAGCGCTTGCTAGACACCGTAATCGGACCTGAGATGGAGCCACACGCATTCGCTTATTTGGACGACATCGTCGTGCTTAGTGCCACTCTATCCGAACACCTAGCACACCTGCAGGAGGTATTCCGGCGCCTCAGAAAGGCAAATCTGCAGATTAACCCAGAAAAGTCGAAATTCGCGCAGAGTTCAATACAGTACCTAGGCCATGTGATTACGGCAGATGGAATCCACACAGATCCTGATAAAGTTGCTGCAATACGCGACATCCCTGCACCAACACGGGTACGAGAGCTACGACGATTCCTTGGAGCCGCTTCCTGGTACAGACGTTTCGTGGCCGACTTCGCCAAGATCGTAGCACCTCTTACGCTGTTACTAAGAAAGGCCCAGGCATGGAAATGGGGAGAACACCAACAGATCGCGTTCGAGAAACTCAAAACAGCGTTAACAAGCGCGCCGGTGCTCACCTGTCCCGATTTCAGCAGACCGTTTGAACTCCAGACCGACGCTTCTGACTACGGAATCGGCGCGGCTTTGGTTCAGCGAACTGATGACAAAGCTAACGTAGTAGCATACGCAAGCCGGGCCCTCTCCGATACAGAGCGAAACTACTCCGTCACAGAAAAGGAATGCCTAGCAGTTGTGTGGGCGGTGCAGAAGATGAGACCCTATATAGAAGGGTACCATTTTACAATAATTACGGATCACCAATCTCTCCGTTGGCTCCATTCGATCCAGAACCCGTCTGGACGACTAGCACGATAGGCGATTTTCTTACAACAGTTCGATTGTACCATCCAATACCGGAAAGGAACGCTGAACCAAGTCGCTGACACCTTATCGCGACAACCTCTTCCATATACCGCCTCCAACGACGACCCCGAACTCCATGTGGCTGAGAACCCACCCACATGGTATGACAGAAAGTTCACGGAGGTAGAAACACAACCGCAAGACCATCCCGACTACCGCATCGCGAATGGACGCCTGTTTCGTCGACTCTGGGATCCGGTGGATCCGACCGAACCCAACGAAGATACCGAATGGAAACTTTGTGTTCCACGACCTCAACAACTACAAATACTTGAGGAAAACCACGACCGCCCGGATGCCGGACACTTGGGGATTGCCAAAACTCTGGCAAGGATCGCCTTGCGATATCACTGGCCTGGGTTGACAAGAGACCTTAGCAACTACGTACGTCAATGCAGAACGTGCCAACGATTCAAACCATTCCAACAAGCAGCGCCCGGACTAATGAGACCCCCGGCAATAGCTGGTCCATGGGAGACAGTTGCCACAGACATTGTAGGACCACTACCACGATCCCACCAAGGTCACGCGTATCTTCTCGCGTTCCAAGATCGACTGACTAAGTGGGTCGAATGTCGACCGCTGCGGAAAGCAACTGGCCCAACGATCACAGCCGCCTTCCGAGAACTCATTGTGGCACGCTATGGTTGCCCCCGCGTGGTGATTACGGACAATGGGACCGAATTCAACAACAATATCTTCACGCAGACGTTAACAGCGCTCGGCATCCGTCACCAGCTAATTCCGCCGTACACACCGCAAGCGAATTTCGTAGAAAGGGTGAACCGAGTGTTAAAACCCATGCTCGCGCAATACTGCGAAGCGGACCAGCGAACTTGGGACAGATATTTACCCGAGATGATGACGGCCATTAACACCAGCCGGCATGAGTCCACGGGCTACACACCCGCCTACCTGAACTATGGTCACGAGCTGACACTACCCGGAGAATACCACCGAGCAACCCAGGAAGAACGTGGTGAGCAGCGAGACCCCCACGAAGTGCCACCGGACCATCTAGACCGCCTGGAGAAGCTAGAAGAAGCACGAGAGCTGGCCAGAATCAACCTTAGCCACGCTTCCAGTCGCCAGGGCGAATACTACAACCGGGGACGACGCGAATGGCAGTGCGAAGAAGGGGACCAGGTCATGCGACGCGAGCATCCACTATCGGCAGCCGGCAGAGGGTACGCGGCCAAACTCGCTCCCAAGTACTCAGGGCCGTGGACAGTCGAGAACCGTGTGTCTCGACTGGTATACGACTTGCGGAACGAGCGCGGCCGTCGTTTATATCGGATCCACATCAAGGACCTTAAGCCAGCCCATTAACACCTCCGTTTTATGATTAGTACATGCCGCCAACAAGGACGATGGGGAGGAGCCGCCGACCACGGATCCGGCCAGTGTCGCCATGCTTGATGGCAACCGGGCAGCCACCCACCCAGGAGACGACGCCACCCCGCGCAGTCCCCACTGCGGCACCACCCGCCGAATTCCACATCCCCCGGACCCCGCCACGGAGGCGAGATGTCGCTCAGCTCGTCCACGAGCTGGGTATTACACCCCTGTTAGTGCGCGTCCCCCTGGAGTTGCTACGTCCCCCTACCTGCCCACCAACAAGAAGACACAGACTTTATCTCCCCGGTGGTGCAGGTAGACCATCCCGGTGGATGACAATCCCCCCTCGCCGCCTGCAGAACACTGAACTGACAGTGCTAGTGCCCGCCAGCATGGCCAGGAACATTGGGCCAGTAGAATAAGCTAAGTTAAGTAGGTTAAAAGGGTTTATATAAGTTAGTTGGTTAAGATAAATGTATAAAATAGGTTAAATAAGTTAAGTAGGGTTTAAATAAGATAAATGGGTAAAATCGGGTAGATAGTTAAGTAAGTAAACCGGGTAGTTAAGGTAGCAAATAAGTATGGATATTCACCATCTGTCCACCGCACCCCGAAGTAAGACGGGGGTGTGACGATGTCACCAAACGAGCTCTAGCCACTTGGCTCGTTGCGCCAGGTATCGGAGCGCGCGCGACTAATTGATCCGCACAGTACCGTACCTAACGCATGATACAACCGAAATGCAAGTTAGTAAACGATCAATTAGTCAAGCCGTATAAAAGGGCTGCGAGTAGACGAACAAAGTCAGTTAGTATTCCGCTAGTGATCCGTTCTCCGCTGCAGTCAAACCGCTTGGTAAGCATATTGTTTCTATTATTCTTTATTGTACTGCCCTCTGTGGCAGTATTTATTTTCGTGTTCGTTACTCTGCACTGTTGCAGACGTAGCAAGATTTATAAGTTTGTTTTCCGTCACACTGCGCCGGTCCTGCTGTGACGTCATCACTGCCTCTCTCTACACTGTGTCGGTCCTGTTGTAGAGGCTACAGTTAGTTAGGTTTTTTCCGTCACACTGCGCCGGTCCTGCTGTGACGTCATCACTGTCTCTCTCTACACTGTGTCGGTCCTGTTGTAGAGGCTACAGTTAGTTAGGTTGTTTCCGTCACACTGCGCCGGTCCTGCTGTGACGTCATCACTGTCTCTCTCTACACTGTGTCGGTCCTGTTGTAGAGGCTACAGTTAGTTAGGTTGTTTCCGTCACACTGCGCCGGTCCTGCTGTGACGTCATCACTGTCTCTCTCTACACTGTGTCGGTCCTGTTGTAGAGGCTACAGTTAGTTAGGTTGTTTCCGTCACACTGCGCCGGTCCTGCTGTGACGTCATCACTGTCTCTCTCTACACTGTGTCGGTCCTGTTGTAGAGGCTACAGTTAGTTAGGTTGTTTCAGTCACACTGTGCCGGTCCTGCTGTGACGTCATCGTTGTTTCTCTCTGTACTGTCTCGGTCCTGTTACAGAGGTTACAGTAATTGCACTTGGTCCCGTCACACTGTGCCGGTCCTGCTGTGACGTCATCGTTGTTTCTCTCTGTACTGTGTCGGTCCTGTTACAGAGGATACATAATTTCTGATTGGCTTTCCGCCACAATAGTGTTATGTTATTTCCGTTGTATTTTCAAATATTAGCTGCCTGTATTATGTTTTCATAGTTCATAAATTATTTGCTTACGTTATATTTTCTTATGTTATTTGCTGGTTCTATTATTAGTTATCAACACTGCGAGTGTCAGTGTCTCGTGAATAAATCAAAACGTTGTTTTCTGGTCAAATAAATTATTTCTTGTACCACCCTGGCCTCCACTGAACTATCCCGGTCTAAGTCCGATTGGCGCCCGAGCAACCAGAACCCGCAACACCAAGGGAGCGTCACAATATATATATATATATATATATATATATATATATATATATATATATATATATACCGGGTGTCCCAAGAAATCTGGGACATAGGGAATTAACATGTAAATATTGAAATATTGTGATTACTTCTGAACAATATATTTTAGAGCAAAAGTGTAAATTAAAAAGTTAGTCAGAATTAAAAACTGCATAATATAACGACATATTCCGTGCTCAAATACATTTGTATATCGTGTAAATCAAGTTTGAAATATTGCATTTCGATGACAGATCAGGAGGTCATGGAACAAAAATGGCATGTATTTTTGTTAGTTACAACAACAAATAATCAAACCATACCATTTTTGTTTCACAACCTCCTAATCTGTCATTAAAATACGTAATTTCATACAATAGCTGAATGTGCATTCGCTGACGACTTGGCAATAATAGCAAAGAACGAAGAAGACCTACAACATAACTTAAATGTATGGAATGAGGAGTTAAACAGACACAATATGACAGTAAATGCGGAAAAAACAAAAATCATGGTTATATCAAGAGAGGATATAGAAACAGAGGTAACACTGAATGGAAGAGAAATAGAACAAGTAGAAACATTCAAATACCTAGGAACAACATTAAATAACAGAGGAAGCCTAGAAAACGAAATAAACAGCAGAATACAAGCAGCAAACAAAAGCTACCATGCAATGAACAAAACAATACTGAGCAACAAAAAAATAACTAAGAAAACGAAAATGACACTATTCAAAACAATTTACAGACCAATTCTGATATATGGAAGTGAAACATGGGTGACGAATCAAAGGATAAAAAGTAAAATACAAGCAGCGGAGATGAGATACTTAAGAAAAGTTGAAGGAGTCTCCAGAATAGACAGATTAAGAAACGAAGAAATAAGAACCAGACTGGAAATAGAAAGTGTACAAAATAGCGTAGAAAGGAAGCAATTAGCATGGTACGGACATTTAATAAGAATGCCCGAAGACAGACAAACAAAAATAATATGGAACGCTAGGGCAACAAAAAAGAAAAAAAGAGGAAGACCACAAAAAACATGGGAGGACAACATAGAAGATACCCTAAACAGGAATAACATTAACGTTCAAGAAGCAAGGAAAACAGCGAAGAATAGGAAAGAGTGGAAAGAAATAATAAATAAAACTACATAAAAGATAGAGACTAATCTCGACACCCGAAAGGGTACAATGAGATTCAAAAAGATTATATATATATATATATAATTTCAACATTGATTTACGCATTATAGAAACACATCTGAGCATTAAATATGGCATCTTATTATGCAGTTTTTAATTCGGAACAATTTTTTTATTTACACTTTTGCTCTAAAATGTATTGTTCAGAAGTAATCACAATATTTCTATAATTACATGTTAATTCCCTATGTCCCAGATTTCTTGGGACACCCGGTATATATATATATATATATATATATATATATACCGGGTGTCCCAAGGAATCTGGGACATAGGGAATTAACATGTAAAATTGAAAAAGTTGCGATTACTTCTGTATTATACATTTTAGAGCTCTGAAATTTGGTACATGTATAGGGATAGGTTATTAGCATTGATTGGTATTAATTAAAATGATATTAATGCTCACATTTCTAATAAAAATGCTTTTAAAAAGTAATAATTAATAGATGTAGCTTAAATATCATTTTTGAAAAAAATTATTTATAGCGTTGCTAGCACAACGGTAAGATGCTTATTTGGTAATTTAAATAATTTATAAATGTTATGGTTCGAATCTCCAATATACTTTAGAGTTTTTTTTTTTAATTTTTAAAATAATTACACCTATTTTTTAAATAAATGAAATTCTATGTAAATTATTTTAAAATTAAAAAAAAAACTCTAAAGTGTATTGGAGATTCGAACCATAACATTTATAAATTATTTAAATTACCAAATAAGCATCTTACCGTTGTGCTAGCAACGCCGTAAATTAATTTTTGCAAAAATAGTATATAAGCTACATCTCTTAATTATTACTTTTTAAAAGCATTTTTATTAGAAATGTGAGCATTAATATGATTTTAATTAATACCAATCAATGCTAATAACCTATCCCTACACCTGTACCAAATTTCAGAGCTCTAAAATGTATAATACAGAAGTAATCGCAACTTTTTCAATTTTACATGTTAATTCCCTATGTCCCAGATTTCTTGGGACACCCGGTATATATATATATATATATATATATATATATATATATATATATATATATATATATATATATATACAGGCCCTGAAATGCGTGGACATCGCTTAACCACAGATTCCTGGGTCGAAAATAAGACGATTTAACTAAACTTACCTATATGCAATTACGTTTCGTTTAGCTGGTATTCTGCTTCAAAGTTCTTTAAAAAAAAAGTTATTTTATCCATAACTACAGAACGCTTGGATCGATTTGGATAATATTCGGTACTGTACTTCTTACGGATGTAGGTCATCTTTTAAGGTGATATTAGTTATTATCAGTGGACCATTAGTGTACGAAACACGGGTAACCCGGCATAAATCAGTCAAAAACTTTTTTATGTTAAGGCCAATAACTTTCAAAAAAATAGTTTCAGAAAGAGACATTCAATAGTAATTTTTTTGTTGTTGTTGTCTGTACTGATATCTGTTAAGGTTTAGGCACAAAAAAATAAAATCTGAGGGACCGCGCACTGCATTTCATAAAAAAATGTCATCTAGCAGTCTGGTATTTTAAGAAATAAATGACGATATGATATTTATTAGTGCAATTATTTAGATTTCCTTTGAATTTTTGCAAAATGGGCACCCCGTTCACCAGATTTAAATATTTGCGATTCCTTTTTATAAGGAAATCTAAATAATTGCACTAATAAATATCATATCGTCATTTATTTCTTAAAAAACCAGACTGCTAGATGACATTTTTTTATGAAATGCAGTGCGCGGTCCCTCAGATTTTATTTTTTTGTGCCTAAACCTTAACAGATATCAGTACAGACAACAACAACAAAAAAATTACTATTGAATGTCTCTTTCTGAAACTATTTTTTTGAAAGTTATTGGCCTTAACATAAAAAAGTTTTTGACTGATTTATGCCGGGTTACCCGTGTTTCGTACACTAATGGTCCACTGATAATAACTAATATCACCTTAAAAGATGACCTACATCCGTAAGAAGTACAGTACCGAATATTATCCAAATCGATCCAAGCGTTCTGTAGTTATGGATAAAATAACTTTTTTTTTAAAGAACTTTGAAGCAGAATACCAGCTAAACGAAACGTAATTGCATATAGGTAAGTTTAGTTAAATCGTCTTATTTTCGACCCAGGAATCTGTGGTTAAGCGATGTCCACGCATTTCAGGGACACCCTGTATATATATATATATATATATATATATATATATATATATATATATATATATATATATATATACAGGGTGTTAATACTAAGTTGTAACACCCGAAAATGGCAGTTAGAACTCATTGAAAGAAACAACTTCTCTTAGTTAAAATTTTTTATTTAGAGCCCCAGTTCATAGTTATTTGCGTTTTTATGTTTTTCGAAATATCGTCATTACTCCCTTATTTGAAGGAATATTCAAAAAATAAAAAAACCCACAACATTTGCTTTCGGTTCTCTAAAATATTTGTATTTACAATTATTTTCTATTTTATCAAATAACAAAATGGCGACCGATCAAAAATTTGAAAACAAAATATTTTGAAAACCATTCGATCGATTTTTGAAAATAAAACATTTATAAAATCCTTAAACTATTTACATAACATTTTGTATGAAACATTTTTTTCGATGTGTCAAAAAAAAGCTTCTATTTGAATTGAATTACAAGATAGATTTTAACAAACTGCAACAATTATTCAAAACACAGTAGGCTTGCTGCCATTAAACAAGAAAAATAAAACAATAATGAACAATGAAACAACAAGGGAGGGACTAAAATTGATTTTCAAAATGGCAAGCCTACTGTGTTTTGAATGATTGTTGCAGTTTGTTAAAATCTATTTTGTAATTCAATTCAAATAGAAGCTTTTTTTTGACAGATCGAAAAAAATGTTTCATACAAAATGTTATGTAAATAGTTTAAGGATTTTATAAATGTTTTATTTTCAAAAATCGATCGAATGGTTTTCAAAATATTTTGTTTTCAAATTTTTGATCGGTCGCCATTTTGTTATTTGATAAAATAGAAAATAATTGTAAATACAAATATTTTAGAGAACCGAAAGCAAATGTTGTGGGTTTTTTTATTTTTTGAATATTCCTTCAAATAAGGGAGTAATGACGATATTTCGAAAAACATAAAAACGCAAATAACTATGAACTGGGGCTCTAAATAAAAAATTTTAACTAAGAGAAGTTGTTTCTTTCAATGAGTTCTAACTGCCATTTTCGGGTGTTATAACTTAGTATTAACACCCTGTATATATATATATATATATATATATATATATATATATATATATATATATATATATATACAGGGTGTAGAGAAAGTAATGCAACAAGGCTATATTTTTGTTATTATTGAATTTAGACAAAAATGTTTTAGACAAAAGTTACATGGTAAAAAGTACTTTATATATCTGTGACCTTGAAATTCTCTTAAGCCATTACGCGCATGCGTTACGCTATGCAACTTTAATTTTTTAAATGGCAACATACCATTTTGACTAAATTTTTGGAATCAGAAAGACTTTTTACTTCCGGTAGTATAAAAATTTTAATAGGTTACATAATCAAATTTTTAAGAAAAATAGGTATCCTATTTAAACGGGCTGTATATATATATATATATATATATATATATATATATATATATATATATATATATATATATATATATATATATATATACAGGCCGTCCTATTTAAACGGGCCACTACAGGGATCTCGGAAACTACAAAAGTTGCGTACTTATGGGCCAATGATAATGGCGATTTAGTTTTTTCAAAATCTTGCGTGACTCACTAGATAATTACAAATGTGTGATTTTTTCTAAATTAAATTTTCCGTTACAACACACAAAGTACAAAAAATATTGAAAAAAGTTTTAAATAAATATTTTTGCATACACGTAAATCAACACAAACTGACAACATCATACGCGCAAAATCAAAACACCCTAAACAGCATAAATTAGCAGCCTTCAGAAGACTAATACACCGACTAGACACCATACCAATGATTAAAGTCGATTATAACAAAGAACTAAACATTATCAAACAAATAGCTACCAACAATGGTTCTAACATTAATACTGTAAATAAAATACAACAAGATATTAAAAGAAACCACAAAAATAAAGATAATAACAATATTCAAGAACCTAAACAATGGGCCACATTTACCTTCATAGGAAAACAAACTTACAGAATAACTAAACTTTTTAAGAAACACAACATAAACATAGCTTACAAAACTACAGACAACCACAAAAGTCAAATTAATAACAACATAGAAAACATAGATAAATACAATCAAAGTGGAATATACAAATTAAAATGCAACACTTGTAATCTAAACTACACAGGGCAAACACGTAGAAAATTTAAAGACAGGTATAAAGAATACATAAACTCCTTTAAAAAAACTTAAAATCGGCTCCAACTACGCAGCCCACCTACTTGATAATAAACACGCAGCAGGCGACATACAAGACACAATGAAAATAGTCATAACATGACATCACACGCGTCGTGATCTTAACTAAAATTGACGAGTTCATAATACGGACATATTACTTCTTTTTAGTAATATGTTATTTCCATTGCTATAAGTTATTTTTATTAATTTTAGATAAAATTAGTGTAACCCGGAGATTTTATAACAAAATCTGGAGCCTGAAGGAACCCTGAGATTTCGGGTGAAACCTAGTGACAGTCACTGGGTCAGGATTTTTAATTGCGTTCGCTTTTAGTTATAAAAATTGCTATTTCAGTTATGAAAAGTGGTTTTAAAGTCACGGTTATTTCGTCAATAAAAAGAATATTCGCATATGAATGGAAAGAAATGGATTACTATTTAGCATCTTGTATACAAATAATATCTAAGATATTTTTGTGCGTGCTAATTAGATAGTTAAAATGGGTTTAAAAGCAAAATAGCTTCCATCTCGAGCCAAAAAGGTAATAATAATACACAGTAGATATCTATGACATTATAAAAGCCTATCAAATATTAAATCGTTTTGAGATAAATATTTTAAATAAATACCTATGTGAAATTTCTTCTTTTGCAAGATGAAAATCTGTTTTGATTTTTTATAAATTATAAATAATGTTGTTTCTCTTTTAATAAAAGCTACATAATTCTATATAAGTCTTTAAAATGAGAGACAAGACCGCAAATGTATAGCGTTGCATAACGGATGAACAACAAAGGTTTCTAGCGAGTGGATGAGTCGTTTTTGTAGGAATTAAAACAGCGATTAGCATGGTCTTATACACATTTGTAACATCCTCTTTTTTCATTATTTATTCTGTGCAGGAGTTTGCCCAACCGAATACATCATCTATTAGAGAAATTAACAATGTAGTCAATGTTCATAGATTTCCCATGGAAACTAAAATTGAACTTCCTTGAAATTTTGAACTTTTCAATAAGCACTAGTTTCAAAAGAAGCAGAATTATTTTATGCATGTAAGCATTTTTTCATTTATGTTCATTGAACATATTGATTGATAAATATCAAAATCAAAGTTACTTAAAAGTTACTGGAAAACGTATTCCATCATAATTTAAGCGATATTGATACATACGTAGATATTGGAAGAGGCGTGGAATTTAACGCATACGGAATAAGATTTCCCGTTTTAAAATTGGAATATGATTTATTAAGCAATTTATCAATGTCTGTTTCAGTTCTGTGTTATGTATTTTACAGGGCGACGTACCATGGCAACCAGACAAAAGCCTACTGAAAAGCATTAACATTTTAATGGGTATGTATATTTTTATTGTTCCAATTTAAGCTGACATTTTATTTCTTCGTCGTTAAGTTATCGGAAAAAACTTTCGAATCTGTTGGATTTTGTGAGCGAACGATTTTATTATTCAAATACAATTCAGAACTTTACGAATGAAATGGCCTAAAATCGAAATCAACAGAGTACACGTGATAAGATTTATGAAAAGAAAATTAGTATCATCATTATATACGAGGTGTGATCAAAAAGCTCGTGCAAAACTTTAATTACCAAAACAATATTGATTTATTTGTGAATTTTTATATTGTTCCCTTCAATTAGGGTGGTTGCGGTATCATTACAGTGTTATTTTTGACAGAAAAGTCCAAACAAACAATGAAGTGTGAGCTGATGTTTTGCCTTTCTAACCGTGCTCACTATTGGGATCTCCGAAACTATAAGATATACAAAGTCGGTTAAATTAAACAAAAGTTGCGCATTTAAGGGCTGATGTTGATGGCGATTTAATATTTTCAAAATATTGCATGGCTTACTAGATAATGACAAAAGTGTGATTTTGTCGAATTTTAATTTCCCTTTATAACTCAGAAGATTCTGAAAATATTGAACAAAACGGTTGCATTTAGGATATATGTTTATATAACTTTTCGACTCTAAATAAGCTCTGAAATTCATTCTTGAAATATTGCCGGTACGTTTTATTACCCACTGTATATATGGGCGTGACTGTGTGCGCGTGCGTTTGTATGTGTGCGCGTGAGTGTATTTGTACGCGTGTGTTGTATCAAGTGTTCAACATGTTGGCCATATTGTGTGATACAATGCTGTGTTATGTATGACATTGCAAGAATTTCCACGATCAATTCTCTACCAGCTCATCACCATCGTTATCTGCCAGTTCTTTTCTGTATGAACTATTTCACTGATACTCAGAGCCGGACTTTGATCTAGACAAAAAAGCATTTGCCTAGGCCCCAAAAAATTTGAGGACAGTACCATAAGAAAATTTAAAACAAAACTGGTACTACAAATACATATCCAGTAAAAGCTCCCATAGGCGGACACTTACGGTACCAATTTATTTGTTTATGTCCGTCTTCAGGAAATTTTCGCTCGTTTTCGGGGGACAATGTCCACGTTCGTTTATTAGAGCGTCCGCTTGTCAGAGAATATTTTATATAGGAAAGAATAGGAAAAAAATTGGGACCAAGATATTTGTCCATTTAAGAGAGATGCCGCTTTTTTAGAGCTATCCGCTGTATTTACGTAAACGGCATGAATTTTAAGTTGTGCCTTGGGCCCGAAATGTCGAAAAACCCGACTCTGCTGATACCTATTACTCACACCCGTGCGGGTGTGTATGTAACAGCTAAAACCTCGCTGTGGCAACAAACGTACGTGCAAGTTTAATATACTCGCATGATTTAAATGTATGCATTCCACATTCAGAATTGTTTTTCGAACAACTCCTTTATAAGATTGATCGAATTAATAAAATTTCCTCCACCAGATGCCAAAATGTATCTACTGTAATTCAGTGGTTGAAAACGATACACCACCCTACGGATTAACAGGTGCTCATTCGCTTAGAAATAAAAACCACAGACATCATTCCACTTCACTACGTCTCTTTCTCTTGCGTTGTTAATGCAGTGTATTGTGTCCACTGTTTATTACTTTTAAACAATGCAAAATAATAGCTACCTATTGTCATTTACCTAAATTTTATTTCGTATCTGAAATATTTTAAATCGCCTAAATTTCAAATGGAAGCAATCCAAGTGCCACTTTTTTTAATTCAGAGTAGACCCATACCCCATCATAAATCATTTAAACATGGCTGTTTATAAAACAGGTCCATAAAAATATTCTGACAATACATGAAAGGAATAATTCTCCTTGCAATGTGGTCTGACTATTCGGTACACACTTTTCGAAAGGCTCTTATATAAATTACATTAGTAAACTGTATTTAACAAATGAACACGATTTTTGAAATATTTACAATATTATTGGAATTCGTACTAATTACCTTTCTGCGTAATATTCATACAATTATATATTTGGATATATAAGATTACATTTTCCCCAAATATTGGGAATTATTGAAAATAAATACGGTATGATCTCTTTAATTTGAAATAATAATTGCACTAGTTGATCCGAATTATCGAACAAAAGACAGAAAATATAAATTTTCCTAATTATATACGAATTTGAACATTCTTCCAAAAAGGCTCGTTCATCCGACAAGAGGGAACTAGCATTGATTATTAATTTTTTAAATTTTTACTTAATTCGACGTACATATTGCAAATAATAAAAAAAAAATTTAGACCGTCATGCGCAAACTAAACAGAAAAGGGCTGACGTCAATTAACAAATGCACACTACGCTATGTAGTGTAGCGTAGCTATGTGGCTTTTGTGTGCAAGACCTTTCGTTGTGTGTGTGCGCCCGCAGTGCCTAAGCAGTTCTGACGTCACACCGCTTTATCGCGCGAAGAAATTGTATCAAAATTTCAATAATTTATTTCTCCAAAAGTATAGCGAATTTCGAAAAAACAGATTCAGAAAAAAAAATATAAAAATTAAAATGTGCAAGTTCCCTATTCCATATATTGCAGCAATACCGGATGGACTTGTTGAGGAAAATGCAATAATTGAGGTAAAATGTCCATTTTCCATAAGAATACAATAAAATAGTAAATGGCAAATTAGCATTAAATATGAACCATGCTTATATGTATCAAATACAGGGTTAATTAGAGATTACTGGTCGGGATCTATGTCATTTTATAGTATATACGCAGGTTGTACAAGTTATACAAAGAGACAGAAAATTTTGGGAAAATATGGAAGAAAAATTAAAAATGTATTATTTAAAATGTTCAGTCCCAGAATTGGTTGATCCCAGAAAATCATGTGGGTTGAATGTGAGAAATATATTTTTTTTCTTAGGGTAGAGTATGTTATTATTATAAATTGTCTGATTCATTATTATTCACCCCTATTAACAGAACTGTATTTAATTATAACAATAATTTCTAGCACTTGGACATACAGTAGAGTCGCGATTTAGTGAACTAATTCCGGCCAAGCCTGTTCACTTTTTAGGGGTGTTTACATTTTCGGGGTTCTGGTCTCACTCAGATATTTTGAGAAACAACTTATATTCTAGGTACCTAAATCAACAAAATTCTAGTTCAAACAAACATAAACAAAATCTCTTGAGAATTACACTCAAAAAGTACAAAAATATTTTGAAAAATATTAGAGAATATTTTTGTTTATGTTTCTTTCCTCTAGAATTTTGTGATTTGCTTGAAAATGACCAAAAAACATCTGGTCGAAACGTCGCATATCTGTTATCATCTTGAACTATAGTCATTTATTCCAATCATTTTGGATTCAATATTTCTTCTTCTCAAGATCTACAATTGAGAAAATCTACAATAAAATAATTAAAAAAAAAACATGTACCTATTACATAATATTATGTATACGTGTACATATTATGTAATGGGAAGGTACATATAAAAGGTTATTTATTGCAGAAGCGAAAAAAATTAAGTAATATTGGATTGTTTACGCTTTTTTTCATGTTAATTTGTACTAATTTTTGTCGTAAATCATGTAGCACGAGCAAACTGCAATATTCTACTAGCAAACACGGTCACACATTCTCCTTTACCCAGACATTAAGTATTTAATTTTTTTGTTTTAAATTCAAGTATTTTCGTTTACGCTCCATCTAGATTCATATTTAGTGGGATCCCCCAGAGAAGTATCGCAAATACCATAGTTTACTGTATCGGGGTTTACAGTTGTTCACTATATCGGGACGCAATGATAAAATTTAAGTGTTCACTCTATCGGGTTGTTCATTTAATCGAGAGTTCACTAAATCGCGACTTTACTGTATTTAATTTATCGTTATATCAATATAAATTTGAAATGGGTACAGATATTCATGCCTGTAGCTCATCGACGTATGTCCAATTCTGAATTTATCACAAATTATTTAGCTACATAAACTTTTCAAATCGCAGGTGCCTAGGTCGAAATAAAACAACAAATTTAAAACAAGTGTGAAAACATTTCTTCTGTTAACAAAAGCAAAGCAGACTAAGCCGACTATAAATGCATTAATCTCCTTTTCATTAAAAAATAAAATATATGGAAAAATAATGTTTCATTTCCTGCAATGCATGAAAATTTTGAACACAATTGAGTAGAAAATAAAAGAGAAAAAAATAAAAAAATGAAATAATTTTGAAATTTATTATCATAACTTCTAAACACTCAAACCTTTTAATAATAAAATTTTCTGGAAATTATAAATAATATATAAAAAATCTGGTGTGGGCACCACACTACTTTCTTATACTCAATTTAAATTGGCAGATATTTGACATTTCAAATGCGCATTTCTGTAAATATTTTGTCTTTGTTTTGTTTTCATAGCATATATGATATTTTAAATAGATGCCAATATATAAATACATTTTACTCAAAATTGGATAAAGATAGAACAAAAATGCATAGAACATTTTTTCTTAAGCTTGTTGTTTGCTATAACTTTTATTTCAAAACTTTTTCTATATCACTTTTATTTTCTCCAATAATTCGCAATGTTCGATTTTGATGTTCAGTAAACTTCCACTTCCGGTTGTGCGATTATGCTAGAAATCTAATCAGCTCTTCATATAGTCAATAAACTTTTAAATACAAAGTTTCATTGGTCTGGCTTTGCTCGTTTTGAAGATAATGAACATACAGACACACATACACACACACAGACGTCATGGCGAAAATAGTCAAAACGTATTCAGGGGACCTCAAAACATGTATTTACATCAAAATCTCGCAATCGAAATTTTTCATGATTCCTATACTTCCTTTATACTATGTATAAGAAAGTAAAAATAAAAAGACTTGTCCATTGTCTATAAAAAAAAACAATTCATTGAGATATCGTGCATCAAAAACGTTCTATTATTAAGGTAAAAGCAAATAAATAATTTTCAGCCAATTTCTTAAAATTTAATGCATTTTCACTTAAGTAAACGACAGTGTTAATAAAAAGGAAGACCCAGATTTACAGAGAAACAAGCGGATCAAAGTTTTTTTGCACCATATTATACATTTCAGGCAAACAATGAATAGTATTTCCAAATTGTGGATTTAACTAGTTTTGTTCATTGTTTTTTTCTTTTTTATATTCACTTTTCGCCATCCATTTGTAATACTACATTATATAGCCTTGTATACATATAAATGGTGATACATAAGATATTCTATATTTGTCTGGATATCATCATATAAATAAATTTGTTTACCTGGAACGGAATGGCAAACAATGCGATTACAATATCCGCCAACGCTAGGTTGGCGATGAAACAGTTGGTGACGTTCTGCATTCGTCGAGAGGTGAGAACGATCCAAATCACCAAAGAGTTGCCTCCCACCGCCAGTACGGAGATGGAGCCGTAGAACACGGACAACAGGACAATAACTCCTGCAGGTACATCATACAATCCTGTAACATACATACATTGAATAATACTGAATATTTGTTTTAGTTGATGAAACTGTTGAGAAATTGGCCAAATTAATCAGCTTAATCCGGATTAATTTCCTATCTGGAGGACTTCATTGTATAGTACGCTGTACGCATATGCATTCAAATAGAAATTAACTTCGACTTCTGCTAAGTCTATCTGATCAATTATAAAGTCTTATGAATTCCTCCTAGTAATTTCCGAATTTATTTATGAGAACAAGATGGTTTGTAATTTAAAAGTTATTTGAATTCAAATACCATTAATTTTGTAATTAATCTTGCCTCATCCTTTGTCTTACACAGTGTTCGACTTTATTAAATTCTAAATAATAATAAGCGATTGTAGCAAAATGAGAAATATTAAAGGAAGAAATTTGATCAGTCAGTATTTCAAAGGTTTGCAAAATATATTTGCCATTCTGTAAAAGATTTTACATACAGTTCAGTCATTTCATGAATAGTCCACAACCCCCAAATAGCCCTTAAAGATATTTAAATATATAATAATTTTTTTTTACATACTGAACTTGTCCCGAAATCATATTTTGGTTGCTTCCTGGAGTGTCATACATAATCGTATACAAACTTTTCTAAACCCGAGATAGACTTTTTCATATATTTCTACTTGAATTTTCGATTGATGGTAGTTGTATATAATTTATTCTGCATTGTATTTCTTGCTATTATGAAGATGACATTTAAAAATACTAAAGGTACATTGTAATATCGTTCTGAGATGCGATACTTTACGATAAACTATTATTGTTTTTTACTTGAAACGAGGAAACGATAAAAGCAACATGTAATATCATTCGAAATGCATCACGTGCATTTAACCGTCGCGTTCGGTCTTAATTGGAATTTTCATCAAATGCAGGATAAATTTTACTATTGTAATGCAGACTTTCAAGAACATTCTTTAACAAATTTAAGCTGTCTGAAACATTGATTTAGAACAGATCTCTCGCCATATAAAAGACAGCCATTATTACATTTAAAGTGAAATTATTAACACAAGTACTGTAATGAACGCGATAATATAATGCCATTTTAATGAAAATATCTCCATTAGAACGAAAAGTGTGAAACTGTAATAAATATTCGGTTCTATTATGTACACCTATCGTTAGCTATTCAGACAGATATTCAAACTTGTATTAACGCATTTATTAAAGAATATCGAAATATATATTACACAATACTTATCTATTTTAAGTGACAATTTCGAAAACAACATTGCTGATTGTGAGATATAAATTTATGTTGATAATAAATTTCTGAAAAAATTTAATTCACAATTTATAAAAATCTTTTTAACTTGAACCAAATGCAGTAATGCCAGAAAAGTTGCTGTAATTCCTGTTGCCATGTCTCATGTTCATTACGCTAGTTTTATGCCAATGATTTGTTGGTTTAAAATATAATTTTTATTAAATCAACGGTTGAATTTACATACATTTCAGTTCGTGACGTTATATATCAGTAAATTAAAATAAGAAGATGTAATGAACACTATAGTAAATTACAAGCGATTGTTCTGATTATTCTCTTGGACAATTGTCTTTTGAACTCTTCTACATATAAGTAAGATTCGTCACTTCGCACTGTAATACACGAAATTTTGTAGAAAGGCCTATAGGAGTTTTCAAATCAAGAATCAGATTCTTCTAAAACATCATGCTTTGAGTTAATACTCAATTATAAAAGATGGATAAACAGACAAAATCAAGATATTTTAGAGAGTTTGCGACTTGGAGACACAAAGGTACATGCAGCGCAGGAACAGAAATTTTCAAAAATAGTTTATTATAGAAATTATGCATGTGGGCACATGGTGCTGACGGGAAGAGCCTAGTGAAAGAATACATTTCTATACCGATAGATCGTGCGATTCGGTGCGGTCCTAGTCAGAACGGCACATTGATTATTACAAATACAATTGGTACAAAATAAATTATACAAAATTCTGTTGCAGTATTGTATTACAAACCAGAAAATAATGGTTTTAGATTAATATAAAAATTTAAAAACGGTGATAACTAAACAATTTTTCATTTTAAATGTTATGTAAGTGCAAATTTAAATTCAATAACATTTGATAAACAAAAGAAACTTCGTTCTATAAACTCCGTATCATATTATGCAGTTTTTAATTTTGAATAATTTTATTATTTACGCTTTTGCTCTAAATTCGATTGAAATAGGAATATATTCTATCCCGATGGGTTGCAATAATAAACTGCTGTTCTAGTTGTAGGGAACTATATATTTGTATATATTAGCATAGATGATTTTTATTAAAGTTTTGAACATGTGGTTATCTTCTATACTCGAACTATTATAACTCAAATAAAATAATTGGCACGTGCATTCAAAAAGTCGAATTTTTATGGGAAATCCCTGTTTGTGGAGGAAACTTTTTGTGCGTGCCTGGTTCTTTTTGTTTTCGTTTTATTTCATTCGGGGAGTACCTTTGCTCTCTTCACGAATTGTTGTTGCGTTTCAATGTAAACTCAAAAAATTTAGAGTGAGAGCGAAAAATTAATTACACATAAAACAGTGTTCTGTTGTGATTTTTGTGAAAATGTGGTACATTTTTTGTTGCAGAAAAAGAATAATATGAGGAAAATAATTGGTTGCTAGCAAACCTCACTCACACAAAAACACGCCCTTACTTCAAACTGTGTTCTTTCGTATTGAGGTTTTAACTGTTCGGGGAAATCCCTATTTGTAAAACGAATGCATACGCATTTATTTCTTATAAGTGCTGTTTCATGTTACATGCTTTCAGTCGCGATGTTACCTGATATAAATAAATACGGATTCTTAGTAGTCGTTAACAGTTGGCATCTTGAGACTGACGTTTGTTATATTCCGATGTACTAATCGATTTTGCTTCAGAACGATATATTTTTGAACAAAAGTGTAAATAAAAAAACTTGTTCAAAATTAAAAGCTGCATAATATAATGCCATTATTCAACGTTTATATATGTTTCTGTAAGGAGAAAATTAGTTTTTAAATACGGAATTTTAATGACATTAAGAGATCATGAAAGAAAAACGCTGTTTTGATTATTTGTTGTAATTTACAAAAAAAATGCAATTTTTGCAATAATCAAAATTGATTTACATGATATACAAAAATATTTGAGCACTGAATATAATTTTAAATTATGTAGTATTTAATTTTGAAAATTGTCCTTTATTTTCGTATGTATGTACAAAATTTATTTTTTGTCCTTTATTTTCGTCTGGGTAAAATTGTCACTGTAGCATAGATATAAAGTGAGATTATTTATCATGGAATAGGACAGCGTTTTAAAAGTATGTATACTTTTATAATGTATACGCCGGTTATAAAGTTCGAATTGGTGTTTTTTATAAATATTTCAGTATCGGTTATTACGAAAAAAATTGTGTAATCCCCGGACTTTTGTGACATAATCTGAAAATGCTTTGTAAAATCCTCCGTCATTTTATTTGGAAATCATTCTAAGCATGTTAACGATTTTAATATTCTTGAAATATTGTGAAAATGTGAACGACGATGTTTTAAATTCAGCTTTGCAAATTGATAACATTTTACAATTTCATCAGAAACCAAAAGCCTAAAAGCAGACAGATTCCTTTGTCCAATTCACCATTTTCTTTACTTTGTATGTAAGTAAATCTATTATTTGAATTGTCTGTTTATGTTTTATTAAAAATTTGCATATCCGAATAAGATTTTTTTATAACGTACTGACGTTTATAATGTATACATTTGCATTTCCCTAGATTAGAGGGTATTATATAACCAGAATATACTGTAGGTCTGTATTAATAAATTAAAACATAATGTCAATAAAACAAAGTGTATTGTCTTCAGGTCTATCAACAAATGTAATCAGTACATTAATAGTTATTAAAAAGTAACTAGGAGTTGCTTATTGCAATATGTAATATATAATACAGTAGATATCGTTTATAACGACGTTGAAGGGACCAACGAAATTCGGTCGCTATAACCGTAGGTCGCTATATTCAAACAACATAAATACAGACATATATAAAAAAGTACATTATATATATATGCTAGAAAAGAGTACATTTACATGAGTTTAAGAAGCTTAAGCAACAAAAACAATATTCAAGTGTTACGAAAAAAAAAAAACAATCCAACTTATTTTACAAACAACTTAACACATAATTTTACATACGTATGTATACATACATAAGTATTTAAATTTTAACAAAAAATCTGTCAATTTGGTTTGTTTTTGTGATTTTTTGTTTTCTAAAAAGTTTCTTTCAATAATCTTTTCCAGATGTAGCAATGCAAAATCTGTGTTAGCTTCTTTTAAATTTTGATTAAATATAAAAAGATGCTGAATTGTTTCAACTGCTGAAAATGCATCCTTTATAGTAGATGTTTGCAATTCGTTTGTTTCATCCATTTCCACTTTGTTGCTTTTCGTCTCGCCAAACCGACATCGATGACATACCTTCAATTTGTAAAATATAATTTTATCCAAAATTCAAGCCATTTTTTCGTGTTTATAAACAATATCCACTGTATATGTATTTGTCATATGTAATATTGTAACGTGGACATAAAATATTTAGGTACATATCTGAATTACAATTTAAAATTCAAAGATTATGTTGATGACATGCGAAAGACAATAGGAGGAAAAATGGTTTATAAGAATATCTGGTGAAATGTTAGCTTTTATTTTTAATTTTATAATTCATCTACTTTTCACTTATTGTCAGTCATTATTAATTGCTTGCAATAAAACTTGGGACTAACTTCAAATATTACAAAATAAAGCTATGAAAATTTTATTAGGTTGCTAAATGCATTGCTCTCTCAGATTTAATTATCACATTTAAAATTAAATGTTAAATACGAGGATTAGCATCTAACTATTTCTTAGAAAAATTAGAGGTATGGAAAGAGATGACAAATTATAATTTACAAATCAATACTAAATATATTATTGAAAAAGTTAATAAGAGTACTACAATGAAATCCATATTTTACGATGGCCTGACAACCAATAATAACTTACCGGCAAACATTTCTCAAATAGTTGAAAAGATGGAAAATTATGCCCTATACAGAAAGGGGGATCCATGGAAGATGTAACAAACTACACTATAGTGGATACACTTTATAAGATTTATGAAATAATTCTAGAAGGCATGGTACGGACGGAAATGGAGAGCAAACATATTTTACCAGATATGCATGTAATATGATGCGGATGCGGGGCTACGAAGTTTAATGTATAGCGTATACATTTTGAATTATATAGTAGAACGAGAACTAATAAAGGAGAGATGGAAATTATTTGTACTTTTTGCGAACTTGAAAGTCGGAAAATTTGTTCCGACAAAAGGGTGTGGGACATGGCTGTCCCTTCAGTCTGTTAATTTGAAACAGTAGATATAGAAGATAAATTATTTAAAAGACATAGAGATGGTATAGTAGTAGGAAGAAGAAAATTCGTGTCAGAAACAAACAGAGTAATATCTGAAAACACTGCTGAAAAGGGTAAATAGTATTTAGAGAGGAAGCAGTTGATATTAAATACCAAGTTTATATTTCTATTTTATTAAGTTAC
Source organism: Carabus problematicus (assembly GCA_963422195.1). Taxonomy (NCBI): domain Eukaryota; kingdom Metazoa; phylum Arthropoda; class Insecta; order Coleoptera; family Carabidae; genus Carabus; species Carabus problematicus. The sequence continues at coordinate 9,102,835 of OY728582.1, read as the reverse complement.
AAACTTGACTGCGACATGTTGGTCAATGCTTGTCTTATATATTTTGGTTTCTAACAGCCAGGGTCAGCGTTGTAAATACGTAAAATTACCTTTCTCTAGTTTTTAATTTTGAACATATTTTACTAAGAATTTTCACCATTTCCTACCAGGCCAATTGAGGCTTGGAGTTATTTAAATTATTACTTGTTCTCTGTTACGTGTGCCTTGAGAATGACCTCTAACCGAAAGGTCGAAACGTCGGCATAATTCATGTACGAGGTGGTTTTATTCAAAATATATTAATTTCCACACCACCAGGAAACACTAAGTCGTTATTCCAACCCCTTAGGGGATTTAACTTTATCCATATTAAGTACCAAGTAAAGTACGTCAAATGGATGTTGGGGCTCGACAGAAACACACCATACTATACCATCCTCGAAGTAACTAAAAGAGGCAAACTTTAAAAGGGAACAGGGAGGAGATCGATGCTCTATAAAGAGGACTGCTAAACAGAATATAATATTGTACGAATGCCAGAGAGACAGAGAACAGAAAGAAATCGAAGGGAAACCAAGAAGTAAGTGGCAGAATACTCTTCTATGAACGCAACGGTTACGCTAGCCAAGAAGTTGAAAACAAGAGAAGACAATGCCACTGATGGTAGAATTAATAACAAGAAAATAAGCAGAAATACAATCTCAAGAGAGATATAATAGATATAATAAGATATACGAAACAATAAGATATACCACGATAGAAGAAGAAACAAGCGCATCTTAAAATTATCGCCAGTTTCAGATGTGGAAACGAGGAAAGAGCGACCATATTTTGACAATGTGTAGAAGAACAAAGATGCAGAATATGTGAAATTAGGGTGGAGATTTTAGAACACACTGAAAAGGCGTGGCCGGGTTCTTGAATATTTTCGTGTACGAAACTGCTGAAGATTTGTATACGATTGTTGTCTTTGTCTTCTTGAACGGTGCGAGTTTATTCTCACACGAATTTTCCGTGTGCAATTACATCGCATGAGTATCAACCATGCGCAAATAACGTTCGTTTGCGATTGTTATAGATTCGGTTGCAAATATTTCAGTATAGTATTATTTGATACTATTACGTGCTTGTAAGTAATAATGGCAAATTGACAAATTATGAAGAATTGTTATGAAGAATTATGTAATTTGAAAGTAATTAATGCAATCAAAGAAGCAGATGTTGATTTGCAAACAAATAGGCGAATTTTTAAAAAAAGAAAATGCATTTGAATTGCCCGAACGTCGTTTTGTAAAATTGTTTAGACTTACAAAAATATAACTTCTAATTACTATTGATATTGTTGAAAATTATATAGAACCACTAACTAGTAAATCAGTTTCAGGGAAGGTGCATCAATTTTTGCTTGTTCAGTAAACATACACATTCTTATAAGAAGAGTGTGTGGAAAGTTATATTATTTTATAGGTTTCAATTGCATTAATTTTTTTTGCGTCTGGTTTATATCAAACTGATGTTGGATATTATACTAGTGCCAGTAAATATTCGCTAAGCAGATCCGTTAATGAAGTAAGCGCAGCTTTAAATATTTTTAAAATATTGAACAGGTGGGTCAAGTATCTTGGACACATAAATGCTTTACGAAGTTGACGGATCGAGTAAATATATTACTAAAACTACATGAAACTATGAGAAATTGTATATAATTACTTCCTAATTTTAGATTTTATGAAAAACATCATTTTCCAAGTGTAGTTGGGTGCATAGCAATTATTGCGCCCATCGAAAACGAACATATGTATGTTAACCGCAAAGACTATCATTCCATTAATGTATAACAGCTAAATAAATTTCTATTTAATAAATTATTGAATCACTGTTTGCATTATATTTCACCTGAAAATATATATTTTAGATATGCCATCCTAATTTAAAATTTATAAATGTTAATGCTCGATATCCCGGTAGCAGTAACCATAGTTTTATATGGAATAACACCTATTTAAAGATGTTTTTGTCAAATTGCATGCACGGGGAAATGGGTTTTTTTTTTACTCGGTAATTCTGGATATGTTTTGAGGTCATGCTTGATGTCTCCAATAACAAATCCAGAGCCAATAATAGGCACACTCCATTTCGGTATTATTGGTCTCAAATTAAAAATGAGATTTAAATGCCTATGCAAACACAGAGTATTGCATTATGCTCCACAGGTGGTTTGCAAAATTATTAATGCATATGTCGTTTTACACAATATGTGCATTATAAATTATGTACCTGAATTGGATTTGCAGGAAGAAAAAGATACACATTTCGGTTTAACACCGCGTAGTGACGGAGTTTAATAGTGCGCGCAATGGTGGAAAAAGATTGGCATCAGTGTTATTATTACCGAGTACATACTTTACATGTTTTAGCTGCAGTGCAATTTTGAAAATACATATACAGTGGAATCCATTTATAGTGTACTCGCATATAGCGAAAACTGGCTTATAATTAACGTATCTCGGATCCCAAATAAATACATAACATACTAAATACTTTCGTTATAGTGTACATCGCTTATAGTGAACTAAATTCCTAGCCCCTTCAAGTTCACTATAAGCGGATTCCACTGTATTTACTTTGCATGATATTTGATTTACGTTATCCAATAAGTTATGTGTTATTTTAGTTTGATTGAGACCAATTCGTTGCAAAATTCAGAATCGGAGCTTATACCCGCGGGGATCTCATTAGAAGACATTCCTATTATAGAAACGTCGGAGATCTCAACATGTACACATACGAATTCAGTAGCAGAATCTCCAAGGGTATACAGAAATATTTAATATTGGTATTCTATATCTAGTGATAAAATAATATATTTTGAGCAAAAAATACGCCATACTGAAAAAAGAAAGGACAGCGTTTGAGTGAAACAATGAAAGCAGCAAAAACAATGGAGATAATTGCCCAAAAAAATTAAAACTGAAGCAAAAATATTGTGAAGCTAAATTAAAACTTATTGAACGCAAGTGCAAGTTAAAGAAGAAATTGTACAACATCGCAAATTTATTTGTACTAATTAAAATAAAAGAGAGTATTGTAAGTGCAATCTGATTTTATATACAGTGGAATCCGCTTATAATGAACCCGAAGGGACTAGGAATTTGGTTCACTATAAGCGAGTATACACTATAACGAAAATATTCTTGTATTTTGTATATAATATTTTAGACAAAATATTTTCAAATATAACTTGTGTGGGATTCATGTTCATGCGATGTAAATGCGCACGGAATATTCGTACACGAACAAAATCGCATCGTTGAAGAATACCAATATCCGAATCATATACGCATCTGTGAAAATTCCGCAAACATAACTATTGTGCGTGATTCAATTGGACGCCTGTTCAAACCCAAACGAAGGAACGAGTAGAGACGAAGTTCTAAAGGACACGAGAAGGATGCTGCAGAGGATGCTGAGAACAAAGATGAAATGACGACAATATTTTAAGATGAATGTATCTATGTTAAAAATATAATAGCTTTAATGCCGAAAGGCAGACGAATAAAGATTAATAATCATAATAATAACTTATCGGCGTACATTAAATACTTTGTGAAAATCATTACTAAGAATGTAATAATTATTTAAAAGTATAGTAGTAGTAATATACGTCAGTATACTTTAATTAACAAATTGTGAGATTGTTGAATCCCAAAGGGGTTTGAATAAATAACTTGATATTTCCTGGTGGTTTGGAAATTAATATTTTTTGGAAAAACTAGCTCGTACACGTGTATTATGCTGACATTTAAAAGATTATTTTTAGAAAGTTGTTATATCCATTTAACTAATAATTCAGATTTTAACAATCTAATTTCACACTACGAGCCTTTATCGAATAAGTTCACAGTTTAAATGTTGTCCGCCAGGTAGCTTAGTGTATAGTTTCTCATTTCTGACCTTACATGTTGTTGACTTGATAAGGCGGCGACGTGTTTGTTCAATGCTTGTCTTTACAAATTATTTTCTGACGGCCACGGCCAGCCTGTATTTTTCGTAAAAGTTGCTAGTTGTTGTTTCTGATTGTTCAGACAATTTTTTAACATATTTTTGTTACTCTGGCTAAGAATTGTATTGTTTTCTACCATGCCAGTTGTTGCGGGTAGTTAAAAATGTAATTTTGCAGTTAATAATAATATTTTATTGTATTTTATATGATTTTATTGTTAACTTATATTGTTGGTTTCAAACTATGTTTGTAGTGCCTTGAAAATGATCTTAAACCTGAAGGTCGAACGTCGGCATAACACTCGTGTACGAGCTAGTTTTTCCAAGATATATTAATTTCCAAACTACCAGGAAATATGAAGTTATTTATTCCAAACCCTTGGGAATTTAACAATTTCACAATATCAAGAATTTGATTTGATAAAATAGAAATATTATAATGTATTTAATAAATAAACTAATGTTATACTCCCGGAGGATTTGTAATAATATAATGATACTGTTTCTTATAAAACAATGTATGATGTAGCAGGTGTTAGGACATAATTACACTTAGAAAAAATTACACGAAAAGAAATTACACATAGAATAAATATTACAATGGATTGTTTAAAATTTGTAGCAAATCTTAAGAAAAATTAATATAATAGTTTCATCTCCTTATGGTACGACTGAGTTGGAAAGGCGTGGAAGGGGTGTGTATTTCAGGGTAGGGTACTAATCACAAATTTTAAGAAAATGAATGTTATTAATGTAATTGGCAAGGTAATGGTATACGTACTGGTGCAAGTACGAGTTACTGTATATATTTCTGTAGTTTTTAAGTGAAAATTTTTATAATTGTAATAAAGTATTTGAAATGACAACCAAATAATTTAATAAATTTTAAATAAAAATTGAAATGTGTACTTTTTTGTATAATTTTCGCATGTGGAATTTCTTCTTTATGTAATTTACTCCCTGTTTATATTAATTATGGTGGAGGGCCACGTTCCACCATCCAAATTCACTAGTTCTGGTCCGTTATCTGTCATTTGGGTCTAGAGCCAGCAGTCTCGGCCCTTCGCACTATGACGTAAGTGAACCAGCGGGTGGACCTTCGTGATCAAGGATACTCATTGTGTGCGAGCTGGGAGCCGATATGTCACAACACCGTTGAGCCAGATAAATTCGATCAAACAACAATACACAACACAAGCTAGAGCGCTTGGCTTCTTGTCGGCAAACAGCGTCCCCGCAATTTTAAAATAGTTACTACTTGATATCTGTCTTTTATACAGTTGCGAACAACCATACCTCTGTTTGACTCCAGATGAATGAACTGTAATTATCTATAACACAATGTATAGTGTTTAAAATAGGTCGTTATTATGTGTAGTTTATAAAATTAGCATTTTCGAATATGTACATGTCTGTCATGTTCAAGCCGGCCCTGCGTCCACCATTTGTCATTGTAATCACAATATTGAAATAACTCTTTCGTATTATATTTATGTCTTTTGGTAGTATAATAATTTACTTAAATTAAAAACGGAAACTTTTGCTTTAATTGTATTTTTAGCAGGCTTTACTGGAAAAAGTCTTACAGCTTTGACCATCGTATTTATTGTGACACTATATAATTAATCATTCTGAAGCTGTTCATTCGGTCTTGATTTATATCAACATTTACCTACGTATATTCTGTAATTCCATTTTTATAGAAATAAAATTAGTATAAAAGTATGTAGTCACCATTTAAAGAACATGCGTGAAGGAGATTATTATATCTATGGATTATTTGTACATGTTCCTACTGTACAGGTTAACAATATGCATTTAATAACTTTTAATAAGATTTAATATCTGTAAAGCTCTGAATGTTGTTTTCCGTATAAAATTTATCATACATGTTAATCTAAGCTAATTTTTAAATAAAACAAAATGGTTGAATTGTATTAAACAATTAGAAACATAGCCTAGCTATTAAGATGATTTAGTTGCCAACATTTAACCGAATTATGTTGGCAACACTGACAAATCACATGCGTTTGCGAATTGAACAATTGTTATGTGCGGTGCGTGAGTCAAAATGGCGGTGAAGAGATGGATATGCTCTGATAATACTATTGTTGTGTCAACCAGACTCGTTGTAAGTGGGTTGTGTTGTACGAAATAAGATTGATGGTAACCTTTACAATAAGATGGATCTAAGAATATAGGATTGAATTGTGATAGAATACTTGAAACGTACAACAATGTTATTTAGGAGGAGTAGTGGAGTAATTCGATTAACAACCGGTTCTCTAATTCAGGATCTTATCCATCACGAATTATAAGATTCGTACAATATATATTTTATGCACCGCAATTTTTGGAACATAAGGCACACCTTTTTATATGGGTAAATCGACTTAAAATTGGCACAGGAAACGCCTGCGGACGGCACCTAACAGAGATGGCACTGCACGCTCGGTGAGGTTATTAGGATTCATTCTTGACATCAGCGGTGAACAGGCTCACATTTTTATTTTGGTCTTATTGTGTATTGAAATATTTCACGAAATTTGTATTTTAAAGATATAGCATTCCCAATAAATTAATGTTATAGCAATAATATATAAAAATGAAGAATTTGGGAAAAATATATTTTTGTTATAAAAATTGTTTTATCAAATTGAGGTGCGTCATATGATCCAAATCGACTGAATAACTGCACTGGTACTACAGAGTAACAGATATTAATTATTACTCATTACCTTCGTTATCAATGAAAGTTTCATTGAAATATTTTCCAATGGCTGTTTGATTCTCATACTTGGTCATCGTGCTGATGTCCGAGCTGAAATTACACAAACAAAATATTAATTAATTAGAAATAATAATAAATGTAGATTATAAAATCCATTTTCCTAGGTTAATAATTTTAATTTTCAATATCACAAAATGAATGTTTTATTATTCAAAGAAATATAAAAATTTCTTGCCAAAAGCAGTAGTGTTCGGTACGATGTTTGTAGCAACTTCTATTATTTTCCACTCAGTTCTATACAAAATTTGCATGTAAAGGAAAGGAAAAGAATTTACCCATATTTTTTATTTTGGAAATATAAGAAAAAATATATTTTTTATTAAAAACTTAGAACAAAAGAAGATCTGTGCATTTATAGTTGGCTTTACTTTAACAATAAAAAAATAGACGTTTTGACAGTTATATACTTTTTCTTCATTGTTTTATTAGCGGTATACTACTTTAGATTTTTAATGCGCAAAAGCGTATTTCAGTAAATATTGATGCGTTGTGATTTATCCAGACGTGTTTTATTTGCGGTCTATAATTTAGATGTATTTAATGTATTTTAGTGTGTTTTATTCACAAATTGATATACGTCGATGAGCTACAGGTTTAGTTCCTCTACCGGTAAATACTGTTCCCGTTTACCAATAATTTTCAGAAAGTTTTACGTTACCGTTTATCGGTAAAACTGTTTGAAATTTACCGGTGATTTTTATTGTTTTTTCATATTATTTTCATTTTATTCGTTATCTCGTAGTATTGAATAACAAAAAATAAATGATTTTTTACAAGAGAAAATAAAATCTGCACATGGCAAAGAATTAGAATTGAAAATAGATGTGAAGACAAGATGGAATTCAATTGATCCAATGATAGAGAGGTATTTAGAAGTAAAGGAAGAGGTTAAAGAAACTTTATTATCTTTAAATAGTGTTCATTTATTATCCTTCATCGACGAGGAGTATTTGAGAAACATTAAAAAAAAATATTAGAACCAGTGCGAATTGCTGCAGAAGCCCTCGCAAGAAATGATGCTACAATATTTGCTGCTAAAAGTGTTGTCGAATTATTATGTACAACATTGGAAAATAACGATTCGTTGATTTCATCTAACTCCTTAGTGTTTTTGAAAGCAGAAATTAATAACAGACGAAATATTCAATTATTATCACTTGCAAAATATATGCTTAATCCTAAAAATTTAACGAAATGCAATTGTCACTTTAGTTACTGTTCGAAAAGCTCAACTGTGTCATTAGGCAAGAAATTAATTGCAAGGTTATCCGAACTAGATCAGAACTAGAAGCAGAATCAGAACTAGTAGAAGAATGTGTATCACAGGAAAAGTTTACTTATCATTTCCTTATTACCGAAAATGTACCGTTATTACTGGTATCGTAATTTCAAATTTACCGTTTTACCGGTAATGGAAAATCTCCGGTAATAGAGGAACTATAGCTACAGGTAAGGGTGTCTGAACCCAATCCAGTTATTTTTATCTTTAGATCAGGACTAACGTGCACTTTTACGGGGCCGGATTCCGAAACTGTGCGAGACAAAAAATAAAATGTATTTATATATATGCAGTGTGTCCCAGCGACTACCATATATAGGAAAGTTAACATTGGGAAATTATGTAAGGATCAAGTATTGCTGTGTCTGTATCTAAACATGCGATTGTCACAAATTCAACAGTAGGTAGTTACATTAATCAAATTTACATTACTGTCAGATTGCAGTTATTTTTGGCATTTGTTGAATTTAGAATTTATGCAACGCAAAAATAAAATAGAAAGTAAGGTTAAGGTTTAGTGTACGTGGATAACCCAACGTAAACAATTTATTATTTTATAATAAAGTTTTTGTACACAACAGATAAGCATTCAAAAAGCCTAATTAATTAAATGTTCAAATATAAAATAGTAGGTTTGTTCCAACCCGCGATTCTTGAACGGTGTTTGAACGGTTCTGGAACCGATTTATGCGCATGCGTCAACTTGGTACGATTCTAGAACCGTACTGAGAACGCAAGCGTTGGAACGGTTTTAGGACGGTTTTACATCTTCGGAATATTGTGGCACGCAATCATCTAAAAATTATATAATTTAGTGTTTATTATTTACAAATAATTACATAGCCTCCAAAGAGTAAGTATGTTCCTACCTAATAATTTTTGTTTTTCATTCTTGGTTGATTTAACACAACTTCTAAATCTTCATCATTTTCAAAAATATCTGATACATCTTCATCACTCATGTTTCATTTCAAATAGTAAACTAGTATCACCATTCCAAACGTCAAACAGCTAACAAAATTTACAATGCGCATGACAGTTCTAACCAGTTCTAACGATACTAGGTTTTCACGCGGTACCGAAATTACGATTCCGAAACCGTTCCGGAATCGATTCCATACTTGTTGGAACGACTACGGGAATCATCCTAGAACCGTAATGTCTCGGTTGGAACACATTTTAGCGAATGCGCATGAGCAGCACCGTTCTGTTACGGTTCTTCGCGTGGTTGGAACAAACCTAGTATTTTCATTATCTTTGTGAAAATCCATAATTAATTAATTATATATGTATAATAAATATATATATATATATATATACAGTGCGAATAATGTAAGGCTATACATTGGCAACTTTATTTTAGCGTTAATCAATTTGCCCATGCTAGTATCAACTCGTTGAATAATTTAAAATTAGACATAGGGCATTTACTTAATGTTACCATGGTGATATCATACAAAAACTCCAATTTATTATGGTTGAATAATGTAAAATTAGACACCAGTCCACAGACTACTATATTTATTTAAATCATTTACAGAATTTATTCCAATATTTTATTAAATCTATTACATGTTATTGAATTAAAAGTACACTTCAAGTACTGAAATTGTAATTGATATCAGTACATTTCCAAAATCACTTGGGGGTGATAACTAAATTTGCCATCGTTTGATGACATGTGATGGGCCCTGCCCGGGAATTCAAAGCTGAAATAATCAGAAATTTCTCGCAAAGACGCCCCTTCTAAATACCAGGAATACATCCTAAACTTTTCTTCTGTGATGTACATTTTTTGCACTAATTATTACGCAAACTCGTGAGATATCAGTAACACAATATTGAAAATAGTGACATTTACCAAAACAAACGTCATTGTAATTTCAGTTGTTACTGACATGGGCAAATTGATTAAAGCTAAAATAAAGTCGCCAATGTATAGTCTTACGTTATTCGCACTGTATATATTATACATATATAATTAATTAATTAAATGTTCAAACGTATTGCCGTTGACTACTAGACAGTGGCGCAATCTGTCATAAAAATTACAACGTACATTTCGTAATGTTTGAGCGGTTATGTTAAAACATGCCTCCCTAATACAGTCCTTTAGGGATTCTAAATTTTCAAGACTTCGAGAAGTGTAAATTTTGGAGTTTAGGAAGCCTCATAAGAAAAAAATCATTTGGTGATCAATCTGGAAACCTTGGAGCCCAGTTAATAGGCCCACCACGACAAATCCATTTGTTGGGTAATACTTCATTTAAGTAATTTCGCCCTTCTCTTGAAGAGTGAGCAGGAGCTCCATCGTTCTGGTACCATACTGTCTTGATATCATTAACTATTGCCGTAATAGCAGGGACTATTTGATCTTGCAGCATATTTAAATAAATTCTACTATTTAGGGTACCGTCGAGAAAGAGCGGACCAATTAAATTATTGCCTCATATTCCAACCCATACATTAAGGCTTTATTAAAAAAAATTCATTGAATTCATCTAAAGCTTTTAATGTATGCTAAAATATTTATTTGAAATTTTTCTTCAATACCTTCTGAGTTATAACGGAAAATTAAATTTCGAGAAAATCACACTTTTGTCATTATCTAGTAAGCCATACAATATTTTCAAAATATGAAATCTCCATTAAATGCCCATAAATGCGCAAGTTTTGTCTAATTTAACCGACTTTGTATCTGTTACAGTTTCCGAGATCGCTAAAGTACAATCTTTACCATGAATTGCGGAATACGATATTTGATAAATGTCCGCCTCTGCTATTCTTGCAAATAGTCATTATTTTGAGAAAATTTTTCATCATTTTTTCGCACTTTTCTGGGTTTAGTTCACCCATTTCTGCGTTCACAGGAATTAGGCATATCACAAACTAGTTTGCACAAAGTCCAGTTAACACAATAATTAAAGGCAACAGACCATGAACAACACTGTACGTTTATTGATCGGGTGTTAGAAACGTAAGCAAACGACCCCATGTCTTTTTAGAAAATCATTCTGAGCGACGAGGCCCATGTTATGTTAATAAACAAAATTATTCAAAAGAATGACCATTTGCAAGAAAAGTAGAGGCAGATATTTATCAGATATCGTGTTCGACATTTAATGACAAAGTTTGCACTTTATATTGAAATAAAAATATTATCAAATTTTTCAGGAAAATGTAGCTTTTATGTAATGTTCTAATGGAACATGCTATACCTAATATGTAATTTCATACAAATAAATTATTCATTATAAGTAGGTGTAAAGTCTCAGTACATATCTACACACAACTTATAGGAACACAGAGTATATTATAGATGTTACATAATATTTTTCGCCGGAAAAAATTATCTATTTCGCGTTGAGTGTATCTCACTTGCGTGCGTACCCATTCTTATTTGCTCCCTGTTCCACTTGTTCCCAACTTGAATAAATATATTGGCTTCGTTGTCTTCAAGCACCTCCACCACTTTTCTACTTATCAGTTGCAACAGATGTTACTATCCGGAACAACTCATGTCTTCACAATTAAAAAAAAATATATTGTCCCATAAGCTAACTGTTGTGGTGTTGTTGGTTTTATTATAATAGATGAATCACACACTGCACTATTTTTTGAAATAACATATATTTTATTTAAGCACAATATGAACAACACACAATCTTTGAATGCATTGATACACAATTAATTAAAAATGCTATATGGTGATTATCAAAATAGTAATTAAATTTGTTCTAATAGAACGATGTTGCTACTTTGAGTTACAAATCAATACTGAAAAATTGAAACAAGATTGCTTTATCAACAATTTTTATTAGACAAAATCATTATGGCTGGTTTGTTTACCTGAAAATAGCATCTCTAAAATAGTTTCAGCTTTTAATAATTTTAACAGTATGTTATTGTACAGTGGAAATCATTTATTGTATACAAAGTAAAGTACATGAGTAACTGATACACGTTTATGTTATACAACTGTATAGCACGCCATTTTCAAGTACAAGTTATATTATCAGTTGTTTACAACCGGAAACACATATTATAAGAAAGAGCTGCCAACTGGCTGTTGACGTGCTCAACCGCGGGAAAATCAAAATGGGTGGCTCAGCACTCGGTCGAGCCAATATACATCAACACTCCCACTTTGGCTCGACTGAACGGGGCGGGCTTCTCTTCTTTTCTTCAGTCTGTGGTTCGTTGCTCCTTATTCATGCACAACATGCCTCGCAGGTATTGGAAAACTTGTCGTGCCAGCGGTTTCGTTAGAATATCTGCCAACTGGTCTTTGGTGCTTACATACTCCAGCGAGAAATCTCCATCTTTATATCTTTCTCGTATGTAATGGTAGCGGACATCTATATGCTTAGTTCTCTTGTGAAACACTGGATTCTTAATTAGCTGGATCGCGCTGTTGTTATCTAGATATAGTGTCGTCGACACTTTCTCAGAGTTAGTCAGCTCTTCCAACAATCTTTTGATCCAAACTATTTCTTTCACAGTCTGACATGCTGCCATGTATTCTGCGTCCGTGGTGGATAACGCAACTGTCTGCTGTCTTTGCGAGTTCCATGAAATTACGCTGGATCCTAATTTAACAAGATATCCTGTCGTTGAGCGTCTTGTTTCAAGTTCGCCGGCGTAATCCGCGTCGCTGTATGCTCGAAGATACTGGTCCTGGTTAGCTTCAAACTTCAAGCCATATTCTATTGTTCCTTTCAGGTACTTTAATATTCTTTTTACGGCGTTCCAATGCAGTTTGGACGGTTTTTCCATGTAACGACTTGCACGGTTAACCGCAAAAGTGATGTCCGGTCTAGTCGCGATTGACAAGTACATCAGACTTCCGATTGCTTCGCGATAGGGCGCTTTTGTAACCTCATTTTGATCAATGGAATGCATCTCGGTACATGTTTCTTGATGAGGGTCGGCGGGTACGCTCACTGGATTGGCTTCGTTCATCCGAAATCTTTCAATGATTTTCTGTGTGTAGGCTGCTTGGTGTACCAGTATAGAACCGTCCGTCTGTTGTTCTATTTGAAGACCCAAAAACATGTTTGCCTTGTCGCTGGTGATTTCAAATTCTCGTTTTAATACACCGAGTAATTCGTCAATTGATTCTTGATCCTCAGCTACAATTAAACCATCGTCAATATATATAGCCAAGATGAGTTTCTTCCTTTTCCTGTAGCTCGTGAATATGCATGTGTCTGTTCTCATTGGTGTCAGATCAAATTTTGCTAGGAATTCCGTGAATCTACGATTCCAGCATTGTGAAGATTGCTTTAGGCCGTATAGACTGCGTTTCAGTTTGCATACACGGTCGGTTCCGTCTTCATAACCCTCTGGTTGTCTCATATAAATTGTCTCATCGATGCTTCCGTAGAGAAATGCGGTTTTCACATCAAACTGCTGTATTCTCATTCTCTGTTGAGCGGCTATAGCAAGGATAGCTCTGAGCGAGTCAAAGCGTACTACTGGGCTGAATGTCTCTTGGTAGTCGATGCCAGGTCTCTGAGTGAAGCCGCGTGCCACAAGTCTTGCTTTGTATCGCTGTACGTTGCCACTTGTATCTCGTTTTGCCTTGAATGTCCATCGATTATCCATTATGTTCTGTCCTTTTGGTGCTTGTGTCAATTCCCATACGTTATTTCTATGTAACGACTCGATTTCATCCTTCATGGCTTCTTTCCATCTGGATGCTTCGCTACTTTGAATGGCTTCGCCATAGGACATTGGCTCGTGTCCCTCGGTTAGGAGTACTTCGTCGTGACCGACGAAATCGTTGTATCTGTTAGGAGGTCGTAGTGTTGCACGGTCACGAAGTGCTCGTTCTTCGGGTGGGGCTTCGTTTTGTGCGTTCTCGTTTTCTACTGCTTCCTCGTACATTTCCTCGTTGTCGCTTTGAAGAAGATCTTCTCTTCGTTCTTCTGGCGTCACAGGCACTAGTACATCAGGATTGTTCTTTTGGTTGTCCTTCGACGCGTTCAGTGGGTTTGTATTCCCAGTGAAGGTCACATCTCTTACAATTTTTATTACATCTTCTTCGGGGTTCCATATGCGGTAACCTTTTACATTTTCTTCGTATCCGACAAAGATCCCGCGTTCTCCCTTCGGATCCCATTTCTGTCTTTTCACATTTGGTATATGTGAGTAAACTTCTTCACCGAAGATTTTCAGGTGACGGATGTCAGGTTTCTTTCCATACCACAGTTTGTATGGTGTCGAACCTTTTGTGCTGCTTGTCCCTGTATGGTTAAGGACATGCACGGCAGTGTTGGTTGCCTCTGCCCAAAATCTCGTCTCGAATCCTTTCGCGTGTAGGATTGTTCGGGCTGCCTCTTCAATTGTTCTATTTTCTCGTTCTGCGGAGCCGTTTTGCTCCGGGGTGTACACTACTGTCTTCTGATGACGCACTCCGAATTGGTGCATTAGTTCTTCAATATCTCGATTGACAAACTCTAGACCATTATCACTTCTTAAGGTTTGAACGCCTCTTGGACAATGCTTTTCCATTTTTCGCAAAAAATCCGCCATGCAGCGTTTTACTTCGGATTTTTCTGCGATGAAATATACTGTACGAAAATGCGAGAAGTCGTCCTTGAAGAGTAGGAAATAGCGTGATCCACCTATTGATCTCGTTTGCATTGGGCCACATACGTCTGCGTGGATTATTTCACCAATCTTCGTTGTCTTCGATACACTTGTTGGAAACGGCAGGCGGTGTGTCTTCCCTACAGCACACTCGTCGCAAAATGGCTCGCTCGAGTCTTCCACGGTGATTTGGAATTGAGATAGTACCTTTCTCACGTGTCGGAAATTTTGATGTGCCATCTTCTCATGCCATGTCTTGAGTGTGTCGACTGCTGTGACAAGAGCTTCTGGTTGGTCATGCTGACGACTGGCTTCGTTCGGCATTACCACTTCAAATCGCATGGTGTATAATTTCTTCTCACGTACTCCCACTGCCACGATGCGTTCTTGCTTGGACAGCTTGCAGGTGGTTTCGTTTGACTGCATTTCAAATCCTTTATCCATAGCTGTACCAACTGAAAATAGATTATATTTGAGTTTAGGTACAAAGAGTACATTTGACAGGTAGTTGCGATTCCATTTTGAGCCGTTGAATGTCCAAATATGGATGTTTCCCCTTCCGTAGGCTTTAATGTAAGCTCCATCTCCCACTCGCACTGGCATTTCCTTGTCGAACAGTTCAAAATCCACGAACCAATCTCTGCAGTGTGACATGTGATCGCTTGCACCGGAATCCATGTACCAGGTTTTCATTCTTGCGTCAGTTGGGGTCGTCGAAGTTAGGGCCTCTCCAATGTGTCCCTCTCGGTAAGGCGAGCCGCTGACGTCCTTCTGCTTGCGGTCTGGACAGTCTTTGGCGAAGTGACCATGCTTGTCACATCGGTAGCATTTCACTTCTTTCTGCTTGCGATCCGGACAGTCTTTGGCGAAGTGACCATGCTTGTCACATCGGAAGCATTTCACTCGGGAGTTTTTGTTATCATGGTTGCTTTTCTGGCTTCCTTTTCCATGATACGACTTTGAGGCGAGGGCTTTACTTTCTACTTCTCCATGTTCAGCATGTCTGGATTCTTCTATCATCAACCTTGATGTAAGATTCACTAGATTTCGTTCTGCAGCGGGAGCAGACTCCCATGCACTGACGAAATGATTGTAACTGCTCGGCAAAGTCATCAGAATTTTAGTCATTATCATAGAGTCAGAAATGTCCTCACCCATTAACTTCAAACGATGTGCTACATCTTCGAGTCGGGCAATGTGTGCAGCCATATCATCAGATGGTTTCATGGTAGCCATAAACCATTTTTGCTGTAGCATGTGGACGCTGGTATCTGATTTTTGTTCGTAGATACTGACTAACCTGTTCCACATGGCTTTCGCTGTTTCACAGTTGATGATATGCAGCATTGGCTGCTCTCCGATCGTTGTTGCGATAATCTTTTGTGCCATCGCGTCCAGCTTCTTCCAAGCCGCGACGTTCTTCGCGTATTCACGTACTTTTTGCTCATTCGCACCTGCTTCAGGAGACGTTGGTGGTTCACTTGCACCAGTCACAATTTCCCATGATCCGTTCGCATTCAGAATAATGCGGATCTGAAATTTCCATACACTCCAGTTCTCAATGTTCTTTAACTTTGTAACACGTGACAACTCGTGCTCCATCGCGCCTTGGTTATATTTTTCACTTTTGCACGTGGCTCGGAAATAACTTTGATCACGAATACTTTTGCACTTCACACTTTGTCACTCCCGTAAAATGACACTGGGCCCATAACCTGTTATTGTACAGTGGAAATCATTTATTGTATACAAAGTAAAGTACATGAGTAACTGATACACGTTTATGTTATACAACTGTATAGCACGCCATTTTCAAGTACAAGTTATATTATCAGTTGTTTACAACCGGAAACACATATTATAAGAAAGAGCTGCCAACTGGCTGTTGACGTGCTCAACCGCGGGAAAATCAAAATGGGTGGCTCAGCACTCGGTCGAGCCAATATACATCAACACAGTAATTTACAGTTTACCTTTGAACTCGAGAATTCTTTTAATTCTATCAATTTTCTTGATATAACTATCATACGTAGTAATAATAGATTAATTTTTGACTGGTATCGCAAACCTACTTCTTCCGGACGTTATTTATCTTTCTTTGATTATTCTCCCCAACAGTATAAAATCTCGGTTATTATCAGTTTAGCGGACAGAGTTATCAAACTGTCGGACCCGTCATTTCATAAAAAGAATTTTCAATTTGTTATTGATACTCTCAAATCGAATGGTTATCCTGAATCACTTATTATTAGTGTTATTCATAATAGAAAGAAGAAACTAACTTTACCTTCTCAGCCTGATACTAATAATAATGTTGATGCCATCACTGACTTACTTCCTTCTGATAACAATTCTGTATTAACACCTAATCTGGACATTCCTCCTTACATAGTTATTCCGTTTCATCATAATCTTAGCCGTTCTTTACTTAACTTGTTTAAAGACATTCCCACTAAATTGATTTTCATTAGTACCAATTCTCTACATAGTTTATTTGCTCATTTAAAGTCACCAGTCCCTAAAAACAAAAAAAGTAATGTAGTTTACCAGATCAACTGTAACAATTGTCCTGCCACTTACATTGGTGAAACACGACAGTACCTTGAAACCCGTATTTACCATCATAAATACCATTTAAAAAATAAGAACTCCTCTCATAGTGCCATTGTTGAACATGCTAGTAGTTCTGGACACAATATTGATTTCATCAATGTCAATATTTTACATACTGAACAGAATAATTACAAACGGTTGTTTTTGGAAAGCTGTTATATTCAATCTACTAAGAATTCTGTCAATCATAAAACGGATTTTTTACAAAGTGTTTCATGTTACGCGCCTTTATTAAACAAGTTTTGATGTTAGTGTTTCCCGCTAGGGTTCTTGTACGTTGTTTCTGACGTGCATTTTTAGTTTTGACTTGACAAGACAACTATGTTGTCTGTCTTGTTTTTTGCGTTTTTATTCTGTGGACCATGGTCAGCTGTTATTGTTATTATTATTATTAATTATACATTTTCACACGTTTTTTCTCTACTGTTCAATTGTATTGAACATGTTTTGTTCACAATTTCTTGTTTATACTTCCATGTAATTTCCACGTGGTAATATTGTTCTTCGTATCTTCCATTAAGGTAATGTTAAGCTCGTATTGTTTTTACTTCTTTTTTGAATTGTTATAATTAACATGTGTTGTTATTCAAATGTTGTAGCCTTGAAAATGACCTCATACCTCAAGGTCGAAACGTCGGCATAAGTTTTTATATGAACTTTTGAATAAACTTCTTTACGTCTGAAGTTCAGTCATCATTCCAACCCTTTGGGGATTAACCTTTCATAGACAAAATCAGCTAAACAATGCCGGCTCATGATCTAATAGAATTTTTTTTTTAAATAAATTATTATACAAATTGCTACAAATGCACGAACATTAACGGACCCCCCCCCCTATTCCATGGAGAAACTGTCAAAGATTTTCCGGTGGCAGTGCAGTTATCTCGTTGTACATAAGTGTACATTCGGTTGCATATACAACGGACGATTTTTCTTCTGTAATTAATCGATATTTAGCTTAATAATTAATCTTATTCAAATTAATTAATATTTAAGTTGTATTTTTAATACACCTTATTTTTAATCCATTAAATTAGTAAATAAAAATGGAATAGAAATCTTTTGTTATATATTAGACGATGGACTTGATATTCTGTACCCTATTGTTGATATGGCTTACTTCACAACATAATAATACAGTCAAACTCCCATAGCTCGAACTTCTATAACTCGAATTTTCTATAAGTCGAAACGAATCGAGTGGCAATAGCGTTTACGGAGCAAATTACGTGCAATTTTACTTCTATAACTCGAATTTCTCCATAACTCGAATAAAATGATTGGCACGTGCATTCCGTAAATAGAATTTTGAAAAGATATTCTTGTTTGTGGAGGAATTTTCTGTGTCTGGTTGGTTCTTTTTGTTTTATTTTACTCGGGGAGTCCCTTTTCGCTTGTCACCAGTTGTGAGAGAAAGCGAAAGATCAATTACGCATAAAACATAGTTCTATCGTAATTTTTTAGAAAAAGTAATACACTTTTTGATGCAAAAATGTATGATATGAGGAAAATACCTGGTTTATAACAACACTCATCGCAAACTGCGTTTTTTAGTATAGGAATCATGAAAAATTTCGATTGCGAGATTTTGATGGAAATATATGTTTTGAGGTCCCCTGAATACGTTTTGACTATTTTCGCCATGACGTCTGTGTGTGTGGATGTTTGGATGTGTGTCTGTATGTTCATTATCTTCAAAACGAGCAAAGACAGGACAATGAAACTTCGTATTTAAAAGTTAAAAGTTTTTTGATTTGATGAAGAGCTGATTAGATTTCTAGCATAATCGCACAACCGGAAGAGGAAGTTTACTGAAGATCAAAATGGAACATTGTGAATTATTAGAGAAACTGAAAGGGATATGGAAAAAGTTTTGTAATAAAAGTTATAGAAAACAATAAGCTTAAGAAAAAATGTTCTATGCATTTTTGTTCTATCTTTATCCAATTTTGAGTAAAATGTATTTATATATTGGCATGTATTTAAAATATCATATATGCTATGAAAACAAAACAAAGACAAAATATTTACAGAAATACGCATTTGAAATGTCAAATATGTGCCAATTTAAATTAAGTATAAGAAAGTAGTGTGGTGACCACACCAGATTTTTCGTATTGAGTTTTTAATTATTCGGGGAAGTCCCTATTTGTAAAACGAATTCATACACATTTATTCCTTATAAGTTTGCTGAGTATGAACGGGAACGAGGCCATTTATTGAATATTTTAACCGAAATTAGTATGTACTTCTAGTACACCATTTGGATTCAATAAAAACGTGTGTAATTAAACCACATCTTTAAACAAAATCGCAAGTTTTAATGAAAAGTTCTATAACTCGAATTCTCCATAAGTCGAACTATTTTTGTGGATAATGGTGGTTCGAGTTATGGAGGTATTTGTATGTTGCTGTATTTGAATGTTGCTGCCTTCACTGCCATTTACTTATATGTATGTATGTTACATTGATAATTTTTGTTTAACATTTATATTACAAATTAACTAAAGGCTGTATATGTTTATACATTTTTATTGTTCAAAATATTGCATGGCTCACTAGATAATGGCAAAAGGGGGATTTTTTTGAATTTAAATTTTTCTTCATAATTCAGAAGGTACTGAAAATATTGAAAAGGCTTCAAATAGATATTATAGTATTTATAACAAGTTTTTCAATGAATTTTTTTTAGTAGATACTTCTGGAGATACAATTCAACTTTTTAAATGGAAACCGTTGATAATTTTAGTCTAATTAAAAAGTGCTATTTTTCACTTTACAATTGTGTATTCGCTTATATAAATATCTTTTTTATTTAAATTTTGCTGAAGCCACAGTTTCGTAATAATATGTTTCGTCGTATCAAGCCCCAACAATTTTCTTGCGGTATCGATCGTAACATTTCTGCTCCGTTGAAAGCTATATATTTAAATTTTGGTGTCGTGTAATCTTGTTGCTATGATGCCATTCATGAATCTTTCGTTTCTCTATTTTTTTCAAAAAATGCATTCAGTTTATTGAAATATTTTTGTGCCCAAATCTATTTCGGTTTTTTGGTTCTGCAAAACTGCTAGCGTTAACCGTACCAAATGTTTCTGCGATTTGATGTACTATACACACATTGTTGAAGATTATTTAGTCAAATTTTAAATTCATTCGAAGTAGGAAAATATTTTGTCCGGATGGGTTGGAATGAATGACTATAAGTTCTAGATGTAGAGAACTATAATTTTGTGTACAGTAGCAATTTGAGTAACAATGCTAACGTTTCGGCCATGTGGTTCTGGCCATTATCAAAGCGAAACGTTAGCATTGTTACTCAAATTGCTACTGTACACAAAATTATAGTTCTCTACATCTAGAACTTATAGTCATTCATTCCAACCCATCCGGACAAAATATTTTCCTACTATACATACACATATGATATTTTTAGGGGCTGCAAAAAGTACGATGAGCTTTCCGAAATCAGCAGGGTCTTTTTATGCACGAGGCTGGATCTGCGGTACACACGCAGCTAGCGCCGGCTCTGCGTTACATCAAGTATGAAGTATGTGTGTGCTATTAAAATGAATAAATAAAAATTAAATACACATATGTGTGCTTCTAAAACTCAAATGCAGTGTAAAAAATAAAGACTATAAATAAACAGTGTTTTACCAGAGCGGAACATATTACGTTGCATTAAGTATATATATTGTATTTACTAATGCAAACGTACACTCAAAGAACACTCACGAGTTGAGGCTGAAGCTCAGTAAAAACATACCGCAAAACGCACAATACATTTTCAGTTTTTACTAAAGCTTTCTTGAAATTATAATGAGTATAAATACGGGCCTTATGTTTCAAAGGGGTCACATACAGTAAAAGTAACCAGATCAAAAACTTTATCCTAGATTATTTTCAGTAAATAAAGTAAAGTTAAAATAAAGTGCGGTGGTTTCTTTAAACGTTGTAACGGAGAAAAACTACAAAGTGTTAAATATTAAATGTGAAAAATGCAAATAAATATTGAACCAGACCGTAAATCGCTTTACCTAAAATATAAAATAGCGAGTATACGATGTATGAGTAGATATTAACATAAAAAGCGGTAGACCGTAATATGTCAATGATGTATTTGCATTAAGGACACGTAGGCGTGTTTTTCAAACAGTATCGAATTCAGTGAAATGCTTCGAAATATATCATGTACAACTGCGATATCAAATAATATGAAAAGTATACGTTCAACAAAAAAAAATTCGTTCCGCAGTTAAAATTTTAACTTGCTACGTATTGGTAAAAAGTTCTTATACAATTTTTATAAGCGCCTCCGTCAAATAGTTCAGTGGTGATGAACGTGCAAACATTATGTATGTAAAAATGCAGTCACAATTAAGCTAGGATCAACCGTTTGTGAAATATGGTTATTTTTAACCAGTAAATTGCCATCATTTCATTGTTTTAATGGCAAAATTGCCATTATTTCATTGTTATGATGGGAATTTACTGTAGAATGTTCATTTTCAATTATATTTCTTTGTATAAGTGTATTTACGAGTTAACTCCAAATGAATATATGTGTGAGTGTCTGTAAATGATATTTAAACTTCGTTTAGTTTGAAACTTCCAGTGATTTGAACATAGTAATAGAGAATATAGGGACATTGATCAATGCCATGGTTCAATAAATGTGTTTTACAATTTAATACTGCCGTGATGTAAAGTGAAATATGTCAGTTTATTATTATGCACCAGTTCCACGTTAATATTAGTTTATCAAGTGAATACCATTTTACAAGACTACGAATATGTTGATTGTATTTGCCTTTTCTATTTGAAAAATTTTCTCACATACGAATACGGTGGTTGTATTAGCTCTACTTTTTAAAAGTAATTTGTATTTGCTATTTACATCTAGAATTAATGCACACCAGTCTTCAAGTAATTAGGTACAAATATTTTGGAACATAAAATTGTTTACTTTGTGTATTACTTTATATATTTAAAATAATATTTCGCTCGTTTTTGTATTTACATACATTTGTATCCTGTTGAATATTTTGAACACATATCATTTGAAATTCCAGTGTTCCATATATCAGAGTTAAACTTGTGAGAAAAAAATTTAGTCAAGTAGTAAAAACTCGCGTTCTCCACAAAGTTCCAAATGAAAATATACGAAAAAAAAAATGAATAAAAATGCTGTAAAGTTAATTTTGAACAGCGGATATTGCTTTCATTTCATTCTGTTCCGATTCAGAATCGGTTTTACCGAGAGATTTGGAATGAACGTGAAATTCTAGCAAAAAAATATTATGTTACTCGATTTAATACTGTATTTGCATATTTGATTTGCATTTATACCAAATTACCATATTAAATTCAAATAAACATGTTGGGTATAATTTTATTTACTCAGGATGTATTGCATGTACATATATGTTGCATTTTTCACAACAGACAGAAACCAACTGTCATTTGTGTTGTCAACATAATAATATTCAGAACCTGAGGCTCGCAACTGGATTCTTTTGACGTAGGTTCGTAGGTATGAATAAGTTACACATATATGTGTATACTTTGTACATGCTACACCGCTACATACGAAATGAATATAACGCCGAAATAAAAAAACTAGGAATGAATACAGACATCCATGCCTGCAGCTCATCGACGTATGTATGTCCAATTCTGAATTTATCACAAATTATTTACCTAAATACACTTTTAGAATCATAGGTGCCCAGGTCGAAGTAAAACAACAAATTTAAAACAAGTGTGAAAAAATTTTCCTCTGTTAACAAAAGCAAAGCAGACTAAGCCGACTATAAATGCATTAATCTTTTTTTGTTAATTTTTCAAAATAAAAAATATAAAAATATTGTTCCATTTGCTGCATATGCAAGAAAATTTTGGAAAATATTTTTTTCAATTACTAAAGGAAAATTTGAAAAACAAAAAGTCAGATGCACAACTAGACCATAATACGCATTTGTAAAAAAGTGTCATCAAGATCGGTTGGATAGTCTGGGAGGAGTTAGTGGAACAAAAACCGTACGAGCGAAAGGACGAACGACATACGGTCACATGTTGTAATAGTCATTTCGTGATCCAAGGGGTCTGTCCGGGATTTCTGCTCTTCGACAGGAGGTCGATGAGCTAAAAATGGGATTGGGAATGTAAATAATACAATAAGATGCATAAATCAAAACTGTTTAAACAAAAAAAAAAAAGACTATTACTTTATCACTTTCGAATGAAAGGTTTATCAAACAGGAACGTAGATTTACAATTTAAATTTATATTTTTTCTTGTTCTAGCATCAATGTAATCAACCTTTCTGCTCGTCTTTGATCATGTACACACACTCAACGTTGACGCTACTCACAGATATCGACTTCATGTTTCCTACGATTTTAAAAAGCTGGGTTATATTCTTATATTTTTACCCACACTTAACCAAGAAACAAATTTTTCCCAGAATTTTCATCTGATTTACGTAGAGTTTCGTTTAAAGATCGTCTTCATTAACATTTTGAACACAAAAATTTTTGTTGATATAATAATTTCGTCATTCGACATCGGCCGATTGATTTTAATATTTATTACTGAAATATTTACATCTTATTTCTTATGAAAGTAATCTAAAAATTCTTCGATAGTCTCACGAGAAAACATTTGAATGGAATGTATAAGATAGCAATCACGTCAGACATATTTAGACGAGGCGTGATAACCGGGAATCTACACGTCAAACTTGGAGTGGTGGTCACTTTATAATGTACTCGACCTGAATATAATATCGTCTAGTGCACAGTATAGACATGATATTCTGAACATAACCTAACATTTATGGTGACAGATAAAACCTTACATTGATATGTACAGAAATAAATGTTAAATACGGGAAAGTAACACTCTAAAATATTGACGATTGATCCTGTGAATTATATTTCCGCTGTATGCATTTTTGTCAGAGTTCACTAATTGATTAGGTGCTAAAATTAGCACGTACTCAATTACATCTCGTCAATCATTAAATAATTTCCATTTAAATATTTCAAAGTATTATAATTGACCTGAGAATAGCATGTGAAACTGTCAGAAACAGATTGTCGAGTTCGGTTCAGTTGTTGTGGACGATGGGACGTGAGATGAGTGGAGTTTGGGACTCAACGGGCGAATATTATTAACAGTTCATAAAACAGATCATCAATAATCTGCTTAATATGCATATTTTCGATTTAATGACAGGTTGCCGCGTTTTGGATGTGGAAGGGTATATTCAATGTGATAAGGAAGTCAAATACCATCAATTGGGGACAGTGGAGTAAAATCAGACATTTGATTTCGATTTTCATTTAATACATATAGTTCCATTAGATATGTTTTTTAGGAACATGCAAAGACAACACAAGAAGCAATAGAGTGTTCGTTTGTACAGAAGGTACTCAATAGGTAATTTAGAAAATGCTTTGGTGAAGATTGTCGATGGGAGCGTATGTCATTGTATTTTTGTTTGATATGCAAATGTTTTTTTTATTGTTATTTATAAGTATAAATTTAGTTATTTATGTCTAATTGGCCATGTCCCCCTTTTTATTATCCAGTATCCATTCAGCTGAGTCTTTTCTTGTAGTCAGCTGATCGCCGATTTCGGTGACCCTAAAATCATTTTTTGCACCCCCGGTTAAAAAATGCATAATATACATTTAAAATAATAATACTAATAGGAGAATATTGTATTGAGGAATAGTAAAACAGTGTGCACTCTCCAGCCTGTTAACACAACTAGTTTCAGCATGTGGTACTAGTTAATCCTCATAGTAACTGTAAATATTTGAATAAAATACTATGTAAAGTTTGATAAATACTGTTTGTTAAATAAGAAATGTCCAGTCAAGGTCATCGTTGAACAGTACGAGTTTAGATTTTAACAGTAACGGCGCACAGACTGGTATTTGAGCCTAAAAGCTGGCCAAAAATGAAAATTACAAACATTTACGTATAGGGGTGATGTTGGGTCCTAACACAGGTATATTAATATTACGTCACATGGCGGAGCCTTCAGTACATACAATTATTCTAGCTAGAAAATCTGCAGCCGGAACTTTGCAATTATTTCATACGCTCCTCTTTGTTCTCGGATATTGGTAGTTAAACGATTTGTCATTGTGGTTATTTTTTAGGCAAAAAAATAATATGAATACTCAAGACCATATATATACGCCATATTAAATTTCTTTTACTCATTTTATAACTTTTTTATTTGTGTTTTTGTCATTTCACAAACCCGAATAAAAAATACTATTATTTTTATAGTTTTCTGGAAAAATTAATGTTTTTAAACACATTGTAGTCATTTGTAGGGAATGAGAGTTGAACTATTTGATACTATAGGATCTCTACATTTAACTTCTTATTAAAAAGTTTGCCCCAATTTGCCCCCCAAAAAGAAAGTGCAAGGGAAAAATTGATAAAATTACCGCATTTTATTTATTTATTTGGGGCCGATTTGGGTGTTGGCCCGATATAAATACATTCAAACCTCATTTAACGACCAGCCTAGTATACATATATACTTATAAAATTTAAATAATCTTTTATTTTAAAAACGAATACTGTTAGTTTGTTAATTCATAATCATGCATGTATGAGTAAAATACATGCTAATAAAAACTAAATTTTTTAAAAAATGTGTACCTTCGTTATGGTGAACTCTCGCTTATAGTGCACCAAATTCCTGGTCCCTTCACGTTTACTATAAGCGAATTCCACTGTACTTTATTATTAAACAATCATTGTGACAAATAAAAACAAAAAATATTTTTGGCTAGGTTTTAAGGTCAAATACCAGTCTGTGCGTCGTTTATCTAATTTTTAATGGGGCATATAAGATATTGTAAATTCCATCCGTGAGGGGATAGCAGATAACTGGGGGATTTCAACAAAAGAAGAAGAATGCATGCATTAGTATATACCAGATATAAAGTTTTCGGTGAATAGAACAGTGAATACAACAGAAATACGGATGTTTTGACAGTTCATTACAGTAGTCATTTGTGTCTCACACTTTGAATATACAATAACGATTTAGATAATAATATAATGAAAAGTGATTTATTATAAATGTGTTTGTGTTACTGCATAACATTGGTATTAATTAGTGGTAAATAAGACAAACTGACAGAAAATGCAGCAAAATGACGCTACGCGCCTATGCGCCAGCTACTAGTGGAAAAAATAAGAATTCGACGTACGTTATTGTAATAGTATCGAGTACAACGAGCCTCATTTCGTTATGCTTGTATTGTTCGAATAATCTAAAGACAAACGCGTTATATCCATCTTGGTCACGCGTGCTGTTTAACAATTGAAATGAGAGAGATAGATATATAACTATACGTGCATTTGTATATGATACAGATAACCTTCATGAGACTACTTTTATTTAAATTACTGTAGACAGTTTAATCACCAAACAGCAGTACTTATTCTGACGAATATTGTAATATTACATATAATTCATACATAAATTTTGTTTCTCTGATATTTGTGAACTAATAAAATCTCTCGTCAAATCTATTTGTTTTATTACCATACTAGGTTAAATGCCCGTCATACGACGGAAAAATATTTTTTATGGATATGTAAAAAAAACTTGGGTAACGTAATCCAGTGATATCCGATTTGAAATTTTTATTGTTAATATTTTATATCTTTAATATGATTTCAATGCAGGTCACTTCATAAATACTTTAAATATAATTTTTTTAACTTACATGCCTTTAAATATTTCGTTACACTTTTAATATTACACTTTTAATAAAACTCTATTAATTAAATGTCAATTCGTTCGACGAACTGACAGAAAACAGTGATTTGACAGATAAACAAAACATCGCCTCTTGTATTTATAGTCGGCTTAGTCTGTTTCGCCTTTGTCAATAAAACGCCCAATGAAAACGCAGTAGCAACTGCAGCTGGAGCCGGACCTTAGCGCTTTGTATAATAAGATTGTGGGTGAATTTAGTTAATAGGTGGATTTAAATAATATTTACATTTATCCTTTTGTTTCAATTACATGTTAACTGCATTAATGATGTATAAACATTATTCAATTGTTTTTATCCCATTAAGAGTTATATTAATTACAATATTTAACCCACATTTATTTATTGCTTGATTAAAAGTATTCATTTGAAAGCTTTTAATAGTCGCAATAGTTATTCAAAAACAAGTAATTGATTGAGCATGAACAGTTTTTATACATCGGTTCAGTGTAGCTGTTACTCGCGTCTGTGAAATACACCCGTGGATATCAATCGTAGAAATGCAATGGACTGTTCAAAACAATAGGAATTTACTACAATAGCTAGTTTCCGTTATACAGCATAGTGTCGTTGCTGTCTGAAATTTACGAATTTCATTCCACTAAAACCGGTCATCGGTGAAGCGGAAATGCAAACAGACACAGGTCAGTAAAAACTTCACAAAAGAACTAAAACAATTACTGATAGAAAGACAAATTCAGAACTCAATATAGTGTCAATTAGCAAAAAAAAAACAGTTTCAACAAATGTAATAATGTCGAGTATTTTTGTATGTTACGAAATAACACAGCAGATGTTTGACCATGAATAATATTTACTCTGCATTTGTTGTTTTATTTCATTGGCCAGCAAAACATGACAATATATCACTTCAATAACTTCATCTCACTGAATACTTGTTTCCAATCAGGTTTTACCGGTTTGCCTGCCCGGCTGTAAATGTTTTATATATTTAGCGAGCAAATAAAAAAAAATAAATAGCGTCAGCACTGAATCTTAGAAGTGTGGTGAATACTCCACTACACATATAAATAAATTCGATTCAGCACACATCAAAGACTGAATAATTGACGATAAAACGTGCCATTGAAAAACAAAAAACCGTCATTCACCACGTAATAGGCTAATAGGACATTGGTGATTGATTTATTTATACAGTTAAGTTCTTTTGATGTATAAAAATTATTTTAGCACAATTTTATATTCGATGTCTCAGTTCTTCGATAGATTCAGGTGCATTTTGGTATACATACATACATACATACATACGGTTGAAAAGTACTCGGCCTAGGCAAGAGATAGTGCCACCAGTATCAAATCAAGGTCGTTTTTCGCAAACCTTAACCTTCAAATGACTACTGTCAAATTTTCAACCACTTGCGTCATTTAGTTTGTGTTTGACAGTCATTTAAATCGAACAACTTTTGCATATTTACAAAAATTAATAAAATCGAATATCATGCTGTGATTAGATATTTATTAAAAAAAAAAAAAAAACGAACGATGAGATCAACACCGAACTATACGATGTTTATGGGGACTTAGCACCTTCGATATCAACAATTAAATATTGGACTGCCGAATTTAAACGCGGTCGTAACAGCATTTTTGATGATGAGCGTCCAGGTCGACCAAAAGAGGTCTCCACGCCAGAAATGTTCGATAAATTGCATGGCATAATAATCGACGAGTGACTAACCGCGAGATAGCTGAGGACCGATTCGACGCCGAATTGAAGCGAAAGCTACCGCATTTGGCAAAGAAAAAAGTGCTCTTCCACCAGGACAATGCACCAGCGCACAAGTGTGCAGTCGCTATGGCAAAACTACATGAATTACGCTACGAATTGGTTTTTCATACACCATATTCTCCAGATTTGGCACCCAGCGACTATTATTTATTTCCAAATTTTAAGAGATGGCTCGGTGAGATTTGGGTCGAATGAGGAGATCATCGCTGCGACAGAAGCTTATTTTGAGGGCCTCGAGAAATCATATTATTCAGAGGGCATCGAAAAATTGTAGAATCGTTGGACTAAGTGTATAGAGCTAAAAGGAGACTATGTTGAAAAGTAAATTGAATTTTGCCGAAAAAGTTGTGTTGTCTTGCCAAGGCCGATTACTTTTCAACCGCCCCTCGTATATATATATACAGGGTGTCCTATTCGGCCGGTTAAATAAGGCAAAAGTTGCGCATTTATGGGCCAATGTTATACAAAAAATATTGAAAAATATTTCAAATAAAAATTGTAGCATAGAAGAATTGAAGAATTTGATGAAATTTTTTTTTACTTACTTATTATTTTGGAGATATACCATGCAAGTTCAGTTTTTACTTTCTTATACA
This sequence comes from Carabus problematicus, assembly GCA_963422195.1. Classification (NCBI taxonomy): domain Eukaryota; kingdom Metazoa; phylum Arthropoda; class Insecta; order Coleoptera; family Carabidae; genus Carabus; species Carabus problematicus. Next base: position 9,073,410 of record OY728582.1, on the reverse strand, counting down.
TAGGTATAAGGAAAGTATAGGAATCATGAAAAATTTCGATTGCGAGATTTTGATGGAAATACACGTTTTGAGGTCCCCTGAATACGTTTTGACTATTTTCTCAATGATGTCTGTGTGTATGTATGTATGTATGTATGTATGTATGTGTGGCCGTATGTTCATTATCTCAAAAACGAATAAAGCTAGAGTAATGAAACTTCATATTTAAAAGTTTTTGGGATTGGCGAAGAGCTGATTAGATTTTGGGTATAATTAGAAAACCGGAAGACGAAGTTTACTGAACACAGAAATTGTAAATTTCAAATTATTTTAAAAACAAAAAACGATATGTAAAAATTTTTCAAGTAAAAATTGTAGCGAATATTATTGTGAAGAAAAAATGTTCTATACATTTTCGTCTATCTTTATCCAATTTTGAGTAAAATGTGTTTATAAATTGGCATGTATTTAAAATATCATATATGCTATGAAAACAAAACAAAGACAAAATATTTACAGAAATACGCATTTTAAATGTCAAATATGTGCCAATTTAAATTGAGTATAAGAAAGTAGTGTAGTGACCACACCAGATTTTTTAAATAGGAATCATATTTAATTTTAGTTTAGTTAAAAAAAGGTACTTTTCCTCTTTACAATGATGTATTTGTTTACATAAATATCTTGTTTAGTTTTGAAGAAAAACTAAAAAGTATGATAAAAAAAATTATCTTTGTAGTGTGCCCTTAAATTTTGATATGAAACAATTGCATCTAAACATGTTTAGTACATGCAAAACAAATGAAATTCAATAACATTTGATAAACGAAACAAAATTCGTTATGTAAACTGAAAACTATTACACAGATTTTCGTATGAAGCCCTACCTACATAAATTATTTTTTATCTAGATATTATTTTGTTTACCAATTATTATTGCATTTCAATTGTTTTGCATGTACATAACCCATTCAGATGCAATAGTTTTATACCAAATTTTCACGGCACATTACGAAGATCATTCTATTTGCCGTGTTTTTTAATTTTTCTTCAAAACTAAAAAAGATATTTATATAAACGAATACATTACTGTAAACAGAAAAAATAGCGCTATCTAGTTAGGGAAAAATTAATTATGGTTTACATTTAAAAAATTCAACTTGCATGCTGTATCTCCAGAAATATCTATTAAAAAAATATTTCATCGAATTCATCGAAATAGTACATTATACATCAAGGGAGAGAAACCACTTATTTTTCCTGAGGTGTAGTTTGAAGCCCGAGGGCGAAGCCAGAGGGCTACAAATACATCGAGGGAAAAATGGTGGTCTCTCCCGAGGTGTATATACTATTTTTTACACGTTCGGGAGTAGAAACACTTCATTTCATAAATAATGAATTATAATAAATCCGAACGAAATTGCGATATTTAGAAGCCTTTGGAAATGTTTCCATGCAACGCTTACCATGGCAACACACATTTATTTACAAAAACCTTTGTTATAATAAAAACTCCCTTATGAAAAGTGTTTTCGTCCCTAGGGAGTAAATGCTTCATTTCTGTCCCGCGTTTGACGCCATAGAAACCGACTTCTACTCCCGGACGTGTAAAAAGTTTCTTATGTATGATAAAATATATATTTGAAACTTTTTTCAATATTTTGTGTGTTATAACGAAAAATTAAATTTCGAGAAAATCACACTTTTGTCATTATCTAGTGAGCCATGCAATATTTTGAAAAAACTAAATCGTCATTATCATCGGCCCATAAAGGCGCAACTTTTGTCTAATTTAACCGACCTTGTATCTTTTATAGTTTTCGAGATTTTATTTTTAAAAAACCACATTATTTCGAATCCATACTGTGCGAACCCGCACTGTGCGGGGTATATACCGGGCGTCCCAAGAAATCTGTGTCAGAGAATTAACTTGTAAATATAGAAATATTGTGATTACTTCTGAACAATACATTTTAGAGCAAAGTGTAAATAAAAAAGTTGTTCAGAATTAAAAAATGCATGATATGACGACATATTCAGTGCTCAAATACATTTGTATATCGTGTACATCAAGTTTGAAATATTGCATTTTGATGACAGATCAGGAGGACATGGAACAAAAATTGCATGTATTTTTGTTAGTTACAACAACAAATAATCAAACCATAGCATTTTTGTTTCACGACATCCTAATCTGTCATTAAAATGTAGTATTTCAAAATTGATTTACGCATTATGTAAACATATCTGAGCATTAAATATGGCATCTTGTCATGCAGTTTTTAATTCTGAACAACTTTTCTATTTACACTTTTGTTCTAAAATGTATTGTTCAGAAATCATCATAATATTTCTATATTTACATGTTAATTCCCTATGTCGCAGATTTCTTGGGACACCCGGTATATGTTGCCAGAGGGGCATTTAATTTCTCCGAGAGATGAGAGAAATTTCTCCCCGGATACGACAATGGATTCATCACTGCACTGGTATTATTGTTAAGTTTCTGGAAAACACGTGTTGCACAACTGAAATTTTACTATGGTCAGCTACTGACACTTCAGAGAAATGTAAATTTATTCAAATTTGCCGTCATACAAAGACAAATTTGAGAACTGCCGCGGTGAAGTCGTATGCAAATTTATTAACTTCATTGGAATCATATCCTTGGCTTATGCACACTTCAAATTAGGACTATTATGAAAAAATGTCTACTACTGTAGATTAATTGCAACTGCAAATATGTGTACTGTGAATACATTTTAGAAGTCTAGAAGGTCAAATTTGGGGACTGGTGAAATTTGGTAAAACATATATTGTTTTTTGTTTGTTTGTTAATCATGCTTTAAATATTTCTTAATCCGCCACTGCTTGATATAATTAATAAATAATTGATATTATTTCAGTCAACAAACAGAATTAGTATGCACGGATTATTACCATTACATTAGCACTTTAGTCGGAGTTCTCTAAATGGTTTACTCATTAACTTGGACAAAGTAATGACAAAGCATCGTTGCTCTATTATTATCTAACATCCGAAGTATTTATTATTGTTGGTAAGTCACAACACTCGAGTTTGGAGCGTTATATCTTCAAATGACTCCTAACTTCCCAGACTAATACCAGCCATTATATAATTCATTGCTCTGTTATTACTGATATAACCAATTTGTTCTACATCCTAATTGTGAAGGTTCACTTACAAACTGATCTATTTGTTATGTTTAGAATCAGAAACACTGACATTAGTTTAAGCGGTGTATTACTAATTATTTGCTTTAATGAGATTTAATAATTTATATATCTTAACGTGTGAATATTAGAATTCAAATAGTAGGATGCATCTAAGAACCAAACTGTGCCTACTTCCGAGGTCTCTCCCATAAGTAAGAGTACTGATTTTTTTTTTAATTTTCTGTGTGAGTGATCTAACATTACAAGTTATTCCCTTCAAAGTTTGACCCTTGGGAAGTGACACAGTGATTTTGGTGATTTTTTTCAACCGATCGTAACAGTACTGGACGTATTTTTCCATAAGGATGTTACACTTTTTTTGATGTTGTCCACCGTCACACTTTATCTTGCTCTTCAACTTGGGGATTAGTTTGAAGTCACTGAGGTAGAGTAGAAAAGTTGTGGGAGTGTTAGGATATTTTTTGCCAAAAATTCTCTAATGGACCGTGAACAGGCGCGTTGTCGTGGCGCAGCAACCAATCATTTGCAATGTCCTTTCTGATTCACTGGGCCCGTTTTTGAAGGCGTTCCAGGATATCTCGGTAGAAAGTCCGATTAAATGTCTGTTCCAGGTAACAAAAAAGTCTTGGGAACTATTTCTGAACATTTGTGTTGTTTCTTGACGTGGTTGGTCTACCAGAACGGGGTTTTGTCTTCAACGTTTTCCCGATTTTCCGTGAAGGTCTTGTGCCATCTAAAACCCATATTCTTCGATAGAATGACATAACCTCGGGTTTCGTTTAAACTTTGGAATGTCTCAGTAGGAGATTCTTCAGTTTTACGCAAATTTTAAATGCGAAACGATGTTTAATATTAAATCAAAAAAATGTAACCGATGTCCTAAACACCTTTACGGAAAATGACTTTCAGTACTGTTTACATTAGTGCAAATAACGCCAAAATCACTGTGTTACTTCCCAAGGGTCATACTCTGTAGGGGATAACTTGTAATACTAGGTAACTCTCACAGAAAAATTAAAAAACATCAGTACTCTCACTTTTGGGACAGTCCACGTAGAATCTAGATATATCATATATGTACTTACATATATGTATAAGTAATAAATATTAAAGCAAAAATAAATAAAACAGTTGTTTGGAATTAAAAACTGATTAATATAATATTATATTCAGTGCTCAAATATTTTTGTATTTCGGGTAAATCATTTTAAATAATTTTAAACTTAATTTTCTCTTTGCAGAAACATATTTTAATGCTGAATATTAGGCAGTTTTCACTTATGAACAACTTTTTTATTTACAATTTTACTGAAATATTTATTGTTCAGAAGTAATCAAAATATTTCTATTGTTACATGTTTATTTACTTTTTAGCAGATATTTCGGTATCTATAATTCTAATCTGCATTGGTTTGAAGACGGATATTGATTAATTTTAGTGATAACTGGTTTCATGTAATATTAGGCGGGAAATTAAATCAAAACACCTTTCGACAAACACCATATTATAAATAATACTGACAGTTTAAATTGTTTTACACATTATGGATAAAGGTTCAACATTAAATTGAATAAATATTGAAATACAGTGGAATCGGCTTATATTAAACAACGTGAAGGGATCAGGAATTTGGTTCACTATAAGCGAGTGGACGCTATAACGAAAGAACAGTGCAATTCACTTATAGTGAACTCCTTTCAAATTAACTATAAGTGGATTCCACTGTATTTAGTATATCATGTATTTAGTTGGAACTCAGAGATACGTCTATTATAAGCGAGATTCCACTATATGCGAGTTCACTATAAGTGGATTCCACTGTAGTATGTTATGTATTGAGTTGAGACTCTGTAATACGTTCATAATAAGCGAGTTTCCACTATATGCGAGTTCAATACAAATGGCTTCTACTCTATATATTTAAACGAGGAATGGATACAGACATCCATGCCTGCAGCTCATCGACGTACATACGTGCAAGTCTGAATATATAATTAATTATTATTTATCCAAATACACTTTTAAAATCCTAGATGCCTAGGTTGCAAATAAAACAACAAATTTAAAACAAGTGTGAAAATATTTTCCTCTCTTGACAAAAGCAAAGCAGACTAAGCCGACTATAACTGCATTGATGTTCCTTTTGTTTAGTTTTTAATTTAAGGCTGTCGTTACATTTTAAGAAATCGGTTGAAAATTATTGATCCCGTTTTGACCTTAATAATATAACGTTTTTGGTGCACGATTTCGTAATGAATTGGTATTTTTTTATACATAATGGACAAGTCTTTTTATTTTTTATATATTATTTATAATTTCCCGAAAATTTTAGGTTTTCTCCAAAAAAAGGAAGGGTTGTAACTTAAAAACCGTAGCATATATTAAAAAATTAAACAGACTTGCCCATAGCGTAGAATAAAACGAATTCATTGTCATATTGATAGGAAAAACAGTCAGTTAGTTTTTGTAAAACGGATTAAACCCATTTTGACAAATGAAGATTTTAAATATATTTCTTCAATTTTCACATTGAAGGCGTACATGAGATGCAACCAACCTAACACCTTTCTACCTGTTCCGGGAAGGTTTGAGTGTTTATGAAGTTATGATAATAAAACTTAGATATTCAATGGATTGTATAATATACTTTTGGGTCAGGATTTATAGAATTTGACTAAACGCAGCATGCTATTAACAGAGGATTATCCCAGATTATACGACATAGTAAATGTATAAAAAGCAGAGATGTATTCAGAAATGTATAAATACATTTTGAAAAATAAAAACAACAAAAATATGAATATGATATACATCTTAACAATAACAATACAAATTAACATAAATAAATGTAATATTCAATAAATTATTATTATGTCTTAATTATAAACAAAATGTAAAACTTATCAGTCTACAAATTTACTTGAATACCGCCACTACTAGTAGTTTATGGCCTCTCCTGCTGTGAAGGGTACCCCCTACCTATTAAGGAATCATGTCAAATTCTAATATCTATGGATACACTTATACACTGTTGCATTAATGTAATTTTTAGTAAAACAAGTTTCCCAATATCTCTTCTACCGCAATATTCTTCATTCGATTGTTTCAACAACTTTACTAAATCATTATAGAACAGACATTTTGTTTAACACTATAAAAATAATTGTTTAGTTATTCATTTTAATGAACAATTTATTAATATATATATTATACAGGTGTATTGTTTCAACGGGTCACTACAGGGATTTCGGAAAGTATAAGATATACAAGGCCGGTTAAATTAGACAAAAGTTGCGCATTTATGGACCTATGTTGATGGCGATTTCGTTTTTTCAAACTATTGCATGACTCACTAGGTAATGACAAAAGTATGATTTTTCTCGAAATGTAATTTTCCGTTATGACACACAAAATATAAAAAATATTGAAAAATGTTTCAAATAAATATTTTAGCATACTGTCACGTTATAAATTGTTGGGCGCTAATTTGTCACGTTTGCGCACAAAACCAGAGCGACTCGGTTATAACCATTAATAATACTCGTATATTGAAAAATTGAACCAACGAAAAACAATAATGTGAAATTGAACAAAATGATTATTGACTATTACCAGCAAGGATCTTAATGTTAAAATGGAGGTGAATGAACTTAAAACCTAGTCTCTTAAACTAAACAATACATATGTTAAATCAAACAAATCAAAATGTACGTAATTGTGATGCACAAAATAAATAGGGGGGGGGGGGCAGTTCGTAATACGCCACTCAAGGGCGTGGTACAGGTGAATCTGCCGTTATAAACGAAATTCTACTCAGCTTCCACGGTGAGGAGCAGCTTCCAGTCACGTCGCAGTACGTTAGCACGGTTGCTTAACACACAAAACTCCTCAACTAGGGTTATATCCTGGATTCCCGATAATAACGGCGATACACGACCTCGGAATCCCGGAATACAAAAATATCCGAAACTTGCCCGAAGCGTATTCTGTCGTCGGTAGCCTGACCGCGAGTGACCCTATCAATCACCTACTTAATTTCCAAATATCCAATTAGAAAATCGCGTCTTCCCCGGTCGCTAAGTCGTTATTACTTAATTTAAGTAACATAAAACATGTCACAACCCTTCTATTGCATTACTTTCCGCTAAAGTCAAAAATGCATATTACAATACGTAAGAAACTTTTCGATGAATTCGATGAAATTTTTTTAATAGATATTTCTGGAGATAATGGCTACAATTTGAATTTTTTAAATGGAAACCATAGTTAATTTTTCTTTAGCTAGAAAGCGCTATTTTTTTCTGTTTACAATAATGTATTCGTTTATATAAGTATCTTTTTTGGTTTTTAAAAAAAATTAAAAAGTATGGCAAATAGAATGATGATGAAACAAAAGATTACAGACAAAAATAATTTATGTAGGTATGACTGCATACGACAATATATATATATATATATATATATATATATATATATATATATATATATATATATATATATATATATATATATATATACAGGGTGTCCTATTTAAACGGGCCACTACAGGGATCTCGGAAACTATAAGAAATACAAGGTCGGTAAAATTAGACAAAAGTTGCGCATTTATGGGCCAATGTTAATGGCGATTTCATATTTTGAAAATATTGCATGGCTCACTAGATAATGATAAAAATGTGATTTTTTCGGATATACATTTTCTATTATAACTCGGAAGATACTGAAAATATTGAAAAATGTTTCAAATAAATATTTTAGCATAGATTACAGGCTTTTTAAAGAATTTGATGAAATTGTTTTTTACATTTTTATTTTAGAGATACAGCATGCAAGTTCAATTTTTTAAATAGGAACCATATTTAATTTTAGCTTAGTTAAAAAGAGCTATTTTTCCTCTTTACAATGATGTATTTGTTTATATAAATATCTTTTTTAGTTTCGAAGAAAAACTAAAAAGTATGATAAAAAGAATAATTTTTGTAGTGTGCCATGAAAATTTGATATAAAACAATTGCATCTAAACATGTTTAGTACATGCAAAACAAATAAAATTCAATAACATTTGATAAACGAAACAAAATTCGTTATGTAAACTGAAAACTGTTACATAGATTTTCGTATGAAGCCATACCTACATAAATTATTTTTTGTCTATAATCTTTTGTTTTCTAAATATTATTGAATTTCAATTGTTTTGCATATACATAATACATTTAGATGCAATTGTTTTATACCAAATTTTCATGGCACACTTCGAAGATCATTCTTTTTATCATACATTTTAGTTTTTCTTCGAAACTAAAAAAAGATATTTATATAAACAAATACATTATTGTAAACAGAGAAAATAGCGCTTTCTAGCCAGTGAAAAATTAACTACCTATAGTTTCCATTTAAAAAATTCAACTTGCATGCTGTATCTCCAGAAATATCTATTAAAAAAAATTTTCATTGAATTCATCTAAAATTTTCTTATGTATGCTAAAATATTTATTTGAAACTTTTTTCAATATTTTTTATACTTTGTGAGATATAACGGAAAATTAAATTTCGAGAAAATCACAATTTTATCATTATCTAGTGAGCCATGCAATATTTTGAAAAAACTAAATCGCCATTATCATCGGCCCATAAACGCGCAACTTTTGTCTCATTTAACCGACCTTGTATATCTTATATTTTTCGAGATCCCTGTAGTGGCCCGTTTAAATAGGACACCCTGTATATATATATATATATATATATATATATATATATATATATATATATATATATAGATATATATATATATATATATATATATATATATATATATATATATATATATGATAAAAAGAATGATTTTTGCGTGCCATGAAAATGTACATGTTTAGTACATGCAAAACAAATGAAATTCAATAACATTTGATAAACGAAACAAAATTCGTTGTGTAAACTGAAAACGATTAGACAGATTTTCGTATGAAGTCATACCTACATAAATTATTTTTTGTCTCTAATCTTTTGTTTCATCATCATTCTATTTGCCATACTTTTTAATTTTTTTTAAAAACCAAAAAAGATACTTATATAAACGAATACATTATTGTAAACAGAAAAATAGCGCTTTCTAGCTAAAGAAAAATTAACTATGGTTTCCATTTAAAAAATTCAAATTGTAGCCATTATCTCCAGAAATATCTATTAAAAAAATTTCATCGAATTCATCGAAAAGTTTCTTACGTATTGTAATATGCATTTTTGACTTTAGCGGAAAGTAATGCAATAGAAGGGTTGTGACATGTTTTATGTTACTTAAATTAAGTAATAACGACTTAGCGACCGGGGAAGACGCGATTTTCTAATTGGATATTTGGAAATTAAGTAGGTGATTGATAGGGTCACTCGCGGTCAGGCTACCGACGACAGAATACGCTTCGGGCAAGTTTCGGATATTTTTGTATTCCGGGATTCCGAGGTCGTGTATCGCCGTTATTATCGGGAATCCAGGATATAACCCTAGTTGAGGAGTTTTGTGTGTTAAGCAACCGTGCTAACGTACTGCGACGTGACTGGAAGCTGCTCCTCACCGTGGAAGCTGAGTAGAATTTCGTTTATAACGGCAGATTCACCTGTACCACGCCCTTGAGTGGCGTATTACGAACTGCCCCCCCCCCCTATTTATTTTGTGCATCACAATTACGTACATTTTGATTTGTTTGATTTAACATATGTATTGTTTAGTTTAAGAGACTAGGTTTTAAGTTCATTCACCTCCATTTTAACATTAAGATCCTTGATGGTAATAGTCAATAATCATTTTGTTCAATTTCACATTATTGTTTTTCGTTGGTTCAATTTTTCAATATACGAGTATATAACAAATATGATGAATTTTTTTACTTTATTATTTTGGAGATATAGCATGTAAGTTCAATTTTTTTAAATAGGAACTATAAAATATTTATAGTTATTTATTGTAGTTGATACATATAAGCATGGTTCATATTTAATGTTAATTTGCCATTTACTATTTTACACCATGTAATTTTCTTTTGTAGAATAGAATTTGCAATAGTTGAATTTGTTATGGAATATGTACACTTTATCTCAATTATTGCATTTTCCTCGACAATGTAGAAGAATTCGTAGCTAATTAGGAAAATTGATATTTTCTGTCTCTTGTTCGATAATCCGGATCAACTAGTGCAATTATTAGTTTGGATTAAAGAGGTCATGCTGTATTTATTTTCAATCATTTCCAATATTTGGCGAAAATATAATCTTATATTTCCAAATATTAGTACATTATACACCAAGGGAGAGAAATCTCTTATTTTTCCTGAGGTGTAGTTTGAAGCCCGAGGGCGCAGCCAGAGGGCTACAAATACATCGAGGGAAAAATGGTGGTCTCTCCCGAGGTGTATATACTATTTTTTCCACGTTCGGGAGTAGAAACACTTAATTTCATAAATAATGAATTATAATAAATCGGAACGAAATTGCAATATTTAGAAGCCTTTGGAAATGTTTCCATGCAACGCGTACCATGACAACACACATTTATTTACAAAAACCTTTGTTATAATAAAAACTCTCTTCAGAAAAGTATTTTCGTCCCTAGGGAGTAAATGTTTCATTTCTGTTCCGCGTTTGACGCCATAGAAACCGACTTCTACTCCCGGACGTGTAAAAATAATTTTATGAATATGACGCAGAAAGATAATTAGTACGAATTCCAATAATTTTGTAAATATTCTAAAAATCGTGTTCATTTGTTAAATACATTTTACTAATGTAATTTATATAAGAACCTTTAGAAAAGTGTGTACCGAATAGTCAGGCAACATTGCAGAGATAATTATTCTTTCCACGTATTGTCAGAATATTTTTATGGACCTATGTTATAAACAGGCATGTTTAAATGATTTATGATGGGGTAAGGGTCTACTCGGAATTGAAAAAAGTGTTACTTGGATTGCTTCCATTAGAAATTTAGGCGTTTTAAAATATTTCAGATACGAAATAAAATTTGTTCCATTTCCTGCGTATGCATGAAAATTTTGAATATAATTCAGTGGAAAATAAAAGAGAAAAAAACTGGAAAATATTTTTTTCCCAAGTACTAAAGAAAATTTTGAAAAATTAAAAGTACTACTGAACCATACCACGTATCTGCAGAAATCATACAATTGGTAGGTTAGTCCGGGAGATCTGAATGGAACAAAAAATCTCGTACGAGCAAGGGAACGACATACATACGGACATATGTTGTAGTAGTCATTTCGTGACCCAGGGGTTCTGTCCGGGATTTCTGTGCAAATATACTACAGACATCGAATCAAACACTATAGCACTTCGACAGAAGGTCGATGAGCTAAACATATGGAATGAAAAATTTGAATTAAAAAAAATTAATGTTGTTTAAATGTTTTAATTTTAGTAATTTATTTTTGTTAAAGTGTATTTAATATTTGGGATGAAAATTACACAGTGATATCGAAACATGTACCCATAGCTTTATACTAAATACAGTGGAATATACGAAGTAATTGAAATAATTATTTTATTTTTTGCAAATAAATGTTAAATATACACAGTTTACATGCCTACTTAGGCAAATCCGTTTGTAACTTTAGTATTTATCCAAGAAATTTACTGGATGGAAGATGAAAAATTATGGTTGCATGTTTGTGTATACATTTTAATATATCATATACAGAGCGATCGAGATATACTGTCCGTCACGTGACTTGAAAATTCCCGTAATATGATCAAAACTATCTTCCACCGAAGTAAAATTATTATTTGTTGCTTACGTGACCGCCATTTCAATAAACACTTTTGTTTCTGAATCACTGACAGCTTGCGTTTTCATTTTATTGACAAATATTTTGAAGATAATTAAGTAATTTTGAAATTAGACTGCATCAAATAAATGTATTGCGCATGAAGCAAGGTATTTTGAACATTTATTATTAATAATTTTATTTTTAAATGTTGTTTTTTAATTATTTATTTAAAAAAAAATTAATTGTACGCCAATGTGATATGTCAATCGTAGTCAGTATGACAACGATGCGGCAAACAAAAAATCAGAACGAGGCGGCACGGACAGTTAATCTCGATCGCTCTGTATAATCTGTGTTAATAAATATAAAATTTCACTTGCAATTAAAGTTACGTACGTCCATGGATAAAGATCGTTTATTTGCGAGCCAGTTACATACACATGTACGTTCAGTGCATACATACACACGCACACCGCGATCCAATTCGGTTAAATAAACTCATAAATTACGGATGCAATTACCTCCTTCCAGATACGGAAATGTATTTTTAGTTACAGTAAATAAGCGCAGCAACCATGAATCGAACATATTCGTACACAATTTCCGATCACATTTGAATAACTTTTGTTTTCATATTTTTTTCAGTGAAAATCAATATACAATTTGTACGACTTGTTTTTTCATAGAAGTCTTTTGTTTTCCAAGGATAGTGAATAGCGTTGACGTTTGCCGAAATGATTGTGTTTTATTTACTTAGTTCCAAAGCTTTTATTTACAGTTTGACAAAGTGACTTGTTTGTTAAAATATACCCCCCTAATGAAATTATTATATATAGAATAGCCTTTGTCTGTCCGTCACGCATGAAGTTTGCTGCAATTGCGTAACCTAGGCAACATTAATGACAGCGCATGAAATGACAGCCCTCCTTAGTAACATAAAAATAAACAATAATAACATTTTGACATCCCACCGATGCGCAAAAGTATTATTTGTGAATGTATATTTAAAATATCTAAAATAAGTTATTTGTACTTCTACGAAGTCTATTAAAGCTTCCGTATAGAGGAATATTTTTTTTTAAATCCCCGACAATAGTAATTTTTTTTTTTGCAGTATAAGATGCGACTGCAATAAAGACAGTTAGATGGAGAAAGACACAAAAGATGGATAAACAGACAAAAACAAGATATTTTACAGAGTTTGAGACTAGGAGACGCAAAGGTACATGCAATGCAGAAACAGAAATTTTCAAAAATAGTTTTTTTATAGAAATTACGAATGTGGGCACATGGTGCTCACGGGTAGAACCTAGTATACAATAAAAATCAGTAATTCCACACGTTGCGAATTTATAACTGCGTCGTTTTACGCATCCGTGTGAGAATATTGTTAACAACATTCATTATATGGAAATTTAATCTGTAAAACCAGAAGTCACGTAAATATTCATTAAAAAATAAAGCGCAGCACGCGCCTTCTTTATGAATAATTTCAAAGTTCTAATGCAAAATACACCCTCAGTTATCTGTTAAAATATCAGTTAATTATTGTATCATGTTATTGTGTCCTAAAATATATGCAACATATATGTAAATTTACACTAATTTCATACATGAATACATACATACATGACGGTATGCTCCTTTAGATATTTCAGTATTATTTAATTGTATAAATTAAAAATTTCTTTTATTTTATTCTCTAAAATATTTATCATAAATTTAAATACATTATCGAAAATTATTCGTCTGAATATTATTAATTAAAATTTTTTGGATGGTCAATTTTCGTGACCAGCCCTATAGCCCTGTAAAAAATGATGTATGTCTAAATCTGCAGGTTTAATTAAATTTTTAACCGTCAGGCGGCTAAAAATGATGGCGGATGCTGTAATTTTCCAGTTTAATATGGCAGTGGTACTTTGTAGTTTGATTTTTGAAACATTATGCTTCTATACAAAAATAATTCTATCAAATGGCTTAAATATACAGTAGCGATTAAACCATGCAATAACTACATCGCTATTAAGTTTATATTTTGGTTCTAAATATATAAAAATTTAACAAGCAGTCTCGATAATAAGTTTCGGAAGGACTGTGAAAATATTTTACGAACTTTTCCTTTGGAGAAAGTTGTTTAATGAACCCGTAGCGTTACATTACTATGGTGAAAATTTATATAGGTTCTTGGTAGCATGTTTAAGTGGAATAATTATATTATAATTGCTTCCAAGCTCGATAGACACTTTTAAACATATGTATTTACTTTTCTAGTATTGTATATGTACAGTGTATATTTAAAATATCCAGTGATGTAGTTACATACGGAGAACTTCATAAGATATTGCTATATCCAAGATCAAATACTGTTTCTTGTTTTGTAGTATTTTCTCTAAGTAACCTCTTGACAATAATGCTTTTCGATAAAATAAAAATAAAATAGAAAAACTCCAGTTTCGAAATGCTTCCTTGCTATTTCAAATTGCATTTTTATATCTAGTGAATAGGAAACATAAATAGTAGAGATGTACCGGCTGTCGACTATTAGTCGGCTAAGCCGACTGTTCGGTCACTTTTCTAGACAACGATTAATCAGCGACTAGTTGACAAAAAGACCGATTAATCGGCTTTACATTTTGATAAACTATAATAGCAATAAGGTATAGGAATAAAATTAAAAAAAAATATTGATAAAATAACTAAAAATATTTAAAATAAAATATTTATTTACTTATTAATCGTATGTGGTATACATACAAGTGATTTTCTTCGAGACATAACAATCACAATCCATACCTTATTTACGGAGATAGAATATACCCAAATGACGGAATAAACAGATATTTTCTGACAGGTAACTTGTCCATATGGCACATGACGCACTTGAAACAAGCAAACATCTACATTGTATACCAATGATTATCAATTTAGAACTTTACCGCGACTTTTAGTGATGTTTGAAATTAGTCGGCCGAAACCGACTAATCGACTTTTAAAATGCCCGAATAGTCAGTAGTCGGTTAGTCGGCCAATACCGTAGTCGGTACATCTCTAATAAATAGTCAAGGTATTATAAGGTTTCACATAACTGTATGAGGTACGATAAAAGTTCAGAAGTAAAAATTGCTGATAAATTTGTTTTGTTTACATGATATATTATTTAACATATGTTGTACGTATGTTAGTTAAAATAATATGGGACGGTGTACTATATTATTCATCATATTGTAAATAATACGTAGATTGGACGAATATGAGTTTTGCTCAATCATTTCCATAAAGCTAGTGAAATGTAACAACATAAAATTTCACTACATGTACAAATGTGTATTAAACTTTATTCATATTGTGTGCAAAATTAAGTGAGCGTAGTTTATTTCCATGAACAAAGAAAAGTTTGTGAAATGTCAAACTGCAGAGGTTTATGTTTGCCCTTTAATCTGTCGTAAAATAAAAGTTTTGTATATAAGCAAAGAATGGCAACTTTACATTTAAGACTTTTTTTTCAAAAAATTTCTGTTTGTTGGTGAAGCGAATTGGTGCAAATTTTTGTTGTCTAATTCGCAGCTAGTTCAAGATAAATATTTAAATCTGGTGAACGAGGTGCCCATTTTGCAAAAATTCAAAGGAAATCTAAATAATTGCACTAATAAATATCATATCGTCATTTATTTCTTAGAATACCAGACTGCTAGATTACATTTTTTTATGAAATGCAGTGCGCGGTCACTCCTATTTAATTTTTTTTGTGTCTAAACCTTAACAGATATCAGTACAGATAACAATAACAAAAAAATTACTATTGAATGTCTTTTCCGGGAAATATTTTTTTGAAAGTTATTGGCCTGAACATTAAAAAGTTTTTGACTGGTTTATGCCGGGTTACCTTTGTTTCGTACACTAATGGTCCACTGATAATAACTAATATCACCTTAAAAGATGACCTACATCTGTAAGAAGTATATTACCGAATATTATCCAAATCGACCCAAGCGTTCTGTCGTTATGGATAAAATAACTTTTTCTTGAAATAACTTTGAAGCAGAATACTAGCTAAACGAAACGTAATTGCATATAGGTAAGTTTTGTTAAATCGTCTTATTTTCGAACCAGGAATCTGTGGTTAAGTGATATCCACACATTTTAGGGACACCCTGTATATACCAGATGTATGCATAAGTTTTTCCCGGTTTTTTTGGTTAAAAAAATACGTAATTTTCGAGGGACATTAATTTTTTTTTTAATTAAAATATTGGCCATCATCTTCTACACATTTCGCCCATCTTGCAGGTAATTTATGAATACCATGCCAGAAAAACTGCTTGTCTTTTGCGGCAAAATCTTCGTCGAGCCATTTTACAACTTCCTCGAAATCGCTGAAGTGCTGCTCTGCGAGTGCGTGCCCCATTGATGCGAAGTGGTGATAGTCAGATGGCGCCAAGTCTGGGAAGTACGGCGGGTGCGGAAGGATGTCTCATCCAACCGATTTCAAGGTGTTTTTCACTGGTTTTGCTGTGTGAGACGGCACGTTGTCGTGTAACAAAATCACTTTGCCATGTCTTCTGGCCCATTCCGGTCGTCTTTCGATTAATGCCTGGTTTAAATTAATCATTTGTTTGCGATAACGTTGTGTATTAACGGTTTCGCCGGGCTTCAAGAGTTCATAACATCAATTCCGCTCTGGTCCCACCAGACACAGAGCATGGTCTTCTTGCCGAAGCGATTTGGCCTTGGTGTTGAAGGACCGACTTCGTCACGTGAAAATCACGATTTTTTTCGCTTCGGGTTTTCAAAATAGATCTATTTTTCGTCACCCGCCACAATTCGATGACTTTCAACAGCCTTTTTCTTTTGATTAAATAAGCAATGCGTGCCGGAAATGTTCTTTTTCAGGCACAAAACTCGACATGATCACTGAACGATAAAACAAGACGCTAGTTTTTGGCGGACTCAACTTCTGAGTGTTTGTAGTTAAATGTCAGACGAACAAAGTGACGTATGTGTCAAATTAATACGCAGCCTACTTTTCGCTGGCGCCAGCTCTTAGTTAAACCGGCAAAAACTTATACATACACCCATGTATATATAAAAAATTGTATATATATATATATTTAAACTAAATTTAAATACCTTCACCCCATTGGTTAACATGCGTAACACTGCTACGCAGAGCAGTATTAGTTTTTCGTCAGTGCATTCCTGCTGAAATAGTATGCCATTAATTTGAATTTGTCCGTGGCGAACTTGCTCATATATCATTTAACTGCTAGTAGACCAGTCGCCTGCAAGTTAAGTTAAATACCGTGCGCGTCCTCAACTAATGGAACAATGCCCGGTGGGGTAGTGTGCTTCAAATTAAAATTATTTACTACGGAAGCGGTAGGATTGAAATTTTTACCCACATACTATTTTATGAAACTACTAAATGAAGGCCATTATGGAATTGCGGTACTTTTAGCTTCTACAGGAATCTAGTGTATCATGTCTAAATTAAAGTATATGATCATAATAAAACAATGTTGAAATTTGTACCAAATCATTTTTAAGTTATATGTAACAATTCTTTCACAAATATATGCTTATGGTGAAAAAGAAAAGAAAACACCATTGCTCTATTTCAATAAAGTTTATATTTGGTGACACGGTAGACAATATAGGATGGTTATCGATATTACGAGCGCGTCGTTATCTATTATTGGCGTTGTAAATTGTTTATTTTCCTCTTTCCCACATGATTTCACCACATATTTGCTGGGGGAACTATCACTACAGCGAATGTTACGAAGGGTGTGTGTTTGCTGGATCTGTTATTGATTAATTCACTGTAAATTAAATGTTACGAACGACTAGTTTTTCAAAGAGAAAATACGAATATTCAATAACAATTATTGTTCCAACGATCTAATTAGTAATTACAAACTCAATGAACGTTCGTTTGCATTTAGATTGCCTGATTTTATTATACACATGCCAATTTAAAACTTAATTATATTCAGAAATCAAAGAAGAAAAATTGTTTTGCAGGAACGCAATTGGTTGAGCACTTTAAAAAACGATTCATTAATTGTATTGTAAATAGTTGAAATTGTTTCGTCAGTAATTGGTGAATATGTAGATTCTTAGTTCCCTGTATGGGTAGGAATAATTGACGAATAAAAGGTTCGTTCAAGATGTCCGCAGAACTTGAAGGTTAGACAGAACAATAGAAAAGCATCTCAAGAATTTTTTGATGTTTTTATTATTCAAATGTCAACGTTTCCGGAGAATTGAACTCCATTAGTTTAAAAGAACAAAATTAACAATTGAAATATTCTTTAAATATTCTGAAATTCATAGCACATTAATTATCTACATATAGTTGTATATTAAATATATAATACACAGCGATCAAAATTAACTGTAGCTCACGTGACCAAACAAAGTTCGCATTGTAATCAAAACTACCTGCCACGGAATAAAAATAAGATCAATATTTAGAAATTTTTGACGTTTACCGACCGAGCATTCAGTTGTCATTCAGTAGCGCCGTGTCTATTTTGCCGTTATTTCTTTGTGATTGTATTTTACTTTTTTCATATTTTCTTGTATAATCAGTCTTTTTTAAGACTAATATCTTTATCTGTGTTTAATAATAACGTAAGTACCTATATAATTAAGTATATTTTCTTGTATTTCTAAATAACAGTTTTATGAATATTTTAGGTTACAATGTTTGGTGAAGAGCACGATAAGTTTATTTTAGAAGCTTATTTTCGTTCTGGCGTTCGAAATTAAAACGAATGGAAGTATTCTATTCAATGTTGCCATGAACAATTTATACAGAACTACCCTACAGTACTACTTCTTGGGTGACTTGGAAATGTACTGATCTCATAAATAATGTTATAATGTAACGTAAATATTCTAAATACATAAAAATAAAAAATATTTTCCTTTCATGGTATAAAATTATTTCCAACTTTAACTGATCTAAATTATTTTTATTATAAAAGTATTATATGTCACAGGCCGGTATAAAGCAAGGTCGTAGGCACGCCTATGTATTGTGTTTGTTTCAAATCGGTACTATGGTCACTATAGTTACTACTATAGTGAAGCGGCAACTTGACAATTGCAATAGAGCGGCACGCTTCAGTCATTGTTGCTCTCTCCGTATAATATTCCTACTACCTAAATTCAGTTGGCCAACTTTAAAATATCTAAAAATATGAAATAGATTCTTCTTTAACTTTGTAGTAATTCATTGTTTTATAATAAATTAATAAAAATTACATTGTTTTACTACTTTTATATTTTTTAAATGTTCTACATGTTTCGACATAATATGTCATCATCGGGAACAAAAATTACAAATTCAAAATACATAACAACCAGAAACAAAAACAAAAACAAATAAAAATTATTATTTAAACGAAAACCAAAGGCAACTAAATTTAATTTAAACATTTAAAAAGAATTGAATAATTTAAATCAATTTGTTCATTTATCAAATTTCAATTTGATAAATGAACAAATTGATTTAAATTATTCAATTCTTTTTAAATGTTTAAATTAAATTTAGTTGCCTTTGGTTTTCGTTTAAATAATAATTTTTATTTGTTTTTGTTTTTGTTTCTGGTTGTTATGTATTTTGAATTTGTAATTTTTGTTCCCGATGATGACATATTATGTCGAAACATGTAGAACATTTAAAAAATATAAAAGTAGTAAAACAATGTAATTTTTATTAATTTATTTTAAAATATCTATTACGCTATTCTGGTCAATGTTTCAGTTACAATTTCAACAGATATTAATACGACTTGAAACTTCGTGAACATTTAATTCATAGTGTTTTAAGAGAATGTGCATACAAAAAAGTTTTTAAGTTCATTAAAAAAGTTCTTGCAAAATTTATTTTTATAAAATATTATTTGCACTTATTTCTCTACGTAAAACCGCAAGTTAATTATAATCACAGGTTATGCGATGTATTTATACTGTGATTGGGCGTATGTCGATTCGGGCAGCGTATTCTTGAAATTAAATTAATTCTTATTGAAATATTTATGTGGGATAACGTAAACTAATTACTGGATGTTATTTTAGTCCACAATTTGTTCTTGTGACATAAAAAAAATCACATCAAATATGTCAGTGCCCTGGGGTAGCACAATTATTAAGTTATCAACTCACACCAGGACGGCATCTAGAGTTTTTTGTGGGATATGAATTTTATCTAATTGTAAGACAATATTTTAGGCAAGAATTAGTATAAATGAATATAAAATACAAATAATTTTTCTTACCAATAGTAAATTTTTGTGAAAAGTTATAATATTCTGATACAGAAACTTTGTATAATTACAGCAAAAAATGTGGATTATAATATATTCATTTACAACGTGTTTTGTAGTTTTGTTTCCATGCACATGTTGAAGGTTTTTTATTCTTAATAAAATATTTTAAAATTTGATGAGGACCACATTCCATGGTCGAAACGTCATGAAATTTTGTTATTGTTATTGACTTACAATAAATATTACAATTGGAGTTCTGCACATCTTTACTCGTCAGGCTCTCGATTCCAAATCCTGTACTGGAGTTTACCACAACATGTATAATTTTAAATTAAATTATCGAAAATTAATTAAATTTTGTAGCTATTAATGGTGTGTAAAAAACGGCTTTTTTGTAAAAAATAAACAAATCTGATATTTAAAATTTAAATAAGACTTTTCAATTTAAATCTTATTACATAACCTAATTCGTTAATTGAGTAATTTCAGTAGTTTGGCAGTAAAAATAAAAATTATAGTCCAATCGTTCCTTAATTTAAAAGAGAATGGAAAATATAATTTTCTGTAGAAAAACATATTTGTTATTAAAAATTTTTGTTTCCTTATCTGTTAACCACTCTTAATAATAACAGCTAAGCATCACTACACAGAATTTAATTTGTTTATTAAATTTGCATTGAATTAATTTGAATGAACGAAATTTTATGAAATGAAAAATACTGTAATCCCAATAACAGATTTTCATTTAAAAAATCATGTGATTTTAATCGCGATTTAAATCACATTAAACACACTTTGATACATTATAATAATTTATTTTAAAAAGAATGTACTACTTAAATATAAATATCCGCGAAAAATCATTGTTTTCCATTTAATATGTGCAATATCTTGTGATATTTTTTTTCCAATATCGTAAATTATTTTATGCTAAATTATTGTTATCGTCTTTACCACGCACGAATATTCAAACACGACTTTGTAATATTTTTCTGTTATTGGTAGAAAGATAAACAATTTACATGTTGACAATAAATTTTCTTACAAGCACCTGCATGAAATTATCTATATGTATAATAAAATAACAACAAAAAAATTATTATTTTAACATTTTAATCTACATTTACAACTAATGTTAGAGCAAATAATTAAACTAGTTTTAAGATTTTGTTGCAGTAACATTATCTTATGAAACAAACTATATACCAAATTATACATAACGCTAATATTATAATTCTGTACGTATCCCCAAACCTAACACAAAATTTGATCGACTTTGATTGATTAGAGATAAGTTAAGGCTATGATGGTAAATTGAATCTAGCAAACAAACCCTTTACATAGAAATATACGTGCACATATCGTGAAGGGCGGCTTCAAGGAGTGAGGGACGTTGGTGCTAAATAAGGTAATTCCCCCCCCCCCCAAGATATTCAGACCGTATCTAAAATCTACCTGTACCTAATTACTATGTGTAGTACCAGTACTAGATCAAGTTGATTTTCATATTTCAGACATGTTGCTTCCTTTTCGCTACAATTTCATTTTTAAGCTACTCTCTTGCTAGCCAAATATAAAATATGTATATGTACATACATATTACCCATCCTAACAGTCGGAATTCGCTTTTTGAATGTAGCTCTAAGGGCAGTCAATAATAATAATAATATTAATAGCACGATGCGACAGATCTAATAGCTTAAGCGAGCAGCTGCACTGACATAACTCTACAAGGCGCTGGAGAATAAATCTATAATTATTACAAGGGCCAACATAAAAACAATGGGCTATATTAACAAATAGATGAAATAATAAAAACAATGCTTTGTTATACAAAATATGTCAACGAAAGCATAGATTTATAACTTTGGGTTGGAATAAAAGACTTCTTTAAATTAATATTAATTTTACATTACTGTTCGGCCAAACATGTGGCTTTCATATTTTAACTCGAATTCGTAAAGAAGTCTTTTACTCCAATCCTAAGGATCACCTATTGGTACATCGTGTTAATACATCTATTTGACTTAATAATCGCTTACAATATAGATTAATAACGTAAAAAACGAAATCAGAAGAGACTATATGTGCTGAAATATTCATAATTTGTTTTCAAGCATGCGTATTTAAAATTCTCCAAATTGATATGATATTGAAACATGGCACGTGTATTCTTTTTAATAACACAAATACCAGAATTTGGAGCAAAACATGGAAAAATCTTATATTTATATATAAAATTCTACGTCGCCAACATTGAAAAAGAAGTAAATAAATGAAATTAACAACAATGATATTTACGAAATTCATTAGGCCTTTAGAAGGTACGGAAATGTACGTCAGTGGGGCAGATATTACTTGTTCCAGTAAAACTTATCGCATACGAGGTCTGTACCATAAATAATAGTACTGATTTAATTTTTTAATTTTTCTGTAAGAGTTACCTAATATTACAAGCTATCCCCTTCAAAGTATGACTCTTGAGAAGTGACATAGTGATTTTGGCCTTTTTTCAACTGATCATAACAGGACTGGAAGTGATTTTCTATAAGGGTGTTTAGGACATCGGTTACACTTTTTTTGATGTCCACAGTCACACTTTTTGCTTTCAACTTGGGAACTAGTTTGAAGTCACGGAGCTAGGGTAGGAGCGTTGTGGGAGTGTGAGGATATTTTTTTTGCCAAAACAAGATAGCTTGTAATGTTCGGTAACTGTCACAGAAAAATTAAAAAAAGAAATCATTATTATTACTTTTGAGACAGACCACGTATAATGGAATTTGGAATACTTGGGATAATAAAACATAAAATCTTTATTGT
Source organism: Carabus problematicus (assembly GCA_963422195.1). Lineage (NCBI taxonomy): Eukaryota > Metazoa > Arthropoda > Insecta > Coleoptera > Carabidae > Carabus > Carabus problematicus. The sequence goes on along the minus strand of OY728582.1, from coordinate 9,050,362 downwards.
CCCCTATATTTCTCTCATAGCTATTCGTGCATTTATTGTGATGCACTGCTGAGGTTATATTTATTCATAAATATAATTTATTTTAACATTATAAGCAATTTGTGCTTTCAAAGTTAGTGTAATGTGAAAATATATGACGAAAATTGTAAAAGTCGTGCCATATCTCTACAGATGGTTGAACAAAAAAAAGTGAATTAACCAAAAATGTATAGAATATGTTCCGAAGAATGAAAGTTGATTAATGTGATTTCAAATTTATGATTAATGATGCAACTTATGGACTTTGTTTGAAAAACAAACGAAATAGATCAATACGTCAAAAAATAATCGAGATTTTACTTTCCTATACATAGTATAAAGGAAGTATAGGATTCAAGGAAAATTTCGATTGCGAGATTTTGATGGAAATACATGTTTTGAAATTCCCTGAATACGTTTTGACTATTTTCGCAATGATGTCTGCGTGTATGGATGTGTGTCTGTATGTTCATTATCTTCAAAACGAGCAAAGACAGGACAATGAAGCTTCGTATTTAAAAGTTTATTGATTATATGAACAGCTGATTAGATTTCTAGCATAATCGCACAACCGGAAGACAAAGTTTACTGAACATCAAAATCGAACATTGCGAATTATTAACGGATGCTTACCACTTTTGCACTTCAGATGCTGTAAAATTCTTAACATAAGTCCAAACACCACCAAATTTTTCATGTTAATTCCTTTTTTATTGTAGAATAAACTCCAATACACGTAAAAACTCGATAATATTAAATAAAAGAGAAATACTAAACAAACCGATTCAGTACAGTTTTGCTCGTAACAAAATATATGTTTTTTAGCCAAATAACCTTTCATTTGTTCGATGTTGAGTATAACGAGCAAAACTGTACCGAATGAGTTTGTTAGCAAATATTTGTTCTCCAATGTAATCCCCTTTATATTTATATACTAGCTGTTACCCGCGGCTTCGCACGCGTTGAATTTTAATTTTGATTTAATTGTTTTTAATACAAACATGAATTTGTTTTAGCTCAGCGACCTCCTATCGAAGAGCTATATGTTCGGTACGATGTCTGTACCAATTTGGAATTTTTTGCCCAGAAATCCAGGACAGACTCTCTGGTTCTCGAAATGACTATTACAATTTATTTCCGTATGTACCAGTATATCATTCGTCCGCTCGCCCGTTCATACGTTTTTCGTTCTACTAACTCCTTCCAGACTATCTAACCGATCTTGATGATTTTTTTATGTAAATACGTATTATGGTCTAGTTGTGCATGTAATTTTTTGTGTTTCAAAATTTCCTTTAATATTTGAGAAAAAAATATTTTCCAAATTTTGCCGGTTTTTTTTTGTTCCTTTATTTTCCATTCAATTGTATTCAAAATTTTCGTGCAGATGCAGGAAATGGAACAATATTTTCCATTGTTCCTAGATGTTGACTGCCATACATAATGTAAGATAATGCCCGAATTGAACATGCTCCATCACCTACAATTGCTTGATTTATGGTGGTGCTCTGCTATAGGCCTGAGCCTCTTCAGAGTGTATGCGCCAGTGTAGTGCAGTGTACCTATCAGTGTACCAATCCTATGTATAGTATTGTGTCGTTTGTATGCCTTTTGTGGCTGCCATTGGCCCCTCTTGTCACATGACGTACACCAGAGGTGACATTAGTTCGATTTAGGGCCTAGCGTATTTTAAGTACTAGTGTACCTAGGCAGGGGAAACCGGAATACCCGGAGAAAACCTGCCGCTCACTCAGCGCGAGCCCTACCGGCGGGGCGGTTCCGCTTGGACGGTCGCCCATCCAAGTTCACACCGCGCAGTGTGTCGCTTAACTCACATTATCTTGCGACAAGCGAATTACCGGTCCACCGGTCACCTACAATTGGTACGACTTTGTGTGATGCCATCACATCATTTACATTTAAAATTCCAATTTGCATTGTAATTTTCTTTCTGCAGAAGAACAAAAACAAATAAAGCTGTCAGTATAGTACTTTTTTGTGAATATATTATTCAATTTATATACCTACAAATTATTAAATAATAAAAAGGAGCAAGAGCAGACTAACGCAGCCACGAAATTGTAATCAGAAAATCTTAAAAAATCATATGTGGTTAATATACTCTTTTACTCAATTAAAATTAACACCTATCTGATATTGTTTATATTCTTATTTTGTTTTTCACTATTTTATTTCCATAGCATTTACGTAAATCTGTACTATTTTAGTTTTGTAGTGTGCTTTGCACATGCAAACAGATGAAGTTAACGTAAATTGGAAAAAAGAATTACATTATATTTTCAGTTCTGTAGTTGTCTTTGCACATACCAACAAAAGATTAATGTACTGTTATTTTTGTACATACGTCAAATTTATTTTGAATGTTCGGTGTTTGAGATCGAACAATAAAAAAATTAATAAATCCCTTTTTTACACTCCTTTAATTTTATTTCCTGAATATAGTAAACATATTTTTCTTTATTTTCAAAAGAGAATCTGCATGCCAAAATTTGTCTTACATCGTTGGTATTCTAAAAAAATTATCCCCACATTTTAAGTTAGATTTTCAGAATATTATAAAATACGTGTTTCATTATTTTTAAGGAACATTCTAAATATCAATTTTTAAGTCTATAAAATCTTTGGCATTTGAGAAATTAGTATCCTAGCAAATGTTCTTCGCACATCAATTCATCCTTATGTTTTTTTCAAAAAATGGTGAAATACGGGTTTCTTAATTTTTTAAAAGAGTCTAAATATCATTTTTCACGTTTTTAATATCTTCCGTTTTCGAGATATAGGTATCTTTAAAATAACCGCCCTGGTAAAACACGTGTTTCTTTATTTTTAAAGAAGGGTCTAAGTACCAATTTTTACGTTTTTAATTTCTTCCGTTTTCGAGATATACGCATCCTCATAAAATAACTCATTCCCCCTTTTCGCCCCTTGGGGAGCGAATTTCCAAAAATCCTTCCTTGCGAGTGTCTACGTTATAAAAATAATGTACTTGTAAAATTGCATGTTTCTAGATTGAGTAGTTTGAGCTGGGCGTTGATGATAGATATTCGACTAATAAAGACTTCAAATGGGCGAATTTGTTTAATTACGCACGTTTCTATTAAATCCAAATCGTGTATTACATACTTTTAAAACGCGCTTCGATGCCATGATAAATAATCTCGCTTTACATTGACTAATAAGCGCGACTTAAAGCATATAACATGAAGCAGCAAACTTATAAGAGATAAAATGTATATGTATATATTCGTTTTACAAATAGGGACAGTTAAAAATTCAATACGAAAACGCAGTTTGAAGTAAGGGCGTGTTTTTGTGTGAGTGAGTGTTGCTATCAACCAGTTATTTTTCTCATATCATACATTTTTGCACCAAAAAGTCTACCATCTCTTCGAACAAATCACAACAGCACTCTGTTTTTATGTGTGCTTGATTTTTCGCTCTCACTATCAATTTTTTCACTTTACCTTGAAACGCAACAACAAATCGTGACGAGCAAAAAGGGATTCCCCGAATAAAATAAAACGAAAACAAAAAGAACCAGGCACACACAAAAAGTTTCCTCCACAAACAAAGATTTTCCTTAAAACTTCCACTTATTGAATGCCCGTGCCAATTATTATATTAGAGCTATGGAGGAATTCGAATTATAAAAGTTCGAGTTAGAGAAGAAAAATTGCATGTAATTTGCTTTCTAAACGCTGTGGCCACTCGAATCATTTCGACTTATAGAAATTTCGAGTTATAGTAATAATCTAAATACATATATGTCTATGTGGGTCCATATTGGGGTGGTAACACAATATGTAATATCTTTGTTAGTAATTGTATAACCTTACTATATACTATTATCATTCAAGAATATTCCTTCGCATCACTTCTGCACGTTTAGTGTTCACGCTTTAATTTGTATATGCGCTGCAGCAATATATTAAAAAAAGGATATTCGAGGTATGATCAAAAAGTTCATGCAAAACTTTAATTTCCAAAACAATATTGATTTATTTATTAGTTAATTTTTATATTGTCTTCTTCAAAGCCGTCCTCACTGGATATAATTCACTTATATTAGCGTTTATTCCAGTCCTCAAAATACTTTTGAAACGCAGATTTCACCTGTAGCAGTAGTACCTTCAGAGACTCCGGCGATTTTGGTTCAATTTTTCAATGGGCGTAAAAAATTATTTTATTTTTGCTTTCATCTTTAGGAAGAGAAAACAGTCACACGGGGCCAAATCTAGTGAATGGCGGTTTCGGTATCATTACAGTGCTATTTTTGACAGAAAAGCCCTACCAAATAATGAAGTGTGGAATGGTGTTTTGCTGCCACTCGCCACATATCAAAAACATTGGGAAAAATTTCTTCACATGATGCATACGGTATATCAACTTCTTCAACAACCTCTTTAACTGTAATTCGACGGTTTCTAGAATTTTTTTCTTAACGTTTTCCACGTTGATTTGAAGTTCTGGGTCTCCCACACTATCGTCATCTTCAGTTGATTCACGGCCATTTTGAAAGCGAAATTTTAAAAAATCGCCGAATATATAAAAACACAACTTGTTTAATTAGTTTTAAAATCTGAAATACACATCCTATATGGTTGAAAATTGAGACAACCGTCAAAGACAGGTTAACCAACATGTCAACAAATTTTTTTATCAATTCAACAAATGTAGCGCAGAAAATTAAAAATGTGCATGAACTTTTTGAACATACCTCGTATGTATATTTTTTAAGAGCTTTAACTATCCTATTGTGTAAGAGCACATTGTATGTTTTATCGAAATATCATTTTCCGTACCGGGTGTACCAAGTATTATATCGTGTTATTATTGCGTAATTTATCTGAACACAAACAAAAAAATTATAAATTGTCAATCGTCTACAAACTACTGCAAATGGTTTACTGTCACTGTCACCCTATATTGAACCTCAAATGAATCAAATTAAATTGAGGTTATTTTATCACGACATGTTCCTCATATGTCACAAATATTACTTCACCAAAAACAAGACGAAATCACTCATGTACACTCTGCATGGAAAAAAATAGGGTGATATCGTTTTTATTCTATTTACTTTTTCATACACATTTTAACGAAAGTATAGGAATCAAGAAAATTTTCGATTGCGGGATTTTGATGAAAATAATTTTGAGATGTTTAACATTATTTTGGCCAGAATAAATTAAAGTAACTTCCTATAAATTCGCGTCTCTGTGAATCCATTAAATTTCTCCCCACCATATTGTGATGTCACGTATTAGTAAGCCGTTCGAGAGTTGTCAAACTTGTTAGTTATTCTTAGTACTTGTGACTTGTCGTATGTGGTTCATTGTAGTTTATTTTTCTTTATGTACTGTTGGTAATTTTGAGAGACATTATATGTACTGTTATATGCGGGTACAAATTTGTGTTATTATATAATTGTTAAATTATTTGTACTAAACAAAACAATATTTTCTGTGTATTATTTCATATTGTTCATAATTGTTCGTAATTCAAGTTTGTAAAAAAATAATAATTAAATAAAAATTTCTTGTAAGTTTTCTATTATCTATGAGAAATAAAAAAGTATAATTGTACCCTTTCTCTCATTCCTAAATAAAAAAAAAATTAGTCAATGATACTGCCTGTAATTCCACCTTAAACGTGGCGTTTTTATTTAAAAAGCGGTTTATTCCACTTTCAAACAGACGCGAGGGTCTATCTGAAATAAAATTCGCTTTTGATCAATTTATTTTTACGCCCACTGTCCCCTGCTAGAATGAAAGAGACATTAATTTGGCAAAAGAAATTTTCTTTTAAAAACGATTAGATTCCATTTATTGACGGGCGGCCGGTTTTTTGATGCGACACCGTCTTTGTGCGGCCATGTGAATAATTTTACCTCGTTTCTTTTATTTTTCTTTTGTACTGCTAATGAACAGCATTGTAACTTTAGAGTAGATATAATTTTCACTTTGATATTATAAAATGTAATGCCTAAAATTATTGAAATATTTGCTGAAATTCCAAAACTAGAAAAAACTCTATATCTGCATGCAGCTATCTTAGGCATCCAATATGCAAATATAAGAATTTTGAAGAAGGATGTTATTCTACATACAATTCATGCCGGCGTTATGTATAACAATCTGATATAATTTTATAATTTCGAACTGTATTCCAAACTAAAATTTACATAGTTTCAAACTGATAAAGAAACATTTAACTTTGTCGACGTAATCTACAAAATGAAATAACTATTCACAAACAAAATTTTGCATATTAAAATGTTGTGTAAGATATATGTAATATTGGAGTACTTGATTCCAAAGCTAATGGCTAATACTTTTTATCTGGCTAGTTAAAAGTGCTAATGGGACATACTTTAAGTCCAAGAGATGGTATCCAGTTTCATTCCTAATTCCATTTCGTTCATTACTTTTTATTTTCCCTGCAATTCAGAATTGAGCAAAGTATTTCCCGAATCTGTTTAAATTTAATTGTAGCCATAAAACCAACGGCAAATTTTGAATTCCTGTCCTTGATTTCAATGGACCAAGATAACTGCGGTAATAAATTCTCATAAAACTCTATACAATTTCAGATATTATCATGATATATTTCATATAATAACTCATTCTCCATCAAATATTTTCCAGTTCATAGTAACCATTATTTCTGATATAATGTTGTATTAAACCCTTGTAAAAATCACTTTATATCAAGGATTAAATTACAGTTTATTTTTACCAACAAAGTTTAAAGCAAATTGTGGTCCCATACCGTTTCTTTTTATTAAACTTCTCTAAAGTGTTTCTTAAAGATATATTTACTGACAGGTAATAAATTTGTACATTTGAACTTACGTTATAAAATAAAGTTCGCACGTTTAGAAAGCGTGATTGTTCTGAATGAAGTCAATTTACTTTCTCTGCAAACTATAGGAATTTGTACTTTTCAGATTCTAACAAAAACGCTATTGATACAATTGTTAGAACTTTGTAAAACTACGTTTTAGAATATTTATAAGAACACAGAACTCAGGAGTGAAACAAAAATACAATATTGGCTGGTAAAGGCAAGGCTAGTAGTATTAAAACGAAACCTGTCAAACTGCCAGTGTTTTTTTTTTTCATATATATATATATATATATATATATATATATATATATATATATAAAAAGAAACTTGGAATTTTTCAATATCACTTGATCTATAATATATTGCATGATTATATGTTTGTATGTATGTACAAGATGCTCGGTGTATGTGTATGTGTTTTGATTAACACTTTCGATGCAATAAATAGTAATACAACATGCAATGATTTTTTTTCTATTTGGAATAGCGCATATTAATGAATTTCAGCACTGCGCGGAAAGTGGAAATAAAACTGCACAAGCATAGGATGTGACGTTAGCCGCACATGCGCACTTTCTACATCGAAAGTGGCATAAGACGCACATGCGCGTCCTGCGCACATAGTTGCGGTACTGTTGAGAGCACATACGTGCTTTCCGCAGCCAAAGTGTGATTACTTCCGAACAATATATTTTGGAGCAAAAATGCAAATAGAAAAGTTGTTCAAAATTAAAAACTGCGTAATATGATGTATTATGCATCGTTTAAATATGTTTCTGTAACGAGTAAATCAATTTTAAAATACTGCTTTTTAATGACAGATTAGGTTATGAAACAAAAACTTTATGTTTTGATTATTTGTTGTAATTAATAAAAAACCTGCATTTTTTTTTCATGACCTCCGGATCTGTCAACATATGCAATATTTGAAAATTGATTTACGCGATATACAAAAATATTTGGGTACTGAGCATAATATCATATTATGCAGTTTAATTTAACTTTTTTTATCTACACTTTTGCCCTAAAATGTGTTGTTCAGAAGTAATCACATTTTTTTATATTTACATGTTAATTTCCTATGTCCCGGATTTCTTGGGAAACCCAATATACCGGGTGTAATTAATTCCCCAATGTAAATTTTGCTATCTGCTAGTCACTGAGACACGCTGTATATAACAGCTGATATGTTTCAATTACTGTTAGCGACGATGCGTGTATATTATGTAGTCAATAATTCAAGTGTTTTTCACTCCACTGAAGTGTAATATAAAATGAACTTTATGCACTGCGAACTTAAAAAGCTCCAAACAAATAGCAAGCTCACGTAACTTTAAATTCCGGAAGTGAAAACCTGTATGATACGAATATCTAATCAAGCTAGTTACAATATAGTGGGTACAATATAAGCACCCATGCCATATCACAATCAATTAATATTCACTGAAATACACTCTTGCACATACATTGGTATGCCGCAAATAAAACAAGGAAGATAAAATTTAGAACTGTGAAACATCTTTTGTAGAAAAAAGCAAATCTGACTTATAAATGCATCGATTTTTTTTCTTCAGAGTATTTGTTATATTGTGCTATACAGGGTGACCCATCTGTGAATGCTCACCATTGGAATCTCCGAAACTATAAGAGATACAAGGTCGGTTAAATTAGACAAAAGTTGCGTATTTATGGGCCGATGTTGATGGCGATTTTGTATTTTGAAAATATTGCATGGCTCACTAGATAATGACAAAAGTGTGATTTTCTCGAATTTTTATTTTACTTTATAAGTCAGAATGTATTGGAAATATTGAAAAAAGCTTCAAATAAATATTTTAGTATAACGAATAAGCCTTTTGATGAATCATATGAAAATTTTTTTTGCTAGATATTGCCGAAGTTACAGCTTGCAACTTTAATTTTTTAAATGGGAAACATAGTTAATTTTAATCCAGTTCCAAAGTGCTATTTTTTCTCTTTACAATGATGTACTTTTTTATCTAAATATCTTTTTAGTTTCGAAGAAAAACTAAAAAGTAAGATAAAATGAATGATTTTTGTAGTGTGCCATGAAAATTTGGTATAAAACAGTGGCATCTAAATATGTTATAAACATGAAAAACAATTCAAATTCAATAATATTTGGTAAACAAAAGATTAGAGACAAAAAATAATTTATGTAGGTATGGGTTTCATAAGAGAATCTGTCTACTAGCTTGCAGTTTACGGAACGACTTTTGTTTCGTTTATCAAATGTTGTTGAATTTCAATTGTTTTGCACGTACATAACATATTTAGATGCCACTGTTTTATACCAAATTTTCATGGCACACTACAAAAATCATTCATTTTATCTTACTTTTTAGTTTTTCTTCGAAACTAAAAAAGATATTTAGGTAAACAAATACATCATTGTAAAGAGAAAAAATAGCACTTTTGAACTGGATTAAAATTAACTATGGTTCTCATTTAAAAAATGAAAGTTGTAAGCTGTAACTTCGGCAATATTTAGTAAAAAAAAATTTCATATGATTCATCAAAAGGCTTATTAGTTATACTAAAATATTTATTTAAAGCTTTTTTCAATATTTCCAATACCTTCTGACTTATAAAGTAAAATAAAAATCCAAGAAAATCACACTTTTGTCATTATCTAGTGAGCCATGCAATATTTTCAAAATACAAAATTGCCATCAACATCGGCCCATAAATACGCAACTTTTGTCTAATTTAACCGACCTTGTATCTCTTATAGTTTCAGAGATTCCAATGGTGAGCATTCACAGATGGGTCAGCCTGTATATAGACTTCAGATATTTTTAATTTTTTAGAGACAGTATTTTGTTCACTCCCTTCGATGATGTGGTGCGTAATCCTTTCACCATTCCAGATGGTGCACTGCCCATAAACAATGTATCGAATCAAATGAATAACCGTCTTCTGTCCAAAAAATATTTGTTTGACTGAAATTTGCCGCTCCAAAAATTCTGTCGCCCTAAGCTACAGCTTTATTAGCTTATATGTAAATCCAGCTTCAGGCATAGACAGTCTATGCCTGAACAAATCACAATAAATTAATATTCATCAATTATATATGTATTAGAGACGTACTGACTACGGTATTGGCCGACTAACCGACTACCGACTATTCGGCCATTTTAAAAGCCGATTAGTCGGTTTCGGTCGACTAATTTCAAACATCACTAAAAGTCGCGGTATAGTTCTAAATTGATAATCATTGGTATACAATGTAGAAGTTTGCTTGTTTCAAGTGCGTCGTGCGCCATACGGAGAAATTACCTGACAGAACATATCTGTTTATTCCGTCATTTGGGTATATTCTATCTCCGTAAATAAGGTATGGATTGTGATTGTTATAACTCGAAGAAAATCACATGTATGTATACCACACACAATTAATAAGTAAATAAATGTTTTATTTTATTTTAAATATTTTTAGTTATTTTATCAATATATTTTTTTTTATTTTATTCTTATACCTTATTGATATTATAGTTTATCAAAATGTAAAGCCGATTAATCGGTCTTTTTGTCGACTAGTCGCTGATTAATGTTTGTCTAGAAAAGTGACCGAACAGTCGGCTTAGCCAACTAATAGACGACAGTCGGTACATTTCTAATATGTATTAATTACTTCGTTTTATTTTACAATGTGTATTAATAGCAGAGCTACATGTTTTGATTTGAATTTTTTAAATTATATTTTTTACTTTCTTATACACAGTATAAGGAACGTATAGGAATCATGAAAAATTTCGATTGCGAGATTTTGATGGAAATACACGTTTTGAGGTCCCCTGAATACGTTTTGACTATTTTCTCAATGACATCTGTGTGTATGTATGTACATACATATGTGTGGCCGTATGTTCATTATCTCAAAAATGACTAAAGCTAGAGTAATGAAACTTCATATTTAAAAGTTATTGGGATTGGCGAAGAGCTGATTAGATTTTGGGTATAATTAGAAAACCGGAAGAGGAAGTTTACTGAACACAGAAATTATAAATTTCAAATTATTTTAAAAATAAAAAACGACACGTAATAATTTTTCAAATAAAAGTTGTAGCGAATATTATTATGAAGAAAAAATGTTATAAATTTTTTTTCTATCTTTATCCAATTTAGAGTAAAATGTATTTATATATTGGCATGTATTTAAAATATCATATATGCTATGAAAACAAAACAAAGACAAAATATTTACAGAAATACTCATTTGAAATGTCAAATATGTGGCAATTTAAATTGAGTATAAGAAAGTAGTGTGGTGACCACGACAATTTTTTTTAAATTTAATATTAATTTAATATTGTTTTCAGAGTTTTTAATTTATTTTTGTTATAGTAAGTATAGTAAATTCTTTGTTCAAATGTTATTCTTGTTTATTAATATGCTTGTTTTATGTTTCTTGTAATTTATATAATTGCCTGAAGATGTCACAAAGATGACGAAACATGTAGCTCTGCTATTAATATTATTTTTTACACGTCCGGGAGTAGAAGTCGGTTTCTATGGCGTCAAACGCGGGACAGAAATGAAGCATTTACTCCCTAGGGACGAAAACACTTTTCATAAGGGAGTTTTTATTATAACAAAGGTTTTTGTAAATAAATGTGTGTTGTCATGGTACGCGTTGCATGGAAACGTTTCCAAAGACTTCTAAATATTGCAATTTCGTTTCGATTTATTATAATTCATTATTTATGAAATTAAATGTTTCTACTCCCGAACGTGGAAAAATAGTATATACACCTCGGGAAAGACCACCACTTTTCCCTCGATGTATTTGTTTTTCAAATTACACCTCAGGAAAAATAAGAGGTTTATCTCCCTTGGAGTATAATGTACTAATATAATTTTATTCTTGCCTATTATGGCTTTGAATCTACATGATTTTACTATTAGGCGTACTATATTACATTGCCCTTACATATATTCTACTAATATTACATTTTTAATTATTTTCTTCCCTTTTCTGCCAAACTTTCTTCATCCAGCTCTCCCCCACTGCCGAATCATCCGAAATATCTTCAATTCTTCTTTGCTCTCTCTCTCCCTCTTCAGATTCGTACAGCAAATGCCAAAGTGTTTCTCCTTTTTTCTTACCAATTCTATTCCCCATATCTGAGCCATTACAATAGTCGCCTTGTTGTGATTTCTTTGATATGCGTATCTGCTCTATTATTCTTTTGATAGTAGTAACCCAAGTATTTGTATGTATTTACTTTTATCTCCTTCCCACCCCCAGTTTTCGTTTTTCTCTCTACCTCCTCCCTTCTTGAATTTCATCCATTTTTTAGAGTTTAGTTTCTAATTTCTCAAATATTTTCTTAATCGTTCCATCGATGCTTTCATTTCTCTTTCATTTTTCGCTATTATAGCGAGGTCATCGGTATAGGCTACAGACCAGAATTTCTTTCTTCCTATTCCTGTTCCTTTAATTTGGCCTCTTCCTAGGTAATGTTCTATGTCGCTTATATATAGTGCAAATAGGGTGGGGCTCAATGGGCAGCCTTGTCGTAATCCTTTCTCGATCCAGAATAAGTCGAATTCACCATAGTCTGTTTTTACCCTATTCGTTGTCTCGCTATATATGATTTCTATATTTTTAATAATTTGTTTGTTGATTCCTTCATCATTTAATATTTTTATTAGTCTCTCTCTGTCCACCGTGTCGAACGCGGCTTTTAGGTCAGCAAGAAAAACATATATCTTTCCTCTTTTCTTTACAATTTCTTTCTCTATTGCCATGTTTCGGTGCCTTCTAAATCCATTTTGGGTCTCTCGGAGCAGGTTCTTTACTTCTATCTCTATCTTCAGTTTCTCTTCCAAAATCATGGCATAGATCTTGAAAAGGATGTTCATTACAGTTATTCCTATGTAATTACTGAGTTGCTTTCTGTCTCCCTGTTTATGTATTGAGTAGATATTCCCCTGTCTCCACCCTATTAGGAAACCTTCTCGTCGCCATATTCTGTTCAGGATATTTGTAATTTTTTTGTGATGTTCTTTGTGCTATACATCCAGCTCTGCTATTAGTAAATATTGTGAAATAAAACAAAGTAATTATCCATATATGCTTTATTAATCATCGACTTTCACAAAGTAAATGAAAGAACTATTTCACATTTAAATTAATATTCACTGCATACACTTTTTCACATTTAAAATCTTTAGTAATATGCCGAAAATAAATCCATGAAGATAAAAAATAATTAACTGTCAAAACATCTATTTCCTTTTGCTGACAAAAGCAAAGCCTGGTCGGCTTTGTATTGATCATCTTTTGTTTTGTTTTTAATTAAGTAATATTACACTTGCCTATTATTAGCTTTTTTCACCTTGGATACGAAATATGTAAACAAGCTTAATGACTTTTACGCCCGCTAATCATTATCTTTATTTTCCACCTTCCAGTCACCAAATATTTTGAAGACTTTTTTATAAACTGCCTTCGATTACATGGGTAATCAATCTTCGGTAGCTTTCTTCGCTTTTTGACATATCAAAAACACGTAATGCAGTCGACGCGATTTTCAAGGATAAACCAACTGAATGGGTAAATAAATAAATAAATAAGAATCAAAATCCTTGGCAATGCATATGTCGTAATTATTTTGAACTGTCGCGGGCAATTTATTTTTGATTAAAATAATAGAAAAGTGTAATATAAAACCTTGTATGCACCACGGGTGTTACTAAATGATTATGCTCATCGGGCGACATCCTTCCCTCGGGCCTGAGGCCCTCGGGCTGGAACATCGTCTGCCTCCATGCATAATCATCGTCATAACGCCCTTGCTACATAAATAACTATTTCTTCTATGGCCTTACATAAAAAGCATGGGGAAATTCTGTTTCCTGTATATTTAAGACATTTTTATAGTTGAGTGAAAAATAACGAAAAAAAAATTAAAATCGTACAGAATTCTATGACTTTTTGGCAGTAGGTCGATGATCTAAAAACGTACGAGTGTACGAGCGAGAGGGGACATATGTTGTAATAGTAATTTCGTGATCGAAGAGGGCTGTCTGAAATTTCCGCGCAACAACTTTTTGAAATCGGGAAATACTATAAAAATGGTATCGAACACTATCGTTCTCCGACTGGAGGTCGCTGAGCTAAAAATCATAATTGTCAAGTAACAATGTTTCACACCAAATTTGAAAATTTGCTAGGCGTAGGTACATTTAAAATTGGATTAATAACGGGAGTAATGATTGAAATGAATGTCCAATTATATTGTACCTATCATAAATGCGAGATGTTTTTTTTTCGTATAATTTAGACAAATGTAATATATTATAAATGCATTTCTTGTTGCATAAGAATAACAAGGTACCACTCGATAGAACTTTTTGTACAAAACACTTACTTCATAACAAATTATTGTAGAAAAGTTTGTGTTACTCGAAGCGACATAGTTTGTTTTATTTATTATCTTTAAAGTGACATTTATTTATTCCTGCAGTGACGTGCATACAATGAGGCTTTACAAGTTGTAAAGCTAGATTATAAATGTTGTAACTTACAACATTTATAATCTAGATTTAGTATGTTATAGATGAACGCACTCTATCTTAGATGAAGAACTGAAGCGAAAAGTTATTTTATCTTGGACGGAATTTTTACTTGTTAAAGACGTACATTGTTTTTGTTTAACGAAGTGTGAGAATTAGTGGGATGGATGTACGAAATTTTCTTTTAGAAAATTTTACCTTTATTTTAAACTAAATCATTTATTACTTGTTGTTTCTTTTTAGCGTAAAACATATTCTGCTTAACGAACTTCGAACATGTAATATTGTCGAACAAACTCGATACAAATTTCATACGACACAGTTCGGCAAATCCTGAATCCAAACCTTACATTACGACTACATTTAACTCTATCTTCTGAGCTATGAATCCTCGTTATCCATTCTATTCACACTGTCAGTGCCTGTAGCATGCGATGAATATATCACATATCAATTTGCATGTGAAATTGAAGATGATGGCCAGTGCAGCTCCACATCCATATGCATATATTATCATATTCTCTGTAGACTCACACATGTCTAGCCTCAACTTGTCAGATTCATATTTCTAGCACTATTAAGCTCGTGTCAAGGGTAGTCTGCATTTGGAATTAAATACAGCACGTACTGTGATAAGTGGCCTAGATATGAAATTGCTTAATTTCTTCACAATATTGGTAATGTTCAGACGGAATAATGAAGGTCTCTAGAGCAGTATATATCAAGTATGAAGTTGTTTTGAGATTGCTAAATAATTCGTTCCAAATTTAAGTGCACTAAAATAGAGGAGCGTAAAGTCATTAAAAGCTCTAACAAAAAATTATTTTTTTCACATTAGTAATTCGTTTGTGTTTTGGAGATATTCAATGGGATAACTGCACAAGTCGGTTCATTAATCGATTGCGATTATAATTTGTATAGTTGTATATTTTAAAAATATTGTTTACAATCAGAACCGCAAAATTTGAGTAGCACATTTCAGTCAACAGCTTTTTTAAATATAGAAGACTGCTATAATTTCATTCGATACAATGTATATGGGCAAGTCATCACTTGGTGTGCTGCGGGGACTACGGACCGCACCGGGTGACATCATCGGAGGGGGTGAAACCGATGAAAATGCAGTCTCTAAAAAATGCAGAACCTCCATTCTGTACCTCCATTTTGATAATATGTATGTATCGCTTTATATCTTTGTTTCTTTATAACTTGACACCCTCATTATGGTGTTTTCACGAACATTGTTATGTTTAATGTTCGCTTACGTTTTTTGATATATATATATATTTTCACCTTTTAACTTATGACACGCTGTAATACAGATTGTTTGGATGTGTGTGTCCTGATGATGGCCATAAACTGATGGCCGAAACGTTCTGTCTAACCTCCAAGTTCTGCGGACATCTTGAACGAACCCTTTATTCGTCAATTATTCCTACCCATACAGGGAATTAAGTTTCTACATATTCACCAATTACTGACGAAACAATTTCAACTATGAAAAATATATTTACTTATAAAACAAAAAAATCTGCTTAACTGTAAATTCTTAAGAGCTCACATAATATAATAAGTCACATTATTCATATTTTTTAAATGAAAAATAGCCTTTTTAATTGCAATATGAAATAGGTTTTTTTCAAAACTTTATTTCTGGGAGAAGACCTCCCAGACCCCTCACTCTTCCCAGACCCCAGAATTTAGAATCTAAATCACACCATTGGATTAAGCTTCGGTTTCCTCGAAAGTCTTTTAACGGCCGTAAAAATACGATGGGTGCATAATAGGCGATGTGTTTCCCAAAGGTGCGGTAGTGCACACCGAACGTAATAGAGCAGTGCTGTCACATTTGAAGCGATGAGCCAGTAAGGTAAGAAACAATTCAACAACGTTTTTTTTTTTACGGTGATTTTTGTACAGCGATGAACGTAGTACAGTGCTCCTTTGTATTTCAAGCAAATAATAGACTTTTTATTAAGCCCGATTTACACGGTGAGTTTTCTCATGATTTAATTCAAATGAAATAATTTGGTCATTCATTTGATAATTCAAGTTTCGTGAGACAATTTACACTGCAACTTTAGTTGATTGGTTTTTACCACGAAAAGAAAGCACTACCAACTTTTTAGTATCAACAAATAAATTAAGTTACTCTACCCGCTAAATAACTCAGCTGTAAGAGTATATTTAAATGTAACTAATTTCTTTAGAATGAAGAACATGAACGGAAAACAAAAGAAATGTATAGGAATTACAGTAAAAATGATTGTGCAAATGCACACATAACAGCAACGAAGAATTTGGCGATGGTGGATTATAGGGTATAAACATTTTATAGTAAAAAATCCAAATACTAAACAACTTGTAATTAAGTGTTTTGAAACTTGATCAAGATGAGCCACATAAACCTCTATCAATTTGGAGATCTGAACCCAGTTTCATGAAACAGGCATCTAACATATTAAAATAATTAGTTCTATATAAATATTGATATTTAATACAAACACACTTTGAGTCAGTAGACATGTCAAATTTTTTGAATGACGCATAAAAAAAGTACATGAAAGGTTGCTAACCAGCATTGCAATATAAATATCATTAAAAAGTTATCATATTCAAGGTTACCTTGCCCGAAAATTGGAACATGTTCTAACTTGATAAATTGAAGTGAGAATTCAAGTGGATTTTCATTTGGTCAAAATATCGACATTTTACACGATAAAACGGCGTCCTTGAATAAAATCACTTGAAAACTCATGAGAAAACTCACCGTGTAAATCGGACACACCATGTGTTCGAAGCAACAGATTGCTACGTGGTAATTTGAACAAGATGAAATACTGATTGTTTTGTCAGGACACGTGAAAGTCTAAATGATATCCAAGGAGTATCAAAATAGACAATTAGGACAGGAGTCAGGCGAAAATATTCTCTAAACTTGGTTTCATTATGAAATAGAGAACACGAAAATCTCATATGCAATTTCTTCTCTTCTTTTTTTGAATATTTTAGATTCAAGTTCCCTTTTAGTCTCTTCTTCTACCGACTCTTCTTCCTTAACAAAATTATAAGTGCGACGTCTAAATCAACAATTTTTTTTTCTCAAGTTGTAAAAATTAATTTTGAAAAACAAAAAATCAGATCACAACTAGACCATAACACGCATTTGTAAAAAAAAAATTCAACAGGATTGTACCGAGCACTATAGCTCTTCAATAGGAGGTCGATGAGCTAAAAATATAATAAATCGAAGCGAAATTGTAATATGCAGAAGCCTTTGGGAATGTACCATGACAAGAGACATTTGTATACAAAAACCTTTGTTGTAATAAAAACTCCATTAGGGAAATTGTTTTCGTCCCTAGGGAATAAATGCGTTACTTCTGTCACGATTTTGACGCCATAGAAATAGACTTTTAAACGTTGGCATAACACTTGTTGTATGAGTGGTTTTGTCCATAATATATCAATTTCCAAACCATCAGGAAATTTTTTAAGATATTTATTCCAACCCCTTGGTGAATCAAAACATTTTACAAGTATTTAATTAAATTATTAATTTATAAATGCCTGCAGTCTCAGGAAGTGAATTATATAGCGCTCCGCGTGAAACTGAAAAAAATAATTCGTTTCAATTAAACGCAAAAATAAAACCAAAATACATATACATCTGTGTTTTAGAAAATAGATATGAATTGTTAAAAAAATATAGAGAATATTATAATATTATGTTCGAAAATGGTACGATATCAGTGAAGATGAATTTAGCTTCGATCTCATATAAACTGGGAATAAAATAAACTGGAATAAAAGAAAACCAGAAACTGTTACATATGTGAACAAAAATAGTAATTGCAAGAACATGCCAAACACTGAAAAAGGGATTATGATCATCAGTTTTTTACAATGCGCTCTAAAAAAAGAAAATGGTTATTTATACATACTGTATGTATATGCACTTGGATATTTATACATACTGTATACTGTACAAGTTAGCAACGCCAAAACCACCCATTCAGCTAAACCTGACATCCCTACAGTATTGTACAGATAAAAGATAATAAATATTAATATATACCGGGTGGTGACCGCGACACTGGAACATAGGACTTTAACATGTAAAATCATATTTTTATAATTTCCTGCTTCCCTTATTATTTTACAGAAAAAAAGCTTGAAATAAATGTTGTAGAGCATACAATTCTACATTAAAATCAATAAACAGAAGAAGGAAATTATAAATATATGATTTTGCATGTTAAAGTCCTATATTCCGGTGTCGCAGTCACCACCCGGTGTATATGGTGTGACGATGTCACCAAACGAGCTCTAGCCACTTGGCTCGTTGCGCCAGGTCTCGGAGCGCGCGCGACTAATTGATCCGCACAGTACCGTACCTAACGCATGATACAACCGAAATGCAAGTTAGTGAACGATCAATTAGTCAAGCCGTATAAAAGGGCTGCGAGTAGACGAACAAAGTCAGTTAGTATTCCGCTAGTGATCCGTTCTCCGCTGCAGTCAAACCGCTTGGTAAGCATATTGTTTCTATTATTCTTTATTGTACCGCCCTCTGTGGCAGTATTTATTTTTGTATTCGTTACTCTGCACTGTGGCAGACGTAGCAAGATTTATAAGTTTGTTATCCGTCACACTGCGCCGGTCCTGCTGTGACGTCATCACTGTCTCTCTCTACACTGTGTCGGTCCTGTTGTAGAGGCTACAGTTAGTTAGGTTGTTTCCGTCACACTGCGCCGGTCCTGCTGTGACGTCATCACTGTCTCTCTCTACACTGTGTCGGTCCTGTTGTAGAGGCTACAGTTAGTTAGGTTGTTTCCGTCACACTGCGCCGGTCCTGCTGTGACGTCATCACTGTCTCTCTCTACACTGTATCGGTCCTGTTGTAGAGGCTACAGTTAGTTAGGTTGTTTCCGTCACACTGCGCCGGTCCTGCTGTGACGTCATCACTGTCTCTCTCTACACTGTGTCGGTCCTGTTGTAGAGGCTACAGTTAGTTAGGTTGTTTCCGTCACACTGCGCCGGTCCTGCTGTGACGTCATCACTGTCTCTCTCTACACTGTGTCGGTCCTGTTGTAGAGGCTACAGTTAGTTAGGTTGTTTCCGTCACACTGCGCCGGTCCTGCTGTGACGTCATCACTGTCTCTCTCTACACTGTGTCGGTCCTGTTGTAGAGGCTACAGTTAGTTAGGTTGTCTCCGTCACACTGTGCCGGTCCTGCTGTGACGTCATCACTGTCTCTCTCTACACTGTGTCGGTCCTGTTGTAGAGGCTACAGTTAGATAGGTTGTCTCCGTCACACTGTGCCGGTCCTGCTGTGACGTCATCGTTGTTTCTCTCTGTACTGTGTCGGTCCTGTTACAGAGGTTACAGTAATTGCACTTAGTCTACGTCACACTGTGTCGGTCCTGCTGTGACGTCATCGTTGTTTCTCTCTGTACTGTGTCGGTCCTGTTACAGAGGATAAATAATTGCTGATTGGCTTTCCGCCACAATAATGTTATGTTATTTCCGTTGTATTTTCAAATATTAGCTGCCTGTGTTATGTTTTCATAGTTCATAAGTTATTTGCTTACGTTATATTTTCTTATGTTATTTGCTGGTTCTGTTATTTGTTATCAACACTGCGATCTCGTGAATAAATCAAGACGTTGTTTTCTGGCCAAATAAATTATTTCTTGTACCACCCTGACCTCCACTGAACTATCCCGGTCTAAGTCCGATTGGCGCCCGAGCAACCAGAACCCGCAACACCAGGGAGCGTCACAATATATATATATATATATATATATATATATATATATATATATATATATATATATATATACCGGGTGTCCCAAGAAATCTGGGACATAGGGAATTAACATGTAAAATTGAAAAAGTTGCGATTACTTCTGTATTATACATTTTAGAGCTCTGAAATTTGGTACAGGCGTAGGGATAGGTTATTCGCATTGATTGGTATTAATTAAAATTATATTAATGCTCACATTTCTAATAAAAATGCTAATAATTTTTATGATAGACTAGGTTATTGTCTCGCAGAAAATGGGAGCTTATTTGAATATTTATTATAGGCATTTTTATGTGTATAAATAAAATAATTATTTTTTAAATAAATGAAATTCTATGTAAATTATTATAAAATTAAAAAAAAACTCTTAAGTGTATTGGAGATTCGAACCATAACATTTATGAATTATTTAAATTACCAAATAAGCATCTTACCGTTGTGCTAGCAACGCCATAAACAATTTTTTACAAAAAATGGTATTTAAGCTACATCTATTAATTATTACTTTTTAAAAGCATTTTTATCAGAAATGTGGGCATTAATATCATTTTAATTAATACCAATCAATGCGAATAACCTATCCCTACACCTGTACCAAATTTCAGAGCTCTAAAATATATAATACAGAAGTAATCGCAACTTTTTCAATTTTACATGTTAATTCCCTATGTCCCAGATGTCTTGGGACACCCGGCATATATAGACCGTGTGTCTCATGACGATCTACACATAGGAACGTTGCGCGCTCATTTGATTTTTAAAATCAAAATATTAATCTGACTGTCTTTGTTCTTTTTTTTTAATTTGTAACGTCAACTTGATGTTTAAATTCCTTCAAAATGTACTATTACATCGAATATGTTACAAAATTGTACTAGGATATCAAAGGAAATAAAATAGTAAGCATAAAATTAACAATTATACTGTCTAAATTGTAAAAAAACTAAAACGGTCAAATTAATATTTCACGATCAAGAGCGTAGGCAACATTCCTATGTGTAGATCGTCATGAGACACACGGTATATATATATATATATATATATATATATATATATATATATATATAAGTATATATATATATATATATATATATATATATATATATATATAAAGATAATAACGAAAAGTGTTTTCGTCCCTAGGGAGTACATGCTTCATTTCTGTCCCGCGTTTGACACCATAGAAACCGACTTCTACTCCCGGACGTGTAAAAAAGTTATTTAGCCCGCTTGTTTACATATTTCATATCCAAGGTGAAAAAAGCTAATAATAGGCAAGTGTAATTTAAAAATTGTTTCATCTGCACGAGTCAAAATTGAATTGATGGATTAAAAACGGAATAAAAAAAATATTAATGTAGGCAATTTAAAAAAATCTACTTAAATTCGTTTTGTGGTCGAATCAAATTGGTAGGGGTCTGAAATACCAAAATGCACAGATAATGAAAATGTAACAGAATACCCTGAAGTCCTTAAACAAGATTATGACGAGTTTAAGAATCAGAAGAATATATAATGGTGTCGCCATTGCTGAAAATACATGCACGGTGGAAAATCCTGCAGAAAATAGAAATGACAACCGCAAAAATGAACTTTTTTATATGGAGAATTGGGAGGAACTACCGTCAAAAAATGTAAAAGAGATCTGCGAAATATCTAAAATTATGCCTTGAGTGGAATTTAAGGAGCAACATATTTAAAATGGTTCTATTAAAAAATGGAAATATCTATCCAGTTTTGAAATTTAATAAAAATAATATTCAAATGGCAAGTACCTGTGCATTTGATACCATATATCACGCTATACTCGCAGCATATTGTGATAAAACAGTGCATGCTACGCATGTAAAACACAATTTAACATATATTAATAAATTTATATTAAATTTAGCGTCAAAAGGTGCTAGTACAGCACTATACAAAGAATGAGCACTTTTTATAAAATTTTTGCTTTTGTCAATTATAGTTTCCAAGATTTCTTAATGGTAATAAATAAACTGTTAAGAATCTGAATTTATTAGTACATTCATCAAACTTTGATCTCTTGTAGTTAAACAAATAGAATAGGACCCATATTTATATGACAATTTTTGCTCAAAATTAACTCCCCAACATCGTGTGAATCACCTTATATATATCGTGAATTCAATGGGATAACTGCACAAGTCGGTTCATTAATCGATTGCGATTATAATTTGTATAGTTGTATATTTTAAAAATATTGTTTACAATCAGAACCGCAAAATTTGAGTAGCACATTTCAGTCAACAGCTTTTTTAAATATAGAAGACTGCTATAATTTCATTCGATACAATGTATATGGGCAAGTCATCACTTGGTGTGCTGCGGGGACTACGGACCGCACCGGGTGACATCATCGGAGGGGGTGAAACCGATGAAAATGCAGTCTCTAAAAAATGCAGAACCTCCATTCTGTACCTCCATTTTGATAATATGTATGTATCGCTTTATATCTTTGTTTCTTTATAACTTGACACCCTCATTATGGTGTTTTCACGAACATTGTTATGTTTAATGTTCGCTTACGTTTTTTGATATATATATATATTTTCACCTTTTAACTTATGACACGCTGTAATACAGATTGTTTGGATGTGTGTGTCCTGATGATGGCCATAAACTGATGGCCGAAACGTTCTGTCTAACCTCCAAGTTCTGCGGACATCTTGAACGAACCCTTTATTCGTCAATTATTCCTACCCATACAGGGAATTAAGTTTCTACATATTCACCAATTACTGACGAAACAATTTCAACTATGAAAAATATATTTACTTATAAAACAAAAAAATCTGCTTAACTGTAAATTCTTAAGAGCTCACATAATATAATAAGTCACATTATTCATATTTTTTAAATGAAAAATAGCCTTTTTAATTGCAATATGAAATAGGTTTTTTTCAAAACTTTATTTCTGGGAGAAGACCTCCCAGACCCCTCACTCTTCCCAGACCCCAGAATTTAGAATCTAAATCACACCATTGGATTAAGCTTCGGTTTCCTCGAAAGTCTTTTAACGGCCGTAAAAATACGATGGGTGCATAATAGGCGATGTGTTTCCCAAAGGTGCGGTAGTGCACACCGAACGTAATAGAGCAGTGCTGTCACATTTGAAGCGATGAGCCAGTAAGGTAAGAAACAATTCAACAACGTTTTTTTTTTACGGTGATTTTTGTACAGCGATGAACGTAGTACAGTGCTCCTTTGTATTTCAAGCAAATAATAGACTTTTTATTAAGCCCGATTTACACGGTGAGTTTTCTCATGATTTAATTCAAATGAAATAATTTGGTCATTCATTTGATAATTCAAGTTTCGTGAGACAATTTACACTGCAACTTTAGTTGATTGGTTTTTACCACGAAAAGAAAGCACTACCAACTTTTTAGTATCAACAAATAAATTAAGTTACTCTACCCGCTAAATAACTCAGCTGTAAGAGTATATTTAAATGTAACTAATTTCTTTAGAATGAAGAACATGAACGGAAAACAAAAGAAATGTATAGGAATTACAGTAAAAATGATTGTGCAAATGCACACATAACAGCAACGAAGAATTTGGCGATGGTGGATTATAGGGTATAAACATTTTATAGTAAAAAATCCAAATACTAAACAACTTGTAATTAAGTGTTTTGAAACTTGATCAAGATGAGCCACATAAACCTCTATCAATTTGGAGATCTGAACCCAGTTTCATGAAACAGGCATCTAACATATTAAAATAATTAGTTCTATATAAATATTGATATTTAATACAAACACACTTTGAGTCAGTAGACATGTCAAATTTTTTGAATGACGCATAAAAAAAGTACATGAAAGGTTGCTAACCAGCATTGCAATATAAATATCATTAAAAAGTTATCATATTCAAGGTTACCTTGCCCGAAAATTGGAACATGTTCTAACTTGATAAATTGAAGTGAGAATTCAAGTGGATTTTCATTTGGTCAAAATATCGACATTTTACACGATAAAACGGCGTCCTTGAATAAAATCACTTGAAAACTCATGAGAAAACTCACCGTGTAAATCGGACACACCATGTGTTCGAAGCAACAGATTGCTACGTGGTAATTTGAACAAGATGAAATACTGATTGTTTTGTCAGGACACGTGAAAGTCTAAATGATATCCAAGGAGTATCAAAATAGACAATTAGGACAGGAGTCAGGCGAAAATATTCTCTAAACTTGGTTTCATTATGAAATAGAGAACACGAAAATCTCATATGCAATTTCTTCTCTTCTTTTTTTGAATATTTTAGATTCAAGTTCCCTTTTAGTCTCTTCTTCTACCGACTCTTCTTCCTTAACAAAATTATAAGTGCGACGTCTAAATCAACAATTTTTTTTTCTCAAGTTGTAAAAATTAATTTTGAAAAACAAAAAATCAGATCACAACTAGACCATAACACGCATTTGTAAAAAAAAAATTCAACAGGATTGTACCGAGCACTATAGCTCTTCAATAGGAGGTCGATGAGCTAAAAATATAATAAATCGAAGCGAAATTGTAATATGCAGAAGCCTTTGGGAATGTACCATGACAAGAGACATTTGTATACAAAAACCTTTGTTGTAATAAAAACTCCATTAGGGAAATTGTTTTCGTCCCTAGGGAATAAATGCGTTACTTCTGTCACGATTTTGACGCCATAGAAATAGACTTTTAAACGTTGGCATAACACTTGTTGTATGAGTGGTTTTGTCCATAATATATCAATTTCCAAACCATCAGGAAATTTTTTAAGATATTTATTCCAACCCCTTGGTGAATCAAAACATTTTACAAGTATTTAATTAAATTATTAATTTATAAATGCCTGCAGTCTCAGGAAGTGAATTATATAGCGCTCCGCGTGAAACTGAAAAAAATAATTCGTTTCAATTAAACGCAAAAATAAAACCAAAATACATATACATCTGTGTTTTAGAAAATAGATATGAATTGTTAAAAAAATATAGAGAATATTATAATATTATGTTCGAAAATGGTACGATATCAGTGAAGATGAATTTAGCTTCGATCTCATATAAACTGGGAATAAAATAAACTGGAATAAAAGAAAACCAGAAACTGTTACATATGTGAACAAAAATAGTAATTGCAAGAACATGCCAAACACTGAAAAAGGGATTATGATCATCAGTTTTTTACAATGCGCTCTAAAAAAAGAAAATGGTTATTTATACATACTGTATGTATATGCACTTGGATATTTATACATACTGTATACTGTACAAGTTAGCAACGCCAAAACCACCCATTCAGCTAAACCTGACATCCCTACAGTATTGTACAGATAAAAGATAATAAATATTAATATATACCGGGTGGTGACCGCGACACTGGAACATAGGACTTTAACATGTAAAATCATATTTTTATAATTTCCTGCTTCCCTTATTATTTTACAGAAAAAAAGCTTGAAATAAATGTTGTAGAGCATACAATTCTACATTAAAATCAATAAACAGAAGAAGGAAATTATAAATATATGATTTTGCATGTTAAAGTCCTATATTCCGGTGTCGCAGTCACCACCCGGTGTATATGGTGTGACGATGTCACCAAACGAGCTCTAGCCACTTGGCTCGTTGCGCCAGGTCTCGGAGCGCGCGCGACTAATTGATCCGCACAGTACCGTACCTAACGCATGATACAACCGAAATGCAAGTTAGTGAACGATCAATTAGTCAAGCCGTATAAAAGGGCTGCGAGTAGACGAACAAAGTCAGTTAGTATTCCGCTAGTGATCCGTTCTCCGCTGCAGTCAAACCGCTTGGTAAGCATATTGTTTCTATTATTCTTTATTGTACCGCCCTCTGTGGCAGTATTTATTTTTGTATTCGTTACTCTGCACTGTGGCAGACGTAGCAAGATTTATAAGTTTGTTATCCGTCACACTGCGCCGGTCCTGCTGTGACGTCATCACTGTCTCTCTCTACACTGTGTCGGTCCTGTTGTAGAGGCTACAGTTAGTTAGGTTGTTTCCGTCACACTGCGCCGGTCCTGCTGTGACGTCATCACTGTCTCTCTCTACACTGTGTCGGTCCTGTTGTAGAGGCTACAGTTAGTTAGGTTGTTTCCGTCACACTGCGCCGGTCCTGCTGTGACGTCATCACTGTCTCTCTCTACACTGTATCGGTCCTGTTGTAGAGGCTACAGTTAGTTAGGTTGTTTCCGTCACACTGCGCCGGTCCTGCTGTGACGTCATCACTGTCTCTCTCTACACTGTGTCGGTCCTGTTGTAGAGGCTACAGTTAGTTAGGTTGTTTCCGTCACACTGCGCCGGTCCTGCTGTGACGTCATCACTGTCTCTCTCTACACTGTGTCGGTCCTGTTGTAGAGGCTACAGTTAGTTAGGTTGTTTCCGTCACACTGCGCCGGTCCTGCTGTGACGTCATCACTGTCTCTCTCTACACTGTGTCGGTCCTGTTGTAGAGGCTACAGTTAGTTAGGTTGTCTCCGTCACACTGTGCCGGTCCTGCTGTGACGTCATCACTGTCTCTCTCTACACTGTGTCGGTCCTGTTGTAGAGGCTACAGTTAGATAGGTTGTCTCCGTCACACTGTGCCGGTCCTGCTGTGACGTCATCGTTGTTTCTCTCTGTACTGTGTCGGTCCTGTTACAGAGGTTACAGTAATTGCACTTAGTCTACGTCACACTGTGTCGGTCCTGCTGTGACGTCATCGTTGTTTCTCTCTGTACTGTGTCGGTCCTGTTACAGAGGATAAATAATTGCTGATTGGCTTTCCGCCACAATAATGTTATGTTATTTCCGTTGTATTTTCAAATATTAGCTGCCTGTGTTATGTTTTCATAGTTCATAAGTTATTTGCTTACGTTATATTTTCTTATGTTATTTGCTGGTTCTGTTATTTGTTATCAACACTGCGATCTCGTGAATAAATCAAGACGTTGTTTTCTGGCCAAATAAATTATTTCTTGTACCACCCTGACCTCCACTGAACTATCCCGGTCTAAGTCCGATTGGCGCCCGAGCAACCAGAACCCGCAACACCAGGGAGCGTCACAATATATATATATATATATATATATATATATATATATATATATATATATATATACCGGGTGTCCCAAGAAATCTGGGACATAGGGAATTAACATGTAAAATTGAAAAAGTTGCGATTACTTCTGTATTATACATTTTAGAGCTCTGAAATTTGGTACAGGCGTAGGGATAGGTTATTCGCATTGATTGGTATTAATTAAAATTATATTAATGCTCACATTTCTAATAAAAA
Source organism: Carabus problematicus (assembly GCA_963422195.1). Taxonomy (NCBI): domain Eukaryota; kingdom Metazoa; phylum Arthropoda; class Insecta; order Coleoptera; family Carabidae; genus Carabus; species Carabus problematicus. The sequence goes on along the minus strand of OY728582.1, from coordinate 9,022,820 downwards.
TGCTAATAATTTTTATGATAGACTAGGTTATTGTCTCGCAGAAAATGGGAGCTTATTTGAATATTTATTATAGGCATTTTTATGTGTATAAATAAAATAATTATTTTTTAAATAAATGAAATTCTATGTAAATTATTATAAAATTAAAAAAAAACTCTTAAGTGTATTGGAGATTCGAACCATAACATTTATGAATTATTTAAATTACCAAATAAGCATCTTACCGTTGTGCTAGCAACGCCATAAACAATTTTTTACAAAAAATGGTATTTAAGCTACATCTATTAATTATTACTTTTTAAAAGCATTTTTATCAGAAATGTGGGCATTAATATCATTTTAATTAATACCAATCAATGCGAATAACCTATCCCTACACCTGTACCAAATTTCAGAGCTCTAAAATATATAATACAGAAGTAATCGCAACTTTTTCAATTTTACATGTTAATTCCCTATGTCCCAGATGTCTTGGGACACCCGGCATATATAGACCGTGTGTCTCATGACGATCTACACATAGGAACGTTGCGCGCTCATTTGATTTTTAAAATCAAAATATTAATCTGACTGTCTTTGTTCTTTTTTTTTAATTTGTAACGTCAACTTGATGTTTAAATTCCTTCAAAATGTACTATTACATCGAATATGTTACAAAATTGTACTAGGATATCAAAGGAAATAAAATAGTAAGCATAAAATTAACAATTATACTGTCTAAATTGTAAAAAAACTAAAACGGTCAAATTAATATTTCACGATCAAGAGCGTAGGCAACATTCCTATGTGTAGATCGTCATGAGACACACGGTATATATATATATATATATATATATATAAGTATATATATATATATATATATATATATATATATATATATATATATATATATATATAAAGATAATAACGAAAAGTGTTTTCGTCCCTAGGGAGTACATGCTTCATTTCTGTCCCGCGTTTGACACCATAGAAACCGACTTCTACTCCCGGACGTGTAAAAAAGTTATTTAGCCCGCTTGTTTACATATTTCATATCCAAGGTGAAAAAAGCTAATAATAGGCAAGTGTAATTTAAAAATTGTTTCATCTGCACGAGTCAAAATTGAATTGATGGATTAAAAACGGAATAAAAAAAATATTAATGTAGGCAATTTAAAAAAATCTACTTAAATTCGTTTTGTGGTCGAATCAAATTGGTAGGGGTCTGAAATACCAAAATGCACAGATAATGAAAATGTAACAGAATACCCTGAAGTCCTTAAACAAGATTATGACGAGTTTAAGAATCAGAAGAATATATAATGGTGTCGCCATTGCTGAAAATACATGCACGGTGGAAAATCCTGCAGAAAATAGAAATGACAACCGCAAAAATGAACTTTTTTATATGGAGAATTGGGAGGAACTACCGTCAAAAAATGTAAAAGAGATCTGCGAAATATCTAAAATTATGCCTTGAGTGGAATTTAAGGAGCAACATATTTAAAATGGTTCTATTAAAAAATGGAAATATCTATCCAGTTTTGAAATTTAATAAAAATAATATTCAAATGGCAAGTACCTGTGCATTTGATACCATATATCACGCTATACTCGCAGCATATTGTGATAAAACAGTGCATGCTACGCATGTAAAACACAATTTAACATATATTAATAAATTTATATTAAATTTAGCGTCAAAAGGTGCTAGTACAGCACTATACAAAGAATGAGCACTTTTTATAAAATTTTTGCTTTTGTCAATTATAGTTTCCAAGATTTCTTAATGGTAATAAATAAACTGTTAAGAATCTGAATTTATTAGTACATTCATCAAACTTTGATCTCTTGTAGTTAAACAAATAGAATAGGACCCATATTTATATGACAATTTTTGCTCAAAATTAACTCCCCAACATCGTGTGAATCACCTTATATATATCGTGAATTCAGCCGGAAAATTCTTCAGTATGGATTCTTTTCATGACACCGATAGATTTCACTGTCAAAAAAAGCAGTTGTCACAATTCTGTCCACTACTGCAGTTCTTTAGCGGATATCAACCAATCTTTTGTCAAATTCTGTAGATAAATCTAATAGAAGTTTCTCGAGGATAAAAGGGTCTTGAATCTCCTTCGCTACTTTTACCTTTTTATTTCGTGTTTTCATTTATAAATATGGACCCCGTTTTTTTTGTTTATCAAAACTTTTGTTATCTGCCTTATTGTGACTGTGTATATCAATTACAAAATTCATGTTTTTCATAGACATATTCCATTAATTTTGTGACGTAAGAAATAGAAAATAACAAAGTTATAACAAAGAAAGTTTTTTTAGAAATACATATTCTGTATTCTTGTTTGCTTCGAATACGAAAAAGAAAGAAAAATGGTTAATAGAAATTCCAACGTCATTATAAACAAAAAATATGTATATTTCTATAAAAAAAGTGAAAATTAGAATGCAAAAAAAAATAAATATGTCAACGCGGTTCGGTGAAAAAACACTAAAATTGCGCACAGAAAAAACCGCACAGTTATAAAACCGCACACGCAAAAACCGCACATAGAAAAAACCTCACACAGAAAATGCGGCACACAGAAAACACCGCATACAGAAAAAACCGCACATGAAAAAAATACTCACATGGAAAATTGCGCACGTGGAAAAAGATCATACCCTGTTAACGATATAAACTATATCATAACTAGAAAACCCATGAACACCAAGTGTGCAAATAAATTTTATTATTGAAAATAGAATTAGGAATAAATGCAGTTTATTTGAGGTTCCTAATCGCAAAGTTACCTTATCAGCAAGCATTCTGACTGGTTGCCTCGCTTCACTCTACTCAAAGCAGGGCACATGACGCTAATAGTTACCTCCGCTCGAATATAGTGTCACGCCTACCTTCGGCGGCACGAAGTAACATAACTAAAGTGCGGTCAATATGTAAGAAGTTAATAAGAAACTGTTTTAGTTAGCGTATTTATTAAAAAAAAAAACAAATAAGTATAATAAATTAAATTTTAATAAATCAGAAAGTATCAGTAAGTAATCAGAAATACATGGTATATAAACATTATAATACAGTTTATATTCATTATCAAGTAATAAACTTTATCCATGTGCGCATTTTGCTGTCTCCGGTTTTTTCGTATACGGTTTTTTCCGGTCACCGTCAAACACAGGAGTCTGATATGTGCACATTCTATTTACTATAGTTGATTTACAATAATACACAAACAACTTATTTATTAATAAATGTCAATCTATACAGAATGCAACCATCAACTTGTTGAAATTATAGCATAGTATGAATGTTGTATGAATAGTGAACTAAGGTTTTCTCGGAACCATAACCTGTGATATCAATATTCAGTGTATATTGTTCAAAATATTTTTGTACATTTTGAGTGTAATTCTCAAGAGATTTTGTTTATGTTTGTTTGAACTAGAATTTTATTCTTTGCTTGAAAATGACCAAAAACCATATGGTCGAAACGTCGCATATCTGTTATTAGGTTTATGATTAGGTTTTGAAATAAACAGTTCACATCACCTTGAATTATAGTCATTTATTCCAATCATTTCGGATTCAATATTTTTCCTATATATATATATATATATATATATATATATATATATATATATATATATATATATATATATATATATATATATATACCGGGTGTCCCAAGAAATCTGGGACATAGGGAATTAACATGTAAAATTGAAAATGTTGCGATTACTTCTGTATTATACATTTTAGAGCTCTGAAATTTGGTACAGGTGTAGGGATTGGTTATTAGCATTGACTGGTATTAATTAAAATGATAATAATGCTCAGATTTCTGTTAAAAATGCTTTTAAAGAGTAATAATTAAAAGATGTTGCTTAAATACCATTTTTGCAAAAAATTATTTCTGGCGTTGCTAGCACAACGGTAAGATGCGTATTTGGTAATTTAAATAATTTATAAATGTTATGGTTCGAATCTCCCGGAATCTCGAATATACTTTAGAGTACTTTAGAGTTTTTTTTTTAATTCTAAAATAATTTACAAAAAATTTTATTTATTTAAAAAATAATTATTTTATTTATACACATAAAAAAGGCTTATAATCGATATTCAAATAAGCTCCCATTTTATTGCGGAAATTAGGTAAACTTTTATTTTTTAAATGGAACAGCCTATATTTTCTTGCTTTTTTAAATATATATATATATATATATATATATATATATATACAGGGTGTCCTATTTAAACGTGCCACTATAGGGATCTCGGAAACTATAAAAGATACAGGGTCGGTTAAATTAGACAAAAGTTGCGCACTTATGGGCCGATGATAATGGCTATTTAGTGTTTTCAAAATATTGCATGGATCACTAGATAATGACAAAAGTGTGATTTTCTCGAAATTTAATTTGCCGCTATAACTCACAAAGTATAAAAAATATTGAAAAAAGTTTCAAATATATATTTTAGCATACATAAGAAACTTTTCGATGAATTTGATGAATTTTTTTTTTATAGATATTTCTGGAGATACAGCATGCAAGTTGAATTTTTTAAATGGAAACCCCTAGTTAAATTTCTAGAAAGCGCTATTTTTTGTATATATATATACGGCCATATATATATACGGCCATTCTGAAAGCCGATTAGTCGGTTTCGCCCGACTAATTTCAAACATCACTAAAAGTCGCGGTATCTTCGTAAATAAGGTATTGATTGCGTGTGATTGTTATGTCTCGAAGAAAATCATATGTATGTATACGACATACGATTAATAAGTTGTAACGTTTTAGTTTTGGCGCGCGAATGTTTGTCTGAGTGTGCCCGCTCCAGTCGGCGTGACATGTGCAGGTTCGTTTTAAGTGCGAATAGGTACGTTCGAGAAAGACATTCTCGTAGCAGGTACGGAACGGAATTCCGCTCTTTTGTGGCGGCGACTCCGAGGCTGAGTGGTTGTGTGGAGTGTATCTCTGAGTTTTGTTGGTTAATGAGAAAGCACATGGTTATGGGCTGCACTATTTTTTTTTTTATATTGGGTAAGAGAGATATTTCGTTTAACATTAGTTGAAGGCGCACAGCGCATTGAGTAATTTGTGCAAGGCCAAATGGCCGTTGCAAAGTTTTACCGCCATACACTATAGCTATACGTTTTGCTTTAACGTTGTGTATTTTGCTTGAAAAGCAGGTAATGTTGAGATAATAGTATTTTCAGCTCATATTGTGTCTCGATCGGCGAGCGCAGTGTGGTGCCTCCATCGCGGAGGACATTTTGCCCGTTTTTCTCTAGTATTTCGATGCTGCAGCAGGTTGGCTGGCAGTACCAGCAATATTTGGTTCTCTTTGCAGAGTCGGGTCTTTCCCCGCGGGGGAACAGAACCACCGCTATCTGGTGGTTTGGCTTTTTTTTAATATTACAGATTTGATTAATTTACCATATAATAGTTCTGCTTAATAATTTTATGTTGTGCCGTATTCGCGTCAGAAGCCGCTGTCCAGTACGAGGCTTGTGCTGTCCTGTGTATCACGTTGTAAAGTAAGACCTTGCATGTGTTCGCGCTCCATATCCGCTACCTACGTGCTCGGTTTGGATTATTCACTAGATAAACGACTAAATCGATTCTGTACGTGCGTTAAAGCCGCCATTCTGCTGTAAGGTGTGTACGGGTCCCAAGTGATCCCGCCCGCGCTACGCTTTGGCGCCACGTAGCGCATCTGGTAACTAGTCAGGACAACTCGTGGTCCTTAAGTACATCGGAGACGGAACCGCGTCTGCCCGTGTTACGTAACTGCACAACGTTTCATATTTGTCATCACTTCTGTTTCATTTCATCTAGATTTAAGAATTAGGGTAAGACAATCTGTATGCGTTTTCAGTATTGTTCAGCGGTTAGTACTGCTGCGCCTTTGTTATCCTGTAGGCCTATGTGTCTTAGCCCCACTGCGCACATGCGGTACATCCTCGTTACGTATCATCCTTGTAAATAAGGATAGATATTAAGGTTTTCGGTTTAGTTGCTCACATCAGAGTGTAGACAATCTCCGAGTAGTCTGCTGATTAGTTGTAATATTGTTTTCTTCTTGCCTAGCCTGAATAAGGTAGCAGGCACTGGCAGGCGACCCAGACCGCACGCCACACAAGAAGGACAACGCCAGGACACGGAGAAGGACGGACGAGCGAGCAAGGGATTATCTCGAGACGTGCTGCCTTTTTTCCACTGATCGGTGGTCTTATAGGGAGATTTCTGCCCCTCCTCCTCATCGACGGTACGGAGAAGATCCACGAGAGCAGGTGGCGGTCTGCCGGCCGTCTGTCAGTGCAGAAGAGGACTAGCTAACCTCCCCGCCAGCACTCCTTGGCCGAGTAACGCGTTTATCTCCATACCATTTCTGTTCTTCACGACGGATGAGCACCTGCCGGCTCCATCCGCCCTACACTGCCTTCAGACAGGTGGCGCCCATTCACCAGCAAATTCTCTGGTAATCTGTTTTAGTAATATCACTACAGTTGTTGTGTAGGATGATGGAAGTATTGATTCGTTTGGTAGATGACAGTTGTTATGTTTTTCGGACTTTTATTCTGATCAGTTCTAGTACGAGTTACTAATAAACAGTGCTAATATTTTTGAATCTAAGTTTTTTTATATGTGTGTCTGTACATTCCTGTCTCCACAAACAGTTTGGTTCGAACCCATGGCTGCTCTCCACAACCAGCACCGTAGCTAGGCGACGATTGTGACTGTACAAAGGGCACATTACAAAGTAAAAAATATTTTATTTATTTTAAATATTTTTAGTTATTTTATTATAGTTTATCAAAATGTAAAGCCGATTAATCGGTCTTTTTTCCGACCTAGTAGCCGATTAATCGTTGACTAAAAAAGTGACTGGATAATAGGGCTAATAGCCGATAGTCGGTACATCTCTAATATATATATATATATATATATATATATATATATATATATATATATATATATATATATATATATATATATATATATATATATATATATATATATATATATATATATATATATATATATATATATATATATATATATATATATATATATATATATATATATATATATATATATATATATATATATATATATATATATATATATATATATATATATATATATATATATATATATATATATATATATATATATATATATATATATATATATATATATATATATATATATATATATATATATATATATATATATATATATATATATATATATATATATATATATATATATATATATATATATATATATATATATATATATATATATATATATATATATATATATATATATATATATATATATATATATATATATATATATATATATATATATATATATATATATATATATATATATATATATATATATATATATATATATATATATATATATATATATATATATATATATATATATATATATATATATATATATATATATATATATATATATATATATATATATATATATATATATATATATATATATATATATATATATATATATATATATATATATATATATATATATATATATATATATATATATATATATATATATATATATATATATATATATATATATATATATATATATATATATATATATATATATATATATATATATATATATATATATATATATATATATATATATATATATATATATATATATATATAGATATCTAGGTCACCATACAAATATATGACCTTAAAATAACAAATAAATGATGTTTTGTAGCAAAATTACAGACTTCTTGTCCTATTGTGCGTGTCCTGCAGTACCATTTATTGGTTTAAAATACGGAATACGCCTCTCTATTTGCAATTATTTTACATTGATGCTCTCGTAATACTTTCAGTCATGTTAAATGTATTTCATTTTTACAATTTGTCTTTTCGCAAAATACCGGAACTTTTTATAATTGCTTCGTGCTACGAGATATTTCAGTCAAATTAAAATTCAACCAGCATACTTTACACAGAACAATATTTATTAGTAACAGTACAATGCACTTTATATTGTATAATATAGAACGTTACTAATTTAATCAAAATATCTATATTGCTTTCTTACATGTAACACTATATACAGTTGTCACACCAAGTAAACCATAAGTCAAATAGGAAGTTTTAAATTAAAATTTCTATTTCTACAATTTAGTAAAGAAACGACCGGCTAGTTTGGACCCACTCTCGTATGTACATTGTGTTAAAACTTTTGATAACTTTTCTAAATCCGTGTATTTTATCCATTAACTAATCTGTACATTCATTACTAACTATTTCTGGATACAAATATCGCATATATTTTTTTTTGGAATTTAGGAAATATATATTTGTAAACAAACTAATCTGATTTAATTTTTCACGCTTCATACCTGAGAAAATCTAATTTAAAACCTGAATATATAGCATGTTCCATTAACGTACATGAAAAACGAAACGAAAAATTTGATATTTTTATTTCAATATAAAGTACAAACTTTACAATTAAATGTGGAACACGAAATATGATAAATATCCGCCTCTGCTTTTCTTGCAAATGGTCATTCTCTTGAAGAAATTTATCATAACTCTTTCTCACATTTCTAAAATGACTGCTGTAACATGCTATACATACATAATGGCTATGGCACACCTATGGAAGAGCATCGAAGAGATCTTCGATGAAACAACAGAATGCATTCGTTTTTCTAACCAACATGAGAAATGTAAACCTAAGCTTACGTGAAATGATACACAAAAGATACGTGTGAAATGAGACACGTTCATTTTATCGAATTGCTCTTTGATAAAAATAGACGATCTGCTATTTCTCGTTGAAGACGGGTGCGCTCTGTTGTTTCATTGAAGATCTTTTCAATGCTATTTGACGCTTTTCGATAGGTGTGGCTTAGGTATTATAGAAATAGCCATGCGTGTGCGTGTGCGTGAGCGTATGCGTGTGCGTGTGTGTGTGTGTCAGTAATATCACAATTAGAACGTTATTAAGCTGAGTATGAATTCATCTTCAATGAATATAAATGGTTGATTTTTTTTTTTTCGAAAAAGTATCTACTACTATCATAGTACGAATTTTTAATGCTGCACTGGGTACCTATATCAAAGTTTGCCCCTTAAGTCCGAAACGCATCCTTGTCAACGATAGACGTAAATATCCACTCAAACCGACTCTGTTCTTTCGGCCCTCTGAAAGTGTGCGAAAACGGTATTACCTTTGTAATGGGATTTTAAAAAGTGTGGACACATCGTTATGGCGCGTCCAGAAAAAAGCAACAAAAATAAACTGACGATAAAACGAAAAATTAAATCAGTTTCTTTGAACAGTTTAAATCTATATGTACGAGTCCCTTCTCACTTCAGTTGACCCAGTTAGCTTTTTGGGCACCATAAGAAAATAGTAAATACTATATTTTTTTTTTAGAAATCCCCAAATCAATCATCAGGGCATATTTAATAATACGCAATAGAAAACACCAACTTTATCGTTTCCTTTTAAAAGTTATAGCAAAAAATCCAAAATGCTCCAAATAAGGCGATTTTTCAAGACAACCCATTTTTGTTTTTTTACAAGTTAAGCCTATAATAAACGGTTATAATAAATAAAAGCGATATAACCCAGTGGTAAATTTGAAAAATTAATTTTTTTGTTAATTTTACGTATTTGTTCATAAATTTTGTATTTATTCTCATTTTATGTTAGTCATTGGTTTAATCACTGAACAGGTATTTCTTCTGGCTAAGACATGCTAAATATGTTGTAAAATTAATTAAACAATTTGAAGCATTGTGTTATATTATATTTTGTTTTATAAGTTGGGCCAATTGAAATGGGAAGGGGCTCGTATATTGTACTCTTTATAATATATTCAACACAAGCAAAACCCTAAATGAGACCATTTTAGACCGTACTAATAATACCTTTATATGATCCATTACTGGAATCGTTTTACATTACATTGAACTAATAGGAATTATAAAACTTTTTGTTGATGAGGGAATTCTAAGCGATGTGTAAATTTTAAATAATGAATACTTCATCAGTATCATGCGTTACATGCCTTATTGTCTACTGGCGCATAAATATGTTGAAAGTGAGGTTATTTGCATGGTCTGCTTGTTGAATAGATTAAGACCTTTGTTAATTATGTGACGTCACGTGTTTTCTTCGTGCAAGCGGTACATATATGTTTTATAAATAAACATAGTTTATAAGTTAAACATACACAGCGACATACTTATTTGCATGTTCATATATTTCGAAATTATTCCACCTTGTGTGTTGCGCTTTACACTGTAAATAATTCGTTACTATTTCAGGTAGCAAGTTTATATGTAATGAATTTAATTTGTGTTGTTATATATTTACATAGTATGTTTCATATTCGGCTAATAAATAGAATAATTTTGAAAGTATATTCATTGGAAATTAAAAGATGAAATATAAGTGTGCTAGAAAAGTTGTCCTGCAAGTCGCTACATACTACATCATGTCTTTTTAATTTTTCACTGCTTGACAGTCGCTCGTAACACATGTGTGCTAATTACTTGATCTGCTAATATTCTCATTAATTTTCATTCAAAATGTTTCTTAGATATTGCAAACAAAAAGAAGACAATGTAACGAAATCATACAGTAATTCAGTTTCAGAACGAACATCACGTTTTCTGCGAAATCTAGCAATTTATATTACAAAAGAACACAGTTCAAACGAAAACCATTATTTTTAAGGTTCTTTGAATCAGTAAGAATCCATCGTAACTAGGTATCGTAGTACATCTTGACAGTAATGGAAGTGACAGTGCAATCGACAATATGACGTATATGCAGTGTAACAAATATTATTAATAGATTTAAAATTTAAACTAAGATAGGACAAATCTTCTTGACTATTCTGTTATCAAATCTAAATACTAACAGTTTTAGAAAACTACTGAAGAAAAACTACGGAATAGCATGGAAATTCATTTTTATCATTATTTGCATTACCACAATTATTGTACATGTCCCCTTTAAATTTTGTGTGAAAACCAACCCCATTAGCTAGTAATTACATTAGATTTATTTATACACAAATGTGCCTTGAAATTATTCTTCATCAACACGCAGGCTGACATTTTTTATTCGTTTTTCACATACACAACTGGCCAATCAGAACTGTGCGTATTCATCAAATGAATTACAGTTTTTACCCATACACGTGGAACAGGCTATAATTTACATCACTTGATGAAAAAATACGTAACAGTATGTGTATGTGTAAACATGTACATGAAGCTCAGTGATGCTCAACCTTTATGAGGTTGGGGCTAATCAAAACTCTAGCAGGCTCCTTAATCGCAGTCAGCACCCCCAAACCGAACAAAAATTAAAACTTTTGTTACAGATTTTACATTACAACACGAATCTGTGTTGTTTCCATCACATCATTTCAATTGCTTTTGGTTTCATGTCTTTTTGTAAAGTTATAATTTCAATTTCTGGATTATCGATAGAAGTACATCTTACTAGTTTTTTTAGTCTAATATTTTTACTGCAAATTTAGAAAATCTGCTCACGGACGTCTTAACATAAACTCGCGGACGACCGGTTCGACGTCACTAATCCACTAATCGACAATAATCTGACACTGATAATACTGTGTGTGTATATGCGAAATATTAATTACTCAGTTGGTTTTTAACCTCCGGGTTTAATTTATTTATCGACCTTCCGATCGCGTTCGATTGAGGAGTAATTAAAAAAGATCGTATTTATCGATTTTTCACAACAGACAAACAAATATGGTTACGTGTGTTTCGTATTTAGACGACGAAATTAGTATGCTTTGAATTTAAACAAATGATCATTACAGGGTCAATAATCAGGAACTATGTACCACAGTTACGTGGTGAATTTACATTACAAATATATCTTAATATTCTATAACTACAAAAACTACTAGCCGAAGTTCTAATCTGCGTTACTGAACCTAGTGAATGCACTACAACCATACGCAACAGTTCGGAATATGACAAGCTTGCATTCATAGTTTGATCTGAGTTCACAAACACTCCAATTCAATTTACCGGCACGGATATATTCTAGTTTCAGTGGCTTTATTGCATTAATATTCGTGCCTCGTTTGCTCATTCATTGAAAGCTAGGAGCAATAATTCATAATTGAAAATTCTCCATTTCAAACAACTATTTAACTATTAAAATATCTTAAGACGGTCCTGTTCCTACAAAGTATATGTGGAAATAACAATAAATATATTATTGCAAATTGGAATAAACCAAATTTTTCCGTTCTTGCTAACAAACAATGTGTAATTTCCAAAACTAAAAATAGCTTGCCAACAATAACAGTGGAATTTCACAAATATTAACTCGAAATAACATTAGGCGTTTGAAAGTCGCGCATCTTAATGTATCGCCTGTACATTTTTTTAAACATTCAAAAGACATCACCCGGTCTTTATTTTTTCTGCATCAAATGATACATATTTAAAATTCCATTTACGCAAATACGCAATAAAAATGGCAATTTTATATTATATATATATATATATATATATATATATATATATATATATATATATATATACAGTGAATTTCGCTTATAACGAACCCGCTTATTGCGAATTTTCGCTTATAACGAACCAATCTGTAAAGTACGAACTAAAGTATCATTAAACGTGTGTTATTTTTTTCGCAAATAACGAACCCGTTTATAACGAACTTTCGGGTATAACGAACCTTAATTTTTGTTATAATCGCAAAAGTTTTCGGTTATAACGAACTTAAATTGGCATTGTACCAAATAATCAGGGGATTCTTCGAAATCTTTCAACTCCGCATATATAGGTTCGCCGTAACAGTTCTTGCGGTTCTTGTATATATGTGGTTAATTGTATGAAAAAAAAAAATTATCGGACCTTCCCGCGATTGGAACGGCCCATGCGGAAATTTCAGCATGCTCCACAAAGCCTGTCCGCTCCTGTTCACTGTATTTAATGTGTTAAAGAAGTACAATTATGAGTTACGCAATTTCGAAGAAAACACGTAAAGCTCTTACTTTAAATAAATGAAAATAATATGAAATAATAATAAGTATAAACAAAAGTAAAATAAACGATTTTTTCAAATAAGATTCATTAAAACTATTGTTGGTGTACAATGTATATGTATTACAAAACAATATCCAACTAAATTTTGAACAAATCTGGATTTGTCACAGTTCTTCATATTATGTACCTACTTGAAACATGTACCTACAAAAAAATGAATTTCTGATGTTTATCGTTTATTACGAACTTCGCTTATAGCGAACTATTTTCGTCGGTCCCTTGAGGTTCGTTATAAGCGAAGTTCACTGTATATATATATATATATATATATATATATATATATATATATATATATATATATACAGGCAGTTCGTTAGGAAGCTTGTTTAATATTGCATGTATAAATTTACTGTATATATCTGTATAGTCAATTTAAAATAATTACTTCCATGCAGAATCTAATTTAAATATATTCTATCTAAATTTCATTTTACTATTTCAACTGCACAAATTAAATTGTCAAAAGATAATAAAATAACAAAATTTGATTAAATTTTTAATTCTTTGTCAATTTGGTGCAGATCTCATGTTCTGCTGCCGTAGTTAATTCAATTATGCCCGTAAGTGATCTGGCGGTAATTCACAATAGCACTGGGGGCTGGGGGGGGGGGGGGAGATGTACGTGTATTCATTGATAACTGAGTTTGACTTTAGTAAAAAAAAAACGACATTTGTGGAAGAAAAAAGTTATGGAAACTACAGTAAACATTCACTCTTTATTTGTATATATTGACCACAATATCTGTAATTATTTAAATATCAGTCTAGCTTTGTTATAGATTTGATCTCATAATTAATGTTACTTTAAGATTATAATACGTACTTTAGCGTGAATATAGGGTTACACCATACTAAAATATAGTTATCATGTATTTTCCGACCCATGCAATACGTCAAAATTTGTAAATATCCGATCCTGTAAAATAACTAAAGTCCCAAGAACTAATTAATCCAAACCCATCAGCAACTCACCACACAACTTTTATATTACTTATTTTATTTCCACAAACTAATATAGCATCTTTCATTAATAACTTTACTAATATATATATATATGTATATATATATATATATATATATATATATATATATATATATATATATACCGGGTGTCCCAAGAAATCTGGGACATAGGGAATTAACATGTAAAATTGAAAAAGTTGCGATTACTTCTGTATTATACATTTTAGAGCTCTGAAATTTGGTACAGGTGTAGGGATAAGTTATTAGCACTGATTGGTATTAATTAAAATGATATTAATACTCATATTTCTGATAAAAATGGTTTTAAAAAGTAATAATTAATAGATGTAGCTTAAATACCATTTTTTGTAATTTTTAAAAGAATTACCCCTATTTTTTAAATAAATGAAATTCTATGTAAATTATTTTAAAATTAAAAAAAAACTCTAAAGTGTATTGGAGATTCGAACCATAACATTTATAAATTATTTAAATTACCAAATAAGCATCTTACCGTTGTGCTAGCAACGCCACAAACGATTTTTTACAGAAAATGGTATTTAAGCTACATCTATTAATTATTACTTTTTAAAAGCATTTTTATCAGAAATGTGGGCATTAATATCATTTTTATTAATACCAATCAATGCGAATAACCTATCCCTACACCTGTACCAGAGCTCTAAAATATATAATACAGAAGTAATCGCAACTTTTTCAATTTTACATGTTAATTCCCTATGTCCCAAGGAATCTGGGACATACGGAATTAACATGTAAATATAGATAAACTGAGATTACTTCTGAACAATACATTTTAGAACAAAAGAGCGACATATTATAATGCCATATTTAATGCTCAGATAAATTTCTGTAACGAATAAATCAATTTTAAAATGCTATATTTTAATCACATATTAGGTGCTGAAACAAAAACGCTATGTTTTGATTATTTGTTGTTGTAATTAACAAAAAAACATGCAATTTTTGCTCCATGACCTCCTGATCTACAAAATGATCAAAACGCAATATTTCAAACTTCATTTACTTGATATACCAAAATATAACTGAATATAACATCATGTTATGCAGCTTTTAATTCTGAACAATTTTTTAATTTACACTTTTACTCTAAAATGTATTGTTCAGAAGTAATCACAATATTTCTATATTTACACGTTAATTCCCTATGTCTCAGATTTCTTCGGACACCCGGTATATATATATATATATATATATATATATATATACAGTGAATTTCGCTTATAACGAACCCGCTTACTGCGAACTTTCGCTTATAACGAACCAATCTGTAAAGTACGAACTAAAGTATCATTAAACGTGTGTTATTTTTTTCGCATATAACGAACTCGTTTATAACGAACTTTCGGGTATAACGAACCTTAATTTTTGTAATAATCGCAAAAGTTTTCGGTTATAACGAACTTCAAACGGCATTTTACCAAATAATCAGGGGATTCCTCGAAATCTTTCAACTCCGCATATGTAGGGTCGCCGTAACAGTTTTTGGGGTTCTTGTGTATATGTGGTTAATTGTATGAAAAAAATTATCGGACCTTTCCGCGATTGGAACGGATCATGCGGAAATTTCAGCATGCTCCACATGTCCTGTCCGCCCCTGTTCACTGTATTTAATGTGTTAAAGAAGTACAATTATGAGTTACGCAATTTCGAAGAAAACATGTAAAGCTCTAACTTTAAATATATAAAAATAATATAAAATAATAATAAGTATAAACAAAAGTAAAATAAACGATTTTTTCAAATAAGCTTCATAAAAAGTATTGTTAGTGTACAATGTATATGTATTACAAAACAATATCTAACTCAATTTTGAACAAATCTGGATTTGTCTAGTTTTGCAAAACAGTTCTTCATATTATGTACCTACTTGAAACATGTACCTATGCATTCATAAAAAAAAATGAATTTCTGATGTTTATCGTTTATTACGAACTTCGCTTATAGCGAACTATTTTCGTCGGTCCCTTGAGGTTCGTTATAAGCGAAGTTCACTGTATATATATATATATATATATATATATATATATATATAGTGGAATCCGCCTATAGTGAACTTGAAGTGAACCAACTTCTTAGCCCCTTTAAGTTCACTACAAGCGAATTCCACTGTATATGTATGTATATAACTATAAATACATAATAAATATACACTCGTTATAAAAACATATATTGCAACTGTTAATTCGTATGCTTGTACGTATGTGTATGTAATGATTGTTATAGATAATATATTAAACATTAGATAAACATAGTTATTTAAGGTCCTGTACACCAAATGTGCAAACATAGCTTCATGTGTACTGTGTAGGTGCCGCTTTATTATAAGTGCTAGAACAAACATACTAGAATAAAATATCAAATATTTAATTAGCATCCGAATTTGGTTTGCTTAGCGACCAAATTGTCATAGCCTTGCAAAATTGGCATACAGATATCATTAGCATTGCTCTTGAAACACATCATCACCCTAAATATCTCTATAGATTATAATTAAACACGTATAGCCTAATAGTAGTAGTAGTAGTAGTAGTAGTAATAGTAGCAGTAGATATGCAGTATAATCAAGATACTTGATGCTGTCGAGTGTCTTAGGAAGAAGTTCATTTTAAACCTCGAGTTATCAACAAACATAGGGGGCATTAATGTTATTTAACGGATAAGCGATGTAGTTCCGATTCGATATTGTTGATCATAATTCAAGATTTAATTCTGGACACCCGGAATATACATATCTATTATAATTAGTTTCAGATTCAAAAAAGAAATTAATCATATACATCAAAACGACTTCTAGAATATTTTTAATGAATCAAATCACACAGAGAAGAAACACCTTTCCACAAAAATAATCACCGACGCGAATTTATATTTTTTTTTCAAAGGCTATTTAATTAAATTTTAGAAAAATTTATTTTGTTTACTGCTTGTGGTGGGGCGCTAAATGATACGAATGATGACATGCAAACACCAGTATGTAACTGATTTTTTACGATGTGTTTCGTGTTTGATTTGATAAATATTTATTTTACGTTAAATTCTCGGTGATTTATGCACTTTGTATATTTATAAAAATACACTTACGCAAACACGTCATTTTACTGGTTTAATAATAAAAAAAGTATTCTAAATTGATCATCGGCAAAATACAAGTGTTATCTTAATTACTATATAACATACTGGCCAGTATGCTTTATTGATCTCGTGTAATAATTCAATGCAGTTTAGGTAAAATTCTATTTCCGTCGCAACAGGACAATAAGAGGACAGAAATATGATTTTGAATTTAGTAATAGATATTTTGTTTATTCATGTCCGAGGTTTAGAATAGTACATGTTTTATTTGCAGGTTTAAAAAATTAATTAATTAATAACATGTATAATATTAAACGCGGATATTTAAATGAAAATTTGTTCAAATGTCGTATAATACACAATTTTTTAATTTGATATTTTCAATTACATTTTATAATTATTAAATATTGTTTATGCAAATCACCGTTAATAAAACAGATTTGCTATGCTAAAATATTCAAATTAAAACGCATCGTAAGATAATATTAAAAAATAATTACAGTCCAGTTGGTTAGATAGAAAACTGATTCAAATTGCGTAACAGCGAATAACAATTTTTTTTTTAAATTATTATAATCTGAATTTTAAATTTCTACTTACATATTAATTTGATTCGTCCTTTTTTTCACAACAGTGAAACTACGATTGTTGGATTCCCGTAAATGTCATGTCTATTTCGGTTACGATATATTAACAGTACACTTTAGACTTCAATTATTCTATAAAATTATTTTGTACAACACTTTATATTAACGCACACAAATATACACCTATTATGTTTAATAGTTATGAATATTTAAATGGTATTCGTTTCAGCATAAATTGTAAACAATTTTTTACACTGTTTTTAAATCTTGATTTTTTCTTCACTTGTCAAACTTTTCAAAACTTTTTTTAGAACTTTTATATTTATATATTTTATAAAGCCTGAATGTTTGACCGGATGGTTAGGAGCGTGTATTATCGCCTGTGGCTTTATAACTACGCGTGTGTAATTTTCGTCGTTATCTATAAACGAGATACGTTGCACAAGGGAGCATAGCGCGGAATGCGCTCCGCACTGTGAAGAAGTGTAAGCAACAACCGACGCCTGCGTCGCATGCAGCGTCCGCGGTATCTTGTACTAGTTGTGTTGTACGCTACCTGACTGCTGGCCGAACAGGTTACCCGATAACAAGGTAAACATCTAGTATGTTAATGAGTTATAGATAACAATTGGAAACCAAACATTTACAATGCAATCAGTGATGATTGAGAAAATTTTAAACAGCTTATGCGTTAAATTCTGGATTGTCTAACAGGTAATGGTAGAGTCAATTTTTTTTATAAAGATATAATTATTATAATGGTATAGTTTGCACTCGTTCCTAACTTTAGGATCGACCCTAATTCCCATGGCAACGTGTAGTATCCTTGTTCATCTAATATAAGAACATGAAAGTTCATCTTTTTTGTTCTTATTATTCAGAATCGAATTTAGTTCAGTTCGCGTGCTCAACTCGGGCTACCCTGTTTCATTGTTAAACATAATATTCTATGTGACATTTATGAATAAATCAGAATGTGTTAGTAAGGTTAAGTGTTATTGTATGTACTGATTCCTAGAAATATAATATTCTGAGAATTGAAGTAACTTAATTAATAATAAATACGTGTGATAAGTTTCTATTCTAGTAAACCATGTAGTTCTATTAATAGTTGTGTAAACAGTACATTAACCTGTATACAATATTTAGTTGACAATAAATTATGTTGGGCAGTTGATATCGATGAAAGTAACACGACTACACTACCCTTACGTACCATTTATAACAATTAACGTAAAGGAGGACACCCTAGAGGTTAGTGACACTATTTTTTGCAGACCTAATTAATGTAAAAGATAGTTAAATGTAAAGTTAGACGTATATACTGTGCTAGATAGAATATTACGATTCTATCTTGTTGACTTAGATTGATTAACCAGAGACTTAGAGAATTGTTCTTTATTTTTATTTTTAGTTATGGTATCAATTTTTTATTTATATGCAGCCAAGATAAAAAACTGTTTTAATACGAATGCCCAAATGAAAACGTTTTTCTTATCTGTGTATGACCACCATCAACCGGTGTTGAATCCGGACTGGTTCTACCCGGGGTAACATGAAAATTTCGGGAGTAAAAAACGACTTGAGCATAATTAGAAGTACTGATATACAAATTGTATTTAGTCGACGGGTGGCACATTTCCAAATGTCACATCAGCTAGTTTTACACTGACTCCAACATGATATTTTGGTGATAAGAATCTGTAATGCAGCGAGAAAAATACTATCTATAATTGCATGCATAAAAAGAGAAAATACTTTTTTTTATAATAAATACCATCAAAAATTTAGAATTTGTCTACTAAATAAGTGTAACATATTTTCGTTACTAAGACTGAATACATGTAATGTTATTCTTGTTTCTTTACTTAAATTTTAACTAATATAAATTTTATTGTTAAATTTAATAATATTCTGTCGTAGATGACAATACAACACCTAAATTGCATTTCAATACATGCATATAGTTAAATTAATGACACTAGAATAGTCTACCGTGTGTCTCATGACGATCTACACATAGGAACGTTGCGCGCTCATTTGATTTTTAAATCAAAATATTAATCTGATTGTTTTTGTTCTTTTTTTTTGCAATTGAAATGTCAATTTGACGTTTAAATTCGTTGAAAATGTACTATTACATCGAATATGTTACAAAATTATACTAGAATATCAAAGGAAATAAAATAGTAAGTATAGAATTAACAATTATACTGTCTAGATTGAAAAAAACTAAAATGATCAAATTAATATTTCACGATCAAGACCGTATACAACGTTCCTATGTGTAGATCGTCATGAGACACACGGTATAAGTCCCTGTAGTATAATTACAGCAGGCTGTTTAAACAAATGATGTTCCTCATTGACAATTCCAGGCACAATGGCACCATATATTTGTCGGCGTTGTATGTAAGAGTGACGTTATTGACAATACGAAACAGATGTATATGTGACAATTCTAATTAACTCTCAGAACAGGTTTGTATACACATGCATACATAGCTGATAATTGTTACCACCATTCAAGTCAAACCACAATATGGTCTATTCATCTTTCATGCCACAGAACAATACGTGTGTATATGGAAGAATGATTTTTTTGCGATGGATATAATGCAATGTGAAATTCATACTGGTTCTTACGTTGCAATTGTTTGACCTTCACTGGTTTTAAACTACCAAGGACCAGAAATCCCATAATCTGTTTATGAATTACAGAAATTTCGATACTTTGATGAAAATGTATTACCCTATTGGAGAATTTGAAAGTATTGCATGAGGAAATTGATATATTTTATAGGAAATAGAAATTATTTCCGACAGCTAACCGTAAATTCACAGTCAAACGAAATTTACAGCACCTTTTACGAACAAAAAACAAAAAACAAAACAAATGAAATCACCAGCTGAAAAAAGAAATCAAATGTCGCACAATCTGATTTGTCAAATAAAATACAGCATTATTTTCCGGAACGGCTTTTCATATTAAATATATTTCTTCTTTTATCGCACAGAACAAAAAAAAAACTTAATAACTTGAACTTGTTTGTAAGAAATTTCAAAACATGTTTTTATCCGAAAAAAGTCAAAACACACAAATTTATTGATAAACATAACGTGATCAAATTTTTAAAAACCTGTTAACTGAGCTGCAGCCTAAACAAGATTATATATTTTTTTACTGGATTGCAGATGTGTCCAGTTGTAAATTGGTAAATCAATAAAATTTCCAGAAGTAAATTTACAACTTTTCGGTACATGGAAACAAGATAGTGTATGTTTTATTTATGGTCGTATCTATCAATATGAAGTTATTTTTGAACATGATCTAACGTAAAATATAAATGAGCAAATCGCAAATGATGTTTATATATTATATGTATTTGCTATTTCAGTTGTGCTCAGTCTTGAGTACGTGTATATTGATAGCCACATACGTACTTACGTAAGAGCTCTTATAGATTCAGGTCTAATATACAAAGGACTGAATTTGCATGCTTAATACAATTTGAACCCAAAAATACCACAGCAACTGTTTAATTGGAGTAATTCAATAAAACCTAAAAGTGTTTTAGTACTTTTGGCCGCAGAAAAAACACAAAAGTAGATAACAAATACAAAGTTCGAGTATATCTTTTTCTTATTCTACAACCTCAGTCGCAATTATACTCTTGAACGAAGCATCTCACGAGTTCGAAATCTCACTAGTTCACTTTCTCACCAGTTCACTTTCTCATTTGTTCACATTATCACTAGTGCGAAAATCATCCCCACTCCATCTACTACTGTCGCAACAAATTCTTGTCTCGCGAGTTCCCATTCTCAGAAGTTCGAAAGCACCCCCCACCACTTTTCAATGATTCTCATTTGTTCACTTTCTCACGAGTTCACTTTCTCATTTGTTCACCTACGCAGTGCAGTTATACACGAATGTTAATTTGATTGCCTATCGGCAGGCGAATTTTTTGTATTGTTAAATTTTGTAATATAATTTCAAGAGATAGAAATATTTAGTTAAATTAGAAACAAAATTGCAAATTTATAGGCGTTTTTTTGAAAGTAAGTTAATAATGTCAATGAATAATGAAATGTCTGCATTGTATTTCACTTTAACGTTACTACACCTTTTCCAACTGTAATTCAGAAAGTGTCAACTGTAATTCAGAAAGCGTCAAATGAAATTCAGAATTGTCAACTGTAATTCAGAAAGCGTCAAATGAATTTCAGAATTGTCAACTGTAATTCAGAAAGTGTCAACTGTAATTCAGAATTATCAACTGTAATTCAGAAAGCATCAAATGATATTCAGAATAGTCAAATGTAATTCAGAAAGTGTCATTTGTAATTCAGAAAGCGTCAATTGTAATTCCGAAAGCGTCAATTGTAATTCAGAAAACACCGATTTTAACTTATTTATGCAGTGCAAGTGTTGAGATCATGAAAAAATATTATTCCGAGATTTTGATGTAAATATGCGCTTTGATATTCTCTAAATACAATCTGATTATATTATGTATATTATTATTATATTAAGTTAATTGTAGATTTTCTTGAGTAAAATTTTTCCTTTCCACGATATATTAAGTTATAAACGATGTTTTCTGAATTACAATTGACCCTTTCTGAATTACAATTGATACATTCTGAATTACAGTTGACAATTCTGAAATTCATTTGACACTTTCTGAATTACAGTTGACAATTCTGAAATTCATTTGACGCTTTCTGAATTACAGTTGACAATTCTGAAATTCATTTGACGCTTTCTGAATTACAGTTGTAAATTCTGAATTACAGTTGACACTTTCTGAATTACAGTTGACAATTCTGAATTACAGTTGACACTTTCTGAATTACAGTTGGAAAAGGTGTAGTTAATATTCATTGATCAGTGACTGCTATAATTATATTTCTATGATTTGCTTTACAACTTGGGTAGGAAATTTAAATTTAACATTAATATATCAAAAATAAATGTGTGGGGCTATTTTCGCAAAATTGTTTATTGTTACACTTTTATATGCTAGATAACAAGGCATAATGATAGGCTATGTTAATAAAATAATGAGAAAAGATCCTTTTCAATTCAATCGTAACTTCAATCTGATGGAAAATCATAACAAAAAAAGAGTTCATGTTATGTTCGTCAATATATAATTAAATACATATTATGATAAAAATACCTAATATACATATCTACATGCATCTATCTTATCAGTTAAATTGATTTAATTTGTTCTATAATCCTTAAAAAATAACAAAAAACAAACCAGACATTACCATTTGTATATTCATATGATTCTTAGTGATATTTTGACTTAATATTAAAACTGTAACAAAAACGTAATCGGCCGAGATCGAGTTCATTTACAATTCATTTACATTCACTGTAAATACAATGCAGACATTTCATTATTTATTGACATTATTAACTTACTTTAAAAAAAAAACGCCTATAAATTTGCAATTTTGTTTGTAATTTAACTAAATATTTCCATCTCTTAAAATTATATTACATAATTTAACAATACAAAAAATTCGCCTGCCGATAGGCAATCAAATTAACATTCGTGTATAACTGCACTGCGTAGGTGAACAAATGAGAAAGTGAACTCGTGAGAAAGTGAACAAATGAGAATCATTGAAAAGTGATGGGGGGTGCTTTCGAACTTCTGAGAATGGGAACTCGCGAGACAAGAATTTGTTGCGACAGTAGTAGATGGAGTGGGGATGACTTTCGCACTAGTAATAATGTGAACAAATGAGAAAGTGAACTGGTGAGAAAGTGAACTAGTGAGATTTCGAACTCGTGAGACGCACTCTTCTTGAAAATCCCTCATAATAAAAAAAAGATAAAGTTGTTGAAGTATAGTTAAATTACGGTCTTAGGATTCTGAAAAATTCATGGTAAGTCAAATAATAGAAAGTTAACGCGTTTCCATTTTATGTCATTTCAGGGAATTATATTTGAGGCTTTTGTAATGAAGATTGAATCAGTTAATTTATAATATGTAAACTTGTACCGTAATTTTAATAGTCCTGATGTATTTAGGTATTATCATAACAATATTAACACTGTGAACATTTGTATCGAATGCTTTAAACGTTAACCATCTTACCATTTAGAATTTTAAAAATATTAATACTTATTTTATAACCAAACAATATACCGGGTGGTCACCGTGACACCGGAACATAGGACATTAACAGAGTTTAAAGAAAAAAGTTTCAAATAAATGTTGTAGAGCATAAAATGCTACATTAAAATCTATAAACAGAATTAATATTGCATGCATTAGCAACAGTTCACGCCACCCATTCATAATCAAACCCTGGGGCGGGTTTGCAGTAGTAAATAAAACAGACACAAGGCCTCGCCTTGTAACAACTTACCGCATATCTGTGTGATTGCAGATTTCACTTTTTGACGTAATTGAATAAGAACAAATGATTAGAATGACATGACAACAATATCATGATGTTCAGAATGTTTGCTTCAATTACCGTTGGTGGCGTTTTAAATATTTATAATTAAAATACAAGATACGTTGCTAATTTAAGTTATTTACCCCTAAAACCTCAAACAATTTCGCATCCCGTCGGTGACGCCGTAACATTTTGTATCTCCACCGAAAATTTCATCACTGTATCTTGTCAGTTGAAAATATAGTCAAGAGCATTGTTAAATATTACGCCCAGAGTTAAGGGTGTTAATACAGAATAACAAATATAATTTCATGCAAGCGCCGTTAAAGTTTTCCGCCGTAAAATGTGGTACCTATGTGAATTATTACAACCAAATGAAAAGGTCTCTAGAAAGTTCAATATGAATTGCATAATCTTGTATATTTGTGTACTAATATAAAAATGTACATGAAATTATAAAACTCTCTTCGAAGAATTCAAATTCATTTCGATCATAAAAATTAATGTAGGAAAAGGAAAAATATAATATACAATTTGATGTATTTTTTGTAGGACTAATTTTTTTTTATAAAATGCATCATAGTTATAAGTAATTAATGTGTCGTTTAAATGACAATTTGTCAATTGTTTGATGAAGCTGTGGAGAGTTTGGAGTATTATCACAGGTAAACTTTAGTTTATCTGTGGTATTATCAAGCAAGCTCATTTACTTTAGTTTACATTTACTTTAATTCTATTTCATTAATTTGTTATTTTTTTAATTTGGCGATATTTTTTTAGAAATACAGAAATACACTAACTTGAAACTATCTATTTAATGAAATAGTCTCATGTTAGTTCAATTTGTTATTAATTAATTAATCTCCATTTTATTTCACTGGCATGTCGACTTTGAACATGACTTTTAGGGCCATGCTCTTCAATTGTTTTACGAATATCTCTGGGAGCCCTGCGGGTCGAAAGGCTCAAACAAATGCGGGCACGTGAACGCGTTCATTTGTTTGAGCCTTTCGACCCGCGGAGCTCCCAGAAAACTCGTTGCCACCTGTGACTAGACGGGATACGGCCTTAGAGGCGTTCAGGCATAATCCCACGGTACCTTTGCACCACCGCCCGCTCGAGCAAGTGCGTGAAACGAATGTCCGAACCTGCGGTTCCTCTCATACTGAGCAGAATTACTATCGCAACGACGAGTCATCACTAGGGTAAAACTAACCTGTGTCACGGCGGTCTAATCCCGGCTCACGTTCCCTATTGGCGGGTGAACAATCCGACGCTTGGCGAATTCTGCTTCGCAATGATAGGAGGAGCCGACATCGAAGGATCAAAAAGCGACGTCGCTATGAACGCTTGGCCGCCACAAGTCAGTTATCCCTGTGGTAACTTTTCTGACACCTCTTGCTGAAAACTCTTCAAACCAAAAGGATCGATAGGTCGTGCTTTCGCAGTCCCTGTGCGTACTGGACATTATTAAATTTTAATAATCTATTAGTACCAGTGTGTAAATTTATAGCCTCAAGCCATTTATGTGTCATATTCATGTCTGATGGAAATTCATGAAGTACATTTGTACGTTGTCGATTGCAGTTTGGTATATAACACTTTTTATAATAAACCAAATTACAATTATTCGTTATTAATTATAACACATCAAACTAAGTATGCTGCAGTTGAAAAAACACCTAATAATTTACAGTAAAATTAATAATAATAATAATAATACCTATAAATAATAACAACGCAAATATTACACAAATAATTAATATGCAATTGCACCAAATACATAGTTTATATGTATATCAATTTTACACAAAATATTCGTGTAATAAACTGAATCACAACTGAATTCTGTAGTTTGTTGATTAACAACTGTCAAAATCGTATTTTGTTCAAATGTTTTCCTAAGGCTATTAGTGCCAGCGGCGGTACGCTGAAGCTGGGCCTAGTCGCGGGCCGTTAAGGGCCCACACACTTCGTTCTTTTTGCATGGTTTGGAACGTACGGTTATAACTGTACGTTCCAATTCGTGTAAAATCCGAAGTGTATGGCCGAAAACCGTCCTTCTTAACCGTGTTCCAAAAACAAGAGTCTAGTTTCCAGACTTTCGCCAGTACGAAGATACACGATGTCTGTTTACGAAATTTACGACATGATACGAGCGTGCCTGTTCTTAGTTCGTAATGTTGTACTGAACTTGTGTGCAATACATTTGCTGTTAGTGTAATTTATAGATTTGGCTACTTTACCCTACCCTACTTAATAATACTCTACTTAACACTCTCCTAACCTACCCTACCCTACCCAACCCTACCTGTAATAATAATTAATGCAGTTCCATGATTTCCCGATTCCGTAAATCTCAGACTTGTATGTTCGTACGAGCTCGGTTACTGGCGGAGGTCTGCAAACTAGATTCTTGTGTTCCAAAATATCAAACCCAGCTTGATTTGAACCGCACGATTTGAACAGTACGTTCTAAACCGTGCAAAAAGAACGAAGTGTGTGGGGCCCTTTTATAGTACACTTTTAATCGAGAAGGTCGTGCTTAAATCATTTGTGTCTCACATTTTGAATTACAACAACCTTTTAGATCAGGGGTATCCAAACTTTTTGCGAAAAAGGCCAGATTGGGATTTAAATCAATTTGCACCGGGCCACGGGCATATGTGAATAAAAATTTTACCTCTTACAGTTAATTACAGATACACCAATACTAAACAACATGGCTGAATTATACATAATTAGAAAATTATGTCATGCAACTTTTAATGGATATAATGGTACTATGTTTTTTGCTGAAGAATTTCTTTAAAGTTGGGATTTGAGCACCAATTATAAGCAATGATTACAAGTGACCATCCGATAAATTTGCTCTGTATTTTGATTTCAGATACTTCATCCTGGAAAATTTTTGTTTGCACATATAGGTAGTCCCAAACATAGAAATAAATTTACAAGCAAATTGCTTAAATTTGGAAATTCTTTTGCATCCAAAAATTTGTCGTGCCAAAAAATCAGTATTTTTTTCCAAAATCTTCGCGGGCCGCTTAAAATCACCTGCCGGGTCTGGCCCGCGGGCCGTAGAGTGAACACCCCTGATTTAGATAATAATATAATAACAGTGGTTGCAATAAAAGTTATTTATTTTAACTTTGTTTGTGTTAGTGCATAACATTGGTGTTAATTAGTAGTAAATAAGACAAACTGACAGAAAATGCAGCTAAATGTCTAGTCTGGTCGTAAGACAAATTTATTTCCGAAGATACACGATGTCTGTATACAACAAGATACGACATGATACGAGCATGCTTGTTCTTAGTTCGTAACGTTGTGCTAAACTTGTGTGCAATACATTTGCTGTCACTGCTGGTTAATGCAATATATAGATTTGGCTACTCTACTCTACCCTACCCTGGACTACTCTAATCTACTTAACCTCTTCTAACCTATCTGTAACAATAATTAATGCAGTTCCACGACTTCTCGATTCCATATATCTCGGATTTACATGTTCGTGCGAGTTCGGGAATATAAATTGATCTGAGAACTAGACTCTTGTGCCTGCTAGTAGTGTTGGAAATAAGAGATTGACGTACGTTACTGCAATAGTATCGAAATCGAGTACAACAAGCCTCATTTTGTTATGGTTATTGTAGTATTATTCGGACAATCTAAGGACAAACGTGTTATATCTATTCTTGTCGCCCATGCTGCTTGACAATTAAAATGAGAGATATATATATATATATATATATATATATATATATATATATATATATATATATATATATATATATATATATACCGTGTGTCTCATGACGATCTACACATAGGAACGTTGCATACGCTCTTGATCTTCACAATCTAGACAGCATAATTGTTAATTTTATACTTACTATTTTATTTCCTTTGATATTCTAGTATAATTTTGTAACATATTCGATGTAATAGTACATTTTCAACGAATTTAAACGTCAAATTGACATTTCAATTACAAAAAAAAGAACAAAAACAACCAGATTAATATTTTGATTTCAAAATCAAATGAGCGCGCAACGTTCCTATGTGTAGATCGTCGTGAGACACACGGTATATACAGGGAGTCCCTAAAATGCGTGGACATCGCTTAACCACAGATTCCTGGGTCGAAAATAAGACGATTTAACTAAACTTACCTATATGCAATTACGTTTCGTTTAGCTGGTATTCTGCTTCAAAGTTCTTTAAAAAAAAAAGTTATTTTATCCATAACTACAGAACGCTTGGATCGATTTGGATAATATTCGATACTGTACTTCTTACGGATGTAGGTCATCTTTTAAGGTGATATTAGTTATTATCAGTGGACCATTAGTGTACGAAACACGGGTAACCCGGCATAAATCAGTCAAAAACTTTTTAATGTTAAGGCCAATAACTTTCAAAAAAATAGTTTCAGAAAGAGACATTCAATAGTAATTTTTTTGTTCTTGTTATCTGTACTGATATCTGTTAAGGTTTAGACACAAAAAAATTAAATCTGATTGACCGCACACTGCATTTCATAAAAAAATGTAATCTAGCAGTCTGGTTTTTTAAGAAATAAATGACGATATGATATTTATTAGTGCAATTATTTAGATTTCCTTATAAAAAGGAATCGCAAATATTTAAATCTGGTGAACGAGATGCCCATTTTGCAAAAATTCAAAGAACCCTACCTACTCTACCCTACCCTACCCTTTTATTTTAACACCCTGTATATATATATATATATATATATATATATATATATATATATATATAACGTGTTTATTTTTGACTTTATTTGAATTCGGTGTATGAACTATTTTAACTTTATTTTTAGTGTATTATTTCACCACAATCACCATATAAGTGTTAAAAATATCATTTATTATGGCCCTTAATACGGAAAACCAAAGAAACGATGATGGTGGACTTACGCCAAATCTAATTGCACTATAATTTTTTTTATAGCATCTCCTGGTTGTATCACAATTATATATATAGATGAACTTTATGAGACTTCTTTCATTTAAATTACTGTACATAATTTATTTTTTGTCTCTAATCTTCTGTTTATCAAATACAATTGAATTTCAATTGTTTTGAATGTACATAACATATTTAGATGCAATTGTTGTATCTCCAGAACTATCCAATAAAAAAAATTTCATGAAGTTCACCGAATAGCTTCTTATGTATGCTAAAATGTTTATTTGAAGCTTTTTCAATATTTACAGTACCTTCTGAGCTATAACAGTTAATTAAAATCGAAAAAATTTAACCTTTGTCATAAACTAGTGAGCCATGCAAAATTTTCAAAATACGAAGTCACCATCAACACCCTCCATAAATTGGTAACTTTTGTCCAATTTAACCGACATCGTAACTTTTATAGTTTCCAAGATCCCTTAAGGTCCCCGTCAAATTGGGCTTGTAAAACTATTCCGTCGTAGCGCTGCAATCGTTTTCAAGTTACCTAAAATATTCGTTACTATTTTCTACTACAGACCACTACAGACGCGAACCAGGAATGAATGCTAGACTGTAATACTACAGCTTATCTCTGCCGTTGATGACAAATCTAAACAAAGAAATGAAACTAACATAAATCGAATATAAGTAGTGCTGGGAACTGAACCCGAATACTTTTGGAATCAGTTCAAAAAGTATTTAAATACCTGTTTTAATTACGTTGTCCTTACATTGTTGACTGACCATGTATTAAAATAGCTTACATTTTCTTGAAAAACAAAAGAAAAGAATCGAATACTCCGAGTATTATACTCGATACTTGGAACCGATTCTTGAATTTGATACCAAGAATTGTATACTCGCTTCTTGAAATCGATTTTAAGAATAATGAATATGGCTTTTGTCTTGGCCAGTCAGTAATATACCTGTTACTGAATTAATGCATATTACATAACATACGAGTATTTTATTTTTTATCCAAGAATCGGTTCCAAAAACCGAGTATCTGATTCTTGGAATCGAATCCAGGAATCGGTTCCAAGAACCGAGTATTCGATTCTCGAAATCGAATCCAGTAATCGGTTCCGAAAGTATTCGAATATCGGATATTCGGATACCCGAATACTTTGAGAACCGAGTACCCGAATCCAAAAAATATCTGTTCTTGACAGCACTACACCTTTTGTAAACTGTAATTCAGAATTGTGAACTGTAATTCAGAAACCGTCAATTGTGATTCAGAAATCATGGATTTTAACTTAATATATCTTGAAAGATAAAGAGAATCTACAATTAACTAAATATAATAAAAATATTCATAATATAATCAGATAGTATTTAGAGAATATCAAAACGCATATGTACATCCAAATCTCGCAATAATGTTTTTTCATGATCTCAACACTTGCACTGCATAAGTAAGTTAAAATCGATGTTTTCTGAATTAAAATTAATGGTTTCTGCACTAAAATTGACGCTTTCTGAAATACAAATAACACTTTCTGAATTACAATTGACTATTCTGAATTTCATTTGATCCTTTCTGAATTACAGTTGACAATTCTGAAATTCATTTGACACTTTCTGAATTACAGTTGACAATTCTGAATTTCATTTGACGCTTTCTGAATTACAGTTGACACTTTCTGAATTACAGTTGGAAAAGGTGTAGATTGAAATTAACTATGGTTTCCATTTAAAAAATTGAACTTGCAGGCTGACTCTACCGAAATATCTTAAAAAAATATTCATCAAATTCACCGAAAAGCTTCCTATGTATGCTAAAATATTTATTTGAAGCTAAAATATCCCTAAAAATGTATGGACATCACTTAACCACAGATTTGTTCGAATATAAGACGATTTAAGTACCGATCACAACTGATTATGGACGTGCTCGTACAATTCGCACCCCCAGAGTAGAGGAAGAAATTCTGGAAATAGTAGAAGAAAATCCAGAAGTAGTCGATGCTTAGCATTGCAGACAGGCGTTTCAAAGAATGTTGCTCATAGAGTTCTTAAAGAACAATTGCTTTATCCTTACCATGTACAAAACGTCCAGGAGCTTTCGCCAGCTGATACCATCGCGCGTCTTGAGTTTTGTAGGTTCATTCAAAAAAGAAGAGCTGAAGAGATCAATTTTCATAGCAAAATTCTCTTCACTGATGAGGCGTGCTTCATAAGGAGTAGTATGACAAATTTGCACAACGAACATGCGTATGCAAATGAAAATCTACATGTCATCAAGCAACGCCACTTTCAACATGAGTTTAGAATGAATGTATGGGTAGGGATAATCGGCAGTTTCGTCATAGGCCCTGTCATTTTACCAAATCGTTTAAATGGAGAGAATTATTTAGATTTCCTTATAAATACTTTACCCGATTTATTGGAACACTTGCCGTTTGATCCAAGCCGCGACATTTGGTTTCTACAGAATGGACCGCCATCTCATTTTACATTGAACGTTCGGAATCATCTTCATGTACAGTTTCCTAACAAATGGGTAGGCAGAGGAGCTGATGCTCCTGCAAAATGGGGACCTCGTTCACCAGATTTAAAAATTTGCATCCGGTAGTCCGGATAACGAAGTATTAAAATTAAACGAAAATTCGGATAATCGAGGTCCGGATAATCGAATTTTTGCATTCGCCAATGTTACAGATGTCGCACCGAATGCTATAGCTCTTTTGTACTATCCTACACGTACAAAGCAACTTATTAATAATTTAGAATCAATCGATGCATATTTAATTAATGCTTGTCTAATAATTCTTAGTATTAAAATATATGTAAAAACACCCAATATTAGCGAATAAATATTCATAAATAGGTACCTACATAATTGTTTTATAAATTTTGCTTATAAATTTCACAGAAATATCTCGTATCTAGGATTTATACTATTTACTGACATAAAATCTAGAGCGAATGGATATTACATATTACACACTTATACTTTACAGGCCAACAACTACCCAAATGTCTATTGCCTATTATGGTTCGGTGCATACGCAAGTATACCTAACAAGAGTCTAGTTGTCAGACCAATTTATATTCCCGAACTCGCACGAACATGTAGGTCCAAAATGTACGGAATCAGGAAGTCGTGGAACTACATTCATTATTATTACAGGTAGGGTAGCTTAGGGGAGGATTAAGTAGAGTAGTGTAGTCTAGGGTATGGTAGGGTAGAGTAGCCAAATCTATAAATTGCACTAACTGCAAATATATTACACACAAGTTTAGCACAACGTTACGAACTAAGAACAGGCATGCACGTATCATGTCGTATACAGACATCGTGTATCTTCCAAAATAAATTGGTCTGACTACTAGACTCTTGTGTATACCTACGACTAAATGTACAACGGTCCATACATATATTTATTACATCTGAGTGACGTACGATCATGACACAATTGGCTTACTGTACTTCGTGGAAAATAGTTTTTTATCACTTCGGCGCTCCCTTGTGCCATAACGCTGAACTAAAATTAACATTGGCCTTATGGAGAAACTCTAGTTCTGTTCCCAAACCGAAACGGGAAATATTTGGAAGAAAAATTAAACAGATTTAAATTTCTTAATTTTTTTGAGAGACTAACGTTTTTTTTGTTTACTTACAGATTTAACATTTTGGTACCTCAAATTTTAGTTTTCCAAAGAAAGAAAAGAAAAATACGAGAAATACGTCAGTCCCTAGGTACATATTCACCATAACTAAAAAAAAAAAAATATTAATTTTGTATGACCATCAGTACTGAAATGGTAACAGAACTACGATTTGGTTTATTTGTTGTAATGCAATTTTTGTTCCATATTCCCGAACTCGCACGAACATCTAGGTCCGAAATGTACCGAATCAGGAAAAAAATTTCTAATTTATTACGTAAAAATGGTTTAAATATTTCTTTAAAATCAACATTAAAATTAAAAGATATAATATTTAATCAGAAAGACAAAATTGAAAATTTAAATAAATCACGGGTGTATTTATTAACTTGCAGCTGCAAATAAATATACATATATATTGGCCAGACAAGACGAAATTTTAATATTCGATTTAACGAACATTTATTTTCTTTTAAAAATAATAAATATAATTCCACTTTTGCAAAACATGTTATATCTAATAACCATTTCGTAAATAATATTAATTGCGAAAAAGGTTTTAAATTAGATATTCTGGAAGAAATTGAAATTTTTAAACATTTAAAAGAATTTAATTTAATTAATGTACAACTAGAAATTAAAAATTCTATTTAATTTAATTGTTTATTATAAATTTTATTGTATTATTTGATTTTTATTTTTATTTATAACTATTTTTAACTTTTAAATTATATATTAATTAATTTTTTGTTATAGTAGGTTCAGGACATGTATAATATTGTTTTGTTGTTTATTAAAATGTTTGTTTGTTGTTTTTGTTATTGCCTGATGATATATATATGTATATATATATATATATATATATATATATATATATATATATATATATATATATATATATATATAATATTATATTGCCTGAAGATGTTATAATGTTGACGAAACATGTTGCTTAGGTATGAAATAAAGCATGCGAAAAAAAAAAGAAAGTAATTTATATATATATATATATATATATATATATATATATATATATATATATTGCCACGTATTTTTCTGCAATAAAGATTGTTTGTCTGAAGCTGGCATAGGCTGGAATCGCCGGCAATGCTCGGCGGCGGTGGGAGTGGGCACGAAATGACGACATGATGTTCGCAGTACAAAGTTATCAATATAGGGCGCCACGTACTTTAAAATTAACACCGTGAGTTAACACAACTAGACAAAGTACGAAATACTAGTAGCGGTGTATTACAATCCTGAAAATAGTGTGTGTGTGTGTGGGGGGGGGGTATTCACGACAAAATAAACAGAATTCTTATTACTAATTACCCTATAATTTAAATAGCACAAAAGAAACCAAAAGGTCTGGTTATTACACAGAATCCCTTAACCTAAATGCAGGTGAAATGAGATGAATATGTATGATACTTATCCTAAATAATCCTAAACAGTTTTCTCAGACAGGGGGGTTTAAACATTAGATTTTACATGAAACAACTTTAAGTTACTAATCAGTTCTTCAACAAGGAGAAGAATGTTAAATGTTCTGTGATAAAATAACACAGAAAGCAAATACAACCCTGTTAACACTACGCTGTCTCTTTGATTCACCAGTGGTGTAGCACTGGGGCTTTACACAATTACAAATGGCAAGATAATATAGAGTTTACTCATCCAAATGGCCACATCAATAATGCAGGGCACCTCATGGAACAGCACCAGATGGCGGCGTTGGAATCTACGGTGGTAAATCCCGGATGTAGATGAGTCGAGCTCGACACAAAGGTCTAAGATTGAACTCGGCGGCAGTCGGAGACTCCGAAGAGGGTTCTCTACGTGGTGGCACAGAATAACTTCCCAAAATAAGGGTTAAACAAACTCTCACGACCACGTGCACTATGCTTGTTGCAACTATGCTCACGCTATATCGTTAAATTCACGGTTAAGCTGATTATACTGACTCCCCCTACGGGGTAAATTAAATTCTCCGTCTCGATAAGATTTCCGGAAGCACTTCCGCGATGGTCGACAAAGAATTTTCTCAAAAATCTCAATGTTTCACCGTCGATACACGTACAACTCTCCTCGCTCGAGTCTTCCACACGTCTCTCTTTTTATTTCTCGTCCTATTTCCAAACTATTGCTTCCAATTAATGATTAATTTGTGTACCTACGTTAAATTATATCGTTACAATATACATATATATATATATATATATATATATATATATATATATATATATATACTAAAATATTTATTTGAAGCTTTTTTCAATATTTCCAATCAGTGCCGTAACAAGGGCGTGGCGAAAGAGACCCCCGCCACGGGCGCAACTATTTTGGTGCGCGAAATATAAAAAATAAAAGTAAATAAGTAGATATAAAAATCCGCTACTTTTCATTGAATTTTTAAATTTTGCAATCAGCAACAGCTTCCTGCGAACGTTCATTGCGCAAATTATAAAATCGTACCTTCGTTTTTTTTGTGTCATGCGTTGTCGTTCGGCAGCAGCAAATGTTCGAAGAGAAAGGTCACTCCAAACCCAAGTTCATCAGTTGCCAACACCATGTGCTGGATCGCGTTCTTCGCGTTGTCATGGACGATGAGCTCCATGAGTGGACTAAATCACCAAACATCGAGTACTTCTTTGTGCAGGATTTGATGAGTAATTATAATAAATTGAAAGCAGCCTTCAGCAACGGTAAAACTGAGATTAAGGAAACAGGCTCTATCACCTTACTTGTGTCTTCAGTCACTTCACTGAGAGGAATGAAATTTCCTTCGTGAATTTTAAACAAATCCCAAACAACAGCAATGCACGCTGGAACTCTCGTGCAATTCTAGCTCTTCTTGCGTTTATTCTGATGTCTGAAACCCGGAACAGGTTGCTTAAAATCTGTTCATTTATTTCTTATTCATGGGTAGACCATTGGTACAGCAGTCAATTGTTCCGCGCTGAAGATTTTCTAGAACTATCTGCAGCTCTGAATGACTACCCAACAGCTCTCAAATGCTTGAAAACCCACTGGAAAACAGATGAATCTCTAATCAACATTGCCCGAAGCAACCAGTGCTGTGAGCGTGCGATAAAAGTTATGCAAGACCTACACGACTCCTGCCGCAACAAGGACAACCTTCCACTGAGATTCATCCTCTCCAATGACATTATCGTGAATATTTGATTTCCTTGCGTGTTTGATGACCCTATATAATGTATATAGGTATGTGATTTTAAAAATTATGTTCAATTTTGTATCTGTTTACAGTAACTTAAGAAATTGGTCAAAAAAGCTGGTAAACTAATTTTTAAAATCATTTTGTGCGTGAAGTTTTTTTTATCAAATCACGTTGAATGCAAGATTTTATCAAATCTTAAATGAAAGCTCATCAAATTATGATACAGGGAAACGAGGTTGTATATATTATATATATATATATAAATCACTAAATCGCGACTTTACTGTATATATATATATATATATATATATATATATATATATATATATATATATATATATATATATATATATATATATAATATTATACTGCCTGAAGATGTTATAATGTTGACGAAACATGTTGCTTAGTATGAAATAAAGCATGTGAAAATAAAAGAAAGTAATTTATATATATATATATATATATATATTGCCACGTATTTTTCCCCTGTATATATATATATATATATATATATATATATATATATGTATATATATATATATATATATATATATGTATATATATATATATATATATATATATATATATATATATATATATATATATATATATACCGGGTGTTAATTAAACATGGCTAATTCCAATTTCATTAGCGATTTCGCTTAAACTAAGAGAATGGTTTGTTTCAATTAAAGCTAGCACATTTTCTACATTATTATAAGAAACATGTTTAATTTCCTGCTTCTTAAAATTGAATGTTCCGGTCTCTTCGAATTTTTTAATAAAACCTTGTATTGCGGTTTTACTTGGAATTGTGTGGTGCGGCCAGACTGCACTTATTAAATCACAAATATTTCGATAACTTTGTCAAGAATAGAACCATTTTGTTACTTGAAGCTTTTCTTCATGTGAAAACTGTTCCATACTTTTAGAAATACCTGTTATTGAACGAAAATTACGAAATACAAACTTTTTTGACAATTACAATGTCACACAATTGTTTTTAATTTTGTTTAAATTCCATGGCTATTCCTATATATTATGTGTTTTCATGAAATTTTAAACTTGATTTTCTCAATTATGAAATGTCAAAAATTAAATCTGATTTCTCACTTAGATGCAGAATTTAATTCTCTACAACTTTTATTTGAAGTATTTTTCTCTAAAGTAATTTGGAAACTAATGCAGGAGGAAAACATGTTAAACGCCTATGGCCAGTTTTTTTAATTAACACCTGGTATATGTACATATGTATATATATATATATATATATATATATATATATATATATATATATATATATATATATATATACCGGGTGTCCCAAGAAATCTGGGACATAGGGAATTAACATGTAAAATTGAAAAAGTTGCGATTACTTCTGTATTATATATTTTAGATCTCTGAAATTTGGTACAGGTGTAGGGATCGATTATTGGCATTGATTGGTATTAATTAAAATGATATTAAGGCTCACATTTCTAATAAAATGCTTTTAAAAAAGTAATAATTAAAAGATGTATCTTAAATATCATTTTTGCAAAAAAATACTTATGGCGTTGCTAGCACAACGGTAAGATGCTTATTTGATAATTTAAATAATTTATAAATGTTATGGTTCGAATCTCCAATATACTTTAGAATTTTTTTTTTAATTTTTAAAATAATTACTCCTATTTTTTAAATAAATGAAATTCGATGTAAATTTTTTCAAAATTTAGAAAAAAACTCTAAAGTGTATTGGAGATTCGAACCATTACATTTATAAATTATTTAAATTACCAAATAAGCTTCTTACCGTTGTGTTAGCAACGCCGTAAATAAATGTTTGCAAAAATGTTAAATAAGCTACATCTCTTAATTATTACTTTTTAAAAGCATTTTTATTACAAATGTGAGCCTTAATATCATTTTAATTAATACCAATCAATGCGAATAACCTATCCCTACACCTGTACCAAATTTCAGAGCTCTAAAATGTATAATACAGAAGTAATCGCAACTTTTTCAATTTTACATGTTAATTCCCTATGTCCCAGATTTCTTGGGACACCCGGTATATATATATATATATATATATATATATATATATATATATATATATATATATACATATATACATATATAATTATTTAATTAAATGTTCAAACGTAATGCCGTTGACTACTAGACAGTGACTAAATCTGTCATAAATACGTACATTTCGTAATGTTTGAGCGGTTATGTTAAAGCATGCCTCCCTAATACAGTCCTTTAGAGATTCTAAATTTTCATGCCTTCGAGAAGTGTAAATTTTGGATTTTAGGAAGCCCCATAAGAAAAAATCATTCGGTGATACATCTGGAGACCATGGAGCTCAGTTAATAGGGCCACCACGACCTATCCATTTGTTGGAGAATACTTCATTTAAGTAATTTCGCACTTCTCTTGAATAGTGAGCAAGAGCTCCATCGTTCTGGTACCATACTGTGTTGATATTTTCAACAACTGCCGTAATTTGGTGCTCCATTTAATGTAAATGTGCACGTCAGTGAAACAAATATTTTCTAAAAAATGTTCAGCACGTTCTTGCTGCGTCGAATATTTGTAAGCAAAATAATTGTGTTTTTTTAAGAGTGCGGTGAACATACGTGCGAGATACTCCGAGATTATGTGCAATTTCTCTCACACTTACGTTGGGATCGGCTTCGGCAGCTGCCAAAATATCTACTTCCTTGTTTACATTCTGGTTTTCATTTCTATTCCTTTTGTAATGGCTATTGACGCACCCAGTTTCTCGGAATTATCTTACAATTCGTGCAGGGAATTGGCCGTTCATTAAAATGAACACTAAAAAGCTCGCAGGTTCTTCGCAAACTGTTACCTGCTAAATTCCATGCTACCATTTGAATCTTTTCTTCTGTTGTATACACATTCATTGTTAAATATTTGAAAATGTAATGTTAACTATTTTAAATAAATTTCCTTCAAATAAGAATGTAATACGGTAACAGGACAGATACTGATAGCTTGAGAACAGGACTCTTGCGCAGTGTCAAGCAACAGACGGCGGGGACCACAACAGGACTATTGCGCAGTGTGGCGGTAACAGGACGAATACTGATGACTTAACAACAGGACTCTTGCGCAGTGTCGAGCAACGGTACCATAAATCCAGATACGGAAAACTTTCTTACCAAACGGTTCGGGTGTAGCGGCAGTCGGAGAACAGAACACTAACTGACTATCGTGAATTTCGGGCGGCTATTTATATTCCAGCGATACACACATGTTTCAATCCCGTATTGGACCAGTCAGTTCGACGGAGTAGTGTCTTGGTTCGTCCGGAGCTCGAGTACGGACCGCGTTAATTGATACGCTAACGGTCATTGCTCTGTGTACAAGCCTTTTTCACGAAAAAGAAAGACTCTGTCACGTCATATATATATATATATATATATATATATATATATATATATATATATATATATATATATATGTATATGTATATAATATATATATTCATAGTAGATTTATTTAAGTCAAAAATTGGTATTAAAGGTTGATCCCCAACG
This sequence comes from Carabus problematicus, assembly GCA_963422195.1. Classification (NCBI taxonomy): domain Eukaryota; kingdom Metazoa; phylum Arthropoda; class Insecta; order Coleoptera; family Carabidae; genus Carabus; species Carabus problematicus. The sequence goes on along the minus strand of OY728582.1, from coordinate 8,983,234 downwards.
GGTTGGAATAATGACTTGAACTTCAGAAGTAAGGAAGTTTATTGCAAAAGTTTATACAAAAACTTGCGCCGACGTTTCGACCTTGAGGTATGAGGTCATTTTCAAGGCTTAATGGAAGATAACGAAGAACAATATACCACGTGGAATTTACATGGAAGTATAACCAAAAAATTGTGAACAAAACATGTTCAATACAATTGAACAGTAGAAAAACAAAAAAACGTGTGAAAATGTAAAATTAATAATAAAAGCTGACCATGGTCGTCAGAATGAAAACGCAAAAAACAAGACAGAAAACGAAGTTGTCTTGTCAAGTCAGAACTGAGCTGAAATATGAGCTGAAACTCATTAGAAATATCATACAAGTGTTCTAATGAGTTTCAGCTCATATTTTATTTATTATATATATATATATATATATATATATATATATATATATATATATATATATATATATATATACAGTTACTCACAAAATTAAACGTACACTTGCCAATACAATATATTTATTTATTTACAAAGCCAATTATCAACATATTATACATAACCGAATAAATATGTGTTTACTACAGCTATTTAAATGAATTATAAGAATTAATTTTTAAAATTTTTTTTTAATATAATCTCCAATTAGCTCATATAGAGAAGAAGGGCAGTTTTTAGCAACACAAAATTGAGCGTACAGTACTCAATAAAATTGAAAATTAGCATATTAAAACCCAATTAATATTTGGTGGCATATGCTTTGGCATCCATAACTGCTTGAAGACGACGTGGCAATGATTCTTTTAATTTCTTAGTTATAGATACATCAATATTTTCCCAAATATCTTAATTATTTTTTTTACAATCATTTTTATTTGAAGTATGGCCATTTTTCATTAGAAACTTAAATTCTGTCCACAAATTCTCAATTGGATTAAGATTTGGTGATTGCGGAGGAGTTTTCAGCAATTTTGGTGTATTGTACAACAACCATTCTTTAACCACAAGCGCAGTATGCTTTGGATCGTTGTCTTATTGGAAATAATATACTGGCGGTCTTCTAAGTTTCTCTGCAGATGACTGTCAATTATATCCATAGTAGTACCTATTGATATGATAATATGATGATAACGATATAATGAAATAGTAGTACCTACCTATGAATTCTAAATTTCCAGTACCACTGGCAGCCATACAGGCCCAAACCACAATAGAGCGTACAAGGAAAATTTTTTCTTTTTTTAAAATTATTTAGTGTAATATTAAAATACGAAAAAGAGTATATTAATTATGATGAAAATTATGGAGAAAATTTTATATTTTCGAATGAGTCAAAATCTAATTTATATGGACCTAACAGCAGACAAATTTTTTTTGAGAAACCCAAAAACGGGGTTAAACAAAAATAATGTGTGTCCAACAGTTAAACACGGCAGAGGATCTATTGTGGTTTGGGCCTGTATGGCTGCCAGTGGTACTGGAAATTTAGAATTCATAGGGACTACTATTTCATTATATCGTTATCATCCATCATATTATCATATCAATACGTACTACTATGGATACTATACTACTACATGGTCCATTATGAAAGTAATGCGCATGATTTTATTGTGACGCGACTATCCATCACAGGGCGCCCCGACCGGTCGGAAAATGTGCTGGAGGGTCTGCCCTTTCAAACGGGCCCGGTCTCGTTCCGATCCGAGTAGTGAGAGCGGAAGGACGTGTCTTTGCGTGAACGGTGTTTTTTGTCTTTGTAACACGGCGTATAAACACCACGACAATGACCCCAGCCACACGATCTTCTTCGTAACCAACTTCCCGGCCCGGAGCAGTACCCCAGTGGTTCCCTAGCTTCCTTACAGTCCCGATTTAGCTCCCTGTGCCCCCCACTGAAGAGATAGCTGAAAGGAAAGCATTGGGAGACCGTGGAAAACATCTAAACGCATGTTACAGCGTTCTTAAAATGCATTCCTATGGAGGAGTTTCAGGGTGCCTTCCAGGCGTGGCAGACACGTCTCCGTAACTGCATTGATGCAGGAAGGGACTATTTCGAAGAATTTTAAGCATTTGTACTGATAAGTTCAATAAATCTATTTTTCCCAGAAAATGCGCATTACTTTCATAATAAACCATGTATATACTTATATATATATATATATATATATATATATATATATATATATATATATATATATATACTGGTGTCCCTAAAATGTATATATATATATATATATATATATATATATATATATATATATATATACAGGTGTCCCTAAAATTTCAGCGTGCCGCCGCTGGCGCTAGTAACAGTAGGAAAACATTTGAAAAAAAATACGATTTTGACAGTTGTTAATCAACAAACTACAGAATTCAATCGTGATACACGAATATTTTGTGTAAAATTTATTTACAACCAGTGCATTTAGTGCAATTATAAATTAATTATTTGTGTAATATTTACGGCGGTATTATTCTCAGGTATTATTATTCATTTTACTGGAAATTATTATGTGTTTTACAGCAACACTTTCAACTGCAGCGTAATTGTGTGTTATATTAATAACACATCACTGTAATTATGGTTCATGATAAGAAATGCTGTGTACCAAGCTGCAGTCGACGAGAAACAAGTTTATTGCATGAATTCCCGTCAAACATGAATATGGCCCATAAATGGCACGAGAGTATACAGTTACACACTGGCACGTATATTATATTATATTATATTAAATACATACGTAATAATATGTAATAAATTGTATACCTGAGCTGTCGGCACAACAAATCTATTGTTATATCGTTCAGCTAGCAGGCCGGTATAAATCGAGAAGGTCGTGGTGTAGACATCACTTAACCACAGATTCCTGGTTCGAAAATAAGACGATTTAACTAAACTTACCTATATGCAATTACGTTTCGTTTAGAGTATTCTGCTTCAAAGTTCTTTCAAGAAAAAGTTATTTTATCCATAACTACAGAACGCTTGAATTTATTTGGATAATATTCGGTATTGTACTCCTTACAGATGTTGGTCATCTTTTAAGGTGATATTAGTTATTATCAGTGGACCATTAGTGTACGAAACACGGGTAACCCGGCATAAACCAGTCAAAACTTTTTAATGTTAAGGCCAATAACTTTCAAAAAAATAGTTTCAGAAAGAGACATTAAATAGTAATTTTTTTGTTACTTTTATCTGTACTGATATCTGTTAAGGTTTAGACACAAAAAAATTAAATCTGATGGACCGCGCACTGCATTTCTTAAAACAAATGTAATCTAGCAGTCTGGTATTTCTAAGAAATAAATTACAATATGATATTTATTAGTGACAAGTATGTACTTTATTAGATCTACAGTAAATGCTCAATGTGACCACCATCTTCCTGGATGCAAAGGATTCGACGCAAAAAATTGAACTGTACTCGTAACATTTCTGCATCATTCCTAATGGACTGTGAAGCGTTCTGTATTCTGGCCCAAAGATCGTCCTGTGTGTTTATAGGACGAGAATACCCTTTGCTCTTTAGAGCTCCCCACACAAAAGAATCGCACACATTTAAATCTGGTGAACGAGGTCCCCATTTTGCAGGAGCATCAGCTCCTCTGCCTACCCATTTGTTAGGAAACTGTACATGAAGATGATTCCGAACGTTCAATGTAAAATGAGATGGCGGTCCATTCTGTAGAAACCAAATGTCGCGTCTAAGATCAAACGGCAAGTGTTCCAATAAATCGGGTAAAGTATTTATAAGGAAATCTAAATAATTCTCTCCATTTAAACGATTTGGTAAAATGACAGGGCCTATGACGAAACTGCCGATTATCCCTACCCATACATTCATTCTAAACTCATGTTGAAAGTGGCGTTGCTTGATAACATGTAGATTTTCATTTGCATACACATGTTCGTTGTGCAAATTTGTCATACTCCTCCTTATGAAGCACGCCTCATCAGTGAAGAGAATTTTGCTATGAAAATTGATCTCTTCAGCTCTTCTTTTTTGAATGAACCTACAAAACTCAAGACGCGCGATGGTATCAGCTGGCGAAAGCTCCTGGACGTTTTGTACATGGTAAGGATAAAGCAATTGTTCTTTAAGAACTCTATGAGCAACATTCTTTGAAACGCCTGTCAGCAATGTTAAGCATCGACTACTTCTGGATTTTCTTCTACTATTTCCAGAATTTCTTCCTCTACTCTGGGGGTGCGAATTGTACGAGCACGTCCATAATCAGTTGTGATCGGTGCAAATTTTCCCGTTTCGCGAAGGCGTCTTTCAATGTTTGCAAAAGTTTTATGATTGGGTACGCGACGATTTGGAAACCTTTCCTTGTATACTCTAGCACTTCTGCGACAATTTCTTTCGCAATATCCTAAAACCATCAACATATCCGTTTGCTCAGCGTAAGTGTAGTTTATAGCCATTATTATGGAAATAACGAAGAATATTAACTGCTAAAAATCACTAGCTAACACCAACAGCAATTTGAGACGCTTCACAATTGATAAACAATAGCTACTGTGATTAAAAGTACATACTTGTCACTAATAAATATTACAGTGACTATATTAAAGACAGTGTGGACACCACTGTATTCATGCTGATTGGTCGATGAGATTGTCCGCCATGTCCCTGCCAAATTGCTTTCAATTGAAAGATAGCTGTGATCTGTTAGATATTTTCGTGTATTTCGTAGTGTTTTGTGCTTAAAAACTTTATAAACATTTAATATATATTTGTCCTAATAAAGTAATCCATATAATTATCTGGTAAGCATATTTTATTATTATTATTATTATTACATATTTTGTAATGTGTTATAATAATTAGAAACATAAGCATTAATATCATTTTAATTAATACCAATCAATGCGAATAACTTATCCCTACACCTGTACCAAATTTCAGAGCTCTAAAATGTATAATACAGAAGTAATCGCAACTTTTTCAATTTTACATGTTAATTCCCTATGTCCCAGACTTCTTGGGACACCCGGTATATATATATATATATATATATATATATATATATATATATATATATATATATATATATATATGTGTGTGACAAAAATGTTTCAGACAAAAGTTGCATGGTAAGAAGTACTTTATATTTTTTTGACCTTGGAATCATCTTAAGTCATTACGCGCATGTGTTGCGCTGTGCAACTTTAATTTTTTAAATGGCCACATACGAATTTTTTTAATTTTTGGAATCAGAAAGATTTTTACTTCCGGAAGTATACAAATTTTAATGGGTTACATAATAATTTTGTTAGAAAAATAGGTATAAAATTATGGTATTTAAATAAAACCTAATGAATAATCTGTTTGCCTTTGTTTGATTGACAAGTGATAAATGGCAACTCAAGCAATTTTCATAATTTTGTTAATTGTTTAGTTGCTACTTATCACTGGTCAATACCAAATTTTCATGGCTCACTACGAAAATCATTCTTTTTATCTTAATTTTTAGGTTATCTTCGAAACTAAATATTTAGGTAAACAAATATATCATTGTAAAGAGAAAAAATAGTACTTTTTAACAGGATTAAAATTAATTATGGTTCCAATATTAAAATAATGAACTTGTATGCTGTATCTTCAGAAATATGAAGTAAAAAAAAATTCATCAAATTTATCGAAAAGCCTGTTCTCTGTACTAAAATATGAATTTAAAGTATTTTTTAATATTTTGAGTGCCTTCTAAGTTATAAAGGAACATTGAAATTCGAAAAATATAACACTTTTGTCATTACCTAGTGAGCCATACAATATTTTTAAAATATGAAATCACCATCAATAATGGCCCATAAATGTGCAACTTTTGTCTAATTTAACCGACTTTGTATCTCTTATAGTTGCTGAGATCCCTCTAGTGGTCCGTTTAAAATAGACAACCTGTATAAATATACTTTGAATCATTCTGTAGAACAAACAAATGTCTACGTACACATGCACCTGTGACGAAGAATTCAACGTATTGCAATGAAACACATGCACACCACAAACGTCAAATGCAATCAAAATACACTGAATGTATGCGAAGGTTATATACATCTGTACAATACACGATGCAAGCACTCAGGCGTGTGACGAAATAATTTTCGAATCAATTGTATTTTCAATACAAATATAGGTATTCTACGCAACTGTAGACGGCCATTTTACATAAAAACGTCTCTCAACCTGATAATAGCTCCTGGGGGAAATATTCAAACCAGTCATTGCAAAACATTCTTATATTTAGTAAATACAGTAAACTTCGCTTATAACGAACCCGTTTATAACGAACTTTCGGGTATAACGAACCTTAATTTTTATTATAATCGCAAAAGTTTTCGGTTATAACGAACTTAAAACGGCATTTTACCAAATAATCAGGGGATTCTTCGAAATCTTTCAATTCCGCATATGTAGGGTCACCGTAACAGTTCTTGCGGTACTTGTGTATATGTGATTAATTGTATGAAAAAAAATTATCGGACCTTCCCGCGATTGGAGCGGCCCTTGTAGAAATTTCAGTATGCCCCACATGGCCTGTCCGCCCCTGTTCACTGTATTTAATGTGTTAAATAAGTGCAATTATGAGTTACGCACTTTTGAAGAAAACACGTAAAGCTCTTACTTTAAATAAATAAAAATCATATAAAATAATAACAAATATAAACAAAAGTAAAATAAACGATTTTTTAAATAAGATTCATAAAAACTATTGTTAGTGTACATATGTATATGTATTACAAACCAATATCTAACTCAATTTTGAACAAATCTGGATTTGTCTGGTTTTGCAAAAGAGTTCTTCATATTATATATCTACTTGAAACATGTATCTATGCATTAACAAAAATAATGAATTTTTGATGTTTATCGTTTATTACGAACTTCGCTTATAGCGAACTATTTTCGTCGGTCCCTTGAGGTTCGTTATAAGCGAAGTTTACTGTATCTTATACATGTCTAAATACCATCACGTCTTTTCCATTACTGGGATAGTAAAACCTTTTATTTAATCTCCTTAGCTTTACGTATCTCTTTTGCTTCATTAACGCCCACACACCTTGTTACACATGCTCTTAGATTATCCTATTCATAATTTTACGTTCATTCAAACTACTTCATTCGCTCCTAGCGGTTACCTTTTTTATTTCGACCATCCCAACATTTACTTCCATAACCTCAAAGTAAGGAACAGTACTTCCTTGTAAACACATAATTTATCTTCTCTTCATATTTCTTGCAAACTTTCCTAAGCAGCCCAAACCCCAGGGCCGCCCTTAGATATAGGCGGGCTGAGCCTGCGCCCAGAGCCATGCGTTCTCAGAGGCCACGCGTTCTCAGGGGCCCCGCGGTACGCTCCTCGCACAAAATTTTATTCAATATTGGACACTTGGTGTTTGGTGAGTCGTGTGATCAGAGTGATGCCTCAGCCAACGCATTCAACTAACCCGATGTTTCATTTGCAAACATATCCTTAACACTACAAATTTTATTAATTGCTTTCGTAACCACAACAAGTAGTGAGAGAAGTGTCTCACAATTGAAGATCATTAAAAATTATTTAAGATCGACCATGAACCAAGAGAGATTATCAGGTTTAGCATTACTATCCATAGGAAATTAAATAAATTAGAATTTAAACTACCACGATTTAATAGATACATTTTCGAAAATAAAACCTAGAAAAATTTATTTCCGTAAATAAATGTCTTTGGGTTCTTTTTTAGGAATGGCATTTCTATTCCATTAATTTCAGCATTTTATCTGTCCATTGTTTGAAAACATACATCGCAGATAAATGAAGTTGTTCACCTGTTTTATCGTCAATATTTATATTGTATCCGTAAACTTGTCTCAACTCAACTAAAAAAAAATTTTCGTGTATATTTATACTCCCAAGCAAACCCTTCAATGAAGGATATTTCCTTTTTATTAATGCTCAAATGATTTTAAATCAATAACTGCAAATGTATGTAGATACAGATATGTACAGATATGTATGTACCGAAGATATTAAGCAAATAGTAGTATATTATTCTAAATACAAAATAACATGTTGTGATAAATGATGTAGCGTCCTAAATTCCGTTCATATTTACGAAAGATTTTTATTTTTACTTGTTTTCGCTCGTATAAAATGCATTATTTGTATATTTTTACGGTCACATACTTCTGTACACATTATCATGTGCTGCCACGTGCCGCAATTCGCAAGTCGAATTTTTTTTCCTGAAATGCAGTACCATATGGTTCTAAAAGTAAATGAAAACATATGAAAGTAGAGTTGATGTGTGCATTTGTCACATTACTCATCGCCTACCGACAATATGATGGAAAAGCTAGTGTGGTTTGTAGTTACAAGAAAATATTTTTAAGTTAAGTTCCGTGTAAAATGCAATATTTAGAGACTTCTTAAAGAAACTATATAGAAGAACAGTAAATAACGCCTTTTACTATAGAATACTTCAGTATGCAGTACAATTAATGTATAAACCTTTTGTATGCACGTGCAAGTTACATTTTCAGTGTTATTATTCTGGATCAGAGCTTCTAGCTTATGACATATTTTTATCCTCTCGAATCTTTCTGACATATGTACATAACTTTACATAATTGGAATGAAGCGCCACTTGAAGCTTAAAACTCAAACCATTGTAGAACTTTAATATCCTTGTTTACTTGAGTATTAATGGAGTAAAGAAAACCAAGATTATGTAGGTAAATCTGCGTTAATGGAAGGGGAATATGAAATGTACCTTACAAATAACCTATTATATGAAAACGAAACATGTTTGAAGTATATTATACTTGCTACTTCACATCATAACTGCATATGTATGGTTCAAGGGATTTTAAAATTTTATCTGTAATAAATTTCAGAATCGTACTAATATCAATAACATATTTCTCAAATAAAAAACAATTTATGTCTACTATATATCGTTGTCAGTGGGAAGGAAATACTGATTTAGTGCCCTGGGCATCTGCTGTTTACATTTAAACCGTTCGACATTTGCAAGATTCATGATTTTTGTTGTCCAGCTGAAGGTTTTTATTCTTCTATCTGCTAGAACTTACTCTGCAAATAAACCGGCCTATATTGATTGTCATGTATCTAATATACGTTTCTTACCTTAGATCCAAAGGGAATTTCCCGTCCGGGGACAGATCAGATCTCAGATAAATTGAAATATATGTCGTGTTGCGGCTAAGAGGTCGGTTACAACTTGACGTATTGTTTCAACTTACATGTACCCAACTCACATTCGTACGACGCGTTGTTCAAGATAATAATGTCACGTTTGCGGGTAAAATTCACGAGTTGTAATAAACTTCCATTGTTCTGATACTACAGAAGTTATCCACTCAGAACGAAATATATACGCATATCCCAAACAAAATGATTCTAAGATAATTGTATTCTATTTACTTCGTTCTGTAGAAAATATGCCCTTTCTACAAACATTTGTTCTTATTGAAAGAGACATTACTTACCTATGGAATATTCGATAATTCTCATCAAATCATAAACTGCTTTTACAAATCCTGTATTTCTCTTAAGCTTAGTAGCAAATTTAAAGATTTTAATACTTTTTCTTGATACAATAGGTACATATCTTTTATTATCAATAAATCCCGCGGCGGTTTCGTTCAAACCTGATTAACTGCTCCCCCATTGTGGTTAACGATTTCAATCTGGAACTAATCTGTTTTTAAAGGAGAAGTATTGGAGAACAGATTTAGGCAATCTTCAAGTTAATTGATTCGCGGGAATTTTTTTGCCGTTTGAGTCCAAATATTCTTTCGAAAACTATATTTTCCATGCAGCACATGTTAATATATAAACTAGCTGAGATATACGCAGCGTATAATCCGCTTAAAATTACAATATATTTTATGTAAATTAAAGATCAAGGACATTTATATATGAGATATTCACTTCCGTTTTCGGAGACTCATTTCACTATGCTGTAGTATGAAGAGGGAGAAACATTGACCAGAATTCTATAAGTATTTTATAAACCACTCCAAACTATACTACGTTGTTACGCACAGCAGCAGAGTAATTCATTTTCTGCGGAAATTAACACATCCCGAAATAATTGCCATAATAAATTTTACAAAATTCGCTCAGTGCATAGTCCAAAATTAAATGCTGCCCTTCTTCATGTATTTTATACCAGATAATATCTGATACGTTTTACAATTAAATTTAAAATCTTGTATTTATGCACCCGCAAATTTTTTCGGGAAATTAAAATTTTATTTAATTAAATGATAAAACAGTACTTACAAATATCACTCGGATGATTTTATTCCGACGGAAATAAACCAATTTTACAGTAATAATATTAAAACGATCAAGTTCAATATAAACAAAGTTCTTTGATACGTTTGCGTAAATTAAATTTGAAGTAAATAAATAAAATTAAAATGAAAAATTTCTTCTGTTTTTTAACGGTAAAATTACTGTGATTAAAAAAGTTTCCGCTCATATATATTCCTACAGAAGTTCATTGTTCTAGAATTAACATTTTTTTATGTAAGTAAACTTTATTGTTAATTATGGAACTTTTGGTTAAAACCAATATTTGTATTTTCTTTCCAATTTTTTTTAAATACTCTTAACAATATTAAAATTTCGCTATATAACAGGTTTGCTATCAATGAAACGCACTCTGGGTTCTATAAAAGATAGCCTGTTTGAGAGAAAATGTTTAAACATTTATACTTAGGGGGCAAAAAGTGAAGGCAGAGTGATTAGAAATGTATTGTTACCATATATTTCAAAAAGAGCGTTCAGACTATCCGGTCGTGGGCTAGACCCGGGCTTAGAGAGATTGAGAATTTAATAGAGAAGTAATTAAATGATTCGCCATTGACATATTTAGTTAGCAAGAAAAAACAGCTATTAAATCATTTGGTCGGCATACTATGTTTTTGTTGACAGAGAAAAGATATCAGGCTGTAATACATTGTTAGCAAACAAACTAAATTTTATAAGCAAGTAACCACATCTTCTCAGCTTAATATTATTCTTATTAGTGTTCAAAATAAATTTTCAAGAAACAGAATTACTGCAAGAATGGTCATTGAAATTTTCAAATGATCTTTAGCTTATATTCAATGTACGGAAGGATAGACAATGCGGGCGGGGGTAGGGGTGTGTATCATTAGATAAGATAGGGTTGGGAGGGGTATTTAATGTATTGAAAAATGGGAAATGCGGGAGGGGGATAGGGAAGTGTATCATTAGGTAGGATATCGTAGGATTGGATGGAGTAAGGAATGGTATTTAATGTTCAGAAAGGTAGGCAGAGTGAAAGGGAGTAGAGCAGAGTCATTAGGTAGGGTAGCTTAGGGTAGGGTAATATTTTATTTTTATATTTTTCGATGTTTTAATTAAAATAAGATAGGTAGGTTGTAACGAGTTTTTTTTTGTTTCCCGTATATTTGAGATTTTAGAATTTTACTTGTCGTCGTCCGTCGGATTAGCGCAAACAAGCGTTTTGAAAGGAATGGAGACGGAGTCTGTCGTTGGGCATTGTCCAGTGTAGTTGCGTTTTCAAGTTTTGCTTTATTTGAGAGTTTAACGTTTGTTTCGCTGGGGTTTGGTTCTAGTTACAGTGCGCGATAAATATATCTATTCGCGTTTGAGAAGTAGTCTCTGTCGTAATTTTTGTGCCTCTTTCGGGGATTGCCCGTTATCGCCCTGTAATCAGTCGTGGCCGCTGTTTTGGTTTGAAATTCGTTGTTAAGACACTGAAGTATACGTGGTCGACTGCCACCCGTCAACCCGGGGATATTTTGTGCCCAGACCCAGCAGAGAACGCGCTCCACGCACCGACTCTACCGAACACTGCCTGTCCGTACGAGACCGACGCCACTGGTCTCTATGGCAGATGAGTAACCCAACGCATATTCTTTCTTGTATTATTGGTCTATATTATATTTATGGCTGTCCCGGCCGTTACACACCGTGTTGCTAGTGAACTAGTTAGTGTGCTGTTTGTGAATTAATTTTGGTGTTGTTCTATAATCAGTCGCGCCGCGTCCATTGTGATTTTGTGCGTGATTGTGCAAGATATTACAGACCGTTTTATATCGCAGTACCGTACTTGCTTGTACATACCAAACATCTTGCCTGATTTGTAAAAGAATTGATAAGTTTAAATCGTTATTGTTAAAACGTCTACTTTATTTGTAAGATATTTATGTACGTAACAGGGACTTTTTTTCCTATACTGATTAATCTCGTTAACCTTGTAATATTTACTCGTTTTGTTCATTATTATTATTTTCAATTCATTCATAACTAACTTTAAATTTGCATATTTTCTTAGTTATAAGACGCCATACTCCAGATCCTGCCAAACCTAAGCCCTGTTGGTTCGTATTTACAGTAGAGCCTCAGCTTATGATTTGGATTATTTAAATACGTGGCGCACCCTTGCACTGTTTCTTGGTTTTTGTTTTTCATACGCTCCCTCCATACATGCGTCACCCTCATTCCACTCTTCACTGACAGCTAGCTGTTTTATTACGCCCGACAAGTTGACGTTATATATCCTAGTCTGAACCCCGATTACCTAATGTGAATAGCACCAATTGGCAAATCTTCCGTTATCGCTATCAATCGAACATGTATACAAGCATCAATATGTTTAGGTGGCCGACAGTAGACAATAGGCACATAACGAAATTATTTCAATACAATATACACAAGTCAAGTGAGTCCGCTCTGATAACCAGAACCTGCGGTTGCATAGTGGATGCTGTCTTGATAGCATTTCCGCGGTCGGCCCGCGCCTAGGGTCTTAAGTGTGAACGGACTTAATAGGTTACGGCAGCCACTTTGCAATGCACAACCCGGTGTTCCGCAAAGTATGTACCGTTGCCCCCCGGGGAGCTGTGAAGCATTAATCTGGATTCACAGAGCTATGTATTGCGGTTTCCCATAAAATCTGGGACAGAGGAATTTTGCTTGCAAATAGAGAAAATAATTTAAATTATTTCTTTCCAATCCGTTTTAGAGCAAAAGTGTATTTACATGTTTTTCAGAGTTGATAGCAAAGTTAGGAGGTTCCGTAGTTTATGTAGGGCAGTGATTGAAAAAGAAGAACTTACTTTTGATACTTGAATTGTTATATACTTTGTAATTACATACATATAATACGTATATACAATAATTAAGTTTTCTTAATTATATTAATTTTATTCAAAGCAATGCCATTTTCTACAGAAAAATTAAAGAGGGTTTTGCTCCTACCCTACCCACTATTTCATTACACACTTGAAACCGATATTCTATGAAATAACTGAATAAAGCACCTGAAGTACATATTTACAGTTCATCTTCAGCAAGGTGCAATTATCAAAATAATAATAATAAGTTTGTATATGCTATGTTAATAATGAATTCTCCTTTAATTAGTGGGCTGTCATATTTATTAATAATTTTAACATTATTTTCCATTACACCCACATTTAATAAAATTATAAAAATAAAATACGAACAGCTTTTGCTTCTAATAGTCAATGATAACAGGTAACAAAAAGATAAATGTTAATTAAGTATTTTGTTAAATAAAAAATATAATTAAGTACTAAAATGTTATTTTTGAGGTAGGGGAGCTTTTTAATCAAATTTAAAAATCCATAGATCCATGTAATTAAGTAACACTTGGTTTTCCAACTTCTAAATCGTTCCCTAGTTTGCGGTAAAATAGTTCAAAACGGTGAACTGAAAGACGTGTGTACTAGTCAAATGACTTCTTAACTATTTATTTGTTCGAATCTTTTCCAACATGTTGAAAAAAAGCTTTTAGAATCCCAGTGTCATCAGGGTGAAAAGTCAGAGTTGAACGCTTTTGCACCCAAACCATGTGTGTGTCTTTGTCGGTGCGAGGTTCATTTGACAGTTGATTTATTTGGGTACTTTGCTTAACAAAACCTAGTTCGTGTCTAAACATATAGACCTGAAAATCAACTCTCATTTTCCTAGATTGATGAATGTATAAAATAGAATAATATTTTCATTATTTTCTAGGTTTAATTAACGAAGAATATTTTTATTTAAATGAGAAAATTAATGTCTGTAGCCGGGGATCGAACCACGGGTCTTATATTTTAACCGGGACATACGCTCCGAGGGGCTGGCCACTCTTGAATTACGGTGTACAAAATGTCTGGAATTACTTGAATTACCTATGAATTACCCGTGAATTACTTGAATTACTTGTGAATTACCTATGAATTACTTGAATTACCTAGGAATTACTTGAATTACTTGTGAAATGTGTTTAAAATTTATAAGAATAACACAAATATACAGAACGGAGTACAAGGAAATCCATTACTTAGCAAAATATTAATACCCAGTTGCACCTGAATGCGTTGTAACACGAAAAGTGCGAAAATTTATACGAGTTCTGACACGTTTAAAACTGTTGTAAAAATTCTCGGCGGCCCGGGTTCGATTCCCGCGCGATGCATTTCTTTTTTTTACTAAATACATTTTTTGACTAAATACATTTTACTTTACCTTTAGAATAATCGCAATGACAATATGTCTCATGCACATTTAAAAAAATATAAGTATGTTATTTGTATTTTCAAAATTATTTATTCTTATTTTCATTAAAAACATTAGAAAATTAAAATTAATTATATTTATATTTTTACTGTTCTGATTTATTTAAACATTTAATGCAATTCAAAACTACACAAAACGAAGAAAACAAAAGGCAGGATCTTGAAAAGGTTCTGCCAAAAGAGTTTGTTATGCAAACAAAATGTGACTGATTTATAGTTGTATGATATTTTTTTTCCTAGATATGTTTAGAATAGAACATTTAACTGAATCAATTGTAGAAGTTCATTCCAAATCAACAGTTGTGTGTTGTGTTTCAGTGCAATAGTTTAGTTTTTTCGTATATTTGTGACAAGCGTATCAGGATTTCTTTATAAAGTGATCACAGAATTATTTGTGAATTACTTGAATTACTAGAGAATTACTTGAATTACTTGAATTACCGACGAATTACTTGCGAATTACTTGAATTACTAGAGAATTACTTGAATTACCGACGAATTACTTGTGAATTACTTGAATTGCCTGTGAATTAGAATTATGGTGTACACAATTTTTGTAAGTGGCCAGCCCCTCGATACGCTCTAACCAACTAAGCTACCACAGACGCTAATTATCTCATTTAAACCGTGACCACATATGTTAGTAATCTTGCAGTGCCGTACGGGTTGCGCGCTACATACAAGGTACACAACGGTGTGGCACGTTGCTTGTCACAAAGGGGACACATCATCACATTATAGTTAGGTTTAATTAAGTTAACTTTTTGGTTGAAACATGAATATGGAACAGTGATCCATCAATTGTATCCGATGACTTATTGATAAGCTAAATGTGTTCATTGACAGTTTTCAAAAATTGTATCGATGGAAGTTGATTCCCATGATCCAAAATGTCGCATCCATCATTAAGTAAGTAATTTATTACCATTGCCAATTTAATCACCCCCACCATGGGAATAAATTATATGCGTGAAATTTTTGATAAGATAGAATTAAAATTCGACACGTAATGTGTACAAAATTAACAGTTTAATTGTTTTCCCTGCTAAATGAAGTTATTAATTTTTTTTTAATTACTATTACTATCCATGATAATTCACAATATTCGTTACGTGTTCCGCATTCAGTATGGGAAGTTACAGTTGGCCATGAATTGTTAATTGTATGTAAATCAGAGTAGTAAAATAATGCACACGTTACCAATATTAAACGGCAGAATTAATGATTTATTTTTCTATTACAACAATTGTAAGATTATGTGTGTGTGTTTGAACATAATAAGATGAAATACATCTCAATCATGCTAACATATATATATATATATATATATATATATATATATATATATATATATATATATATATATATATAATCTGAAGACAAGGGAAACAAAAACTAAAGACCACTAAAAAAAAAAAAAAAAACAATGTAGAATTGTCAAGGCTGTAAATCTATTTCTAAGTATATGTATCTTTAAAATGTAATATTTAAGTGGGGAATGTCATAAATGGGAATGTGCAGACAAGAAATTTGTAAGATTCAAAGCCGAAAGGCAGGAATAAAATATCTATCTATCTATCTATCTATATATATATATATATATATATATATATATATATATATATATATATATATATATATATATATATATATATATATACAGTGAATTTCGCTTATAACGAACCCGCTTACTGCGAACTTTCGCTTATAACGAACCAATCTGTAAAGTACGAACTAAAGTATCATTAAACGTGTGTTATTTTTTTCGCATATAACGAACCCGTTTATAACGAACTTTCGGGTATAACGAACCTTAATTTTTGTAATAATCGCAAAAGTTTTCGGTTATAACGAACTTCAAACGGCATTTTACCAAATAATCAGGGGATTCCTCGAAATCTTTCAACTCCGCATATGTAACAGTTTTTGGGGTTCTTGTGTATATGTGGTTAATTGTATGAAAAAAATTATCGGACCTTTCCGCGATTGGAACGGATCATGCGGAAATTTCAGCATGCTCCACATGTCCTGTCCGCCCCTGTTCACTGTATTTAATGTGTTAAAGAAGTACAATTATGAGTTACGCAATTACGAAGAAAACATGTAAAGCTCTAACTTTAAATATATAAAAATAATATAAAATAATAATAAGTATAAACAAAAGTAAAATAAACGATTTTTTCAAATAAGCTTCATAAAAAGTATTGTTAGTGTACAATGTATATGTATTAAGCCCGATTTACACGGTGAGTTTTCTCATGATTTAATTCAAATCAAATAATTTGGTCATTCATTTGATAATTCAAGTTTCGTGAGACAATTTACACTGCAACTATATTTGATTGGTTTTTACCACGAAAAGAAAGCACTACCAACTTTTTAGTATCAAAATTAAATTAAGTTACTCTACCCGCTAAATAACTCAACCGTAACAGTATATTTAAATGTAACTAATTTCTTTACAATGAAGAACTTGAACAGAAAACAAAAGCAATGTATAGCAATTGCAGTAAACACACACAACAGCAACAAAGAATTCAGTGATGGTGGGTTATAGGTTATAAACATTTTATAGTAAAAAATTTCAAATACTAAACAATTTGTAATTAAGTGTTTTGAAACTTTTTCAAGATGAACCACATAAACCTCTATCAATTTGGAGGTCTGAACCCAGTTTCACGAAACAGGCATCTAACATTAAAATAATTAGTTTTATATAAATATAGATATTAATACAAACACTCTTTTAGTCAGTAGATATGTCTAATTTTTGAGAATGGCGCATAAAAAAGCACATGAAAGGTTGGTAACCAACATTGAAATATAAATATCACTAAAAAGTTACCATATTCAAGGTTATTTTGCCCCAAAATTAGAACATGTTCTAACTTGATAAATTGAAGTGAGAATTCAAGTGGATTTTCATTTGGTCAAAATGTCGACATTTTACACGATAAAACAGCGACCTTGAATAAAATCACTTGAAAACTCATGAGAAAACTCACCGTGTAAATCGGGCTTTACAAAACAATATCTAACTCAATTTTGAACAAATCTGGATTTGTCTAGTTTTGCAAAACAGTTCTTCATATTATGTACCTACTTGAAACATGTACCTATGCATTCATAAAAAAAAATGAATTTCTGATGTTTATCGTTTATTACGAACTTCGCTTATAGCGAACTATTTTCGTCGGTCCCTTGAGGTTCGTTATAAGCGAAGTTCACTGTATATATATATATATATATATATATATATATATATATATATATATATATATATATATATATATATATATATATATATATATATATATATATTAGGGGAATCCATTTATAGTGAACACGCAGATAGTGGAAACTCGCTTAGAATAAACGTATTTCTGAGTCACGACTAAAAACATATGCCATCTAATGTTAATCAATTCACATAAAGTGAACTCGCATATGGTGAATTTTTGAATGTAATGGACTAAATTTGCTCCTTAAGTTCATTATATGCGAACTCGAGTAGGTTGTCAATTAATGAATTTAATGTATGTTGGTAAATTTAGGCACGACGCACGAGATACTTCCTCATGATGTTAAGCTTTAACATCGATAAACATATTTTCAATGTTTGTGAGCAACAATATACTAATATACATAGTGTTATGTAGTGCTAGTTTTCTCTTTTAATAATTATGTTAAATGTGCACTACAACACTAATGAATAGATGTAAAAATACAATAAACTATAGAGCAAGACAAATAACATGCATTTTATGCAATGACACACACAAAATTCAAAACATATGACAACAATAATCTTTTTTATAAACAACAACGGCACCTATGATCACAGAACAAAAAATATGAATGTTATAAATGAAACATGCTGGCCGCCTTGAAAGAATCATGCTTTCAATAATTATAAATTGTTAACATAAAGCAAAATGAACTATGTCAAAAAATTATTACAAAATATCAGAAAAAATGTCAATTATCTGTGGGAAGAGGATATAAATTTTTAGTGGATCTTCTGATGATACCCGCAACTGTGCGGATTGAAACAGTACGAATGATGTGATCTTTGCCTGGGTGGAGTTCTTCAACACGACCCAATAGCCAGCGTAATGGAGGAATATTATCTTCACCCACAATAACCAGTTGTCCAAGTTGAAGGGATTTATTACCTTGAGTTTTCCACTTACTCCTTGATTGTAGCTGGTGTAGATATTCTTCCGTCCATCGTTTCCAAAAATGTTGGCGAAGTTGCTCAATATGCTGCCAATGTGACAAACGATTGGTAGCAATAGATGTTAAATCAGGATTAACAGTCGATAAGAATGAGTCTCCAATCAAGAAATGACCTGGGGTTAGACAAGATAGGTCATTAGGATCAGAGGAAATTGCAGTGAGAGGACGAGAATTTAATATAGCCTCTATTTGTACTAAAATAGTATACATTTCTTCAAAGTTTAATGAAGCGTTACCTACAATTCTTCGAATATGATGTTTTGCCGATTTCACTGCTGCCTCCCAAATTCCTCCAAAATGTGGTGCCTTTGGAGGAATGAAATGCCAATTTATGTTATCAGTTGAAATTTTTTGAATAATATTATTCTTAAAATTGTCACGAAGAAAAATGTTACGAAGTTTATGGAGTTCCTTGTTAGCACCAACAAAATTCGTTGCATTATCTGAATAGATATTTGATGGTTTTCCTCGCCTAGACATGAATCGCCTAAGTGCATTGATAAATGCATCGGATGTTAAATCACAAACTAACTCAAGGTGAACTGCTTTACTGGCAAAACAAACAAATATAGCCCCATAAGCCTTTATATTTTTAGCTTGTTTTCTGCTTCCTTCACGAATATTCAGTGGTCCAAAATTATCTACTCCACAATTGGTGAAAGGACGAGCAGGAGTTAATCTGTGCGCAGGTAGATCACCCATTATATAATTAGTACGAACGGGTTTAGTTTTGAAACATGTTATGCACTTCTTTACAACATATCTTACAGCATTTCGTGCATCAATTGGCCAATAATTTTCTCTTACAGCTGCTAACGTAGATTGAATTCCGCCATGCATTGTCTTCAAGTGTTCTTGTGTAATAATTAATTTTGTTATATTATGATCTTTTTGGCAGTAAGATAGGATGCTTTTGAGCATAGGCAAGGTTTGAATTTCTTAATCTTCTTCCAACTCGAATTAATTTTTCATCATCCAAGAAAGGATTGAGACATAATAATTTGCTTTTTCGATGTACCTTTTGATATTTTATTAGGTTGCATAAATCTTGCGAAAATGATGTTACTTGAATTTGTTTTAGTATGCAAGTAGTAGCATTCTTGAATTCAGCAACCGTAATAGGCCCAGTTACCTTCTGGGCTGATTTACTTAGTCTTAATAAAATATTAGTCTTAAAACGCATGCAATATGAAATTATTCTAATTAATTTACCAAAGTTAGAATATTTGGAGAAAAATTCATTGTTTGTATTTGTGATTACAACGGATGTAACAATTGTACGTCTTTCTGGAATTTCTTCTGGATTTGGATAACTTACAATATTAGGCCATTTAATTGTATCGTATGCCAGCCATGCCGGACCTTGCCACCATACAGTACAACTAACAAGTTGTTGTGGTAATAAACCGCGTGATATAAAATCAGCTGGATTATCATTAGTACTGACATGATTCCAACAAGCAATGTCTGTGATGTCTTGAATTTCACTTACTCTGTTAGCAACAAATGTCTTCCAAGTTCGTGCAGTTGATTTTATCCAAGATAACGTTATTGTTGAGTCAGTCCAGTAATATATTTTATTAATGTTAATATTAATTGCATTTACTGTCTGTTTTAATAAACGTGCTAATAATAATGCACCACACAATTCTAATTTTGGGAGAGAGATATTTTTTATTGGTGCAACTCGAGATCTTGAGCATATTAAAGTATTTGCATGATTTTGATGGTGTTTGACACGTAAATAAATGCATGCGCCGTACGCTTGTTCGCTTGCATCACAAAAACCATGCAATTCTAAACATAATGGATCAATGGCGTTTATAATCCATCTTGGAATATGTAAAGAATTTAAATGTTTTATTTGGTTTTTGAATTGAAACCACATGGTATAAATATTAGTTGGTACAGATTCGTCCCAAGATAAATTTAATTGCCATAATCGCTGCATTAAAATTTTTGCTGTCACAATCACAGGACCGAGTAAACCCAGTGGATCGAATATTTGAGCAATATGTGATAATATATTTCTTTTGGTAATGCGTGTTGTATCAGTGTAGGATGGAATTGCAAATTGAAATACATCTTTGATAGCATTCCACTGAAGACCTAGAGTCTTGACACTTTGATCTTTGTCCATATTGACGATTACATGCTCAACTGAATCAGATGTCAAAGTGTTGAGTAATTCTGGATAATTTGATATCCATTTTCTTAATTCAAACCCTCCTTTCTTTAATACAGAATTAACTTCATTGAGAATTTGTTGAGTTTCTTGCAATGTATTTGCGCCTGATAATAAATCATCCACGTAGAAATCGCGCATAATTATTGCCGATCCTACCGGAAAATCAATTTTTTCTTCTTCAGCTAATTGTTGGAGTGCTCGTATTGCAAGAAAAGATGCGGAAGTTGTTCCGTATGTTACTGTGGTTAGGTCATATGATTTTAAATCTTCATGTGAATTGTTTCGCCAGAAAATGCGTTGAAGTCGTGCGTGTGAATCATTTATCAATACTTGCCGATACATTTTTGCAATATCAGCTGTTAAAACGAATTGATGAGTTCTGAATCTCAACACAATATCATGGAGACTTTGCTGAAGAACTGGACCAACCATTAATGCGTCATTTAATGAGAAACCAGTAGTGGATTTTGCTGAACCATCAAATACAACACGCAACTTTGTGGTGAGACTACTTTGCTTAACAACAGCGTGATGTGGTAAATAAAATACTGGTTGATTATTTACTAACATATTGGCTGGGATTCTCTAACTCAACCGTTTCCAAGCAGGGACGTTAGATACCGGTAGTAAATAAACGGTACAACTGTAACCTAGGCATTCTGTAACAGCTCCTGTTTAGGCAATCGTTACGAAACGGCAACCGTTAACATGTCGAATTTGTCACATCGGCAACACTGTATTTTTGTGCCGTAACTATGCTTTCTTATACAATATTGATAAATTTGACAGCTAAATGAAAATTTTCATATACATTTGCACAGACATCTGTAATTCAATTGGTTAATCATAATTAGTCAATCTGCAGCTAATTCGAATCAGAAGGCAAATGTATGCATTTTCCGCATGTTTTAAATATAAATTAATGGAATTCTAGGTACATCTGAACGAAACTAACAGCTGCTATATAAATTGGAGTCAGTAATATTAAATTTCTCAGTTAATTCAAATTCAAACCACAATTGAAGTTGAAGCCGTTGAAAAGCAGATACAATTACCTTGCCATGTTCATGTAATAACCAAAGTATACAATCTTTCAGAAAAATATCAATTATGTCACTTGTGTTCGTATACGACATATAAAATTTATTCAATTTTATCATATTGCATATATTATTAAATTACAGAAAATCACATCATGATATTGAAAATACATATATGTTCTGTTTGCTTCGTACATCACATGCCAGCATTTGAACTAACCTAGCACTGATTCACTGACATATCTATGATATATTTATGCAGTCGCAAGACATGCTCTTCTTCCCAAGACATTTAGACGCAAATTTTCTAATAAAAGCAGTATTCACTTCATTTCGTTATAATAATAATCCATTCACATTAGGCACATGTCAAATTGTCATAATTTCAATTTGAAAATTGCTCATTTGCTAAAAATATGTATTATTTTTATGTAAAACATCCAAATATCAAACATTTTCACTCTTTCATACAATATTATTTACGTATTAACGTCTTTTAATACTCAAATGCAATCGAACGTTAGCTTAACGGCACACATACAACTCCCGTCAACAAACGGCTGTATGTCAACCGTTACTACCGAAAATTATCGGCTTCAAACTGTTACAGAATCGCTAGGTTACATAACCATAGTTACCAAACGGAGTTGTCCGTTATTCATTACCGTTTGGAGTTAGAGAATCCCAGCCATTATCGTCACAGGATAATTTCATATGACCTAATTCTTGATATTTTTTTATAAATGCAGCATATTGTTGCTTTAATTCTAAATTTTTATTCAATTTTTGCTCAAGTGCATAAAAACGCTTTAATGCTTGTCCGCGTGAGTCGCCTATTTTATGCATAATATCCTGTTTTATTGGAAGCATTACAACAAATCGTCCCTCTTTATTCCTCAGAAATGTTGATTTAAATATGAATTCACATTGCTGCTCTTCTAAAGTATGAATTGTTTTAGATCTGCTTTCCTCAATATACCAAAATTTTTCTAATTTTTAATCTAAGGACTAATTGGTTAAAGATAAATTACATGTAATGACATTTCTCAAATTATCTTTGTTAGTTATTTGTCCGGAAACGATCCATCCAAAATGCGTTTTTTGAAAACAAGGTTGTGCAATTGAAACTTTAATTTGACCAATACATAATAACTGGTAGAATAATTCAACACCAATGAGAAGGTCAATATTGCTTGTGATATTAAATTGAGGATCTGCTAATTTAATATTTTTAGGAATATTGATATTGTTTTTATTAAAAGTAAGAATTGGTAAATTTTCAGTAATTTTAGTCAGCACAAGACATTCAAGATTAGCTTGAAAAGCGTTGTATCTAGATTTGATTTTAACTTGCACCATGTGATTGATTTGTGCAGATGATAAATTGATTCCCGAAACAGGAATCTGTACAGACATTTTGTTTAATCCTAATTGTTTTACTAGCTGATCTGTTATGAAACATGATTGAGATCCAGAATCTAATAAGGCGCGACATTCATGAAGTTCTCCATTATTATCAAAAATGTTGATTAACGCAGTGGATAACAAAATTTGTTGTTGATTGTTAGGTGGATAACAGTGGTTAACAACAGTAGCTGAATTTGAACTTGATGGTATTAGCGGAATTGATGAGTTAGAAATTAAATGTAGCAAGGTATTGTGACGCTTACCACATTTTTTACATAAACTTGACTTGCATTGACTTGAAATATGATTTGAACGTAGACAATTCATACATAATCTGCGAAATTTTATTTCTTTAATGCGATTTTCAATAGGCAATTTGAGAAATTGATCACATTTATATATCAAATGATCTTCTGAGCAAAACGCACAGGCAAGCTTAGATGTTGTCACGTGGGATACTGAGACTCCTTTATTATAAGATTTCATATTGGAAGATACTTGCAACTTATCAGTTCTCGAAATAGCATCCAAGATCTGACATCGATGAGTAAGAAACTCAACCATGTCCTTTATCGAAGGAATGGTGTTTTTAGGAAGACTGGTTTCCCATTCTTTATTAGTTTTTGAATCTAATTTGGTTGTAATTAGATAAATCAAAAGATCATCTCAATAATCTGTTGGGCGTTTTAATGCTTTTAAAGCCCTTATGTGTTTTAAAAAACCATCCAACGTTTGACGTAAACTAATAAAATTTTCTTTATGACAAATAGGTAAGTCATGAATGGCTTTTATATGTTTATGAATAATTATTCGTTTGTTGTCATATCTATGCCGAAGCATATCCCAAGCACAAGCATAGTTTTCTTGTGATATTTCTAGAGAATGTAATATTTCTGCAGCCTCACCATGTAAAGAAGATTTCAAATAATTGAATTTTTCTATTATTGATATTGACTCATTTGAATGTATGAGAGAGTTAAATGTATCATAAAAATTATACCAGTCATAGTAAGATCCATTAAATTTGGGCAGATCAATTTTAGGTAAACGAATTCTAGAATTCGAGCTTGACAGAATTGACGAATTGCTAGGATTGACAGTTGCTGGACGAACAGATTCATGTTCCGCTATATATTGATTCGCAACAGAAAGAATTTCAAAATATTTTGATTCAAATTCTATGCGTTCTTCGTTTAATAATTCATTTTCATCTAATAATTCAATCTTTGACTGAATATCATCAAAACTTGTCCAGGTTTCTTCAAATTTTGCTTTACGCAGTTTCAGTTGACTTATATAGTTATTGCTTAAATCAATAGAATTTACATAATTGCAAAATCTAGTAATGGCTGATTTAACTTGTGTCCGTCTCTGTTTTAATACTCTAATCTCTTCTGCCATTTTATAGAAAATAGGGAGAAATTGAAAAATAAAGAAAGAAAGATTGGAGACTCACCGTGTGGATTGTTGCCTCGTAGATATGTGTAAATAATTGTTGATGATATCTCGCACTGTGAAAGGTTGCTGAAGCTGATTGTATCGTTTTACAGTTGCGAAGAAAAACAATTATCCGGCTCGAAGGACCAAATGTTATGTAGTGCTAGTTTTCTCTTTTAATAATTATGTTAAATGTGCACTACAACACTAATGAATAGATGTAAAAATACAATAAACTATAGAGCAAGACAAGTAACATGTATTTTATGCAATGACACACACAAAATTCAAAACATATGACAACAATAATCTTTTTTATAAACAACAACGGCACCTATGATCACAGAACAAAAAATATGAATGTTATAAATGAAACACATAGTAACTAAATATCATCATATTGGCATGAGATAATTGATACAAATATTAACGATGGGGGTGGCAATTTTTTTCAAAAAGCTTCCTTGCAGACTAATTCATGAAAAATTCTAATTTTTAAGGTCAAAAATAATAATAAAATCTAACCGCAAAGACCGCAAAACCCCATGTATTTTAATTGGAAAACTCTTGTGGTCAAGAGTTATATGGTAAAATAATAAATTAATATAATTACCAATTTTTTATTTATTTGAGGCTAATTTGGGGGTCGGTCGTGTATCGGTGCAATTATCAAAATAATAATAATAAACTTGGTATATGCTATGTTAATTAAGAATTCTCCTTTAATTAGTGGGCTGTGATATTAATTAATAATTTTAACCACGACCTTCTCGATTTATACCGGCCTGCTAGCTGAACGATATAACAATAGATTTGTTGTGCCGACAGCTCGGCCAAATGTTGAAGTATTGGCGCTAGTAACAGTAGCTACTTGTCACTGTCAAAAAATGACAACTAATATTGTAAAAGATTGTTGCGTAAACATTATTAAATATAAATACAAAATAAATCATAAAATATATAGATATATTAATTTATAAAATGATTTTTAAAGAAATTTGATTTTATAATATTTAAAAATAAAATATATTACTTAGGTATACAATTTATTACATATTATTACGTATGTATTTAATATAATATAATATAATATAATATAATATAATATACGTCCTAGTGTGTAACTGTATACTCTCATGCCATTTATGGGCCATATTCATGTTTGACGGGAATTCACGTAATAAACTTGTTCCTCGTCGACTGCAGCTTGGTACACAGCACTTCTTATCATGAACCATAATTACAGTGATGTGTTATTAATATAACACACCAAATTACGCTGCAGTTGAAAGTGTTACTGTAAAACACATAATAATTTGCAGTAAAATGAATAATAATGCCTGAGAATAATACCGACGTAAATATTACACAAATAATTAATTTATAATTGCACTAAATGCACTGGTTGTAAATAAATTTTACACAAAATATTCGTGTATCACGATTGAATTCTGTAGTTTGTTGATTAACAACTGTCAAAATCGTATTTTTTTTCAAATGTTTTCCTACTGTTACTAGCGCCAGCGGCGGCACGCTGAAACTGGGCCTGTTAGCGGGCCGGAATAAAACACTTTTAATCGAGAAGGTCGTGATTTTAACATTATTTTCCATTACACCCATATTTAATAAAATTATAAAAATAAAATACGAACAGCTTTTGCTTCTAATAGTCAATTTGTTTTAATTATTGCTCTTGTTCTTTTGTACATAAAGAAATTAGATATTTTTTAAATAACGGAAAAGACGTTTTAAAAGTATTACCGGAAACCAATATGTAATTATGATATTAAAACAAATTAATAGTTATTTAACTTAAAGCTTGACTCTTCTAAATTTTCGTTTCGGCTTGATTATTTTTGGTTTATGATAACAAGTAACAAAAAGATAAATGTTAATTAAGTATTTCGTTAAATACAAAATATAATTAAGTACTAAAATGATATTTTTGAGGTAGGGGAGCTTCTTAATCAAATTTAAAAATCCATAGAATCCATGTAATTAAGAAACACTTGGTTTTCCAACTTCTAAATCGTTCCCTAGTTTGCGGTAAAATAGTTCAAAACCGTGAACTAAAAGACGTGTGTACCTATCAAATGACTTCTTAACTATTTATTTGTTCGAATCTTTTCCAACATGTTGAAAAAAAGCTTTTAGAATCCTTGTGTCATCAGGGTGAAAAGTCAGAGTTGAACGCTAAACCGCAAAGACCGCAAAACCCCATGTATTTTAATTGGAAAACTCTAGTGGTCAAGAGTTATATGGCAAAATAATAAATTAATATAATTACCAATATTTTATTTATTTATTTGGCGCCGATTTGGAAGTCGGTCCGAAAAAAATCCGTTGAAAACCCCACCCTAGTATACATATAACAGGGTGACCCATCTGTGAATGCTCACCATTGGCATCTCCGAAACTATAAGAGATACAAGGTCGGTTAAATTAGACAAAAGTTGCGTATTTATGGGCCGATGTTGATGGCGATTTTGTATTTTGAAAATATTGCATGGCTCACTAGATAATGACAAAAGTGTGATTTTCTCGAATTTTTATTTTACTTTATAAGTCAGAAGGTATTGGAAATATTGAAAAAAGCTTCAAATAAATATTTTAGTATAACTAATAAGCCTTTTGATGAATCATATGAAATTTTTTTTTACTAGATACTGCTGAAGTTACAGCTTGCAACTTTAATTTTTTAAATGGGAACCATAGTTAATTTTAATCCAGTTCAAAAGTGCTATTTTTTCTCTTTACAGTGATGTATTTGTTTACCTAAATATCTTTTTTAGTTTTGAAGAAAAACTAAAAAGTAAGATAAAATGAATGATTTTTGTAGTGTGCCATGAAAATTTGGTATAAAACAACTGGAACTAAATATGTTATGTACGTGCAAACCAATTGAAATTCAACAACATTTGATAAACGAAACAAAAGTCGTTGCGTAAACTGAAAGCTAATAGACAGATCCTCGTATGAACCTCATACCTACATAAATTATTTTTTGTCTCTAATCTTTTGTTTACAGGATATATATATATATATATATATATATATATATATATATATATATATATATATACAAATTTAGATAATCTTTTATTTTAAAAATTGAATAATTTTAGTTTGTTTATTCATGAACATGCATGTATGAGTAGAATATATGCTAACTAAAACTATTTTTTTAATGTGTAGCTTCGTTATAGTAAACACTCGCTTACAGTGAATCAAATTCCTGGTCCCTTCAGGTTCGCTATAAGCGGATTCCTCCGAACAGCTACAATTCACAACTATAATCCGAACAATGTCTCTTTAATCTGAACAGCGAACTGTAAAGTGATTTCCGCTGCATAAATGTGCAATACTGCTCTGATAAACCATATTTCTGGAGATATTACAAGACAAGAAGCTCTTGAATGGGCGGTCAGACAAGAAGAATCACGGGAATTCGTAAACGATATGGATATTTTGGAACATGTTCAGAATGAATCAAGCTCGGACGAAGATGAAGAAGAAGTGATACCACGACGTATACAGCACACAGAGGCAGTCACAAGTTTCGCAAGGTGTCTGAAGTGGGCTGAGAGAAATACTGAATCGGAACACCACATTCTATTCTATGAAAAATGAAAAAAATCAGTTCAAAAGACAGAAGAAGCAAATATTAAAAATAGCAAAATCATTGAATTTTTTACTGCTTCTTAGATTTACTTTTTACTTTTTTAGATTTACATGTGCTTTATTTAATTAGTCATGTTGACTGCTATTCACAGCTTGATACTAACGGCTCTACTAAGAGCTACTAAATGTTTCTACTAAATTAGACACTGGTGCTATCGTAATTTTATAAAAATACATCTTTTTCCATAGTAACAGTGTCAAATTTAAAAGAAAAATTTAGTTGCCCTGAGTAGCACCGTTTGTATCGAGCTGTGAATAGCTGTGGTTGTATCTAATAAAATATGATATGTAGTACAGTTGTTAATTTTTAGCTCATCGAGCTGTCAATAGCTGTCGTTGTATCTAACAAAATATGATATTTTGTACAGTTGTTAATTTTTAGCTCATCGACCACCTGTCGAAGGAGTATAGTGTTCGGTACGATGGCTGTAGCATCTTCCGATTTCAAAATTTTTTGCTATTACAACATATGTCCGTATGTATGTCGCTCGTCCGCTCGCTCGTACCAGATTTTTGTGCCACTCAGATCTCCTAAACTATCCAACCGATTTTTATGAAGTTTTTTTCTACAGATACGTATTATGGTCTAGTTGTGCAAGGTACTTTCTTATTTTTCAGTTTTTATTTTTTTTTCTCTTTTATTTTCTACTCAATTGCATTCAAAATTTTCTTGTATATGCAGGAAATGAAACAATATTTTTTTCTTTTGAAAAATTATGTAAAATCATTAGAGAAAATAATATTTTTTAATCAAAAATTGAACAAAAGATCAGTGCATTTATAGTCGGCTAGTCTGCTTTGCTTTTGTCAAGAAAAGAAAATGTTTTCACACTTGTTTTAAATTTGTTGGTTTATTTGCGACCTAGGCACCTAGGATTTTAAAAGTGTGTTAAGGTAAATAATAATTTATGATATATTCAGACTTGGACATACGTCGATGAGCTGCAGGCATGGATGTCTGTATCCATTCCTAGTTTATTTTAAAATAAAGAGCCTTTTATTGAAATAATGTTGAAATTCGTAGAAAATTACGAAAATTGATGTTTTCTGTCTTTTGTTCGATATTCCGGATCAACCTGTGCAATTATTAGTTCGGAGCAAAGTGGTCATACTGTATATACAGGTCAGTCAAATGTTCCGGAAAAAAATTTTTTCATACAAATGTTTTATAGTTATAATCAAGCTACCGTTTACATATTTTGTAATATACAGATGTTCATTTTTTTCTAGAAATTAGGTATGCTTTAATTTTTTAAATAGAACACCCTATAATTTCTTACATTTCTTAATTCTAAGTATTTTTTGTAGGACTCATTTTTTTATCAATTGCTTCATTTTTTATTTATAAGCAATTACCACAAACTCCTGAACTTTAAATTAGGAGTATTTTCCCACATATATAACATGTATTTTAACCAACAGGATAAAAAAATATCGGCAAATTAAAAAAAATAACAAATTAATGAAATAGAATTAATTGTTGGTTGATTATTCGGTCAAAAGAGCAATGTGTTAATTGTAAACTTCTTATTTCCCGTGGGATTGGAGTAAATGACCATTCAGTTCAGATATAATAGTACATTATACACCAAGGGAGAGAAACCACTTATTTTTCCTGAGGTGTAGTTTGAAGCCCGAGGGCGACGCCAGAGGGCTACAAATACATTTCAAAAACCTTTGTTATAATAAAAACTCCCTTATGAAAAGTGTTTTCGTCCCTAGGCTTAATTTCTGTCCCGCATTTGACGCCATAGAAACCGACTTCTACTCCCGGACGTGTAAAAAAGATATAACTTTTGCAGTAAATTGAATACCTATGTAATATATTTTATTTTTAAATTTTATAAAACCAACAATCAACAAAAAGTCTATTGTTATATCGTTCACCTAGCAGGTCGGTATAAATCGAGAAGGTCGTAATATAGTACATTATACACCAAGGGAGAGAAGCCACTTATTTTTCCTGAGGTGTAGTTTGAACAAATACATCGAGGGAAAAATGGTGGTCTCTCCCGAGGTGTATATACTATTTTTTCCACGTTCGGGAGTAGAAACACTTAATTTCATAAATAATGAATTATAATAAATCGGAACGACATTGCAAGCCCTCGGGCTTCAAACTACACCTCAAGAAAAATAAGTGGTTTCAATATTTACATGTTAATTCCCTATGTCCCAGATTTCTTGGGACACCCGGTATATATATATTGTAACATCATTTTTTTCTATAATAATTGATTGGGTTCACCGAACGCACAATTAACGGTTCGAAACTTGCAAAATTGGCAGTTTAAGTAAAAATGACTTAACACGCGACCTTGGACTGTGTAGAATGATCGGTTTTGTAAAAACGCTGGATAAATGAGAGAGAGAATACGCAGAGACTCGTGAGTGGGTGTGAAGTAACGATCAGCGTGTGGAGTTCGTAGTTTTTGAGAGACCGTGATAAGTTTTCCGGGCTATTAAGAGTTTTTTTTATCGTTAGTCCACGGGACTAAAACTATCTCTGGTAGCCGGATACCACCCGTACTAGGGGAGTAAATACGCGGTCAAAGGTAGACGAGTGTGTGCGTCAGCGAGATTATCGGCGGTCGAGTTAGCGATCCGTGTTCCGCGACGTATTTACACCCGAGAGTGGAGTTCCCTCGTCCAGCTGCGCTCCACCAGGCCCTACCAGACGAGTCCAAGAACGCGTAGTCCGAGACCAGACGAACGAAGCCGTGTCCGGGGGGGATTCGAGACGTTAGATCGGGTGCAGTAATGGATCCGAGACAACGTGGGCCGCACAGATGAGTACAATCCGATTTCGCCCTCAAATCTTGCGCCCCCATTGCCCCCGTAGAGACGATAAGTCTGGTTCTGTGTTGATTCCGTTTTGCGATTCTCTTTTGTATTGATAGATAAGTTTAAGTTTGCATTCATAATATTTGTGTTTATTTGGTTTATTTACAACTGTACTTAGTTTATAATTAGTTAAGAATCATCATCGCCCTCATCTCACTCATTCTCATGTAGTCATAAGAATACTTTGTCGCTTTTCTCTTCTTGTAATAAGTTAGTTTAGATATTAAAGATTCAGCGTTAATTTGTTTGATAGTGCACACGGTATGTTCTTTGTTCAAACGTATTCTGTCGAACACACCCGAATCCCCCTTCCAACTCTCGTACTCGTGTTTGGAAATTACTAGGTGGGGATTCCGAAATTCGAGTCCGTGGCGCCCCCTCACTCTTATTGTAACTATCTGATCATAGATGACAGGTCGAACGGCTCCCCTCTCCACTGTAGCTACCGGCAAACATCGGGCGAACGTGTGCCCGTACGGCTCACTAAATATCATTTTGCGAGCAAAGTAATACGCGGGTTACAAATTTGACGCCCTGAACGTGGGGCCTGTTCATTTCTACTTGTGTATATTTTTGTATATATTTCGGAATATTGTTTTTTCTATGTAAAGACGTTTGAACAAAGAAACACGTCGCATACATTGTTTAGTTAAGTTTAGTTCCTTAGGTCGTAGTTAAGTCCCTTTCTTATACATTTATATATCTCGTTTTATGGTAAAGTTGGATCGTACTCATTTGTGTTCACACGTTGGCAATCATGGATCCATTTCGGTTAGTACGAGATGAACTCGAATATGAACTGTCGGTGCGAGGTTACACTAATCTGGAGATGGTTACTGCGCTCGAAATGAAGAGAACGCTCGCGAAAACCCTTAACTCTGAAAAGTTCGGTACGATTGTAAATAATCCTACAGAGGAAATAGACTGCCCGGCGGAGTTAAACATTTGTACACGTAAAGTAGTAGAGATACAGTCTATGTCGGAATCAGTAGATTCACTCGAGTCAACTGATGGCAGAAGATTTTTCGCGAAATTGAGCCATGTTCTCGGGAGATTGGCCCGAATAACAACGGAAACGGAGGATATCAACGCCTCAATACACAGACTGCGGGTTGAATTAATGAATTTGGAGGAAACAGTAAGTAATAAAATCGATACGGAACAAAACGCTTCCTCGGAGGTCGCTGGTACTTCATCTACCCTTACTAATCTGCCGATTGCTATTAACGCGGTTCAACCTAGAAAGCTTGTACCGGTACATAAGTGGGATATCTCATTCTCGGGAGACGGAACGGGACTCAGCGTTAACGGTTTCCTTGAAAGAGTAAACGAATACCGGATTTCGCGAAATGTTACCTCTACTGAGCTATTTAATTCGATCGTGGAATTATTAAAACGGAGTGCGTTGATTTGGTATCGGTCAGTACGGTCTCGAATGCTCAACTGGGAGGACTTTGTAAAACTGTTACGTGCAGAGTTTGAGCCCTACGGGTATGAGACTGAACTGTGGGCGGAAATTAGGGCGCGTTTGCAAGGTCCGAATGAACGCGTAGGCAACTATTTTGCTTGTATGTTGAATTTATTCGCGAGACTACCAAACCCACCAAGGGAAGGAGAGAAACTAGCCGTATTAAGACGAAATATAGCCCCGTATTTCATACACCACTCCGGACTTACGGAAATACGAACAGTCGACGAACTACTAGCAATGTGCAAGCGATTAGAACAGAATCAATATATGGCCACGAATTCTCAACCTCCGACGCCTGTACGGAAAAATCTTCTTGAACCAGATCTCGCGTACCCCATAAAACCGGCGTCTCGGACATGTACTATAGCCGCGGGAGATTCTAAACGAAAGGTATCGCTCAATTGTTGGAACTGTAGACAGGCGGGCCACATATACAAATATTGTCAGGCGCCTAAGACATTGTTCTGTTATTCCTGCGGAACTCCCGACTGTACAAAAGCAACGTGTTCTAAATGTGGGAAACGTTGGGCAAAAAACGATTAGAGTTCGGGAATACCAGGAACCGGATGTTCCCGAAGTCGCCAAAAACGGTTCACGGTTCAGAGTTCCAAGATTGGTTAGAAACTATCAAGAAATTTTACTTGAAAACTAAAATAGATTTCCTGTTAACCTCCTGTCTGGGAGACACGCGCCCCTATCTCGATGTTGATATATTCGGAACAAACTATCGCGGATTATTGGATTCGGGAGCCACGCGGACAATACTAGGTCAAGCGGGTTGGCACAAATTAAAAAGACATAACCTATTTTTAGATACAGGGAACGTAGTTCGTTGTACGGTTGCGAATGGCTCAAGTTGTGAGGCGATCGGGACGGTAGAGGTACTGCTCTCTCTAGAAAATGAGTCATGTTTGCTAAAAGTTCTCGTTGTACCCTCTATCCCTTATGAACTAATCCTCGGAATTGACTTCTGGTCGAAAATGAACGTCATGCCGAATATTAAAAATGGAACCTGGTCATTCACGAACGCCGTCGCCACGGAGTTGACTAGCCCTAACCTACCGATCAATGATCAGCAGAAGACCGCACTGAAATCCTTATTAGATAGATATCATAACATAGACAACCCTAAACTAGGCTGTACCACCCTGGTTGAACACCGCGTTGTTACGAACGCAGATCCGATTAAACAAAGGTATTACCCTGTCAACCCCGTAATGCAATCACACTTAGATCGGGAATTGAATAAAATGTTAAAAGACGGAATTGTATCACCATCCAACAGTCCTTGGTCTAGTCCCGTACTGTTGGTTAGAAAAGCGGACAACACGTATCGTTTCGTCGTTGACTACCGTAAATTGAACGCAGTCACGCGAAAAGACGCTTACCCCTTACCTTACGTCAATTCAATTTTAGATAAATTGCGTAACGCAAAATTTTTGAGTTCTTTGGACCTTAAATCAGCCTACTGGCAAATCCCAGTCGCGAAAGAGAGCAAAGAGAAGACAGCTTTCACTGTTCCCGGCCGCGGTTTATACCATTTTAACCGGATGCCATTCGGGCTACACAACTCTCCCGCCACCTGGCAACGCTTGATGGATCGATTATTTGACCCCAGCTTCGAACCTTTCGTATTTGTATACTTGGACGACATCATCGTGATAACCCCTACGTTTGAGAACCATCTAACCGTGTTAGAGAAAATCTTCATTAAGTTGAATGAAGCCGGTCTTACTCTTAACAGGGAAAAATGCCAATTTTGTCGTCCAGAATTGCGGTATCTCGGTTATGTTGTAGATAATCAAGGCCTTCACGTAGACCCCGAGAAAGTACGTGCTATTTTGGACATTCCCACCCCGAAAAACGTACCCGACATTCGTCGATTCATAGGTGTGGCCTCGTGGTACCGACGTTTCATACCCTCATTTTCGACAACTATCGCGCCACTCACCGCACTACTGAAGAAAAATAAGACGTGGACGTGGACCGACGACTGCGAAAGCGCATTTAGTTTGATTAAAGAAAAACTCGTCAGTGCGCCCATTTTAGATTGCCCCAACTACGAACTACCGTTCTTCGTACAAACAGACGCATCAGCTTACGGGTTAGGAGCGGTTCTGACACAAAAATCTGGAGAAAAGGAGCATGTTATAAGCTATGCTAGTAGGACATTAACTAGAGCGGAACGTAACTGGACAGTCACAGAGCGAGAATGTTTAGGTGTCATTTTCGGTATCGAGAAATTTCGCCCTTACTTAGAGGGGATAAAGTTTACTGTTGTCACTGACCATTATTCGCTGCTGTGGCTGAATAACTTGAAGGATCCCGTAGGTCGCCTAGCACGGTGGGCTGTCCGGCTACAGCAATTCGACTTTAACATCATACACAGGAAAGGAAAAGATCATTTGCTTCCAGATTTATTGTCCCGTGCGCTCGAACAGAAAATAGATTTAGTCGATATTGACCCGAATACTAGAGACCCGTGGTATCGCGAACTCCGCGACCGTATCCGCGAAAAACCAGATTCCTTTTTGAATTGGAAATTAGATGAGAACAACAACCTCTATAAATTAATTCAGAGCAGAAAACAGTCAGACTGGAAATTAGTGGTGCCGCGAGATTGCCGCCGACAAGTGCTTGCAGAATGCCACGACGCCCCAACCGCCGGTCATGCGGGCGTGTATAAAACATTTCACCGTACGAGTCAACTATACTACTGGCCGAAAATGCGCGCGGATATTACCAAGTACGTCCGTCGGTGTGTAGTGTGTCAAAGCCAGAAACCTATCCTGAAAGCACCAGCTGGTCTTATGGGCCGTAGGCCGTTTGTCCATCAACCCTGGCAGCTGATTAGCACGGATTTTATGGAATTTCCCAAGTCATCCCGAGGCCACGAATATTTACTTGTAGTAACGGATTATTTCTCAAAATTCGTGATTTTGCACCCCGTCCGTACCGCTACCGCCTCTAAGTTGTGTGAGTTTATAGAAAATCAAGTTTTCTTAAAATACGGGGTACCCCAATACCTTATATGCGACAATGGTCGCCAATTCATTAGTAAAGATTTTAAAAATTTAATGTCAACGTATAGTGTCAATATAATATATAATGCTCTTTACCACCCCCAGAACAATCCTACGGAACGGACGAACCGAATCATTAAGACCATGATACGATCCTATCTGGGTGATAACCACCGGATGTGGGATGAAAATCTGCAAAAAATTGCTTGTGCTATAAATACCGGCCGACACGAGGTGACTAAACGTACTCCGTACTCCATAAACTACGGCAGAGAGCAGGTACTAAACGGCAAATACTTTAGTACGAATCACCCGGACATTCCACCTGATGAACTTCCTATAAACCGAGACAACCTAGATCAAGTAGAGACTCAACTCAAAACGATCCTGGTCGATGTGCGAAAGGAACTGTCTCTTGCATACGCTAAGAATTGTCGCGTTTACAATCTACGTCGCCGAATTGATGAATTCAATGTTGGTGACATGGTTTGGCGGAAAAATTATGTACTATCCGACGGGACTAAGTTTTTCTCGTCCAAACTAGCCCCTAAATTTATCGGCCCCTTCGGCATCAAATCAAAACCATCTAAATTAACATATGAACTAGTTGACCTAGATGGAGTCGCGAAAGGAATATGGCACATACAAGATCTGAAACGTTTCGTGAATTAAAAGCCTTTTCTAGTAAGGGGAGGGTTTGTAACATCATTTTTTTCTATAATAATTGATTGGGTTCACCGAACGCACAATTAACGGTTCGAAACTTGCAAAATTGGCAGTTTAAGTAAAAATGACTTAACACGCGACCTTGGACTGTGTAGAATGATCGGTTTTGTAAAAACGCTGGATAAATGAGAGAGAGAATACGCAGAGACTCGTGAGTGGGTGTGAAGTAACGATCAGCGTGTGGAGTTCGTAGTTTTTGAGAGACCGTGATAAGTTTTCCGGGCTATTAAGAGTTTTTTTTATCGTTAGTCCACGGGACTAAAACTATCTCTGGTAGCCGGATACCACCCGTACTAGGGGAGTAAATACGCGGTCAAAGGTAGACGAGTGTGTGCGTCAGCGAGATTATCGGCGGTCGAGTTAGCGATCCGTGTTCCGCGACGTATTTACACCCGAGAGTGGAGTTCCCTCGTCCAGCTGCGCTCCACCAGGCCCTACCAGACGAGTCCAAGAACGCGTAGTCCGAGACCAGACGAACGAAGCCGTGTCCGGGGGGGATTCGAGACGTTAGATCGGGTGCAGTAATGGATCCGAGACAACGTGGGCCGCACAGATGAGTACAATCCGATTTCGCCCTCAAATCTTGCGCCCCCATTGCCCCCGTAGAGACGATAAGTCTGGTTCTGTGTTGATTCCGTTTTGCGATTCTCTTTTGTATTGATAGATAAGTTTAAGTTTGCATTCATAATATTTGTGTTTATTTGGTTTATTTACAACTGTACTTAGTTTATAATTAGTTAAGAATCATCATCGCCCTCATCTCACTCATTCTCATGTAGTCATAAGAATACTTTGTCGCTTTTCTCTTCTTGTAATAAGTTAGTTTAGATATTAAAGATTCAGCGTTAATTTGTTTGATAGTGCACACGGTATGTTCTTTGTTCAAACGTATTCTGTCGAACACACCCGAATCCCCCTTCCAACTCTCGTACTCGTGTTTGGAAATTACTAGGTGGGGATTCCGAAATTCGAGTCCGTGGCGCCCCCTCTCTCTTATTGTAACTATCTGATCATAGATGACAGGTCGAACGGCTCCCCTCTCCACTGTAGCTACCGGCAAACATCGGGCGAACGTGTGCCCGTACGGCTCACTAAATATCATTTTGCGAGCAAAGTAATACGCGGGTTACAATATATATATATATATATATATATATATATATATATATATATATATATATATATATATATATATATATATATATATATATTGTGACGCTCCCTTGGTGTTGCGGGTTCTGGTTGCTCGGGCGCCAATCGGACTTAGACCGGGATAGTTCAATGGAGGTCAGGGTGGTACAAGAAATAATTTATTTGACCAGAAAACAACGTTTTGATTTATTCACGAGACACTGACACTCGCAGTGTTGATAACTAATAATAGAACCAGCAAATAACATAAGAAAATATAACGTAAGCAAATAATCTATGAACTATGAAAACATAATACAGGCAGCTAATATTTGAAAATACAACGGAAATAACATAACACTATTGTGGCTGAAAGCCAATCAGAAATTATGTATCCTCTGTAACAGGACCGACACAGTACAGAGAGAAACAACGATGACGTCACAGCAGGACCGGCACAGTGTGACGGGACCAAGTGCAATTACTGTAACCTCTGTAACAGGACCGACACAGTACAGAGAGAAACAACGATGACGTCACAGCAGGACCGGCACAGTGTGACGGAGACAACCTATCTAACTGTAGCCTCTACAACAGGACCGACACAGTGTAGAGAGAGACAGTGATGACGTCACAGCAGGACCGGCGCAGTGTGACGGAAACAACCTAACTAACTGTAGCCTCTACAACAGGACCGACACAGTGTAGAGAGAGACAGTGATGACGTCACAGCAGGACCGGCGCAGTGTGACGGAAACAACCTAACTAACTGTAGCCTCTACAACAGGACCGACACAGTGTAGAGAGAGACAGTGATGACGTCACAGCAGGACCGGCGCAGTGTGACGGAAACAACCTAACTAACTGTAGCCTCTACAGCAGGACCGACACAGTGTAGAGAGAGACAGTGATGACGTCACAGCAGGACCGGCGCAGTGTGACGGAAACAACCTAACTAACTGTAGCCTCTACAACAGGACCGACACAGTGTAGAGAGAGACAGTGATGACGTCACAGCAGGACCGGCGCAGTGTGACGGAAACAACCTAACTAACTGTAGCCTCTACAGCAGGACCGACACAGTGTAGAGAGAGACAGTGATGACGTCACAGCAGGACCGGCGCAGTGTGACGGAAAACAAACTTATAAATCTTGCTACGTCTGCAACAGTGCAGAGTAACGAACACAAAAATAAATACTGCCACAGAGGGCAGTACAATAAAGAATAATAGAAACAATATGCTTACCAAGCGGTTTGACTGCAGCGGAGAACGGATCACTAGCGGAATACTAACTGATTTTGTTTGTCTACTCGCAGCCCTTTTATACGGCTTGACTAATTGATCGTTCACTAACTTGCATTTCGGTTGTATCATGCGTTAGGTACGGTACTGTGCGGATCAATTAGTCGCGCGCGCTCCGAGACCTGGCGCAACGAGCCTAGTGGCTAGAGCTCGTTTGGTGACATCGTCACAATATATATACCCCTAAGTATTTTCAAGCTGATTTTCAACATTTTGAATTTCATTTCTGCCGTTATTAAACATGAAAAATTAATTCTGTTTATTGCTTTTAATGTAGAATTCTATGCTCTACAACATTGATCTTATTATACAGAGCGATCGAGATATATTGTCCGTGCCGCCTCGTTCTGATTTTTTATTTGCCGTATTGTTGTCATACTGACTACGATTGACAAATCGCATTGGCGTATAGTTAATTTTTTAAAAATAAAGAATTAAAAACCAACATTGTTATAAAAATTATTTATAATAAATGTTCAAAATGCCTTCCTTCACACTCAATACATTTATTAACTCTATTCTTAACATTTTCAAAAACATTAATTAATTATTCTCCAGGTATGGAGTTTATAGCATTCCGAATATTTTCTTGTAATTCAAGAAGTGTGTGTTGCCGATTGCTATAAACTTTATTTTTTAAAAAAACAAATAAATGAAAATCCATCGGTGTTAAATCTGGCGAACGGGCCGGCCATCTGTTCCGACTGATAATTCTGGTATCAAAATACTGTCTTAAATAATTCAACGTGACATTTGCTGTATGGGCCATAGCTCCATCTTGTTGGAAATATCCATTTTCTAGCTCATCGTCATGCAATTGCTCAATAAATGGATCTAAAATTGTTCTCCGATATCTTTCCGCATTAATGGTTTCATTAAAAAAATAGGTCCGACAATCCTTCTTCTCGACATTGCCACCCAGACACCAATTTTTTGTGGATGTAGACTGGTCTCTACAAATAAATGTGGATTTTCAGTAGACCATGTACGAAAATTTTGCGAATTAACATAACCAGATAAATAGCACCATGCTTCGTCGCTAAAAAATGTTAGATTCAACATATTGTCATCATTCAAATTTTCATTAACCCAGTGACAATACTCTAAACGTTTTCTGTGGTCTAGTGGCAACAACTCTTGAACGACTCTCATTTTGTAGGCATGCATGTGTAATTTTTTGTTTTTTTTTGACAAGTTCCAAATGTAAAAATTACTTTAATTTATAAATAACCGGAATAAAACTAGGAATGGATACATACATCCATGCCTGCAGCTCATCGACGTATGTCCAATTCAAAATTTATCACAAATTATTTAAATACACTTTTAAAATCGTAGGTGCCTAG
This sequence comes from Carabus problematicus, assembly GCA_963422195.1. Classification (NCBI taxonomy): domain Eukaryota; kingdom Metazoa; phylum Arthropoda; class Insecta; order Coleoptera; family Carabidae; genus Carabus; species Carabus problematicus. The sequence continues at coordinate 8,942,803 of OY728582.1, read as the reverse complement.
GTCGAAGTAAAACAACAAATTTAAAACAAGTGTGAAAACATTTTCTTCTGTTAACAAAAGCAAAGCAGACTAAGCCGACTATAAATGCATTAATCTTCTTTTATTCATTAGCTCATCGACCTCCTGTCGAAGAGCCATAGTGTTCGGTACGATGACTGTAGCATTCTCCGATTTTAAAAATTTTTGCGTAGAAATCCCGGCATGTTGTGAAAAGCGTGGCTTCAAGTCAGCTGCGTTGGTTTGGATATGTGGAAAGAATGTCAAATGATAGATTGACTAAGAAGATTTATTTGGGTGAAATTGAAGGAACACGAATGCGAGGAAGACCGAGGAATAAATGGATGAATATGATAGAAAATATTTTGAGTGAACGTAAAATTATAAGCAGAAATAATAGGAGAGCATGTATGACAAGGTTTATGGATATTAACGAGGCGAGACAGTTATGTATGGATAGGAGTATTTGGCGAGCAATTGTTAGAAAATAAGGAATGAAAGTCAGTTTTCTATATAAAATATAATATTAAATTTTTTGAGTGTTTGTAGGAAATAAAGGGCCTCCTACCTCAGTAATGGGAAAGGCGTGATGTTATGTATGTATGTATGTATGTAATTTATGAATTAAATTAAAATTAAATGATTTACAATTGTATCTGTCTGTCTTGCTAAAGATCGTAATGATTTATTAGGACTTGTTTCTAAACGATCCCGCATATCATCTAACACTTCTTGTGTTAGAACAGTTCTCCTCCAGGAGGTTTGCCTTTACCAACACTTCCACTTTGACGAAAACGTTCAACTACTCTGCGAATATGACGCGAAAAGGTGTCGTAATCAATCTCCTCGAAATTCGGGAAATTTTGCAGAAATTGCTCACAACATTGCTCTATAGAGTGTTTCCATCCATTTGCGCCATTTGTCCCAGTTCGAAAATATGCTTCAAAAAAAAACCTGTCCTGTTCTTGTGTAAACACCATTCTAGCCGAACAATTTTAAGAAATTGCAGTTTAATTTCAAAAATATGTGTCAACAAAATCAAAACACAGGCCGCCACTGATTAAACTAGGAATGTATACAGACATACATGCCTGCAGCTCATCGACGTATGTGCAAGTCTGAATATATCACAAATTATTTACCTAAATACACTTTTAGAATCGAAGGTGCGTAAGTCAAAATCAAACAACAAATTTAAAACAAGTGCAAAACCGTTTCCTTCTCTCGACAAAAGCAAAGCAGACTAAGCCGACTATAAATGCATTGATCTTCTTTTGTTCATTTTTTTAATTTTAAAATATTTTTTTCTTCAATGGTCTTACATAATTTTCAAAATAAAAAATATGGAAAAATAATGTTTCCTTTCCTGCATATGCAAGAAAATTTTGAATACAATTGAGTGGAAAATAAAGGAGAAAAAAAATAAAATTTTTAAAAATATTTTTTTTTTCAAGTACTAAAGGAAATTTTGAAAAACAAATGCACAACTAGACCATAATACGCATTTGTAAAAAAAATTTCATCAAGATCGGTTGGATAGTCTAGGTCCTAGACTATCCACTAACTCCTCCTAGACTCTAGGAGGAGTTAGTGGAACAAAAACCGTACGAGCGAATGAGCGAGCGGACGAACGACATACATACGGTCACATGTTGTAATAGTCATTTCGTGATCCAAGGGGTCTTTCCGGGATTTCTGCGCAAAAATTTTTAAAATCGGAGAATGCTACAGACATCGTACCGAACACTATAGCTCTTCGACAGGAGGTCGATGAGCTAAAAATGTCAGAAGAAAATCAATCTCTCACTTGTCTTAAACTATTACAATTATAATATAACAAGAAATTCATTTCTGTCACTAATTGAGTAATTATCCACCATTTTTTCATATATCACTTAAATTAAAGACTAATAAATAACTACTGGCAATAAATTCATGAAACAAGGAATATTTTTCTGATGACAGATAAAACGTCAATCATTTGTTTAATTTTGTTTGAATTCCAAGGCTACCCCCAGCTACCCCTAAGAATTTTTAAGCTGATTTTCAACATTTTGAATTTAATTTCTGCCGTTATAAAGCATGCAAAATTAATTCTGTTTATTGCTTTTAATGTGGAATTTTATGCTCTACAACATTTATTTGAAGCTTTCTTCTCTAAAATAATAAGGGAAGCAGGAAATTATAAAAATATGATTATAGCTCATCGACCTCCTGTCGAAGAGCTATAGTGTTCGGTACGATGTCTGTAGCATCTTCCGATTTCAAAAATTTTTGCACAGAAATCCCGGACAGACCCCCTGGACCACGAAATGACTATTACAACATATGTCCGTATGTATGTCGCTCGTCCGCTCGCTCTCTCGTACGAGATTTTTTGTTCCACCCAGATCTCCTAAACTACCCAACGGATTTTTATGAAATTTTTTCTGCAGATACGTGTCATGGTCTAGTTGTGCAAGGTACATTTTATTTTTCAAAATTTTCCTTCGTACTTGAGAAAAAAAATATTTTCCAATTTTTTTACAGTTTTTATTTTTTTTCTGCGTTATTTGTTATTCAATTGTATTCAAAATTTTCCTGCATATGCAGGAAATGGAACAATATTTTTACATATTTTTTATTTTGAAAAATTATGTAAGACCATTGGAGAAAAAAATATTTTTTAATTAAAAATTGAACAAAAGAAGATCAACGCATTTATAGTTTGCTTTGCTTTTGTCAACAGAAGAAAATGTATTCACACTTGTTTTAAATTTGTTGTTTTGTTTGCGACCTGGGCACCTAGGATTTTAAAAGTGAATCTAAATAAATAATAATTTGTGATATATTCAGACTTGCACATACGTCGATGAGCTGCAGGTATGTATGTCTGTATACATTCCTAGTTTTTAGTACATTTTGTATCAAGCAATCTCTTTTGATCTATTCGTAACTGCTTAACTCTGCGTATAAAATACACTTCGCTGGTGGCCGTTAGGTGTTTATAAAGGCAAGACCTGGGGCAATCGCACTGCTTGTAGGATCTTATTCGCCCGTACTTTACTTTGTCATAACCAAACTTCTTTAGTTTTGTAGTATGCTCGTTAAGCGAGGTTCCATTGTATATGCATCTTCTATTAGGGAGGTGTTATTACTAGCAAATTAATTTTGTTTTAAACGGTTATAAGGAACTTAAAACGGCATTTTACCAAATAATCAGGAGATTCCTCGAAATTTTTCAACTCCGCATATGTAGGGTCGCCGTAACAGTTCTTGCGGTTCTTGTGTAGGTATATGTGATTAATTGTATGAAAAAAAAATTATCGGACCTTCTCGAGATTGGAACGGCCCATACGGAAATTTCAGCATGCTCCACATGGCCTGTACGCCCCTGTTCACTGTATTTAATGTGTTAAAGGAGTATAATTATGAGTTACACAATTTCGAAGAAAACACGTAAAGCTCTTACTTTAAATAAATAAAAATAATATAAAATAATAATAAGTATAAACAAAAGTAAAATAAACGATTTTTTCAAATAAAATTACGCGCATTACGCGCATGTGTTACACTGTGCAACTTAAATTTTTTAAATGGCAACATACCATTTATCTGGATAATATCTTTATCTGTGTTTAATAATAACGTAAGTACCTATATAATTAAGTAATATTTTTTCGTATTTCTAAACAATAGTTTTATGAATATTTCAGGTTACAATGTTTGGTGAAGAGCACGATAAGTTTATTTTAGAAGCTTATTTACGTTCTGGCGTTCGAAATGAAAACGACTTGAAGAATTCTATTCAATGTTGCCATGAAATTTTTTTTACCGAACTACCCTACAGTACTACCTTTGGGGTGACTGGGAAATGTACTGATCTCATAAATAATGTTATAATGTAACGTAGATATTTTAAATACATAAAAATAAAAAATATTTTTCTGTCATGGTATAAAATTATTTCCAACTTTAACTAATCTAAATTATTTTTATTATAAAAGTATTATATATCACAGGCCGGTATAAACCAAGAAGGTCGTATGCACGCCTATGTATCGTGTTTGCTTCAAATCGTTACTATGGTCACTATAGTTACTACTATAGTGAAGCAGCAACTTAGCAATTGCAATAGAGCTCCATAATTTTGCGAATTTTGAAAAAATTCTTTTTGATTGTTAATCAGCACATCGAAATGTATATACCTTGAAATTTGTGAACCCTTTTTTTTAACCCACTGTATATTATTATATTTTAATATATGTATATCATATCATATCCCTTCCCACCGAACAATTAATTGGTTCGGTCCAATGATCCACACAATCCCTTTCAGGTAAAAACTCACCTTACATACCATACAATTAACCACATGTAATCTCCCTTACTCTATTAAATATAACACTGTTGTACAACTTACATAGAACATTCAAGTGATTAATTACACGATAATTTGTACATTCACTCATAATTCCTTTTCTTTTGTACAACGGAACAATTATAGCGCGCTTCCAAACTTCTTGCCGCTGGTAATATTTTACACAAATGAACTAGCCAACCAAACACTTTTTCACCACCATACTTCAACATCTAAACTGTAATTTCATGTATTCCTGCAACCTTACCTGTTTTCATTCTAACTAAAGCATTACCTACATCGCCTTCATTTATATCCCAATCTTCACCTTTACCACTATCAAATTCATTTATATTATCATGTATGACACAATTATTCTCATACAATAAGATTCCCTAATGTCAGAACCATAACAATATATGATCATAGTGAATATATGTAAATTCGTACATTTCTCGTACAAAAAAAAGTTTAACGAAAACTCATCTCATTTTTCATAAGGTTAATAATGCTCCGAAAACCGGAAAAATTAATTTAATATTCTCAATTTTCTTTATAGTATCAAAAATCCCAACGCGTTTCTTGAAAGGTTAATGCCCCTTATTAAGGACTTATTTACTTCGTGTAAATAGCACAGGAAAAACATTTTGTCATGCTATACGAAGTAGAGCATTAATCAACTTGAAATCTCTTGAAAATTGACACCGGCTGTGTGATAAATTGTTATTTACCCGGGACGTTCTATATAAAGTTAATATTTTGCCAAACAATGGTATTGTTACACGAAACCTAACGTCCATAATTTCACCATATCGAGAGACCTTCATCATCTGTGATTTTCTAAGTAAAAAGAGGTCTTTTCTCTTTTTGACAACGCAGCTATGAATGTTTATATTTCAAGGTAGGCGGTGGTACATGTGTCAAACGTGCCGAGATAATAAGTCGCTCATTTGCCGCCACATCTTAACAGTAAACGTAATAATTACAGTAACCAAACCATATCTGTATACGATGCTGTCATGATCTACAAAATGTACATATAGCTACAACTACATCCTTGAATACAGGCACTTGTAAGTAAACTTCCTTTTAAGAATGATTCTGTTCACTTTCTAAGTATATACACGAGTTCATATTTTCGTATTATTTGGTAATAACAAATGTTAAATATATACAGAACTGCTTTGTTAAGAAGATAACAATTGATTTGAATGTTTCATTTGTCATTTGGTGAAAGTTATGTTCGAAAATATTAGAAATTATGATCTTAGTAAAATTTAACAAATTAATAATTACTTCTGTACATGGATTTTGTATACCGCTAGTAACCTTTTTTTTTTACCGTTTATTTAACATTTTATATATGTAAATCATCATTGTCACAATACATAAAACGAATTTACATATTCGTCGACTATATTACCACGTTTTTACGTTCATTTAATACACTGAACACGATATTTGTGGACTGGTTAATTTCAATGTCTATATAGGATATTTACATATCCGCTATTTATGAATTACCGTTTGTTTTTTGCCGGTTTTGTTAAATTTTATCACTTACGGGTACTGTACGACATTCAGATTACATGCTATATGTGAACCTTGACAATTTTTTTCTATAATTGTCAGCACTTTCTTAGCACAATTATGAGTGTATGTGAGGTATCGACATCCTCCATACAGGACGGTATTATATTAATTTATGCACTCTTCACACAAATGTAAGACTACTGGAAAATGTAACAATGTTTTATTTAATTGGAAATAAAATTATTGGCACAAATACAGGGTGTTCATGAAGTAATGGAATTAATAGTTAATTCCGTTACTCTTTAAGACAGACCTGCTACTATTAACAGCGTTCAAGTTCGTATTGCCCCATTTCCATGCAAAGTAATTATTTCGTTTCGCAGTCGATTAATGGACTACGAGATTTGTTCAAGGTTTTCTCTATTACGTATAACCATGGGTATGTATGTGTGTGTGTATGACAACTAAACTAAACGAAAAGTGAAATTTCTAAACATTTCGAGTCAACCGAGCATCCTGTCGCGCCCCATCGTCAACGACGAGATGTTTGATTAACAAAGCCCCACCGTAACCTAACCAAACGCATAGCGCGGGCGCGGGGTGTAACACAAATGTGACACAACAATAACGTTACACATACGCTTTCATAGATACACACGTACACACACATGCATATAAATAAAGATAAATATCTATATATGCATGTATACTTACATACATTGTACGCACATACACACATATTTACAGATTGAAATACACCATGCGCGTATACATGTATACTCGTATACAAACATACACACATGCATATTTACGGTAAACGAATACACATTCAACGTTTATATATATATATATATATATATATATATATATATATATATATATATATATATATATATATATATAAACTTTATTTACACAAGACCTACTACATACCTGCTTTACATTCTTACATACCTATACAAAACAGCAGATACGTAAGTGTGCGTATGAATTACGTCATTGTTGTGACGTTCCAGTGATCTCGTATGTACCTGTTGCTCGGTGTTTATGTGTGTGTGTGTATGAGTGTGTGTGTGTGTGATGGATGTGACTGTATATATAGTGGTCACATCTGACATGTACAAATAGTGGGTTTGTAGCGCGCGAATGCAGTTCGCTTTGACAATGGACACCAACGCGAAGGTACGTTCTTGTGCTTAATTTTCTTACAAGTACACAAACAAATACACTTGTATTGTTGAAACTAAGAAATAATCAATATTTTCCACAATATTTTCACAAGAATACAATTTTAAAATTGCCTAAAGTACAAACTTTAAAATATAATTTTATTATGATTCATATGTGTTTAATTATGATTTTTTTTTTCAGATGTTAGTATGTGCGATTTTTGCCTTTTTTTCTATGGCTTTGGCTGAAAATATCGAAGAAGCTGTTTCAAACAGAATTGATGAAAAAACAGAAACTGCAGACCGAAGTGAGTAAACATATACATTATATTCTACAGAATATTTTGCCCAGAAAATATTTTTTAATACTTTTAACTGTACTAATTGTATTTTTTTTCTCGTATGTTTGAATCAATTAATAGTAGAATAAAAAAACTGATTTGTGCAAACAAAGACAGAATTAATAAATATTTGGTCTAGTTTATTGAACAGAATTAAGGTCAAAATTAAAATAACTGTTTAAACGTACAAATGTGCGGAGTGTCTGTTTTAAACGGGCCAGTTAAGGGATCTTGAAAACTATAAGAGTTACGATGTCGGTTAAATTAGACAAAAGGTGCCAATTTATAGGTCGATGTTGGTGGTGACTTCGTATTTTGAAAATTTTGCATGACTCACTAGATAATGACAAAAATTTAATTTTTTCGATTTTTAATTATCTTCTATAACTCAGAAGGTACTCAAAATGCTGAAAAAAGCTTCAAATAAAGATCTTAAAGCTGAGTAAACTCCTTGTTAAATTATTAATAACATGCAAATAATTACATATTTACTAGAAACACGCCATTGTATTATAATTATAGAACATTTTCCCGAGTATACTATAAAGTGTTAATATCTGAGTTATGTAATAATTAATATATCATTTCCTCCTATCAGTATAGACTCTTTACTATAGAGGCTTACAATTGCTACGAGTGCATTTTTTTACTGCAACTGTGAGAAAATGAATTACGCATCGTATATTTGTTATTTTTTTCTAATCTTTCTTAGAATGAATCATGAAGTACATAATACTTCCAGTGCATGCATGAATAATTTGATATTCAGTAATTGTTTAATTATGTTACAGACGATTAGATTTTCTCAGGAGTTACTCATTAATTAAGTGATGATTACTGGATCATTAAATCGGGAGTGTTTGCATATAATTAAATTAATTACTGGAAGCTACGTAATAATATAAGGAATTGTATTTTTTTGTCAACGTTCGTAGTTATTAGGTTCCATCAGTGTTTAACGAGTATAATCACGAATTTAATCTATTTTAGATGCTCGACATGTACAAGTAGCAGGTATTTCTCCATATTACCCAGGATACACGAACAGATATTATCCATCAAATTCCTACCCGGATAGATATCCAGTCACCAGTTATTATAACGGAGGTGGATCGACTTCATTTGACCGATATAATCCGAGTAAATTTGATCCTAGCTATTGGTTGAGCAAGTTACCCAACTTCCCCAGCGGTACCTATAACCCACAGTATCCCAGCAATCCGGGAACTTCTGGTTATCCATCATACCCTAGTGGTTATCCATCAGGATATCCTGGCACTGCCGGTACGAATTTCATTGGATTCTACCCATCAAGCCGATATCCCGGGCATTCGGGATATCCTAGCAGTGGTTATCCTAGTCAAAACGGTTATCCTACACATAGTGGATATCCGAGTCAAAGTGGATATCCTGGCCAAAGTGGTTATCCCAGTCAAAGTGGATATCCAAGTCATAGTTTATATCCCAGTCAAAGTGGATATCCAAGCCAAGGTGGATATCCCACTCATGGAAATGGGGGATATGGAGGGTATGGCGGTAATGGAGGCTATTTAGGCTATAGCGGATACGACGGATATTATGCAGCAGGAAATAGGCCCGGTAATGTCGGTTATGGATATCACCAGAGTAGAACGGATGGAAATATTATCCCTGGGAATAGAAATCCTGCTACATTTCCCTCAATTGTAACACCTTCAACGGTTTCGAAAGACGCTTGAATAAATCCAGAAATATTTTGTTAAAATTGTAAATAAAATATGTATTATCCTTTACCTGTCAATAATAAGTTGTACCATTACAGAAATATATTGTTAATAACATTTATTAACCAGTACTAATACTATTTATATAATAAAATGTATACAAAGTAATATAAAAAGTTTTAAAACTATTATGTTTGCGTATTTGAAAACCTGTGTAGCATTCTAGTCGACAGCAGTGTTAATTGCTGCGTTTTTTCCACAACAAATCTCAGTACATACATATATCTTACCGCAACTCTCCCTCCTACCCTATGCTACACATGCTCTGTAGGTAGTGAGATTTTACACTCAGTTGAGCAGTGGAGGAAGAATTTTTAAAATCTGACATCTCAAATAACATTGTATCGGAATTTAAGTATAAATAAAATGTTATAAATTAGCTTTAGTCTATAGGAATTTAATAATATACATGTTAATTATACTTGCTATATAACACAAACCAAAATAAACAATATAAAACAAAACACAAAAATGTTCAGTCAAAAATACTACAGAGTATTCAAATCCATATCGGAGTGACGTCACATCAGATACATTTTTTTCACGACATAAACAAAATAAGCTATCTCTTTCTAACACATTTGACTCGTATAAATCTATACGCACATCGTATTGCCATAAGGGGCGGAGCTTCTCAATAATTCGTTTGTTTTTTATGACGTCACTTCTATGTGGATTTGAATACTATATACTCTATAACAGTGGTTCTTAAAGTGAAGGGCGCGACCCCCACGGGGGTCGATATACAATTTTAGGGGTCACAGAATATTTGGCGAGTGATCTGTTATTGCAACTAAACAAGTAAATCTGCTAATAATAAAAACAATGAGTAATTCATTTTAATAACAAAAGAAATTACATCCTGGATTTTAGTCCCCTCCAACATTTTTCTGCGCACACGGTTCGAGGGATCCTTCGGAATTTTCAATTGTGAAAGGGGTCGCGTGACCAAAAAGTTTAAGGAACACTGCTCTATAACAATACCTATCCAATATAATGAAAAACACAATAACGTTCAAAAAGTAAATCAAATAATACTTTCAAAGGTTGGTTATGTCTCATTCTAACAGCCAACTGATATATTTAAAAAATTGCCGTTATATTTACTAGGAAAACATCTCAGTTCACTTTAATCTGAGCTGAGGTGAAATTGTTGGTAGAAAAAACACACCTAATGTATATCGGAGTCATAATGTTACGCTGAACTGATTAATATTCATGCGAAATTGTTTCATTTATCGGGCAAATGATTCGATATTGAACGTTTTAGTCTGGATTTAAACCGTAATCGTTTGTTTGCAAGCATTTAATTTCATATCTACAATTTATTGAAAATACTTATATTGCAAATGTTCTTTCATATGAAAACATAATTTGCTACGTTTATATTCGCATCCCACAGAACAGTAAAATACTGATGGTTACATATCTTTCAGTACTTCGTACAATAGAGGAAATGGTCTTCTAACAATAAAAACACACACATAATTGAAAAATATTGTTATATTTATCAACAATTTGTAATAGTACTTAAATATTTGTTATGGCAGTACAATTTATTATGTATACAAAAATAGTTAAGCAATAATTTACGTTTTTTCCGAACGATTTTAAAAAATACTGGCAGTTTATCTTAAAGAACTACACACAATTCTTCCTATGCCTTTTATAATTAAATCACATTGTTATATTATTGGAATTATTATTACGTAAATTACAGTTGAGTAGTTATAGCATTCTTCTACAATAAAATACTAGACATTGTTAAATATTTAGAAATAGCAGGCGATGTAAATACATTTTGCAAAATGAAATACATAATACATGTTTTGACGAATTGAAAATAAAATAAAAATTCTAGAGAACGTTAATGTTTACGTATTTCATTTTGGAAGTGAAATGCAATTTACATCACCTCTGTTGTAGTTTCGTCGAGAAAATTATTGGTGTAGGTATTGGGTGGTCTTAAGTCACATACACACTTACAGTATAATTTATCCAACAAATAAATTTCCCAATAGTCTTCGTTGAGAGATTCAACATATTATTTCGTTATCAGTTACTATTACTACCTTTTGCTCTATTATTCCGAACGCGCATACTTCTCCGATGCGGCGATCGAACATTACCATCGAAAAGTCCTACACCGGCTTGCGCCAACACTTGTTTGAAACTGTCACCACCCGTGGCGCTCAAGTCTAGGAACCTCAATTGACCCTGCCCCTGGCCCTGGTTACATTGGGAACATGGATAGGGTACCTGAACAGCCGAGGGATGTATACTTTGTACAGCGTTCGAATCTGTAGAATTGCCCGGGCAGTAAGGGAAGAAAATAACGGGTATGAATCCGATAATACCGTACGGGGCAGAGTAGTTAGGTGGATATGTCTGACTGGGACTCGTAGAGGCAGGAGCCACTGTAGATGTGACTGTGGGTGTTGTATTATTCTTCTCTGGTTCAACCAAGTAACAGGGACAAGAACCAGGTATTGCACCAATCTGCAGAGGATATGGTATCACATATATGGGAGGCACATGTGGACCGCCTGGCACTAAGTCAGATGGGTTTGGAGTGTTGCACGGCCAAGACGGAGGTTGAACACCTAATGGCCATTCACATGGGTATGGAGGTCGAGCTGTAATAATGATTACATTTATAACTATCTATATATTTATCAATACTTTATGTGAAATTAACATGTGCAGGGTGACCCAAGCATCGTGCTCACCATTGGGAACTCCGAAACTATAAGAGATATAAAGTCGGTTAAATTACACAAAAGTTGCGTATTTATATACCGATCTTTGATTTCAATTTGGTTTAAAAAAAATATATTGCATGGCACTATAAAGTGAGATTTTATCGAAATTAAATTTTTCGTGAGAACTCAGAAAGTACTGAAAAATATTAAAAAAGCACATAAATATATTAGCATACATAATAAGCTTTTCGATTAATTTGATGAAATAGTTATTTATGTACCAAGGGTGTTATGACGATGATTATGGGGGATTAAGAGAGGATGACGATGTTTCAGCCCGAGGAAAGGATGTCACTCGATGGGCATAATCATCTAGAAACTCCCGTGTTGCATACAAGACTTTATATTACACTTTCCTATTATTTTTATCAAAATTATACTGCCAGTGACAGTTCAAAATGATTACGATATATGCGTTGCCAAGGACTTTGATTTTGATTTATTTATTTGTTTACCCATTGACTTTATTCTTGAAAATCGCGACGAATGCATTACGCGTTTTTTATGATATGTCAGAAGTTATTTTAACCAGAATGAAGAAAGCTACTGAATATTTATTACCCACGAAATCGAATGCAATTTATGAAAACGTCTTCAAAATATTTATTGACTGGAAGTTGGAAAATAAAGTTAAAGATTAGCGGGCATAATAAGCGGTCATAATGACTTTTATGGCTGCTCATTATGCCCTAGGCCATAATGGGCTGGTTTTCGTATTTCGTATCCAAGGTGAAAAAAGCTAGTAATATTCAAGAGTAATATAATTTTTTTTTACCAGATATTTCTGGAGATACAGCATGCAAGTTAAATTTTTAAATGGATAACATAATTAATTTTAATCTAGTTTAGTCATAACAAAATAAAAAGTAGCACATAACTAAACTAAAATTAACTATGGTCCACATTTAAAAATTTTGCTTGCAAGCTGAATCTCCAGAAATATGTAAAAAAATAATAAAATTCATCCAAAAACTTGATATCTATACTGAAATATCTCTTTGAGAAGCGTTTTTTCAATATTTACAGTATCTTTTGAAATAAAAAAAAAATTTATTCGCGAAAATCACACTTGTCATTATCTAGTGAGTCAAGTATATTTAAAAAAACAATGAAATCAATATCAATATCGGCCCATAAACTTGCAACTTTTGTCTAATTTAATCGACTTTGTATCTCTTGTGGTCTTGAGAACCCAAAGGTGATCACTATAGTTGGGTCATCATACATAATAACTAGTATACATACTAATACATATACTAAAAAATACATCGTTTGATATTCTTACCTGGAGGATTATTAGAACCAGGATACTGACTCTGAGATCCAGGTGAGCTAGGATATCCAGGGTATTGACCAGTTGGTCCAATAGGGTAACCTTGACCAGGTACACCGGACATTCCTGGCTGTCCTGGTTTACCTGATGTGCCCGGTGGACCTGGATATTGTCCAGGTCCAGTTGGGTAGCCATGTCCTGGTGTACCTGGTTGTCCTGATGCACTTGGAGTTCCAGGCCTTTCTGGTGTTCCTGGATAATATCCTGGAGCAGTAGGGTAGCCCGTGCCCGGATTTCCTGGTTTGCCTGATGTTCCTGGGTATCCAGGATGTTGACCTGTTGGTCCGATCGGGTAGCTTGTACCAGGAGTGCCTGGTGTTCCTGGTGTGCCTGGGTAACCAGGATATTGTTCAGTTGGTTTGGACGGATACTGACCAAGCCCAGGCGGGTAACCTGCTCCAGGTGTTCCTGAAGTTCCAGGCTTACTTGGTGTATCAGGTGGTCCTGGATATCCGGGATAATGCCCAGGTCCAATTGGATAGCCTGGACCTGCATGACATAATAAGCATTTCAATCGGTAATTGACAGATTACTACTAACTGTGGTAGTCTATATACATTTCTCCACATTATTTAGAAAAAAAATTCTATACAAACCTCCTGGCCGACCTGGTGTTCCCGGAGCGCCTGGTGTTCCAGCTGTGCCTGGATATCCTGGCTGATATGATGGAGGTTGTCCTGGTCTGCCTGGTGTTCCTGGAGTGCCAGGTGTTCCATCTATACCTGGGTAACCAGGTTGGTATGAAGGGGGCTGTCCTGGTCTGCCCGGTGTTCCTAGAGTGCCTGGCGTTCCATCTGTAGCCGGGTAACCTGGTTGGTATGAAGGGGGCTGTCCTGGTCTGCCCGGTGTTCCTGGAGTGCCTGGCGTTCCATCTGTAGCGGGGTAACCTGGTTGGTATGAAGGGGGCTGTCCTGGTCTACCCGGTGTTCCCGGAGTGCCTGGTGTGCCAGCTGTACCTGGATATCCAGGCTGATATGATGGAGGTTGTCCAGGTCTGCCTGGTGTTCCTGGAGTGCCTGGTGTGCCAGCTATTCCCGGATAACCTGGTTGGTATGAAGGAGGCTGTCCTGGTCTGTTCGGTGTTCCTGGAGTGCCTGGTGTTCCAGCTGTACCCGGGTAACCTGGCTGATATGATGGAGGTTGTCCAGGTGTTCCTGGAGTGCCTGGTGTGCCAGCTGATCCCGGGAATCCCGGTTGATATGACGGTGGTTGTCCCGGTCTGCCTGGTGTTCCTGGAATGGCTGGCGTTCCAGTTGTTCCTGGGTATCCAGGTTGATATGATGGTGGTTGTCCTGGTCTGCCCGCTGTCCCTGGAGTGCCTGGCGTTCCATCTGTAGCCGGGTAACCTGGTTGGTATGAAGGGGGCTGTCCTGGTCTGCCCAGTGTTCCTGGAGTGCCTGGTGTTCCAGCTGTACCTGGATAACCTGGCTGATATGTTGGAGGTTGTCCTGGTCTGCCTGGTGTCCCTGGAGTGCCTGGTGTGCCAGCTGTTCCCGGGAATCCCGGTTGATATGACGGTGGTTGTCCCGGTCTGCCTGGTGTTCCTGGAATGGCTGGTGTTCCAGTTGTTCCTGGGTATCCAGGTTGATATGATGGTGGTTGTCCTGGTCTGCCCGGTGTCCCTGGAGTGCCTGGCGTTCCATCTGTAGCCGGGTAACCTGGTTGGTATGAAGGAGGCTGACCTGGTCTACCGTGTGTTCCCGGAGTGCCTGGTGTGCCAGCTGTACCTGGATATCCAGGCTGATATGATGGAGGTTGTCCAGGTCTGCCTGGTGTCCCTGGAGTGCCTGGTGTGCCAGCTGTTCCCGGGAATCCCGGTTGATATGACGGTGGTTGTCCCGGTCTGCCTGGTGTTCCTGGAATGGCTGGTGTTCCAGTTGTTCCTGGGTATCCAGGTTGATATGATGGTGGTTGTCCTGGTCTGCCCGGTGTCCCTGGAGTGCCTGGCGTTCCATCTGTAGCCGGGTAACCTGGTTGGTATGAAGGGGGCTGTCCTGGTCTGCCCGGTGTTCCTGGAGTGCCTGGTGTTCCAGCTGTACCTGGATAACCTGGCTGATATGATGGAGGTTGTCCTGGTCTGCCGGGTGTCCCTGGAGTGCCTGGTGTTCCAGCTGTTCCCGGGAATCCCGGTTGATATGACGGTGGTTGTCCCGGTCTGCCTGGTGTTCCTGGAATGGCAGGTGTTCCAGTTGTTCCTGGGTACCCAGGTTGATATGATGGTGGTTGTCCTGGTCTGCCCGGTGTCCCTGGAGTGCCTGGTGTTCCAACTGTACCCGGATAACCTGGTTGGTATGACGGAGGCTGTCCTGGTCTGCTCGGTGTTCCTGGAGTGCCTGGTGTTCCAGCTGTACCTGGATATCCTGGCTGATATGATGGAGGTTGCCCTGGTCTGCCTGGTGTCCCTGGAGTGCCTGGTGTTCCATCTGTACCCGGGTAACCTGGTTGATACGACGGTGGTTGTCCCGGTCTGCCTGGTGTCCCTGGAGTGCCCGGTGTTCCATCTGTTCCCGGATATCCTGGTTGATACGACGGTGATTGTCCTGGTCTACCTGGTGTTCCCGGAATGCCTGGTGTTCCAGCTGTACCCGGATATCCTGGTTGATACGACGGTGATTGTCCTGGTCTACCTGGTGTTCCCGGAATGCCTGGTGTTCCAGCTGTACCCGGATATCCTGGTTGATACGATGGAGGTTGTCCCGGTCTGCCTGGTGTCCCTGGAGTGCCTGGTGTTCCATTTGTATCCGGGTAACCTGGTCTGCTCGGTGTTCCCGGAGTGCCTGGTGATCCAGCTGTACCTGGATATCCTGGCTGATATGATGGAGGTTGTCCAGGTCTGCCTGGAGTCCCTGGAGTGCCCGGTGTTCCATCTGTTCCCGGGTATCCTGGTTGATACGACGGTGGTTGTCCAGGTCTGCCGGGTGTTCCTGGAATGCCTGGCGTTCCATCTGTAGCCGGGTAACCTGGTTGGTATGAAGGGGGCTGTCCTGGTCTGCCCGGTGTTCCTGGAGAGCCTGGGGTTCCAGCTGTACCTGGATAACCTGGCTGATATGATGGAGGTTGTCCAGGTCTGCCAGGTGTTCCTGGAGTGCCTGGTGTGCCAGCAGTTCCCGGGAATCCCGGTTGATATGACGGTGGTTTTCCCGGTCTGCCTGGTGTTCCTGGAATGGCTTGCGTTCCAGTTGTTCCTGGGTATCCAGGTTGATATGATGGTGGATGTCCTGGTCTGCCCGGTGTTCCTGGAGTGCCTGGCGTTCCATCTGTGGCCGGGTAACCTGGTTGGTATGAAGGGGGCTGTCCTGGTCTGCCCGGTGTTCCTGGAGTGCCTGGTGTTTCAGCTGTACCTGGATAACCTGGCTGATATGATGGAGGTTGTCCAGGTCTGCCAGGTGTTCCTGGAGTGCTTGGTGTGCCAGCTGTTCCCGGGAATCCCGGTTGATATGACGGTGGTTGTCCCGGTCTGCCTGGTGTTCCTGGAATGGCTGGTGTTCCAGTTATTCCTGGGTATCCAGGTTGATATGATGGTGGTTGTCCTGGTCTGCCCGGTGTTCCTGGAATGCCCGGTGATCCAGCTGTACCTGGATATCCTGGCTGATATGATGGAGGTTGTCCAGGTCTGCCTGGTGTTCCTGGAGTGCCTGGAGTACCAACTGTTCCTGGGTATCCTGGTTGATACGACGGTTGTTCTCCTGGTCTGCCTGGTGTTCCCGGAGTACCTGGTGTTCCAGCTGTTCCCGGGTATCCTGGTTGATACGACGGTGGTTGTCCTGGTCTACCTGGTGTTCCTGGAGTGCCTGGTGTTCCAGCTGTTCCCGGGTATCCTGGTTGATACGACGGTGGTTGTCCTGGTCTACCTGGTGTTCCTGGAGTGCCTGGTGTTCCAGCTGTTCCCGGGTATCCTGGTTGATACAATGGTGGTTTTCCTGGTCTGCCTGGTGTTCCTGGAGTGCCTGGTGCTCCAGCTGTTCCTGGGTATCCAGGTTGATATGATGGAGGTTGCCCTGGTCTGCCTGGTGTCCCTGGAGTGCCTGGTGTTCCATCTGTACCAGGGTAACCGGGTTGGTATGATGGAGGCTGACCTGGTCTACCTGGAGTTCCCGGTATGCCTGAAGTACCTGGTAAGCCTGGATGGCCAGGATAATATATAGGTGTGGTTCCCGGTTTGCCTAGAGATCCTGGTGTTCCAGCTGTACCTGGTGTACCGGGATATCCTGGATAATATGTACCTGGTATTCCCGGGGATCCTGGGACACCTGGTTTACCTGGTATTCCTGGCTTCCCAGGAATTCCTGGTACACTTGGATATCCGTGTTGCGAACCACCACTACCTTGACCTTCCGATCCTTGGTGTCCACCCGGTCCTCCAGGACCTACAGGGCCGCCTGGGCCACCGGTACCGACTGGACCTGGACCTGGCCCTCCTGGGCCTTGTGGACCTGGGCCAGATCCGTCTGGGCCGAACGGCCCGGGTTGCCCTGGTATATAACTGCCATCGTCCCCACCAGGTCTATTTGGCTTATATATTCCATTGTCACCACCTGGTCTACCTGGTTTGTAATTTCCATCGCTTGAACCTCCTGGTCCACCTGGGCCTCCTGGACCTACGTAAATAAAAAGCAGTATAGTAGATATCATTATATTCGTTCTATACTCACTTCCACAGATGGAAATCTATGGAAGTAAAAATTAGATATATAGTTACATATTGATAGGCAGATGTTGATGGCGATTTTGTATATTTCAAATAATGGATAACCAACTAATGACAATTATTAGTTTTTTCGATCTCTAAATAAATTAAATATTTCAGTGCAGACAACGAACTTTTCAGTGAATTTATTTTACTTACATTAATCCTTCAAAAGAGTTATTTTTTTGTTTAAAATTTTGTATTGGCTTATGTAAATACCTTTATACTTTCTTATACATAGTATAAGGAAAGTATAGGAATCATGAAAAATTTCGATTGTGAGATTTTGATGGAAATACACGTTTTGAAGTCCCCTGAATACGTTTTGACTATTTTTTCAATGATGTCTGTGTGTATGTATGTATGTATGTATGTATGTATGTATGGATGTGTGGCCGTATGTTCATTATCTCAAAAACGAAGAAAGCTAGAGTAATGAAACTTTATATTTAAAAGTTTTTGGGATTGGCGAAGAGCTGATTAGATTTTGGATATAATTAGAAAACCGGAAGAGGAAGTTTACGAAACACAGAAATTGTAAATTTCAAATTACAGTAAATTTCGCTTGTAACAAACTTCCGGGTATAACGAACCAATCTATAAAGTACGAACTAAAGTATCATTAAACGTGTGTTATTTTTTTTTCGCAAATAACGAACCCGTTTATAACGAACTTTCGGGTATAACGAACCTTAATTTTTGTTATAATCGCAAAAGTTTTCTGTTATAACGAACTTAAAACTGAATTTTACCAAATAATCAGGGGATTCCTCGAAATCTTTCAACTCCGCATATGTAGGGTCGCCGTAAGAGTTCTTGCGGTTCTTGTGTAAGTATATGTGGTTAATTGCATGAAAAAAAAATCTGGTGTGGTCATCACACTACTTTCTTATACTCAATTTAAATTGGCTCATATTTGACATTTCAAATGCGTATTGCTGTAAATATTTTGTCTTTGTTTTGTTTTCATAGCATATATGATATTTTAAATACATGCCAATATATAAATCCATTTTACTCAAAATTGAATAAAGATAGAACAAAAATGCATAGAACATTTTTTCTTAAGCTTATTGTTTTCTATAACTTTTATTTCAAAACTTTTTCCATATCCCTTTCAGTTTCTCTAATAATTCACAATGTTCGATTTTGATCTTCAGTAAACTTCCTCTTCCGGTTGTGCGATTATGCTAGAAATCTAATCAGCTCTTCATATAATCAAAAAATTTTAAATACGAAGTTTCATTGTCCTGTCTTTGCTCGTTTTGAAGATAATGAACATACAGACACACATCCACACATCCACACATCCAAACATCCACACATCCACACACACAGACGTCATGGCGAAAATAGTCAAAAAGTATTCAGGGGACCTCAAAACATGTATTTTCATCAAAATCTCGCAATCGAAATTTTTCATGATTCCTATACTTTCTTTATACTATGTAAAAGAAAGTAAAAAAACTATCGAACCTTCCCGCGACTGGAACGGCCTATGCGGAAATTTCAGCATGTTCGACATGGCCTGTCCGCCCCTGTTCACTGTATTTAATGTGTTAAAGAAGTACTATTATGAGTTACGCAAAATCGAAAAAAACAGGTAAAGCTCTTACTTTAAATAAATAAAAATAAACTATTTTTTCAAATAAGATTCGTAAAAACTATTGTTAGTGTACAAATGTATATAATACAAAACAATATCTTACTCAATTTTGAACAGATCTGGATTTGTCTAGTTTTGCAAAACAGTTCTTCATTTTATGTACCTACTTGAAACATGTACCTATACATAAAATAATGAATTTCTGATATTTATCGTTTATTACGAACTTCGCTTATAGCGAACTATTTTCGCCGGTCCCTTGAGGTTCGTTCGTTCACTGTATTTTAAAAACAAAAAAAATACGTAAAAAATTTTAAAGTTGTAGCGAATATTATTATGAAGAAAAAATATGCTATACATTTTTCGTCTATCTTTATCCAATTTTGAGTATAATGTATTTATATATTGGCATGTATTTAAAATATCATATAAGTATGATATGAAAATAAAACAAAGACAAAATATTTACAGAAATACGCATTTGAAATGTCAAATATGTGCCAATTTAAATTGAGTATAAGAAAGTAATGTGGTGCCCATACCAGATTTTTTTACTTTGTTATACGTGTTTGGGTAAAATATATTTTTTACACGTCCGGGAGTAGAAGTCGGTTTCTATGGCGTCAAACGCGGGACAGAAATGAAGCATTTACTCCCTAGGGACGAAAACACTTTTCATAAGGGAGTTTTTATTATAACAAAGGTTTTTGTAAATAAATGTATGTTGTCATGGTACGCGTTGCATGGAAACATTTCCAAAGGCTTCTAAATATTGCAATTTCGTTCCGATTTATTATAATTCATTATTTATGAAATTAAGTGTTTCTACTCCCGAACGTGGAAAAAATAGTATATACACCTCGGGAGAGACCACAATTTTTCCCTCGATGTATTTGTAGCCCTCTGGCTTCGCCCTCGGGCTTCAAACTACGCCTCAGGAAAAATAAGTGATTTCTCTCCCTTGGTGTATAATGTACTATTTTACACGTCCGGGAGTAGAAGTGGGTTTCTATGGCGTCAAACGCGGGACAGAAATGAAGCATTTACTCGCTAGGGACGAAAACACTTTTCATAAGGGAGTTTTTATTATAACAAAGGTTTTTGTAAATAAATGTGTGTTGTCATGGTACGCGTTGCATGGAAACATTTCCAAAGGCTTCTAAATATTGCAATGTCGTTCCGATTTATTATAATTCATTATTTATGAAATTAAGTGTTTCTACTCCCGAACGTGGAAAAAATAGTATATACACCTCGGGAGAGACCACCATTTTTCCCTCGCTGTATTTGTTCAAACTACACCTCAGGAAAAATAAGTGGCTTCTCTCCCTTGGTGTATAATGTACTATATTACGACCTTCTCGATTTATACCGGCCTGCTAGGTGAACGATATAACAATAGACTTTTTGTTGATTGTTGGTTTTATAAAATTTAAAAATAAAATATGTTACATAGGTATTCAATTTACTGCAAAAGTTATATCTTTTTTACACGTCCGGGAGTAGAAGTCGGTTTCTATGGCGTCAAATGCGGGACAGAAATTAAGCCTAGGGACGAAAACACTTTTCATAAGGGAGTTTTTATTATAACAAAGGTTTTTGAAAATAAATGTATGTTGTCATGGTACGCGTTGCATAGAAACATTTCCAAAGGCTTCTAAATATTGCAATTTCGTTCTGATTTATTATAATTCATTATTTATGAAATTAAGTGTTTCTACTCCCGAACGTGTAAAAAATAGTATATACACCTCGGGAGAGACCACCATTTTTCCCGCGATGTATTTGTAGCCCTCTGGCTTCGCCCTCGGGCTTCAAACTACACCTCAGGAAAAATAAGTGGTTTCTCTCCCTTGGTGTATAATGTACTATTATTATCTGATACGCGATTTGACATTGGAGAAAAACTAACATTTAATAATCCTTTTGTTAATAAAATAATTTAGATTAATTAAAGTTGGAAATAATTTTATGCTATGAAAGGAAAATAATTTGTATTTTTACGTATTTAAGCATTTTTATGAGATCAGTACATTTCCAAGTCATTTAATTCGCATAAAATTAATTCAAATGAATACGTATAATAATTTTACAGTAAATACCATAAATAATGTAGGTACAGCATCACTTTTAATAGGTTTTGTGTACAAAACGTGTGACGAAAACAGTCTTCTGCAAAGTGATTACTACAAATATGAGGGTTTTTACGTTGCGAATCGTTTCCCCTGAACAAACATATTATTACGTATGTACTTAATATAATATAATATACGTGCCAGTATGTAACTACATATTATATATACAGGGTTAGTCAAAATTACCGGAACACCTAAATAATTCTCCTACCGTAAAGAATTTTAAAAAATGTTTCGTACAAAAGTTTTTTGGTTCTAAACAAGCTACCGTTTAAGTATTTTTTTAATATACAGGCTGTTCAGTTTATTGCGGAAATTAGGTAAACTTTCATTTTTCAAATGGAACACCCTATATTTTTTTACTTTTTTCAATTCTAAGATTAATTCTTAGTATTTTTTGTAGGACTCATTTTTTTATAAAATGCATCATTTTTTAGATATAAGCAATTAATCTGTCGTTTAAATGTCAATTGATTGACTATTTGTCAATTGTTTCATGAAGTTGTGGAGCATTATCAAGCAGGCACATGTACTTTAATTTACATTTACTTTAATTTTATTTATTTAATTTGTTATTTTTTTATTTTGCAATTTTTTTTTATTCCTTTGGTTAAAATAAACGATATGTATGTATGAAAATACTCTTAATTCGAAGTTCAGGAGTTTGGATTAAATGCTTATAACTCAAAAATTATGCATTTTATAAAAAAAAAATTCCTACAAAAAATACTTAGAATTAATCTCGGAATTAAAAAATGTAAAAATATACAGGGTGTTCCATTTTAAAAAAGAAAGTTGACCTAATTTCCACAATAAAATGAACACCCTGTATGTTAAAAAAATAAGTAAACGATAGCTTGTTTATAACCAAAGAACTTTTGTACGAAACATTTTTTAAAATTCTTTACGGTAGGAGAATTATTTAGGTGTTCCGGTAATTTTGACTAACCTGTAGAATAGCCCTTGTCTGTCCGTCACGCATGAAGTTAGCTGCAATTGCGTAACCTAGGCAATATTAATGACAGCGCATGAAATGACAGCCCTCCTTAGTAACATAAAAATAAACAATAATAACATTTTGACATCCCACACGTGCGCAGAAGTAGTGTTTGTGAATATATGTTTAAAATATCTAAAATACGTTATTTGTACTTCTAAGAAGTCTATTAAAGCTTCCGTATAGAGGAATATTTTTTTTTAAACCCCCAACAATAGTAATTTTTTTTTGCAATATAAGATCCGACTGCAATAAAAAACCGTTAGATGGAGAAAGACACAAAAGCTGGATAAACAGACGAAAACAGAATATTTTAGAGAGTTTGAGACTAGGAGACGCAAAGGTACATGCAACGCAGAAACAGAATATATGAAAAATAGTTTTTTATAGAAATTACGAAAGTGGGCACATGGTGCTCACGGGTAGAGCCTAGTTATACAGAATGTCCTATTTAAACGGGCCACTATAGGGATCTCCGAAACTATAAGAGATACAAGGTCGGTTAAATTAGACAAAAGTTGCATATTTATTGGCCGAAGGTAATGGCGATTTCATATTTTGAAAAGATTGCATAGCTCACTAGATAATGACAAAATTGTGATTTTTTCGAATTTTAATTTTCCATTATAACTCGGAAGGTATTGAAAATATTGAAAAATGTTTCAAATAAATATTTCAGCACAGAGAATAGGCTTTTTGAGGAATTTAATGAAATTCTTTTTTAATTTTTATTTTGGAGATACAGCATGCAAGTTCAATTTTGTAAATAGGAACCATATTTAATTTTAGTTTAGTTAAAAAGAGTTATTTTTCCTCTTTACAATGATGTATTTGTTTATATAAATATCTTTTTTAGTTTCGAAGAAAAACTAAAAAGTATAATAAAAAGAATGATTTTCGTAGTATGCCATGAAAATTTGATATAAAACAATTGTATCTAAACATGTTTAGTACATGCAAAACAAATGAAATTCAATAACATTTGATAAACGAAACAAAATGCGTCGTGTAAACTGAAAACTATTACACAGATTTTCGTATGAAGCCATACCTACATAAATTATTTTTTGTCTATGATCTTTTGTTTACCAAATATTATTGAATTTCAATTGTTTTGCATGTTCATAACACATTTAGATGCAATTGTTTTATACCAAATTTTCATGGCACACTACGAAGATCATTCTATTTGCCATACTTTTGAATTTTTCTTAAAAACTAAAAAAGATATTTATATAAACGAATACACTATTGTAAACAGAAAAAATAGCGCTTTCTAGCTAGAGAAAAATTAACTATGGTTTCCATTTAAAAAATTCAACTTGCATGGTGTATCTCCAGAAATATCTATTAAAAAAAAATTTTATTGAATACATCGAAAAGTTTCTTATGTATGCTAAAATATTTATTTGAAACTTTTTTCAATTTTTTTTATACTTTGTGAGTTATAACGGAAAATTAAATTTCGAGAAACTCACACTTTTGTCATTATCTAGTGAGTCCTGCCATATTTTGAAAAAACTAAATAGCCATCAACAGTGGCCCATAAATGTGCAACTTTTGTCTAATTTAACCGACCTTGTATCTCTTATAGTTTCCGAGATCCCTGTAGTGGCCCGTTTAAATAGGACAGCCTATATACTCTCATGCCATTTATGTGCCTTATTCATGTTTGACGGGAATTCATGCAATAAACTTGTTCTTTGTCGACTGCAGCTTAGTACACAGCACTTGTTATCATGAACCATAATTACAGTGATTTGATATTAATATAACACACCAAATTATACTGCAGTTTAAAATGTTGCTGTAAAAACGCCAAATAATTTCTAGTAAAATGAATTATAATACCTGAGAATAATACCGACGCAAATATTACACAAATAATTAATACGTAATTGCAGTAAATGTAAAGGTTATAAATTAATTTTACACAAAATATTCATGTATTAAACTCAATTACAACTGACTTCTGTCTGTTTGTTGATTAACAACCGTCAAAATCGTATTTTGTTCAAATGTTTTAGTACGGTTATTAGCGCCAGCGGCAGTACGCTGATACTGGGCCTGTTAGCAGGCCGGAATAGTACACTTTTAATGGAGAAGGTTGTGGTATTTATTTATTGGCTAATATTTAAAATATCATATGCTATTAAAACAAAACAAAGACAAAATATTTATAGAAATACGCATTTGAAATGTCAAATATGTGCCAATTTAAATTGAGTATAAGAAAGTCGTGTGGTGACCGCACCAAATTTTTTAATATTGAAACACCTAATAAGTGATAAAAATAATAATTTTTTTTGTGTGCCATGAAATTTGATATCAAATAATTTCATTTATATTGATTATTTACATGCAAAACAATTGATATTGAATTATGTAAGTAAAGGCCCATTCCCAGCTGGTTGCATAGTCTTTGTTTCTGCCTCAGTCGTAGTCCCAATATATTATTAAATAATGATTTTGTTTACAATATAGGATGTATACAAATCAAATGACAAAGTATTTACGACGTTGCGATATTAATTATTTTGATAAACAAATTAAATAAATTTTAATTCATAAACTTTCAATTGAATGTTCCATAACTTCGCGAATTGGCAAACTATATAACATATTTCATTTATTTACAGTTAAATTTGCAATATGCCCTATCAACATCGGCTTATAAACTCATATACAATTTTTGTGTAAATTAACCAACTTTGCATGTCTTATAGTATCAAAGAGGCTTTGTATTGGCATCTTTCAGATAGACATGTGTATATGTTGCATGAATATTTACCTCCAGGTACACCTGGTCTGCCTGGCTGATACTGTCCGTCATCTCCGCCTGGTTTGCCCGGGCGATAACTTCCTGGTCCACCAGGTCCTCCAGGCCCCCCTGGTCCACCAGGACCTCCGGGACCTCCTGGTGCGCCTGGTCTGTAACTTCCACCATCTGAACCTCCGGGGCCATATGGACCGCTTGGTCCTTGTGGTCCTGGACCTGATCCACCTGGTCCTTGTGCTCCTGGTCCGGAACCGTCTGGGCCGAACGGTCCAGGTGGTCCAGGCTTATAACTTCCGTCATCGCCACCGGGTTTATTTGGACGGTAAACGCCATTACCGCTACCTGGTTTGCTTGGATGATAACTCCCATCACCGGGTCCTCCAGGGCCTCCTGGTCCGCCCGGACCTCCGGGTCCGCCTGGACCTCCGGGTCCTCCCGGACCTCCGGGTCCTCCTGGTGCACCTGGTCTGTAACTTCCACCACCCGTACCACCTATGCCACTAGGTCCTCCGGGACCGCTTGGTCCTTGTGGTCCTGGGCCTGATCCTCCTGGTCCTTGCGGTCCTGGTCCGGAACCGTTTGGGCCAAATGGTCCTGGTGGCCCAGGTTTATAACTTCCGTTATCGCCTCCGGGTTTGTTTGGGCGGTAACTGCCATCACCACTGCCTGGTCTGCTTGGATGATAACTCCCTTCGCCAGGTCCTCCTGGTCCACCGGGGCCACCTGGACCTCCAGGTCCACCTGGACCACCAGGTCCACCTGGACCACCAGGTCCACCCGGACTTCCTGGTGCACCTGGTCTGTAACTTCCGCCACTAGGTCCTCCTGGACCGCCTGGTCCTTGGGGTCCTGGTCCGGAACCGTCCGGGCCGAATGGTCCTGGTGGCCCAGGTTTATAACTTCCATCATCGCCTCCGGGTTTGCTTGGACGGTGACTGCCATCACCGCTGCCTGGTTTGCTTGGATGATAACTCCCATCACCTTGTCCTCCTGGTTTTCCTGGTCGATAGCCTCCATTTCCCCCTACCGGTTTTCCAGGAATTCCCGGTTTACCCGGTATTCCGGGTCGTCCTGGTGGGCCTGGGTATCCTGGTACCCCAAATGGTCCATCAGGTCCTGGTGAGCCGGTTGGTCCATGTGGTCCTAATGGTCCGCTTGGTCCATCTGGGCCTCCACTGGGCCCGTGCGATCCACCGGGACCTCCGCTTGGACCACTAGGTCCGCCTGGTCCTCCACTCGGGCCATTGGGTCCACTAGGTCCTCCTAGTCCTCCGCTCGGTCCATTTGGTCCAGTGCCAGGTGATCCTGGTCCACCAGGCCCTATACCCACTCCTGGTGCGTGTCCTGATCCACTAGGATAAGATCCTTGTGCTGGACCTCCTGAGTTTATGCCGCCAGGGAAATTACCACAACTCTTCGGGAAGTACAACTCCTTCCACGGTGTGATATGTCCTTTTTTTGTCTTGGGTAGATTTTTCTCTGCTTGTATTTCTTTTAATCTCTTCTCTTTCTCCGCCTCGGTGAGGAAAAGTTCCACCGGTTTGCCAGGTTCCACAGTTCTGTAGCCCCATGCGTCGGCTATGTAGTGCGTTGCTTGGAGTTTACCGTTTGGGTCTATATACCCGTAACATCCATAAGTTACCCCATCCGGTCCTCTATTTTCATGATGAAACTGTCCATTTGGTCCCACTTCGTATCCAAACTCATAAGCATCTGTAAATAATAACGACAATTCATTATTATATACAAGTATTACATATACGAGTACATTTATTACAGCTGAGAAATTACTTACTTGTATTAAAATTCTGCTCTAAATATTGTGTCTTGTTCCCATCTTCGATTGCAACGACTACTTCTTTCCCGGGATTTCGTTTTTCTCGAATATCGTTTGATGCATTAATACTTGACAGCCCGACTGCCAAGATCTGCAACAAACAAAGATCTATTAACTATTATCTAATTGACGATATGATACGCAGAGGAAAGGCATGACACATATTCATTGAATAGTGTAAATATTACATTCCGCATGAAGACTTACACCTGTGTTAAATCATTCAACAAAGGTTCTTGATTATTATATAACTATACAACATAAAAAGATAGCATTTCATTA
This sequence comes from Carabus problematicus, assembly GCA_963422195.1. Taxonomy (NCBI): domain Eukaryota; kingdom Metazoa; phylum Arthropoda; class Insecta; order Coleoptera; family Carabidae; genus Carabus; species Carabus problematicus. The sequence continues at coordinate 8,915,243 of OY728582.1, read as the reverse complement.
ACATTTCGCACATTTTTTTACACAACTATATCATCATTTCGAGCTTATTTATTATGTAATTTCACAGTGCATGTTGTAATCCAAATATTATCTAATTTGGCCTTCAATATTGGACCATCGTAAAACATCGATCAATATTTTTATCACGAAATGCGTGTTAAACATTATTGAGAATATCACTACGGAATTGTTAGAACTAACACCATTATTATCTGAATTAAATGTCGCTAATATCCACTTAGATAGTTGATAAAATGTTAACGACTATTTGTTGTTGTTGCAGTGAACATCCTTCTGCATACATTTTAATTAAAGATGCACATATACAGTTCAAAATGTCAGATTCTCTGTATGTGTGTAATGTTAAAAGTGTAACCTTGTTTAAAGCATTCGTTATCCGTAAAAGGATGGTTAGTCACCTAAGTTCACGAATGCAGTAAATACACTTCATTGCATTGCAGTTAAATAGCCAGCTCTTGTTGTGCAAATTCAATGGGAATATATGGGTTTACTATGCAAATGCAATGTAGCAGAATTACTGCTTACATACTGCTTATAACAAACTGATAAAACAAGTATTTCTAGTTTCTAAAAATGTTCAGTTATCTTCTTAACCTGTTGTAAGGGGCAACCGATAAATTCCGTATTAAAAATATCATCAAAAAGTGAAAGGATATCCACAAAAAATATTTAAGAGTGTCAAATTATTCCAAAATCGATTATGTAATTGTAAAAATTAATTTGACATTTGTGTGGCTTTTTTCGAGTCTTTTTTCATATTTTATTTAGCATTAGTTTAATATCTTTGTACATCACACAGATAATGCAAAAAACTGGTTTGTATTTGCCAGATAAATCGCTTACTTACAAATTTTTAATTGCGAAAACAACTGTTTAATTGGTAAAAAATATAAATATTATTTTTTGCTCTGTAACATTACATGTAGCTTAATGACAATGATGTCAGTATATATTTACAGTTTTCTTATTATTGAATAAAAAAGTGACTATTTCAAAAAACAAGACAATCTATTCTTTCTTAGAATCTTTGATTTTGCATCATGAATAATTTAATAATTAATTGATTCTTAACTGTTAATGAAAATGATGAATGAGTTGTAATAAATATTGTCGTTTACGAACAAAATAGATTTGTCGCAATTTATTTTAAATGTATAAATAATTTCTGATCCATTCTATGGAGATATAAATTTATCGTTTTGTTAATTATTATTATTTTTTTGTGATGATATAAGTAAATATAGCCTATACAATTCTAGTCGAAATGTATAGAATATTATCAGTATAATGCAATTGTTCTGTACACTACCCGGAGCTGTGATTGATATACGTACTGAAATATTATTCGTCCCGAATTATGTTCGGTTTAAGGAGCTGAAGTCGAGAAATGTGGGTGCGGCTGTCAGATTCCATTTACGACATATGCCTCTTGGGTTGTACTCGTACTTTTGGTGAATGTGTCTTGAGCCGCAAATATCAAATAAATAATGAAATGCACAGTAACACAGTCGCCACCCGCAATCTGAACCATTTTGTCATACGCGTCCAATGTTATTAATTATTCTAACTGAGAATTGTGGAAGTCTAATAAAACATATGGTATCGTTAATGTATAGAAATTCTAATTTCATGGTCATGGATTATAAAATGAGTTTATTATTGAGTGAACATTATGAATATAGATATAAATACTTTCCACTTCTGTAAGAATTTCTTCTGCTATTATTATTGCAGGTCAACTAACGTTTTTCCTGCCATATTTTACAATTTCTTACAATTAATTTATGAAAGATGAAAGTTATTAATAACGAAGTTATGTCTATATATCACTGATCCGGAAATCGATATATCGATTCATCTAAGGGCCTCGACACTAAACTCTTCAATTACCTACATCACAAATTGCACCGAAGAATATTACTCTTGAGAAGACCTGCTATCTTATATTGAAATGACACATAACCTTTGACAAAATCCTGATTTGTAAAATAATTGAGAAACATTCAGATTTCATAGTGCCACCTCTCTGTCTACAAGAACGATAAAAATTTGCATTTTTACTAATAATTTTATTGATGCTCATATGTTATGTAATTATTATATTTAAATATTATGAAACATTGTGACATAACAAGTTTAAACGTACTACAAAATTCGTAATTATTTTCTATCGAAGAATCAAATATAATCGAGAGATAATTTGCCGAATGATTTATGATTAAATAATTTTACTTCAGCAACTTTTGCATAAGAACTTCGAAATGTCAATGAAGATTCAAATTGAAATAATCGTAAAATTTTAATAATCATTAATGCTTTTCTAATTAATGAGAAAAGCTGAAACCTAATTGCAAGACGAATTCTCGTATTTATTTTTTCACGCTGAAATTCCAATGTTTTATATTATTGTGTTTATTGATACGCAATATGTATCTATGTGTTTATTTATTAATTGCGTACGGTGTACGTGTAAAAGAAAAACTCCTGAACAAATTCAGAACAACTGAAATCCGATTTCAGTTAATAGAAAGATATGTTAGTAACACAAACCATTTCACGAGGTTTACTCGAATTATTTTGCACAGTCAACGCTTTTAAATGTGGAACATTTCTCGCATATGTAGAATTGTAGATATCAAACAATTTACAAACAAGCTATTTCAGTGCTTCAACCCACAAACTCTCTGACACTATTGTCGTTATTCGTATAAAAGTACGTATTACACTATACAATACTCGTTCTATGCTTTACCGAATCACCTAGTGAAGTGTGGCTTAGTGTACACCAGTGTACACTGACCTTTAGCAAATTATTATCGATATAATGAACCGTAAAATTGATAGACACAGCAATGTTCACGACACAAGTAAAAAAATCATAGTCTTATTCATAATTATTACATATAGAGAATTCAAATCCATATAGAAGTGACGTCACTTCGGATAAATTTTATTCACGACATAAACAAAACAAGCTATCTCTTTCTTACACATTTGACTCGTATAAATCTATACGCACATCGTATTGCCATAAGGGGCGGGGCTTCTCAATATTTCGTTTTTTTTATGACATCACTCGTACATGGATTTGAATACTCCATAGTAATATGTAAGAATCTGTATCCATATAATAGGCGTACAAATATGAAAAATATGGTACATTAATATTAATAACACATAGTAACCACTGTTCTGGGTATTTAATACGAAATAGCGTGTAGCATTTACATATCGAGTTAAATATAAATAAATATTAAGAATATCAAGGTTCGGGCAAACGGTATTTTATTTTCTTCTTCGCACGTAATCCGGCTTGAATTTCTCAATTAATTGAACATACCACTCCCTCTGCTATTGGTCATAAATATTCGCGAGCGAACGTGAAGTAAACGGCAAACATTTGGTTGAATATTTTCATTGCTACACTCAATTATACGTAACCGCCCGTCCCATTAATTTACTCATTTTGTACAGAAAATTAAAGAACTGCATACTGTGGAATTTTTGTTCGAAAATATTTATAATCACCTGGTTTTAAAATGCTTTATATTTCGAATGACACGTTAGTCTTCTGAATACAGAATCATTACGAACTGTAGACAAAGAAATGAATCACTATATTCGGGCGTGAATCAAAATGTGTTAAGGACAAATAGGCAGAGTGACAATTTCACCACTAAAATGAGGTCAAGATCAATAACATTTGTGTAGGATATTCATGTCGACGCCTTCTGTATAAACATACGTACACTCATATGTAACAAAATATAGCAGTGTGGTCGCAAGGATATAGGATATCGCAGTAGCAAAACTGAAAAAATAACTATGGCAACAAATGCTTAATTCTACTATTCCGGGTAACTGATTGGGAGATATAGCGTGTTGGGTTTTTTATTTTATTTTCACAGAAACAGGGTAAAGTTCTAGATATTTGAGAAAACTAATTGTTGAATATTTCTATATACGTAGGTTGACAAGATTGTCAAATTGTATTGTGTATCTCCAGAAAATACAGCTACAAGATTACGGCCTTTGAAATATAATAAGCTTCAATGTAGCATATACATACTAAGTTTTTAATTTTCCTTAAGCAATGTTTTCTATCACAATCAACGTAGGTGTATATAGCCCTGACATATATGGTTGTAATACAGTATCTTCTATGCGTAAATAGTTTAATGAGAATAGGTCTAAAGTTACACATTCTGCCAGACAAACAGGGTAACTGTGTTTGAAGTGCAGGTGTAACCTCAACCGTTTGATATGCTGTAGCGGGTTGCCTGCGGCAACTTGCGGTGACTGTACGCGTACAGGCGGGGCTCTGAAGGTCGCTGCTACATCCTAGAGAGAAAGTATCGTCTGCCAAACATGACAGTGACGCCATCATCTTCCCACCACTCACAATTCGGAGACTGCGTAAGTGTAAACTGAACGGAAAATAATTAGTTCTTGAAATTAACATCATTTATCAACTAATACGGATTAGGTACATGAAAGATTGCGTTCTTTTTAGGTCAAATTTTTAACAATACAGTACTGTGTTTTGGTTTCAAATTGTTTATTGAACTTGGAATAAATTGCCATTTAATTTTTTTAGATCGAAATTAATGACAATACATTTATATATTAACCTAACGTGGTAGCAGTAATAATTGTAAAGTAATAAAATAGTAAATTTATTGTATACGAACATAATACATATATCTTTATTGCGGTTGGGACAAAAAAAAAAAATGTTCAAAAAATCACGTACCTACTACCTAAATTGGCAATAACTTTAAAGGATTCTTCATGTGCGATGTCACATTCTAAACTATTCTAGTTACGGTTATAAAAATAATCGTGACGTATGAATGTGAACGTACTACTAATATATTTATCGGATGAACTTTTACACATTCTCAATGACTAAGAACGACAACGTGCCATGACGATGGTATAAAAATTCTTTTTGAAAGTACATGAAGATGAACTTTGAAATATTGCATTTATTTTTTTCATATAACTACCACTTGATACTGATAATTAACGATTTCACTTTAGGATTACACAAATTTTGACCTACAGAAACCATCTTCAAAAGTTATTGACATAAATATCTATAATTCTAGGTTACACTTTGATTTACTGTTTTGCAATTTCTTTTTCGATAAAAGCAGAATGTTGTTCATGCCATAATTTTGTATATTTTTGCAATTTTGCATTCGATGTTCTCCCACGTTCAACGAATAATCTACATACACTGCATCTTGGTATTAATGATGTGTCGTCATGAATGATGAAACATCTATTGCGCTGCCTTAAAATATTTTCAAATGCTCAACTGGACAGCAAATATAGATAATTTAATTTCCTCTAATCCAATAATATTGAAACTAATTATTTTTAATGAATCCATCGTCACAGACATATTTTAAATTTAGTATGTATTAGCAACTTCTATCCTCATGATTTAAAATATGAATTGCATTATTTATAAATAAATAATATCTATTATTACACTATGATTTCATTCAGAGAATCACACCGAAATTCAAGACATTTCAGAATCAAGACGTCCTTGACGACACACCAACGATGGCTATATCTTCCATGGTATTTATTACATTGTAACAGGGAAAAAAACTCTCGCGAAACATTTACATCAAGTGATGAATCATAAAATACCAATGAATATCAAATGACACGCAAATTTCATATTTAAAGAAGATAGTACTCCTTGTATTTATAAATGTAGAATGTTTCGACATTTTAAATATATATATATATATATATATATATATATATATATATATGCAAGTATATATTTATTACTATTGAAATAAGGTTACATAAACTGTATACAAGTTTTAAATAAACATAATAATACTTAAACATAAGTTTGGTTGTCATATGCTAAGCTTCTAACTTTCCACACAAGAGGCGTGACATTTAGAGATTCGAAGAAGGACACACTCATTGATGATATGTAAAAAAGTGAAATTAAATTTACACACATACGCGCACACCGACACCAAACATGCTAATGAGAATTAATCGATTGAAAATGTTTATACGCACAGACATTTACAATAAATATTACTTTTATAATTTGAATAAATCCATTGACACGAGGTTTTTTATTTTTAAATTTATGAATTGTTCTTCCGTCCTGTTGAAATCTTAGCATCGCAATATGCGGAAACGAAAATTTGTTTAGTGAATTATTTTTGGAAATTACTTCAATGAATTATGACATTTTTATGTACATTGACAAGTAGATAGATTATTTGTTGAATATATTTTATAGGAGTGTTTTTGTATTCAAACAACATATATAATAGGATAGTAAATACTCTAAGTTTACCCTGTACAAAATTGTAGAAAATTAGACATTTTTATTTAGAAAATTAGAACTAAATCGAAAATGTCCTTATATATATATATATATATATATATATATATATATATATATATATATATATATATATATATATATATATATATGCATATATTCTAACCATACGTATAATTTTTTATACATTTTTTTATCATTATGTATTCCCATAAATCTGTCAAACTACATGTAATTTGTAAACTATGAAAATTGTATGCAGAAAGTATAGTATTTAAATTAGTGCATACTAATTCGAACATCAGAGTGTTTTGAAATTAAAATGTAATAAAGATTCACAAAGCGCGCGCGCGCTTGTTGTGCAATGAACAGTTAACTTCCTCGTTACACAAATCATCTTAGACAATAAATATACAGAAAACTTTCATCTCTTAAGAAAGATGTTTACAATTCTTATTATCACATACATACATACTGTCGTTAAGTTGTTATAAAACTACAGTCAACTCTGAATTCTTCTTAAAATCCAGAAGCAACCAATAAATTGTTTTCACTTGAAGAATATTTTAACTTGTATAGATACTTTATTTAGTTTTTCCACAGGACTATGAAAATTAGGGGTAGGTGCGGATATAGGAGAGTATTATCTTACAGAGCGTAATGCTATTTATTTAGACAGTCATGCGCAAAAACAACGGCATCGCAAATGTTGTGGAAATAAACATTGCTGTTTTTATATCCACATAAGAGAACAAGGAAAGCCGCAAATTAGGAACCTATTAGTTTCAAACAAAGTATATAATGAACAAAGTTTCTGCCAACCTTTTATAATAAGTAGCTACCTGGTCTTTAATTTTGCTATAATATTAAAGTTAAACTATCTATAATATAATTTCTAGTTGAAAAGATTTTATTTTCTAACGAAATAGAAAATTGCTGTTTAATTAAATTATAAACAAGCTAGTTATTTTATGAATAAACTTGGTCATTCTTAGAACCTGTATGGTAATTCGTTATATATAAATATTTTATGTGGCGAATCATTGTAAGCAAGGAAATGTTCTACTACCTTAGTAATTGTAGAGGCCTGATGTCAAATATGTATAGTGCATGCCAACAATAACAAATGTATTTCTTATATATTTTTTTCGGTAAGAGCAATACAAATTAAAATTGTACTAGAATACCGCCACTATTAACTGCTAATAACCTACCCTGCTGTGCAGGGTTCCATCCTACCTATTATGAAGTCATGTCAATTCCAAATATCTTTGTCCACACTATATGTTGTTATTTTCGGTCCCGAAAAATTAAAGTACGATGTGTTGTTACATCGTTGCAAATCTGCATAACCGGAGTAATGCAAAGCGGTAAAATACGATACGGTTTGTTAACAAGATGTGGTGTTGACGATTTAATACTTGTCGTAAAGATAATGTAAACGGGTCATTATACTAGGTAAAATTAATGTAACTAAAACTAGTAGGTATTAACAAGATGGCATTACAGTCTATAGCTTGTATAGGATCATGTTATTTAATCATATATTCTTCTTTTTTCGTTCATTTACTCACATGTTCGTGTTTGACCTTCCATTCTTAACATTCTAAGTCAACGTTGATCTTAGAGAATATCCGTAGTTTATTAGATCATGGCATACAGATCCGGATGACAGAAATTTCAATCAAAATATTTACACAAAAGATTTTTACCTTGAAAAGGTAATAAATAATTTTCCAAACGTTCTATAAAATCTATTACGAATTTCTCCTACATACTAATATACCTACATTTATGTAATTATATACACACTTATTTCGAATATTATTTAGGGGCCTCGAGGCCAAGTATTACGGATGCAATATTAGTAAGTAATATTTCTTGTGTATTTTTACATTTACACTGTAAATGTTAAGGTGTTTGACATACACTGGGATTTATATTCTAATCCATGCCTCCTCTGTTGGATGACGTAATGTGAATAATTAGATATTTAAAGTGCAAACATCGCCTGTGAATTTGCTTCAGAGCTACAATAAACTCTCTATTTTGTTTTGACTTCTAGTGTACTATTTCAAAGTAACTTTTTTTTTAATTTCCAGTACATGTTTTAATATTCATTCTACCATACAAACATCCTGTTGAAGAACTAAATATTCTGTAATTATGTACAATATTAATATTATAAACAACCATTAATCCATCGTAGATTAAACTTTAATTTTTGTTAAGAGAACCTTACCTCCTAATTACACACATCAGAAAACCGCAAATGAGATGTGACCATTTTAATATATTACTGTCTGAGGCCGACCCTGTAAGTACATGTATTTACTTTTATTAAACAAAGAAAAGTAAAATAAGACCAATTTTGGTTTTATCGGTTACTTCGTTCCTTATGACAGTGAAAATGGGTTCTGGATCAATGTCGGTCTATTTTCACTTTAAAAATTACTGAATAAACCTATTACTAAACAATACGCTTACAATATTGGCTAAATATAGTACCATGACAATGGTCAATATCACTCTATGAATATTACATATGAGGTAATACATATATAAAATAGATTTTATGGTAATTTTTTTTAGAAAAATTTGCAATAAAACATTATGCATGTTGTATTTATAAATATTATAAATGGACTTGTGTGTTTATGTAAGTTTTACGTAGCTTTAATAATATTTAATTAGCAGCTTTGATAATAAACAGTTACGTTTGTGTGGTGTACATGCATCGATATTTCCTATGTATATTATGTTGTATAATCTGTAATATATTGTGAATTTAAAATAAAATGTATCAGAATATTGAAAGATCTAGAAATTGCAATTTTAATTAATATTCCATATTTTTTAAAAACAAAAAGCGGATGTCACGGGTTATGAAGTAATTTTATTTTATCTCTTAAATATCACATAATAATCTATTTTCTGACTTTGGCGTGATTTTATAAAGAAAATCACGTATTACAACGATAAAATTTTGTGTAATTAATCACTCACCATACACCATACAATCCGTAACATTGTACTGTGTGCGAACTACCAAACTCAAGTAGCGATTTGCTCTTCACACCACCATATTGTGCACACGGTAACAACGAGACAATCGCTAAACTAAGCCCAGTATCATCTGCTTCACTCTTATATATGCAGACGACATCGGTTGCCTGTGACCAGCAAACAGAGATGAGACCATACCAAGAGCTGGCAGATGAGCAGAGATGCAACATATTCCCCCACACATAGGTAACATGGAACATGTTGGTAGTAGCACTTTTCAATCCACCAAGTAACCATTGTTGTCAACACTGTACGCTTACAGCATTCATTGTTGAAGCTGTCAAATTTATTATAACCTGTGATTAAGTGTCTGACAGTTGTTATATTTTAAATTAATGGCCATTAAAGTGTACGAGTTATATATATATATATATATATATATATATATATATATATATATATATATATATATATATATTTAAAATATAACAGACATGATGTCAAATAGAACACCTTTGTATTTCTTTGTTATTGTATGATACAAAATTGTTTGCGAAATTTTTTTTCATATTTGTTATTGTAATTTTGGTTGTTTTCAACACAATATGATAAATTGTATTATAATTTATTTTATTATATTTATGTACATTCTTATGAATCTACCTGTAAATTGTATTTGTTGAAATATGTAAAAAAATTGATGAAAAAATGAAAGAAAACATGCAAACACACATATGATTCTACCATCAAAACAAATGTCTAAAAATGATTTGAAATCATTTATAAACTTCATTATATAAACGCAGCAGATTTATAACTTTATGTTTTAATTATCACCTATTAGTAATACCACCTATGTTTAACACATATCAGTACATATAATCGTTAAATATATCCATCAACGTTATAATTATAAATTATGCTAATATTAACCGATGTTTATTAAAAATTATCTCGAAAGATAATCGTACTGAAATTGTCACACATATTGCATACAACAATTAATTTATGGAATAAGATTATTTTTAATTGTATCATTTTATTTGAAAATCTCGTCGTTCAAGGTGAGAAAGGTTAATGCCTTTTGTACTTCCTGCCAGAGAGCAGACTTATCTCTCTTAGTTTTTTCTTTAACCGCAAGAAACGTAAGAGTAATAAGTTTCATCTCCCGACATTTGTTTTTTTTGTGCAGTATTTTTAATTCGCGGCACGTAACTGCAATAAAATACAGAAAATAATACATTTAACGTGTTTCATACATGCACGTGCAATTGGTCTCAAACATAAAGTCTTGTTTACTGCAATTTTTCGACAATATTTGATACTTCCAACTACATTACTAGTAGTATTGCAAATAATGCAGATTTTTCAGTATTCTGTGGAATTTACACATTTTCTCGCTTAATTTTTATAGCCATATGTCTGATGTTTCTCAAGTGCACGGACCTTGTGTATACATCTATCAAAGTCTACAATCTTCATTAGCTTCAGAGTGTTTATTTTATTAAATATTTATACAGAATTCCACTGGAGACAATTTTTTATGCGTAATACTTAATAATAAATGCATATTTCGCATATTTCTGTTCATTCAAAAACCAGAAACAGGAAACTCGTGAAATTATTCAGCAGAAACTTTAAAACTCCTACGCCAACTTTTCCACAACAAAAAATGAAACAGTCCTCACATTATTAATTCCTCGCGAATCTTCGCAATTACGAAATAATTTTCAAAAAAAATCTTATTAGCATTTCAGGAAGTCTCGCGCTCTTTGTTACGTTTTTCTTCAAATTTCTTAATTGTACGTCTAAATATGACAATATATTAAAATATTCCGAAAGAGAAAATAAAAAAAGGAAAGGATGTTAAATAATAGAAACAGTAAGTTTGTGACGTAATTTGTCTTTTTAATATCGAAAATAGCTAATCAACATACGTACATAGACGATCCCTATGCACTATACATAGATATAATATAAATGTTCATTGCTGTTAATGATCCTTGAGGCATTAATTAAAACCAGTTTTATTGCTATAAGTTCTTTATTTATAACCGCCAGTATTCATGTTTAACATTTATGCGAAATTATTAATCTGATTTGTCATATAGTTAACCGAACAGACGAATACGATTTCTTTAATATTTACATAGAATGTATGCAACTGATTTCATACAGAGATTTAAATTAATCGCATGAGTATTGATTGACTTTCATTAGAAAACTGCAAATGGATTTTAAAATTAAACTTGTTACTGATCATAATATTTACTATCAAAATTACTACTTAGCACTAAAATCTCTCTCTCTCTCTCTCTCTCTCTCTCTCTCTCTCTCTCTCTCTCTCTCTCTCTCTTGAAAGCTGATGACAAATCGTTTCATATTTACATTCTAAATTGCAAAACTTATCTTGGAAAAACCTGACACAAACTTCGTATACGTAAAAAGCAAGTAATGCTATCATTAATTTCGGACGAACAAAAATGTGTCACTATCCACTGCTCTATCCATTCAAATATCATCTCCATTCACAGCATACAAGTCGCTGGACCACGAAAGATCTGGGCTTTACGCGTAGAAGATCCGTGATTAATAGAATTAAAAACAAAATAGTATTATGTATCGCGTGATAAATGAATTCCTCACACATTAATCAATAATACCTGCCTGAATACATCGGCCAAAAATGTACGTACTGTTCAACACAACTGTAATATTGCTAGTTCATTCATGAGTTCCTGCTCGCAAGAACAATGTATGTATCAAACAATTAGTTACATTTAGAGTAGAATTACATTAGAAAAAAACTATAAATATGTATGAATCTTGAGAAAGAACATTCAAATGTGTATTATGAAATCACATAAATTTGACATAACATATGTTATTATAAATAGGTATATATTGACACCAAAAAAATCATCCTAATCCGCTTTTAACATCAGATAATATATTTTTTTTTCTTCCAGCACAAAACAAAAATAATCTTTAATAACAGCATCAGAAATCACATTAACTTTGGGTTCCACATGAAGTTCAGTTAATTAATTTGCATACATGTCACCCTGGTCTTTATACTCGAGACGTTAAATTAAAGATTCCATTCCGAACATCATATCACGGATTTAAATTTCCATTTCCATCTCTGTGTAGTACAATGAACTTTTGTATATATATATATATATATATATATATATATATATATATATATATATATATATATACCGGGTGTCCCAAGAAATCTGGGACATAGGGAATTAACATGTAAAATTGAAAAAGTTGCGATTACTTCTGTATTATACATTTTAGAGCTCTGAAATTAGGTACAGGTGTAGGGATAACTTATTCGCATTGATTGGTATTAATTAAAATGATATTAATGCTCACATTTCTAATAAAAATGCTTTTAAAAAGTAATAATTAAAAGTTGTATCTTAAATATCATTTTTGGAAAAAATTATTTACGGCGTTGCTAGCACAACGGTAAGATGCTTATTTGGTAATTTAAATAATTTATAAATGTTATTGTTCGAATCTCCAATATACTTTAGTTTTTTTTTTTTTTTAAATAATTACTCCTATTTTTTAAATAAATGAAATTCTATGTAAATTATTTGAAAATTAAAAAAAAAATCTAAAGTGTATTGGAGATTCGAACCATAACATTAATAAATTATTTAAATTACCAAATAAGCTTCTTACCGTTGTGCTAGCAACGCCGTAAATAAACTTTTGCAAAAATGTTATATAAGCTACATCTCTTAATTATTACTTTTTAAAAGCATTTTTATTACAAATGTGAGCCTTAATATCATTTTAATTAATACCAATCAATGCGAATAATCTATCCCTACACCTGTACCAAATTTCAGAGCTCTAAAATGTATAATACAGAAGTAATCGCAACTTTTTCAATTTTACATGTTAATTCCCTATGTCCCAGATTTCTTGGGACACCCGGTATATATATATATATATATATATATATATATATATATATATATATATATATATAAAACTGAGCCATACAGAATTAACATGGAAATGTAAAAAATTGAAAATTGAGTTTTTAATTTTGAACTTTCTTACTATATTTACATGTTAATCCCGTATATCCCAGATTTCTTGGGGCATCCGATTCATTGCACTACACAGAGATGGAAATGTAAAATATATAAAATTCATGTCACCCACATCAAACATATTATAACCTAAAAATAATTCATGAGGCTATGATCACGTAACAAATGAAATGTCAAACTGACAAGTATAAAGAAGAATTTGAGGTTAAAATTAAAAATAGTGGTACGGAGAAAAATACTCTTCGGTAGACACATATAATAACGTCCTTGCAAATTCACTATGCAAAAAAAAAAATTCATTCTTCAAACAAATTTATAATTGTTCTTGACATTTGACTCAGAAATATTTAAAGGTAAGAATGTATAATAATTTTCAAAACAATTGTAGGGCATGTACAAAAATGTAATTTATGATTTACGAGCCTATAGTACAATACCTGTTTGACACGATGTATAATTCTATATAGAATGTAAAATTATATATATTTACATTTAAAACTTGTTCGAAACTGCATATAAATTTCGCTAGGATTTACTTACAGCTTCATTTCATTTAACGAATATTAATTAAATTAAATGAATTAATTAGCATTTAATTTACTCTCTCTCTCTCTCTTCTGGAATAATCTGTTGTTTAAAATCATGAAGAATTCGCAGATATATTCAAACAATTAGCATTCAAAGAATCTGTAGTTGTATAATTAATTTCACAATGAAATTTGAAAGTAAAACTTTTAATGAACTGTATAACAATTAGAATAATTCGAACTGTTTTTTAAGGAATTTCACGTATGAGTCATAACAGAGGTGAGAAATAATTTAAATTTAGTTGCCTTTGGAATGTAATAACAATTTATTAGATATGCCAGTTAAGGAATTAATATTGTAATCATTCTGGAATTACGTTAATCTCAATAATGATGTTTCTATCCAATCGAAGGTTTTAAGAGTGTATTATTTTATTGTAAAAACAGTAAAAATGAGGTTAGGAGATAAGTGAGTTAAGGTTTGAGAATAGATATCAACAAGAATTTAACTTCAAATAAATTCGCTTAGAGTAAAAGTATCGGTAACCAATCAAGCAACCTTTGATAAAACAATCTACTCACGTGTAAGGAACAATGCATTCCATAATACAATATAACGTGCATTTGAACGTGCTTGATTCGCATAGAGAGCTTGTCAAATGCAGGATATATCTTTTCATCTCATGTTTTAAAATATTTGAGTCTTTTACATGTCCTAATCTTATATGCACTAGCCATTTGCGATCTAACATTCTTACGTTGTTTTTTAATTTATATACATATTTTAATAAAATTTTGGTAGTTCATATTGTTATACTATCGATGTGGTCCTTTTGCATCACTGCTACTAAATAATCCCTTTAAATGCCATGGGTGTCATATACGACAGGAACTAAGCTTGCGCATGGCGTCGGACGGTAATTTTTACCCCTCGAGAAAATGCATTATATATAATTACACACCTTAAATTCATGTAGGCGCCACAACCAAACTATTTAAAATCAGCGTGCCACTCAACTGTACTCCAACACGGTCCTTTTGGAACCAAGCCAATGAAATTATACAAAAACACTTTATACTGACTTCGGTTGACAACATACAGTTCACCAAACAGGTTGGTATTAAAATATTACGAGTAAAACATGATATATTAAACTTAATTGATGTTACCAATATCTCCTACATACCCATTTAAAATAACTGCGTTTGTAATTAATAGCCAAGTAAAAATATTATCCCAAAATAACTTTTATAAAATTTTCTTTAATATTTACTCAGTAAATACCGAAATTCGTTTCGCAAAACAGAAAACAAAAATTAATTAACTCGAACATTTCTACTCAATTAATTTAATTTCAAAAATATTTCCAGTGTCTTAAAAGCTTTTAATTGTAATCGCAAAATAATTAATTCGAACGTTTTGCTATTATCTGCTCCGATGCAGAATATTAATGGCCGTTTGTAAATACCGGCCATTCAAATAAATTATATCTTAAATGGCAGAAGATATTTCAACGGATGAAATATTGCGGAAATCGTGATTTCAGATAAACAATCTTTCTGCGCTATTCAGTAACTCTTAACATTTGAATATAAAATTTCAATGCCAGCATTTAAACATTATATATGTCCATATATGTATTCAATTTGAACACATTATACCACAACTCAAATATTTACAATTTTTCCTGATGTGTAATTTAAAGCCCGAGGGCGAAGCCAGAGGGTTACAAATACATCGAGGGAAAAATGGTGGTCTCTCCCGAGGTGTATATACTATTTTTCCACATTCGGGAGTAGAAATACTTAATTTCATAAATAATGAATTATAATAAATCGGAACGAAATTGCAATATTTAGAAGCCATTAGAAATGTTTTGGCAACGCGTACCATGACAACAGACATTTATTTACAAAAACCTTTGTTATAATAAAAACTCCCTTACGAAAAGTGTTTTCATCCCTAGGGAGTAAATGCTTTATTTCTGTCCCGATTTTGACGCCATAGAAACCGACTTCTACTCCCGAACGAGTAAAAATATTATTTATCAGCCATCTTGTACATGAAATTTAAATTATAAACATGTCAACTTGGATTTTCTCTCAGGCTTACTTATATTACTAATCTGAAACAGATGACAGTAAATTAATTAAACCAAAATGACCATGAAAAGTTCAACAACATCAAAAGTCAAATTAAGTCAGCCCTGCAAGCTTGAGGTTCTATCAAAAGGTGAATGACACAAAATGTATTATAAGTGCTTTTTTATCAACAAAAGTGCATCTTCCAACGAAGAAATGAACATGAACTATTGCTCAATGCTTAAATGAGACGGTGTTTTTATACTTTTATTGCATTTTCAACACGTGCGTTTGATCGTAAACTTGAAACTTTCACTAGATGCTGCTTCTGCTGATTATCATGATGTAACAAGGATGCACTGCGTACAGTTGAGTAGTCGGTGGGTATCCCAAGCTGGCCTACATTGTGCTCCGGTCAGACTGATCAATATCACTTTCTCTGGCTGACCTCAAAATACCATCATCTTGACTAATCTGTATGTGGAAGTATATGAAATGCAAAGTATCCAGAGAAAGTAATCTCTTTTAACTTCATATATTGTTATAACTTGTTAATCAAGACGTGTCTATATTGATATGAAGGCAATTTTGGGCGTATTCCGAACTGTCAAGTTGTAATAAAATTACAAATAAGATAAATATGACTAACTTAACGAGGTAATTTATTATTTCTTTAAATAAATGACATTGCATGTCAAAAATGTACCTGGATTTCGACAAGTATTATCCATTTTGCATTTGATTCCATAAGCCATAAGGCAATCTTTAGAACGCATTTAATTATTGGTTTTGTGATGAACGGGATAAGTTGGAAGGATACCAAAAGTTTCTAACTGTGCGTGACAACGTGCCGAAATTATTTCCCGCTTGCTGCAACAAGAGGTAAGGACTAGAGAAATAATAAGACCAATGAACTTGAAACAAGCACCTACATACATACATACTAGTGCATGTAGACACACAGATACACAAATACATGGGAACACTGTTCTTGGCCATATTTATAAGACTCTAAACTAGATGTTGGTAACAAACCGGATTTAACGATCAGCACATCAAGCTGTACTTGCCTTAAACGTAGAACAAGACCCTGTAAAACCAGTGTCTGACTCATTTTATTATACGCACTCCTTCTTTCCTTACATGTAGTTAATTATGTACCAGTAATGTATCTTCTTTATTTGATCTTCATTAGGGTGGTGGATTTTAAGGCAAAATTGTATAATATTGAACCACTACATTTGTAAGAAACCGAAACGTCTGTGTTAAATTAATCTTTTACCATCGCGAAGATCTCGTACATCAGCACGCACAGATCACGTAGTCAAGCGTTCTTAATGCACGAACAATGGTACATCAGGCACGAATCAACCGAGGTAATAAATGATTATTGAATGAGCTGAGAAAAACTCTGAAGTTCTGAAGAAAAAAGAATGCGACTTTCTTCCAGTGGCAAAAGAGGAAAATGGTCCTTCTTTCAAATTCAAATTAAAGGGAAACAGGCTCGAATTTTCTTTCCACAGACTGGAAGATTTTAGATGACTATAAATCAGGACAATTTGGACGATTCAAAATATATAAAATTAATTCTGAACCCAAATGGCCACACTTTGCTATGTGATTCCAGCAAGAGAATTTATTTCTACATTCAGGAAATCATTTTTAATTGTTCCATAAAATAGCAAAGTCGCAGACAACGACGAAATTAAATTTGATGTTGCAATGCTTGTCTCAAGAATGCAGAGTAAAAGTGATGTTCATTCGGGATGCGATGAGAATCTTACGAAATGTGTAAGTAAAATTATTTTAACAAGCCCTGTAAACCTGTTTGCGTTAACGATCTTGCTAGTTGAACCGGTGCAACTGGATCTCGTTTGCATGTGTACAGGAGTGTATTCAAAATAAATATATCGACAGGATCAGCTATTTATTATGCAGTGAAGACAATAGTTTTCATACAGGTGTTAACATAAATTTCTCATATAATTTTTCTATCAATCACCTACACTGTAAACAATAAATTTAACACCGTGCCGTAACTCTATCCTAAGAATCTTACTGAGATTATGAAGTCATATTGCCTAAAGAATTACAATTCAACGGCAGTGTCTAATAAGCAGTTAATAACGATATAATCGTAGTAATTGAATAATGATTAGTTTAGGTGGATGGGTAATAATTTGTCGACACACACACTACCGTATCTTCAGCAGTACCTACACTGTTATACAATCTGTCTGCAGGCTAGACACAAACTTTCACCTAATGTGTGAATCTAATATGAACTAGAAAAACATTCCAAGTGACCTCGTTATCGGGATATACGTTAAACCTTGACACTACTAATTCACAAGCAAGTGTAAGTGAAATGTGTACGAAGTAAAGGAATGAAATAAAATGTATGATGATACATGAAAAAGTACATGTTTGTTAAGGCGGATTCATGCAGCCATTTACATTTACATTTATATTTTATTTTTGGTTTCATTTAATAAATAATCAGTTATCTATTTTAAATGTGGCATTCCGGCAGACACACAAATATAAATTTAACGAAAAATGAACGCGTGTGCATAACGAAATTTTGTGAACTTTACAATATTTTTGAAACGCCAAACAATTGAAGGTTAAGAGATTCTTTGGCTAAGCGTAAAAAATGTATAATGAAAACGGTAGTGAAGATGATGATGTACTTTGGTTAGGGTTCAAGTTACTTATTAAAGAAAAATACAAAAAAAAACGACGAAGGAGATTTGCGGTGGGTCTAATCAATAGGTGTTGTCAACAAATAGGGTTTTATAACAATTTTGTATTTATTATTAATAAATTATTAATTTACCATCGGCAAAAATCATTTTACTTATTTTTTTTTCCTGGATAACAAAAAACAACGAACTGTGTTAAGATTTGACGTTTGCGAACAAGGCATATTGCACATGCGCTGTGTATTTTCATTTTCATTTACATTTAAAAGATAAAATTTGATTAACTTATAAATTAAATGAGAATGAAAGATAATTAAAAACGTAAATGAGAATGGTACATGCGGTTGCATTGAGTTACATGGATTTGACTTTTAAATGAAATTAAATTAGAATTAAATGAAAATGTATATGTCTGCATGAATCCGCCTTTAGTCTGCTTTCAATATTTTCTTTTGAATTCAGGTCATACAAATCAGTGATGTCAGCACTGTTTTTTTTTTTCAATTTACGCATCACGCGAATTGTTTTAACATTCTAATACATTAAATCCGAAACCCAGGAGAAATATAACCCAGACTTTGTCTATTGGTGTTAATATAAGCACAATCTTGCAAGTATCTTCAACACATCCACACAGTGAAACACAGACTTGACCGTTGCTAAATTATTATTTCAGATCGTGAAATACAATGCACGTTCGGCGAATAAATTATTCTTCAAGTGTGAGAGATCCGATATGAAGCCGTCAAAAGTACAAGAATCATTTTCGTGAACATTGTAATAGTAAATCTAGCTCATATAACAATATTAGCAATTAAGCCCGCCTACGGCGGTCTGAATCGCTAGTTATTATTAATCAATCAATGCATTGATAACTATATACCATATACAGGATGTCTATTTTAAACGGGCCACTACAGGGATATCAGAAACTATAAGAGATACAAAGTCGGTTAAATTAGACAAAAGTTGCGATTTCATATTTTAAAAATATTTCATGGCTCGCTAGATAATGACAAAAGTGTGATTTTTTCGAATTTCAATATTCTTTATAACTTAGAAGGCACTCAAAACATTGAAAAATACTTTAAATAAATATTTTAGTGCAGAGAACAGGCTTTTCGATCAATTTGATGAATTTTTTTTAATGGTCGTTTACAGTCTAGTCACCATCTACTCCGCCAAGTTCCATTCAATAAGAGTGCCTGTCAAGATCGGCTTTTATAATTTCTACTCGTTTCCGAAAAAGTTTAGCGAAGATGTATTGAATCTACCATGGATTACGATGTGCATTTGATATTTTGTCGGTAAATCAGTTAATTGATAAAATTGGATCATTGATCGTGGTTGTAAGTCTAGGGTGCAAATATTTCATGTTAGATTCGATTAATTACTCTAAAGGTGTTCTAACGCCAATATATATGTACGTATATATATATACAGGGTGACCCATCTGTGAATGCTCACCATGGGAATCTCCGAAACTATAAGAGATACAAGGTCGGTTAAATTAGACAAAAGTTGCGCATTTATAGGCCGATGTTGATGGCGATTTTGTATTTTGAAAATATTGCATGGCTCACTAGATAATGACAAAATTGTGGTTTTCTCGAATTTTTATTTTACTTTATAAGTCAGAAGGTATTGGAAATATTGAAAAAAGCTTCAAATAAATATTTTAGTATAACTAATAAGCCTTTTGATGAATCATATGAAATTTTTTTTTACTCGTTATTGCCGAAGTTACAGCCTGCAACTTTAATTTTTTAAATGGGAACCATAGTTAATTTTAATCCAGTTCAAAAGTGCTATTTTTTCTCTTTACAATGATGTATTTGTTTACCTAAATATCTTTTTTAGTTTCGAAGAAAAACTAAAAAGTAAGATAAAATGAATGATTTTTGTAGTGTGCCACGAAAATTTGGTATAAAACAACTGCAATTGTTTTGCACGTACATAACATATTTAGTTGCAGACACAATACAACTATTACCATTGAATTATCAATATTCTTGCAAATAAATAATATTTAGGGATAAATAATATGGTTATATTTATTATTTTATAATAAAGTTTGTGTAGAAACAAATTTGGATGATTTTCAGTAATACATACCTACAACAGAAAACTTAAGCGTTTGCATTTTGTAATGGAAAAACGAACAAAACACAACAGTTAAGCACTAAATTCAATATCACTAGCAGGTACTAACTAATGAAATGTTCAAACGTATTCCCATTGCCTAGCAGAGAGTGGCTTAATCTGTCACAACATTGTGTTCCCCATTTAATGTAAATGTGTACTCGTCAGTGAAACAAATATTTTCTAAATCATGACGTTTATTAAACATTAATTCACAAAAAGTGATTCGTTTTTCACTATCTGCTGCTAATAACAGCGTGTAATATTTGTAAGCAAAATATTTGTGTTTTTGAGTGCGGTGATTCGCCGAGATTATTTGTAATTTCCCTCATACTTCGACAGCTGGCAAAATATCTACTTCTTTAACATTTTGGGTTCCTTTAAATAATTATGTAATGTAAAATTATTTGACAGAAGTAAATTTCTTTGTTTTAAATCTTTTGTTTTTGTCACTCAGAAAGAATATGCATATAGCTCAAGGCAATAGTTGATCCTTATATAATTTCCCAATGTTAATTTCCCTATGTATGGTAGTCGCTGGGACACACTGTATATGCATATATGTGTTCCCCTTTAATATAGCGGATCTTCTTCACTATAACCCTACGCAACATGAATAGACTTTCAGCTTACACACTGATACCATACCGATACCTAGATACTGCAAATTACATCAACATCCAAAGTTACACGAATTTAGAGGGTATTTAGTAGCATACAGTATCTTAATAAACCTAAATTGCACAATATTGCGGAGTTAATGCGTATATTTGAGAAGCTTATACGAATAAATGAATTGTTGATGACATTTTTTAAATTCATAAAGAGAACATTCGTTTATTTAACATACTTACTTAATATAAAATATTACTACAGCAAAATTGATTATACGATTTCATTGCTAGTAGCATACAGTATCTTAATAAACCTAAATTGCACAATATTGCACAATATGCGTATATTTGAGAAGCTTATACGAATAAATGATTGTTGATGACATTTTTTAAATTCATAAAGAGAACATTCGTTTATTTAACATACTTACTTAATATACAATATTACTACAGCGAAATTGATTATACGATTTCATTGCTACGATGATTAATAGTTCAATCGTATGTATTTCGCAATACATATTATTGATCTGTTAGAAAATGTCAAACAAACAAGTATACGTTAATTTAACTATTTTATCACCATTGCGCACACTATAATGCTGATTAAACATAATATGCCAATTAACTAAACAAGTAAAAGAATTTGCAATATAATTGTTTGAAATATACACTAATATTTTAACAGCAAAAAAACACGTGAATATTATTTATTCCTGAATTATAACCTACATTGAATATGCGTAGCCATTGCAACGTCCATGCACGATATATAAAAATAAACTAAAAGAAAACTGGAAAAAGTTTTACAGGTGCACGAAAATGTATGTTCTGCAGTCTCACCGAGAAGCTTTTTTTTATATCGCATTTATACGTTATAATGAAATGGATCGTGTTCTTTTTAAACATATTGCACTTTCACTTTTTTCGCCATCAAGATAATTATGAGCGATTAATTGATGATCCCCATAAATGTCGACGACGACGTAATATATATATATATATATATATATATATATATATATATATATATATATATATATATATATATATATATAGATTAAGCTAAAACGATTATGATTTAGAAGAGAAAGGATGAAACAATACGTAATTTTCTTCAAAAATGCACGCAGAAATTATTCGTAAAATGGTGCTCATTTGTTCCTTTAAATAGCGCAGTTTAGGCTACTGAATTTCCAAAATTCCTAATTCAGTGTCGTAAACCAGGAGTTTTTATCTAGATTGCCATAAAAAAAAACCCTCATTACAACCTTAATGACATCTATATAAAATTTCATGATCGTACTACGTATAAGAACAGGTCTAAATTGGTTTTATTCGCTATAAACCAGACACGTACCAGTTTACTACACAAACTGTGTTCCTTAACCCCAAGACATCGATATATTGTGAAACAGTGGCTTGTTGAGAATAAAAATTGTTGTTTTCCAATGATAACTTCAGTTTCGAAAATAATCATTAATGTTTCAAAGCACGATTGCAAGTAATTGTCTTATGATTATTTTTGGAACTTGCACATTCGAAATAAAACAAAACATGTCCTTAACCTGTTAGCGCACCTTTTTCACTTAAAAATATTTGTTTTATGTCACCACGTTTAAATTGTTCGAAATTCTTCGGAACGCATGCAAATAGAAATGCATGAGTATATCGTAATTGTACTTTACATACCAAGATCTGTATAATAATCACATTCATACATTAACCATCTGTATATAATGACCACTAATGGCGTTTAATGCTAATATTACTTAGCAAATAAAATCTTCCGTAGTTCATTGCGATATTTCCGTTTGTCACGTATACGAATAATTTTCAATTTACTTCTATAAATGTCCCATTTTTTTACCACTACGTCGTGTTTTAATACAGAGTTAAATTAGCGATTTAAATTCAGTCGTGTTACAAAATAAAAATTTAGATCTAGGCAATTTGGTAAAGGTTAGCAGTCGGCCATAAAACGGTACACACTAATTTATTAGGATTTTTAGTTTTTCCAAACCGCATAGTTGCTATGTATGTAGATAAATTCGAATATATAATATACGTATGTATAAATTAATTAATAATGGCAGTTAGAATATAGGATATTTAAATGTGTAAAAATTAACCATTAATTTCTATGATTTAAATTTATGTACTTTGCACTAGGAAATGTTAATAATAAACATTATATTATATTATATATGTAAATACATGCATTCTTCTCCTGCTGTGATGATGATGCATCTGTTCTGATGAGGAAATTATCTGTTCTCTATAACAATATACGAAAATAAAATTATGAAAAATACCTGTTTGAACAATGTTATGGTACTACTAGAACGAATGAATTTTTTTTATTATTTAACACAGCAAAAAACAAACCTGTATTTAATTCTGTTCATCTCGTTGATAGAACATATTAGTGTTAATTTTACTCTTCAAATACACTTTGCATTAAATTAAACAAGATGGTTGGGATTTTTCGCCCATCTGACAATTGTTTGCGGAACTACTTGTCGATTCGTTTAGTAACTATGAAATTTTGTAAATTTGAAGGTCGCATTTATTCCAAATGACAGTTATAGTAAATCTTTTCCCGCAATACAAAATTCTTTTTATTTTGAACGTAAGAAAATTTTGTGCATTAAATCATCTTGTTGAAAATGGCAAATGTCACTGCTAAAAGATATTTAATTAAAGTGCTGCTGTCATTAAGAAAGTATCAAATTAATGAGTGGAATGTTTTTCAAAAAAGTATCATTTGTAATGTTTGAATAATCACACTCAGGGCCGCCCTAACCTCAGGGCCAAATTGGCTATTGACCCAGGCCGCCAGCCATTTTAAGGTCGCAAAAACAATGCAAAAAAAGTCATTCGAATGCATGTATGAACCCATTTTATGGAGCAGGGCGCAGTATTGTTAGTAGCCCACGGACGTCAAATATCTTAGGACGGCCCTGATCATACTTGTGTATAGTGACCACACGTATAAAATGTCTACAGATATACATTACGCTATGATTTAAATTGAACAAAAGTTATTCATTTAAATTTCATACAGATGGAAAATTTTGTGATATATTTATTTATGAAAGTTTAAAGTTCAAATACCTGTGATTTTTTTCAAAACCGTTTGTTCCCACACCAAACATATATAATATATTTTGTCACAAGTCATATTTTAAACGTAGGCAGTCATTTTTTAAACAGTTCTATGACAGATATACGGAACTGTGCCGTGTAAACACGTAAAAAACATTATGTATGAAAATAATTTGAAAATTTTATTACTCGCATAAATATTACGCTTTCGTTTTGACATGGTATTTGCGCGCGACCTCGACTATGGATAAAAGATTTGTTAAATAACAGATAAACATTAACCAAGCACATTTGCGAATATTGAGCGCGTCTATAAGCAAATTCCTAACAAGTTATCTGCCCAATAACATCTTACAAGGGAACATTGTCACGACCGGAACACGGATTTGCCTGAAATTTTTTTTAGTAGTAGGTGGACACTAGTAGTGATTTGTGGTAAAGTAATAGGGCGCAACGTTTTGTCCTTTTCGAGAAAAAGGGCTTTAAAAATATAGCAGTGTTTATATAGCTGTTTAAAATACGCGTTGACAGTTGGTGCAGCGTTGCCGAGCGGATAACCGAGGGGCTGGCCACTCTTGAATTACGGTGTACAAAATGTCTGGAATTACTTGAATTACCTATGAATTACCCGTGAATTACCCGTGAATTACTTGAATTACTTGTGAATTACCTATGAATTACTTGAATTACCTAAGAATTACTTGAATTACTTGTGAAATGCGTTTAAAATTTATAAGAATAACACAAATATACAGAACGGAGTACAAAGAAATCCATTACTTAGCAAGATATTAATACCCAGTTGCACCTGAGTGCGTTGTAACACGAAAAGTGCGAAAATTTATACGAGTACTGACACGTTTAAAACTGTTGTAATAATTCTCGGCGGCTCGGGTTCGATTCCCGCGCGATGCATTTCTTTTTTTTACTAAATACATTTTTTGACTAAATACATTTTACTTTACCTTTAGAATAATCGCAATGACAATATGTCTCATGCACATTAAAAAAAATATAAGTACCTATGTTATTTATATTTTCAAAATTATTTATTCTTATTTTCATTAAAAACATTAGAAAATGAAAATTAATTATATTTTTACTGTTCTGATTTATTTAAACATTTAATGCAATTCAAAACTACACAAAACGAAGAAAAAAAAAAAGGATCTTGAAAAGGGTCTGCCAAAAGAGTTTGTTATGCAAACAAAATGTGACTGATTTATAGTTGTATGATATTTTTTTTTCCTACTATGTTTAGAATAGAACATCTAACTAAATCAATTGTAGAAGTTCATTGCAAATCAACAGTTGTATGTTGTGTTTCAGTGCAATAGTTTAGTTTTTTCGTATATTTGTGACAAGCGTATCAGGATTTCTTTATAAAGTGATCACAGAATTACTTGTGAATTACTTGAATTACTAAAGAATTACTTGAATTACTCATGAATTACTTGAATTACCGACGAATTACTTGTGAATTACTTGAATTACTAGAGAATTACTTGAATTACCGACGAATTACTTGTGAATTACTTGAATTGCCTGTGAATTAGAATTACGGTGTACACAATTTTTGTAAGTGGCCAGCCCCTCGCGGATAACGTCCTTATCTGCCACGCGGTTGGTCTGAGTTCGATTCCCGCCTAAGTTGTTTTTATTTTTATTTTTTAATTATGAATAATCAATGAAAAACTACTTATAGTAATAATAAAATTATTTTATTTTCATTCATCAGTCTCGTCGTTCTGTGGAGTTTTTTAAGCAGAATCTTACTACGAACCTGGCTCACTCTATAAA
The DNA here is from genome assembly GCA_963422195.1 of Carabus problematicus. Classification (NCBI taxonomy): domain Eukaryota; kingdom Metazoa; phylum Arthropoda; class Insecta; order Coleoptera; family Carabidae; genus Carabus; species Carabus problematicus. The sequence goes on along the minus strand of OY728582.1, from coordinate 8,888,822 downwards.
CGAAACTTCTTTGCACTTGTATTAATAATAATAATAATAATATACTTGGATTTTGCTTCATATTTTGAGGCAATTTTTTGTATATAATACCTCCAAAATAATGAGGACTGTTTTCAAACAAGTTTGTCCTATGAGTAGCAGAAACTATATCATTTTTGTTTCGAGTTGCATATGAGTGTACATTTTTATGTTGAACATAACTACCCTCTAGTTTTCATGTATAAACACATCCAAGTTAAATATAAATACAAATAAATATAAATACAGTAGATATAAATAATATTATTCAATGACAGGATGTTTCTTCATAGTGATAATTCTATTCCATATAAGATTCAGCTTCAATCGTTTTTGTGACGATTGCCATCCCAAAAGCTACTAAAAAACTCGACGAGACTGATCAATGAAAATAAAATAAATTTATTATTATTATATGTAGTTTTTCATTGATTATTCATAATTAAAAATAAAAATAAAAACAACCTAGGTGGGAATCGAACTCAGACTAATCGCGTGGCAGATAAGGACGTTATCCACTCGGCAACGCTGCACCAACTGTCAACGCGTATTTTAAACAGCTATATAAACACTGCTATATTTTTAAAGCCCTTTTTCTCGAAAAGGACAAAACGTTGCGCGCTATTACTTTACCACAAATCACTACTAGTGTCCACCTACTACTAAAAAAAATTTCAGCCAAATCCGTGTTCCGGTCGTGACAATGTCCCCTTGTTAGACCATTCGATTACAATGGCATAGTACCAGTTTCATTTGCTCAACCTACTGTAGATAGAATAAATATAGACAAAGATAGTTTTAATTATAGTTAAATTATAGTTTTCTTTCGCAAGGCTTTATCTAACGATGTAACTATTGTAGGAAAATTGGAAATCTAAATATATTTTTGAGTTTTAACATAAAAATATTTAATACTTTACAAAAATATTAATATTGAAAATCAATAATATATATATATATATATATATATATATATACATATATATATATATATATATATATATATATATATATATATATACATATATATATACCGGGTGTCCCAAGAAATCTGGGACATAGGGAAATAACATAAATATAGAAATATTGTGATTACTTCTGAACAATACATTTTATAGCAAAAGTAAAAAAATTGTTCAGAATTAAAAAGTGCATGATATGACAACATATTCAGTACTCAAATACATTTGTATATCGTGTAAATCAAGTTTAAAATATTGCATTTTGATGACAGATCGGGAGGTCATTGAACAAAAATTGCATGTATCTTTGTTAGTTACAACAACAAATAATCAAACCATAGCATTTTTGTTTCACGATCTCCTAATCTGTCATTAAAATGTAGTCTTTCAAAATTGATTTACACATTATACAGGGTGTTAAAATAAAAGGGTAAAATAATTTCAAGGTATATACATTTCGCTGTGCTGATTCACAATCAAAAAGAATTCTTTCAAAATTCGCAAAATTACGGACATGCTTCTAGAAGAATACATTTCTAGTGCCACTGGTGACAGTACATTATTACAAAACGTCAGAATAAAATTAATTCGTTTGTTATTCAACATCAGTTACGTGGTAAAAAATTTATGTTGAATACCCGTATTCATTTGTTTATTACCAGTGGCACTAGAAATGTTCTCTTCTAGAAGCATGTCTATAATTTTGCGAATTTTGGAAAAAATCTTTTTGATTGTGAATCAGCACATCGAAATGTATATACCTTGAAATTATTTTACCCTTTTATTTTAACACCCTGTAGAAACATATCTGAGCCTTAAATATGGCATCTTATCATGCAGTTTTTAATTCTGAATAACTTTTTTATTTACACTTTTGTTCTAAAATGTATTGTTCAGAAGTATCACAATTTTTCTATATTTACATGTTAATTCCCTATGTCCCAGATTTCCTGGGACAGCCGGTATATATACCGATATACGCCGTGTGTCTCATGACGATCTACACCTAGGAACGTTGCGAACGTGCGTTTTTAAAATCAAAATATTAATCTGGTTGCTTTTGATCTTTTTTGTAATATCAATTTAACGTTTAAACTCCTTGAAAATGTACTATTACATCGAGTATGTTAAAAATTATACTAGAATATCAAAGGAAATAAAAGTAAGCATAAAATTAACAATTATACTGTGTAGATTGTAAAAAACTAAAACGATGAAATTAATATTTCACGATCAAGAGCGTATGCAACTAACCTATGTGTAGGTGTAAGTCTGATTTTCTCGAAATTTAATTTTCCGTTATAACTCACAAAGTATAAAAAATATTGAAAAAAGTTTCAACTAAATATTTTAGCATACATAAGAAACTTTTCGATGAATTCGATGAAATTTTTTTTAATATGTATTTCTGGAGATTCAGCATGCAAGTTGAATTTTTTTTAATGGAAACCATAGTTAATTTTTCTCTAGCTAGAAAGCGCTATTTTTTCTGTTTACAATAATGTATTCGTTTATATAAATATATTTTTTAGTTTTTAAGAAAAATTAAAACTTTTGGCAAAAAGAATGATCTTCGTAGTGTGCCTTGAAAATTTGGTATAAAACAATTGCATCTAAATGTGTTCTGTACATGCAAAACAATTGGAATTCAATAATATTTGCTAAACAAAAGCTTAGATACAAAATATTATTTATGTACTAATAGGTATGACTTCATATGAAATCTATCTAATAGTTTTCAGTTTACACAACGAATTTTGTTTCGTTTATCAAATGTTATTGAATTTCATTTGTTTTGCATGTACTAAACATGTTTAGATGCAATTGTTTTATATCAAATTTTCATGGCACACAGCAAAAATCGTTCTTTTTAGCTCATCGACCTCCTGTCGAAGAGCTATAGTGTTCGGTACGATGTTTGTAGCATCTTCCGATTTCAAAAATTTTTGCACAGAAATCCCGGACAGACCCCCTGGATCACGAAATGACTATTACAACATATGTCCATATGTATGTCGCTCGTCCGCTCGTACGAGATTTTTTGTTCCACCTAGATCTCCTAAACTACCCAACGGATTTTTACGAATTTTTTTTTTGCAGATACGTGTTATGGTCTAGTTGTGCAAGGAACATTTTATTTTTTAAAATTTTCCTTCGTATTTTTTTATTTTTTTTTCTGCGTTATTTTTGATTCAATTGTATTCAAAATTTTCATGCATATGCAGGAAATGGACAAAAATTTTTCCATATTTTTTATTTTGAAAAATTATGTAAGACCATTGAAGAAAAAAATATTTTTTAATTAAAAATTGAACAAAAGAAGATCAATGCATTTATAGTCGGCTTAGTTTGCTTTGCTTTTGTCAACACGAGAAAATGTATTCACACTTGTTTTAAATTTGTTGTTTTGTTTGCGACCTAGGCACCTAGGATTTTAAAAGTGAATCTAGATAAATAATAATTTGTGATATATTCAGACTTGCACATACGTCGATGAGCTGCAGGCATGTATGTCTGTATACATTCCTAGTTATCATGCTTTTTAGTTTTTCTTCGAAACTAATAAGATATTTATATAAACAAATACATCATTGTAAAGAGGAAAAATAGCTTTTTAATTATACTAAAATTAAATGTGGTTCCTATTTAAAAAATTGAACTTACATGCTGTATCTCCGAAATAATAACTAAAAAAAATTTCATCAAATTCTTCAAAAAGCTTGTTGTCTATGCTAAAATATTTATTTGAAACATTTTTCAATATTTTCAGTACCTTACGAGTTAGGTCCTTGCAATTAGTATTTTATTTCAAGATTATTTATGGCCTAACAAATTGAATTTTTCAAAAATTTGTCTACAAGAAAGCTGTTTTACGGAAAAAAATAGCTGCCCCCTCCTATCGTTAATATTTTGAATGGCTTATCTCATGCCATTGGCTGGGATTCTCTAACTCAACCGTTTCCAAGCAGGAACGTTAGATACCGGTAGTAAATAAACGGTAGAACCGTAACCTAGGCATTCTGTAACGGCTCCTGTTTAGGCAATCGTTACGAAACGGAACCGTTAACATATCGAATTTGTCACATCGGCAACACTGTATTTTTGCGCCGTAACTATGCTTTCTTATAAAATATTAATAAATTTGACAGCTAAATGAAAATTTTCATATACATTTGCACAGACATCTGGAATTCAATTGGCTAATCATAATTAGTCAATTTGCAAGTAATTCGAATCAGAATGCAAATGTATGCATTTTCTGCATGTTTTCAATATAAATTAATCGAATTATAGGCTGGGATTCTCTAACTCCAAACGGTAGTGAATAACGGACAACTTCGTTTGGTAACTATGGTTATGTAACCTAGCTGAACCTAGCGATTCTGTAACAACCGGTAGCAACGGTTGACGTACAACCGTTTGTTGACGGGAGTTGTATGTGTCCCGTTAAGCTAACGTTTGACTGCATTTGAGTAATAAAAAACGTTAATATGTAAATAATATTGTATGAAAGAGTGAAAATGTTTGATATTTGGATGTTTTACATAAAAATAATACATATTTTTAGCAAATGTGCAATTTTAAAATTGAAATTATGAAAATTTGACATGTGCCTAATGTGAATGGATTATTATTATAACGAAATGAAGTGAATACTGCTTTTATTAGAAAATTTGCGTCTAAATGTCTTGGGAAGAAGAGCATGCCTTGCGACTGCATAAATATATCATAGATATGTCAGTGAATCAGTGCTAGGTTAGTTCAAATGCTGGCATGTGATGTACGAAGCAAACAGAACATATAAATATTTTCAATATCATGATGTGATTTTCTGTAATTTAATAATATATGCAATATGATAAAAATTGAATAAACCGTATATGTTGTATACGAACACAAGTGACATAATTGTTATTTATCTGAAAGATTGTATACTTTGGTTATTACATGAACATGGCAAGGTATTTGTATCTGCGTTTCAGGAGCTACAACTTCAATTGTGGTTTGAATTTGAATTAACTGAGAAATTTAGTTTGACTGACTCCAATTTATATAGCAGCTGTCAGTTTCGTTCAGATGTGCCTAGAATTCCATTAATTTATATTGAAAACATGCGGAAAATGCATACATTTGCATTCTGATTCGAATTAACTGCAAATTAACTAATTACGATTAACCAATTACATTACAAATGTCTGTGCAAATGTATATGAAAATTTTCTTTTAGCTATCAAATTTATCAATATTGTATAAGAAAGCATAGTTACGGCACAAAAATACAGTGTTGCCGATGTGACAAATTTGACATGTCAACGGTTTCCGTTTCGTAACGACTGCCTGAACAGGAACTGTTCCAGAATGCATAGGTTACGGTTCTACCGTTTGTTTACTACCGATATCTAACGTTCCTGCTTGGAAACGGTTGAGTTAGAGAATCCGAGCCATTATTTTCTGAAAATTTCAAATTTTTAGGTCCAAAAATAATATTAATAATGTTTATTTATAGCACCTTGGCTAAAATATGAATACAAAAAATAGGTAGAAAAGAACAAAAACATGAAAATATTTACTTAAACTAACATAATTTTCCGCCAGTAATAATATCAAATATAAGAAAAAAATATAGGATCATAATTCCTTTTGAATACTACTTTAAAAGTAACATTAGAATCTAATGATTAGATACGGTTTAATTCAGTCTTAAATGTCTTAATATTGCCAATTTTCCGAATCTTCTTTAGTATTTTATTACTACATATTCCCTTATCAAACAGGTTCTTAATAGTTGCAGTTTTGTTCCTGCTTTCAAGTAAAAGTTACTTACCCCACTAGTGTTGCGCCAGTGAACCTCATTGAAATAAATGCCGGATTTGTTTTTATTTATTTGGAACCGATTTGGAGAGCAGTCCGATACAAATTCGTTCAAACTTCATTTAACAACCACCCAAGTATTCATACATGTTTATAAAAATTTTATGCTCTACAACATTTATTTGAAGCTTTCTTCTCTAAAATAATAAGGGATAATTATTATACAGAGCGATCGAGATATATTTGTCCGTGCCGCCTCGTTCGGATTTTTTGTTTGCCGCATCGTTGTCATACTGCCTACGGTTGACAAATCGCATTGTCGTACAGTAATTTTTTTTTTAAATAAAGAATTAAAAAATTAAAAATTTTTGTTAATAAATGTTCAAAATGCCTGCCTTCACACTCAATATATTTATTAACTCTATTCTTAACTAATATAAAATAGTATTTTCATTAACTTTCTGAAAATCCATAATTAATTAATTATATATGTATAATATATACAGGGTGTAGAGAAAGTAATGCAACAAGGCTATATTTTTGTTATTATTGAATTTAGAGAAAAATGTTTCAGACAAAAGTTACATGGTAAAAAGTACTTTATATTTCTGTGACCTTGAAATTCTCTTAAGTCATTACGCGCATGCGTTACGCTGTGCAACTTTAATTTTTTAAATGGCAATATACCATTTTGACTAAATTTTTGGAATCAGAAAGACTTTTTACTTCCGGTAGTATAAAATTTTTGATGGGTTACATAATCAAATTTTTAAGAAAAATAGGTATTAATTTATGGTATTTAAATAAAATTTAAGGAATAATCAGTTTACCTTTGTTTGATTAACAAGTGATGTGACAACTAAACAATTAAAAAAGCTATGAAAATTGCGTTGGTTGTCAGTTATTTCTGATTCCAAAAATTTAGTCAAAATGGTATGTTGCCATTTAAAAAATTAAAGTTGCACAGCGTAACGCATGCGCGTAATGACTTAAGAGAACTTCAAGGTCACAGAAATATAAAGTACTTTTTACCATGTAACTTTTGTCTGAATCATTTTTTTTCTAAATTCGATAATAACAAAAATATAGCCTTGTTGCATTACTTTCTCTACACCCTGTATATATATATATATATATATATATATATATATATATATATATATATATAAATAAATTACTTTGTTTTATTTTCACGTGCTTTACTTTATACCAAAGCTACATGTTTCGTCAACATTGTGACATCTATTTTTTTCATTTTCTATTCTTAACATTTTCAAAAACATTAATTAATTGTACTCCAGATATGGAGTTTCTAGCATTCCGAATATTTTCTTGTAATTCAAGAAGTGTGTGTTGCCGATTGCTATAAACTTTATTTACTGATAATTCTGATACCAAAATACTGTTAAATAACCCAACGTGGCGTTTGCTGTATGGGCCGTAGCTCCATCTTGTTGGAAGTATCCATTTGCTAGCTCATCGTCATGCAATTGCTTAATAAATGGATCTAAAATTATTCTCCGATATCTTTCCGCATTAATAGTTTCATTAAAAAAAATAGGTCCGACAATCCTTCTTCTCGACATTGCCACCCAGACACCAATTTTTTGTGGATGTAGACTGGTCTCTACGAAAAATGTGGATTTTCAGTAAACCATGTACGGACATTTTGCGAATTAACATAATCAGATAAATAGCACCACGCTTCGTTGCTAAAAAATGTTAAATTCAACATATTGTCATCATTCAAATTTTCATTAAACCAGTGACAATATTCTAAACGTTTTTATTCAAAATTTTGACAAGTTCCATATGAGCTACCTGTAAAAATTACTTGAATTTATGAATTAAATTAAAATTAAATAATGTACAATTTTACCTGTCTGTCTTGCTAAAGATCGTAATGATTTATTAGGACTTGTTTCTAAACGATCACATCACATCACAACTAGCACATCATCTAACACTTCTTGTGTTAGAACAGTTCTCCTCCCAGGAGGTTTGCCTTTACCAACACTTCCAGTTTGACAAAAACATTCAATTACTCTGCGAATATGACGCGAAAAGATGTCGTAATCAATCTCCTCGAAATTAGGGAAATTTTGCAGAAATTTCTCACGACATTGCTCTATAGAATATTTCCATCCATTTGCACCATTTGTCAGAATTCGAAAATATGCTTCCAAAAAAAACCTGTCATGTTCTTGTGTAAACACCATTCTAGCCGAACAATTTTAAGAAATTGCAGTTTAATTTAAAAAACATGTGTCAACAAAATCAAAACACAGGATTAAAAAACGAAAGTGTTTATTGAATTGGCGGTAACGCAGGCAACAAATACTAATTTTATTCCGGCGGAACTTAGTTTTGATGCAGAATATGAACTTTATATAAACTGACAAATCATATAATTTTATAATAATTAATAATAATAATAGTAATAATCATATAATTTTATAAATAATTTTATATAATCTGACAAATCATTATTTTCTGTCATTGTCGTCGAACGAATTGACATTTAATTAATAGAATTGTATTAAAAGTGTAATATTAAAACTGTAAGGAGATATTTAAAGGCATGTAAGTTAAAAATTTGATATTTAAAGTAAAGTAAACACAGATAAACTCGAACAATGCATTTGTATAGTATAGCAGAGGACATCTGATTTTCAGAAGATTGCGCGAATGAAATTTTTATTAATAATTTGCTCCGCGAACATCAGAGACAAAGAAAGCTGAATAATTTTTTTTTTTAATTTGAATTTCTCTTTGCTAATAAACACATATACATATTATAAATGTGCACAATAATTACATATATGTATGTACTACATTCATATCCACACATTTTCGAATTTAAATGCAAAAATATTATGTTTATTTTTTATTTTTTTAGTTAATTTCATACTTTATTTACTGTTACATATGTATTTTAAATTAATTAATATTATTTTGTGTTTATGTGTTTTTTCGGCGGATATTATTATCAATCTGTTATATATTTATATATATATATATATATATATATATATATATATATATATATATATATATATATATATATACCTCTGAAATAAGCAACTAGTATATACGTAAATATTCATTAAAAACAGATAGACATTTTTTTCTCAAAATATGCAGTCATCTTCGCCTAAAAAGCATTACACAAATATTTTGAAACTACTTTTACTTCTACTGACGCATACAGATTTTTTTTATCAATTCATAGTCCGTTTTTAAGAATAATTCAGCATTTTAGAACGATCGAACAGAAAACAATTTTTATTCATCAAAATGTAAAAAAACAATAGTTTATAAAATGTTTACCGTTTCTTCATCTTACAAATATATTACAATTTTATTCTCTCTGTGTCCAACTTACTAATGGAAATATCTATTATTGTTTTACTAATTAATCTTAAGGTAGATTTATGCAGCCTCAATTAAACTTACATTGAAATTAACATTTATATCTTTACATTAAAACAAAGTAGAAGCATTTATGCAGACTTGCGCTATACCTGCGCAATGAACAATTTTTAGTTTGACATATGCGATATAACAGTTTAACCTCTTTGTTGTTATTTGTCGTTATTTTCATATACAGCAATTAATTGTTTATAATATGAATAACGAAAATGTAGTGATTTTTACTCATCGTTATTGTTAAAAACGAGATTTTGTAGACACATTAAAAGTTAGTTGTTTCGATTAACAGTTCGTTCGGAGTTTGCGCAGAAGTGTTGAAAAATATTAGCATTTACTTTTCAAAGTTGGAAATTGATTATCTTTCTAGTTTAGTGCTAATGTTAGTTTAGTGTTGATTGAATGCATGAAGCACTCCTACATTTAACTTCTTAATGTAAAAGTCAATGAAAATTTTAATTTTGGCTCTATAATCCTACGTGATGATTTGAATTATTTAATAAAAAGATCTTCAACATCATTCCACGTTTTTTTTTAAATAATTTTGGGTAACCCAATTTGATTCTACATCAATACAATAACGGATGTAGCCAATTTCAACGAACTGCTTGTCTAGACCAGGGGTGTCCAAACATTTTGCGCAAAGGGCTAGATTAGGATTTAAATCAATTTGCAGCGGGCCACGTGCATATGTGAATAAAAATTTTACCTTTTACCGTTAATTACAGACACACCAATACTAAACAACATGGCTGAATTATACATAATTAGAAAATTATGTCATACAACTTTTAATGGATATAATGGAACTGTGTTTTTTGCTGCAGAATTTCTTTAAAGTTAGGATCTGAGCACCAATTATAAGCAATGATTGCAAATGATCATCCGATAAATTTGCTTTGTATTTTGATTTCAGATATTTCATCCTGGAAAATCTTTGTTTGGACATATAGGTAGTCCCAAACATAGAAATAAATTTATAAGCAAATTGCTTAAATGTGGAAATTCTTTTGCATCCAAAAATTTGTCGCGGCAAAATATCAGTATTTTTTCCGAAATCTTCGCGGGCCGCTTAAAATCACCTGCCGGGCCGGGTCTGATCAGATTCCTATTCGGAAGGGTTTCATGTCTTACGATTTACATGCATCTAATAGCTGCTCAACATTCCGGAATTTCGCATTTATATTTAAATGAATCGAGAGCAGCTTTGCGTGTTGGAACTTGATTTCATGCATGCATAAACCTGAGAACATGCTTGAATTATGACACATAAATATCTAGCTATAAATATTAAATTTTAGCACTGTTGATAATATAAATATCCTGTGTACTATTGAAATGATAATGTGAAGGAGGCTATACGCTTAAAGAAAGAAACATATTTGTGTTTTTTGAATGTTAAGGATACATTCGAGATGCATGTTTGCTTAAATATACTTGTAAAAGGATGCAAAACGTGTTATACGCGAAAGAATAAAAAATTAACAAATGACTTTGTTATGAATAAAGAGATGTTTTGAGTATCAGTGAAGAAGCTAAAGGGTGGTAACACGTATTGTGTGAAAGCAATTATATTTGTGGTAAATGTGAATATTGGGATATAAATGATGACGATGTAAGTAATGCTTTGGTCAGAATGAAAACTGGTAAAAGTGCAGGAATAGATGATATTACAGTTCACATGTTAAAGTATGGTGGTGAAAAAGTGTTTGATTGGCTACTTCGTTTGTGTAAATGCTGCTTGCGACAAAATATTGTTCCAGAAGATTGGAAGCGTGCTGTAATTATTCCGCTGTACAAAGGGAAAAGAAATATAAGTGAATGTACTTGCATAATTATCTTGAGTATTTTTGTAAGTTATACAGTAGTGTTATAAAGAATCAAGTAAGGGAGATTATATGTAGTAAATTGAATGGTAGGCGGATTTTTGTCTGGTAGAGGTTATGTGAATCCACCTTTTTCGCTTCAAATAATCGTGGAGAAGATATTCGACTGAAACAAAAAAATGTTTTGTGGTTTCATTAGTTTGAAGGAGGCGCATGACAGTGTTGTGCGTGAAAAATTATGGTCCATTTTCAAGGAGTATAGTGATAGTGGTACCTTATTAAGTGCACTTACTGCTTTATATAAAAATAATCAAGCAGCTGTTCGTGTGGATGGTGGTTTGAGTAAATGGTTCAGTATTGGTCGTAGGGGTTAAACAGGGTTGTGTCTCCTTGGCTTTTTAATTAATATATGGATGTGTTATTACGACGGCGTTAGAGAATAAGAACGATGGTGTGAAAATAAATGATTTCATTGTGCCAGCATTAGCATATACCGACGATGTGATTAGTATGGGAAAATCTGAGGTTCAATTGACAAGAATGATTGAGAGTGTAAATAATCAAGCAAAATGTTAGAACTTGGTCATGAATATTTAAAAATGTAAGATTTTATTTTTTGACAAGGATGAAGTTACAGAATGCAAGAGTAGCATCGATGGTGAACAAATGGAACAAGTTAATGAATTAGTGTATCTGAGATGCGTGTTTTCGAAAGATGGACGGATGAATGCTGAAATTGGAAGAACGGTAGTTGCAGGTCAAAAAAATGTGGGTTCTTTGGGAATGTTTGCTAGAAATATGAATGTATCAAGAGGAGCTAGGCTATGTGTTAATAATGGTGTACTAGTGCCATCCTTGATGTATGGAAGTGAATGTTGGGTATGGGATAGCCGGAATAAAAAAGGGTAACTGCGGTAGAAATAAGATTCTTGATAGGTATGTGCGGTGTGACTAGAAGAGACCGTGCTAAGAATAAGATAGTGTATGATGATGTGAAATTAGTAAAAATATTGTGAATAGAATGACTTCAAGTCAGCTGCGTTACTTTGGATATGTGGAACGAATGCCAAATGATAGATTGGCTGAGAAGATTTATTTGGGTGAAATTGAAAGAGAACGAATGCAGCGAAGACCGGGGAATAAATGGATCAATATAATAGAAAATATTTTGAGTGAACGTAAAATTATAAGCAGAAATAATAGAGCATGTATGACAAGGTGTATGGATATAAACGAGGCGAGAGAGTTATGTAGGGATATGAGCATGTGTCGAACAATTGTTAGAAAATAAGGAATGATAGGCAGATTTCTATGGACGAAGTGCGCTGCATTGCAGGCGAAAACAGTCCATCACAGAAACTGCGTATTGTTTCTTACGAAAATCTGTCCAGTAGTTTTCAGTTTACAGAACGAATTTTGTTTCGTTTATCAAATGTTATTGAATATCAATTATTTTGCACATAATAAACATATTTTGATGCAATTGTTTTATACCAAATTTTCATGGCCTACTACGAAAATGATTCTTTTTAGCTCATCGACCTCCTGTCGAAGAGCTATAGTGTTCGGTACGATGTCTGTAGCATCTTCCGATTTCAAAATTTTTTGCACAGAAATCCCGGACAGACCCCCTGGACCACGAAATGACTATTACAACATATGTCCGTATGTATGTCGCTCGTCCGCTCGCTCGCTCGCTCTCTCGTACGAGATTTTTTGTTCCACCCAGATCTCCTAAACTACCCAACGGATTTTTATGAAATTTTTTCTGCAGATACGTGTCATGGTCTAGTTGTGCAAGGTACATTTTATTTATCAAAATTTTCCTTCGTACTTGAGAAAAAAAATATTTTCCAATTTTTTTTCAGTTTTTATTTTTTTTCTGCGTTATTTGCTATTAAATTGTATTCAAAATTTTCCTGCATATGCAGGAAATGGAACAATATTTTTCCATATTTTTTATTTTGAAAAATTATCTAAGACCATTGGAGAAAAAAATATTTTTTAATTAAAAATTGAACAAAGGAAGATCAACGCATTTATAGTCGGCTTAGTTTGCTTTGCTTTTGTCAACAGAAGAAAATGTATTCACACTTGTTTTAAATTTGTTGTTTTGTTTGCGACCTAGGCACCTAGGATTTTAAAAGTGAATCTAGGTAAATAATAATTTCTGATAATATTCAGACTTGCACATACGTCGATGAGCTGCAGGCATGTATGTCTGTATACATTCCTAGTTATCATACTTTTTAGTTGTTCTTCGAAACTAATAAAGATATTTATGGAAACGAATTTATTTCATATTTTGACAAAGGAAAATTTAAATTCGTTAAAATCACACTTGTTATATTCTAGTGAGCCACGCAATATTTAGAACATATGAAATCGCCATCAATATCGGCTCAATAATTGGAAACTTTTGTCTAATTTAACCGACATCGTAACTCTTATAGTTTCGAAGATCCCTTAACTAGCCCGTTTAAGACAACGTGTATGTATGTATATACCGGGTGTCCCAAGAAATCTGGGACATAGGGAATTAACATGTAAATATAGAAATATTGTGGTTACTTCTGAACAATTCATTTTAGAGCATTAGAGCATATTTACATGTTATATCCGCTATATATACCGGGTGTTAATTAAAAAACTGGCCATAGGCGTTTAACATATAATATCAGTTTTTCCTCCTGCATTAGTTCCCAAATTACATTACAGAAAAATACTTTAAATAAAAGTTTTAGAGAATTAAATTCTGCATCTAACTGAGCAATCAGATTTAATTTTTGACATTTCATATCTGAGAAAATCAAGTTTAAAATTTCATGAAAACACATAATATATAGGAATTGCTATGGAATTTAAACAAAAATAATGCAGGAGGAAAAACTGATTTTACATGTTAAACGCCTATGGCCAGTTTTTTAATTAACACCCGGTATATATATATATATATATATATATATATATATATATACATATATATATATATATATATATATATACATATATATATATATACCGGGTGTCCCAAGAAATCTGGGACATAGGGAATTAACATGTAAAATTGAAAAAGTTGCGATTACTTCTGTATTACACATTTTAGAGCTCTGAAATTTAGTACAGGTGTAGGGATAAGTTATTAGCATTGATTGGTATTAATTAAAATGATATTAGTGTTCATATTTCTTCATATATAGATTAAATACCATATTTGCAAAATTTTGTTTATGATGTTGCTAGCTCAACGGGAAGATGCGTATTTGGTAATTTAAATAATTTATAAATGATATGGTTCGAATCCCGACTATACTTTAGAATGTTTTTTAAATTCTAAAATAATGTACATACAATTTTATTTATTTAAAAAATAATTATTTTATTTATACACATAAAAAGGCCTATAATCGATATTCAAATAAGCTCCCATATTTTACGAGACAGGAACCTAATAATCTATCATAAAAATTTGCTGACCATTTCTAAACGGAACCTCCGTTAAGTCCGACCGTTAGGGAGTTACAGAATCCCAGCCATTTTCCTCATATCATACATTTTTGCACCAAAAAGTGTATCATTTTTTCGAAACAAATCACAGAACTTCGTTTTTATGTGTGATTGACCTTCCGCTCTCGCTCAATTATTTTCGATTCCACTGAAACGCAACAACTCGTGACAAGCGAAAACGGATTTCCCGAACAAAACGAAAACAAAAAGAATCAAGCACACACAAAAAGTTTCCTCCACAACAGGGATTCCTCTTACAAATTCGACTTATGGAATGCACGTGCCAGTTATTTTATTCGAGTTATAAAATATCGACTTATACTCGTGGAAAAAAATTCCGCGAAATTTGCATTCTAAACGTTGTTGCCACTCGTTTCTTTTCTAGTTATGGGATATATATATATATATATATATATATATATATATATATATATATATATATATATATATATATATATATATATATATATATATATATATATATATATATATACAGTAGATATCGTTTATAACGACGTTGAAGGGACCAACGAAATTCGGTCGCTATAACAGTGCGTCGCTATATCCAAACATCATAAATACAGACATATGTTAAAAAATACATTATATATATATATATATATATATATATATATATATATATATATATATACCGGGTGTTAATTAAAAAACTGGCCATAGGCGTTTAACATGTAAAATCAGTTTTTCCTCCTGCATTAGTTACCAAATTACTTTAGAGAAAAATACTTTAAATAAAAGTTGTAGAGATTTAAATTCTGCATCTAAGTGAGCAATCAGATTTAATTTTTGACATTTCCTAACTGAGAAAATCAAGTTTAAAATTTCATGAAAACACATAATATATAGGAATAGCCATGGAATTTAAACATGTTAAACGCCTATGGCCAGTTTTTTAATTAACACCCGCTATATATATATATATATATATATATATATATATATATATATATATATATATGCTAGAAAAGAATACATTTACATGAGTGCAAGAAGCTTAAGCAACAAAAACAATATTCAAGTGTTACAAAACAAAAACAAAAAAACAATCCAACTTATTTTACAAACAACTTACACATAATTTTACATACGTATGTATACATACATAAGTATTTAAATTTTAAGAAAAAAATCTGTCATTTTGTTTTGTTTTTGTGATTTTTTGTTTTCTGAAAAGTAGAAATAATCTTTTCTAAATGTAGTATTGCAAAATCTGTTTTAGCTTCTTTTAAATTCTGATTAAACATGAAAAAATGCTGAATTGTTTCAACAACTGCTGAAAATGCATCCTTTATAGTAAATGTTTGCAACTCGGTTGTTTCGTCCATTTCCATTTCGTTGCTTTTCGTTTCGCCATATCGACATCGATAACATACCTTCAATTCGTAGTTAACCAGTGAATGAATACGTTTGTTGCGATTCGCCCTGCCTTTTCGCAACTCAGTAATTCCCGAAGTCAATTCGGTACTACTACTCAATGCGATCCGTCGTTATAAAAGATAATTTTATCCAAATTTCAAGCCATTTTTCGTCGTTATATTAGTTTCGTCGTAATATCCGATGTCGTTATAAGCGATAAGCCTCACGTTTAAAGATTATAGTTTCTGGCCGGGACTTTGAAATGTCGTCGCAAAAACCGATATGTCGTTGTATCAAATGTCGTTATAAACGATATCCACTGTATATATATATATATATATATATATATATATATATATATATATATATATATATATATAAATATATATATATTATGGGGTATATATTTCCTCTTCATATAATGGAATTAACCTAAAACTTATTGCTGTGCATGTGTTAAATAAGAATCACAGCTCACTGATCATGCTGCAGTGTGCAGTTGCAATAATGAATAACAAAAGATGCGCGTATTTTCCCCACATATACAATTCCAAGCTTTGCGAACTTGACTTCTGCCTGTATATAACGACGTACCACAGTTACACAGTTGTCGTTGCACGTACGGCATGACTTCTGAGGTCAGACACCCCCTCCCCTGGCATACCTTGATCCTCATCATTTAGTCTTTTTGTTTGCCGAATACTTGCATGTATTGGGTTTGACAAGAAGCATTGGAGCAGAATGCAAAATTATGTTTACTTTTTTTTAAGAATACGTGAAAAATATTGTTAACGACAAGGTAGATGTGATAAATAATTTCAGTGTCACTTTTTCGAGCAGTTCATTTATTATAACGAAAGATGTAGTGATGGTAATGGATCGCTAATCTTTTTATCTGCAACAGTGCATTACACACGCGCACATTTACTTACGAAGGTCGTTTTGTTGAATTGTCGTTGCAATTAGGTTAATCTTATATTAGTACTCACTTCAATGCGAATCTGAAACAAAGATAGCAATAAAAAAGCACATGAAGATCCGGTATTTAGAAATTACTCAACTCGATACAAACAAGTTACCACCAACATTCCAATGGTGAGTTGATGTTTTTTTTGTGATACCTGTATCGCACACGACAAGTTCAAATGCCGTCGTTGGCTGAAAGGTCTCGTATGATCGTTAATAATTTGATGATCGTACATTAAGGAATTAGTCGTCGCGATAAGTTCCAAGTAATAATTTAACTATCGCTAAACATAGTCTTGTGCAAGATTTAAGACGGGCTTTCGTAGAAAATAACGCAATAATAAACGCAAAGGGCACGATGAAAATACTAATCAAATGTTGCTTTGATAACGGTTTAATATTTTAAAAAATGTACAGTTTTTAGAAGATTTAGATGCATTTGCTATTTCAAAACATGTTATATTGCATGATTTTCGCATAGCATTACTACCATCATTTGATTTCACAGTTGGCTCGCTTTGATATGATCTCGAAATCACGAGACGGGAAGACGTAATACAAAATTTATTTGACTAGTGAACGAGATTGAGTGCAGACATCCATGCCTATAGCTCATTAACATCTGCCCACACCGAAAAATTACCACAAATTAATATTTACTGAAATACATATTTACACATTCAAAATCCTAATTGGCCGCCTATAAAACAATGGCGTTCAAAAATGTAATAAACTGTGAAAAGATCTATTTTCCTTTGTTGACAAAAGCAAACGTCGACTATAAATCCATGAAAAACAAAAGACAGGTGCACAAATAGGTCAGAATACTTATTTACACACAAAAAAAATGAATCAAGGTAGGTTCGATAGTCTAAAAGTTAGTGGAACAAAAAACGTACGACCGGGTGAGCGAGCGGACGGGCGACATACGTGCATACAACCATATGCTGTAAGAGTCATTTCGTTGTCCAGGGTTGTGTCCGAAATTTCTACGCAAAAATGTTTGAAATCGGAAGATGCTACATACATCCTACCGAACACTAGAATTCTTCTTATTGTATTACGGCAGTTTCTAATTATATCATTGAAATTTTCAAATTATTCACAGTAAAACTCTGGAGATAACGAACTCGAGATTTCATATGATAATAGTATTATTTTCACCGTCGACCATGTATAGAAAACACCCGTAATAATGTCAAAGGCCAGCCAAGGATGTGTGTGTTTCTACGATAATGAATTTAAATTTAAATTTTCGTCATAGTAATTATAATCTCAGTTCACGGTACATTAATCAAAGAACACTTTCGATTGTATTTGACATAATCATTGCCCGCTTCACACCTACGCACCAAATGTCATTTCACATCAACAACAAGAACATCCACTTCAGCGTCTGGTTATTTAAGAACTTACATCACCACCGCCAACCCGGCCCGACCAAGTATGTTTTTTTATCTAATCAGCGTCTCCTCTTCAGACATGTAAATTTGGCCTCGGATTATTTGAAAGTAGATACATGATGGATAGATGCAGTGTTACAAAATAACGTGACGAACGCTTGGAATGTCAGCTCGTAAAGTTAGGTTAAGTTAATACCTCTTTGGTTAATACTATTTGACAGCTGTGTTTACACTGGCCGCAAATAGACACCGGGTATTAGTGCGATGACCTTGAAACGTTATCGAATGGCCTTGAACTGACGTTACGTTAGTGTTGAGCACACGTGCGTACTAATTAATCTACTAAGAAAGTGGAAATGATCTCGACTACTCTTGATAGAACCTTTCGTATTCAATAGGAGTATTTCTCGCTTTTTTATTTTCCGTGCTACGTTTATGTGTACATAATGTACCAGGGATCTTGGAATCATAATTTTTTTTGAAACGGAATCTGGAAGTTTTTGTGAGCAACCGTTGTTAGGACTTTTGTCAAATCTAATAAAAGAAAATTGTAAAACTTATAGATAATACAACAACTGACTGCGAATATGCAAATATAGTGCCAAACGTCAACCAAAACTCATACTTTACTATAACATCCCAAAATATTTACTATTCCTGCTGAATCACCTAATATATGCAATTTTTATCGCTACTAAATCAATATCTACAAAAATCTTTAATATCAAGCGTAGGTGTACTTTATATAGAATACATTTTAGAATTTCGTATATATAAAAATATGATATCATCTCGTATATGTACGTGAACCTACCGTATGATTATACCATCCGACATATGTAATTAAATGTTATTTAATTAAAACTAATTCAAGGACATATATTCGGATCCGTTAAATGAACTGTATCGATTAATTTTCAATTCGAATCTATTCAACAACGATTTGCCTTGAAATAATCGTGATATGTTAAATGTTATTTAGCAAAAACAGAACAAAAATTGTTCTTTGGATAAACAGAAGCCACTAATACTTACATATAAAAACTTGTACATTTACAGATATATTTATGCTAGCTTTTAACTTTAACAAAGTAAAAAAAAATTATACTCACAATTAGTAAAAAGTGACCTACACTTTTAGTATTCATTAATTGAATGAGTGTGCATATATATTTGGAAATAAAAATTACGGTTGCAAAGTGTTACGCAATGCGTAAGGCGTCTCTCGAAGTCTGTGAGTTGAGACGAACGCTGTGAGATAAATCTCGTTTAATGACCGTATTAAATTACTTTTTCAACTCGACTGATTTCATTCATATCAGATTCAACCGTCGGTACACTTACAATATAAGGTTCATGTTTATGCCTAAGTAGGTATCCTGCTTTAAATAAATATGTATGTCTTATTGTCAGAACATAGGCCTACTTTTCACAGGTTCCTTTCAATTCACCAAGCAGAATATGAGGTAATTTGCATAATTAAATGAAATTATAATAATCTGTAATACTTTTAATTATAACTCAGTTGTATACATGTGGTACTTCTAATAAATTTATCATATTAATTCATAATATTGGAATAAATCTGCTCGTGATTCATATAAATATATTCTTCATTGTTTGTGCAAAAATGTATTAAAGATTACGGTTACAACGAAAAAATTATTCGATATGAATCAATAACATATTCGCAAACGAAGTGAAAATTCTTTCGCGACATCAATTTGATGTTATTAATTGGATTTGGAGTTCATTAAAAAAATTTACAATAATGTTCATTTTCAATATTTTATGTGGATCATAACCTTAAAATTAGAGCATAACTAGAACTGTATTCTAAGAAACTAAAATTTCTATTGTACCTTATTTAAACTGTCGTAAATAATTTATTCTTCTGATTAAATCTTTGTACACCGCCAAAACTGCAAACAAATTCACGATGACAGCTGAGTGACATTTCATAAAACACCAAGTCACATCGCGGCCATATTTGTATGCCACCTTCACAACAAAACAATCTATGCCACGAAAACGCGGGTATTTTAGTATTCGTTCAGCAGCGAATACATTGTTTCAAATACGCAAGGCCACCTGTCAATATTTTACAGTTATCTGAACTATCTGAGATCGTGTTGTGAATTTTTCGAGAATACAAATACATAGATATTTGTATTCTCTTCGACTGTTTTTGCACGGCCAACGTGCACAGGAAAGGAATGGAATGAATACTGTTATATTTATAGCAAATCTAAGAATACAACCAACTTCATAAATTTGTTATATGTCATTTAAATATCTTAAATTGGCAAATATTGGTTTTATTTATGACATGTCTCCGCATTTATATCAATACATCCAACTCCTTTTTTACTTATTTTTAAAAATAAAAGTGAATTCCGTTAATTCAAAATACGTTTAAAATGAGACACAATCGTCATTCTTGTCACTGATTAACCTTTCAGTTACTGGAATACAGAAAAAATTCATTGAACGAATAACTGTTCTCTATTTGAAAAGTTTTTATTTCTTAACAAGATGTATTGTTTAAACAGTGTATTTCTTTAAAATTAAATATATATATCGGGTGTCCCAAGAAATCTGTAACTAGGAATGGATACAGACATCCATGCGTGTAGCTCATCGACGTATGTGTAATTCTGAATTTATCACAAATTATTTACCTAAATACACTTTTAAGATCGTAGGTGCCTAGGTCGAAATAAAACAACAAATTTAAAACAAGTGTGAAATCATTTTCTTCTGTTAACAAAAGCAAAGCTGACTAAGCCGACTATAAATGCACTGATCTTCTTTTGTTCAATTTTTAATTAAGAAATATTTTTTTCTCCAATGTTCTTACATAATTTTTCAAAATAAAAAATAGCGAAAAATATTGTTCCATTTCCTGCATATGCAAGAAAATTTTGAATGCAATTGCGTAGAAAATGAAGGAGAAAAAAAATAAAATAAAATTGGAAAATTTTTTTTCTCAAATACTAATAGGCCAGGCGGCAGGGCGATAAATTCAACCAAAACTGTAAATAAATGTTAACAAAGGTTTTATTATAAAATAATTTTTACTTTAACATAAAGAATTGTAGTTGTAAAAACAGTAATATAACACATTTTATTAGAACACTATGAGAAATCAACAATTCAACCATACGTATGTAATGTATGAATGTTGGTAATAAGTGAAAAAATAGAAAATGAGGAACAACAATAAATATGTCAGTTGGAAAATGTCATGATTCTTATTTTAAAAAAAGATTAAAAATATCCACTAGGATACTTGAAATATATTATAATACAAAAAAGTGTTTAGTCTGCTATTTTTAATAAATTCACTACAAATATCATGTTAGGACGGGAGGGGGGAGATAAATTTTGAAAAGCAGGTTTACGCTTTCCTTTGAAACTTAGCACAGGGTATACGCTCTACCCTACCCTACCCTAGGCTAGGGCCCTTAGCGTCACAGCCCTGAAGTTATGAATTGTATTCCCATTACACGCATGCGCGTTTGGTTGATTGTGATCTTATAGATCATATTTCTTAAATATACAGTGATGTGTAACATAAAAAAAAATATTTTTTCTGCAAATACAATGCAAATACGACATTTTAAATATATGTATTTCAAATTTTCTTATTATACTGCCAGGCGGCAGGGCGATAAATTCAACCAAAACCGTAACTAAACGTTAACAAAGGTTTTATGGTTTTAAATGGTTTATTAGGGTACCATTAGCATGAATCTAGGTTTTCCCCACACCCCCGAGATGTGCTTCGATCACCGTGAGGCCGCAAAGGTACAAAAATTTGGTTTTTCGGTAATATCTCGTTTTCTCTTTGATGTACGGCTAAAATGGTCGTATATAAAATTAAAGACGATAAAATTCTCTACAAAATAGGTTCTTATCATTTTTTGGTAGGACTTATACATTCGAAACAGTAGCCGCGCGTAGTTGAGCGATTTTTGACAATTGCAGAAATATCGATTTTTTGTGGCTAAATTCCACGGTTCACTCGTTCTGGTGATACTATAAAATATGAATAAGCATATATTGCATAATTTTTAATAAAAATGTGTAGAATTTTTTCAAAATTGACCGCCAGTGTCGTTTGCTATTTCCGAACAGCATGTAGATGCCAGAGTATCGCTAATATCAAGGGATGCACAAGACCTCGAAAAGTTCTTTAATTGGTTATCATCGCACAATCTCTTTCCAGTCAGCCTCGAGATTATGTCTATCAGTCCAAGGGGATGTGAAAATCAACTGTTACAAAGGATACGAAGTCGGCGTGTCCTCAATGGCAGCTATCATTGGCGGCAATTTTGGAGATGTAAAATTCCAGCGGAAGAAGAGAGTAATTCCTTTAAGAGCATTAAACTCTTCAATAAGCATCCAAAATGAAGTGATTCCGGTTGATATTTCATTAATATTTTAAAGAATTACAATTAGTTAAAAAACGGAACAGGATTTGCAACATTCTTTTCACTTCGAACTAGCCCCTTACCCACTATCGCTTTTTGATGAAACAGGAATGCGTAAAACGCAGAAATTTGTATACATTGTATAACTTGTTTTCTCCTATGGCTCGTTCGATCGACGATGCAGGTAACGTGATACATGTTATTGACGGTGGATTTCTTCTCCATCGTGTTGTCTGGTACCAACAAAAGGCATTTTATCATATTCTCTCGAAGTTCGTACAATACGTTCAGAAGTACTACAAGGTCAACAGCATAGTTGTTTTCGACGGCTATCCAAATGACGCTAACAACAAAAGTACTAAAGCTGCTGAATGCCTACGTAGATCGCAGAGGCACATCGCTGCTAATGTGATGTTTGATGAAACGATGACAGCAACAATGTTACAGGAGAAATTCCTTGCCAACGACCAGAGCAAGAGTCGGCTCATTTATATGCTCGTAGGCAAAATTCAGGCTGTAGGTTTTCTCGTAAAGCAAGCTGCTGAAGACACTGACACTATTATAATCATCACCCCGATTGAATTATCGCCAGACTATGATTCCATAGTGGTAGTGGGTGAAGATGTCGATCTTCTCATACTACTAATAGGTCTCGCGTCATCTTTGTGTAATGTCTATCTCTTGAAACCAGGGAAAGGTAAAACTGAGAGCAGAATTTACTCGACAAAATCGTTCAAATATCCCGAAGAAGTTGCGGAGCACATACTTTTCCTTCACGCCTTCTGTGGGTGCGATTCAACCGCAGCATTTTTTAAACAGGGAAAACAGAAATTCGTCAAACTGCTTAAAAAAAAATATGAATTTACGAAAAACCATTGGAATCTTTAAAGACCCAGATTCGTCTCCAGACCTGGTTGAGGCAGTTGGAAAATCTGTGATTAAAGCACTGTATGGAGCGGGCGACGATCATATTTCATTGAATTAATACAAGTTCCAGTGTTTCGCGAAATTTATTTCTAAGAGTGCTTGCAATCTTGCATCTTTACCACCAACTGAGGCAGCAGCACGACAGCATTCCTTTAGAACCTACCATCAGGTACAAGAATGGTACGGAAACAGGAAGAGGCCGCAAGATTGGGGCTGGAAAAGCACGGGAAATGGCCTGATACCTATTTCTACGATGAAAGACGCTGCCCCGCAGGAGCTTCTCGTCACGATATCCTGTATGTATAAAAAAAGTGTCGAGCAGCATGCGGCTGCAGGAAGAGTATACCGCGTTGCTCGACAATTTGTGGAAGCTGCCGGGGGCAGTCTTGTACCAATGTCGAGATTGAACAAGAGAATTTCGACATTGATGACGAGATCGACGTGCAATTCCAACATTTAGTTGCACAAGATACTGAAATGACTGATGACTCTGAAAATGAATAAACTGCGATCGACAACAATGGTAGAGGTGAAGAAAGAGAAATCATTTCTCAACCATCGACCTCGGATAAAATATTTACTCAAGATGAACCTTTCAGTGAAGAACGTCGTTCAGTGCCAAGAAGAAGACAATTGAATTGATACCATTCTACCGCTGTAGAATTGTTTTTAATGAGAATCACAATAAATCGAACTATATACAATTTTGAACAAAATTCTACACATTTTTATGAAAACTTATGGAATATGTGCTTGTTCAATTACAATCACCAGGACGAGTGAACCGTGGAATTTAGCCACAAAAAATCGATATTTCTGTTTCGAATGTATAAGTCCTACGAAAAAATGATAAGAACCTATTTTGTAGAGAAATTTATCGTCTTTAATTTCATATACGACCATTTTAGCCGTACATCAAAGAGAAAACGAGATATTACCGAAAAACCAAATTTTTGTACCTCTGCGGCCTCACGGTGATCGAAGCACATCTCGGGGGTGTGGGGAAAACCTAGATTCATGCTAATGGTACCCTAATAAACCATTTAAAACCATAAAACCTTTGTTAACATTTAGTTACGGTTTTGGTTGAATTTATCGCCCTGCCGCCTGGCAGTATAATAAGAAAATTTGAAATACATATATTTAAAATGTCGTATTTGCATTGTATTTGCAGAAAAAATATTTTTTTTTATGTTACACATCACTGTATATTTAAGAAATATGATCTATAAGATCACAATCAACCAAACGCGCATGCGTGTAATGGGAATACAATTCATAACTTCAGGGCTGTGACGCTAAGGGCCCTAGCCTAGGGTAGGGTAGGGTAGAGCGTATACCCTGTGCTAAGTTTCAAAGGAAAGCGTAAACCTGCTTTTTAAAATTTATCTCCCCCCTCCCGTCCTAACATGATATTTGTAGTGAATTTATTAAAAATAGCAGACTAAACACTTTTTTGTATTATAATATATTTCAAGTATCCTAGTAGATATTTTTAATCTTTTTTAAAAATAAGAATCATGACATTTTCCTACTGACATATTTATTGTTGTTCCTCATTTTCTATTTTTTCACTTATTACCAACATTCATACATTACATACGTATGGTTGAATTGTTGATTTCTCATAGTGTTCTAATAAAATGTGTTATATTACTGTTTTTACAACTACAATTCTTTATGTTAAAGTAAAAATTATTTTATCAAATACCAGTCTTAGCAACAGATTACGCAACTGTCTTCGCGCGATTCTAATATTATTAAATATTTTCTTTAATATTAACACTAGCATTATAGATAATAAACGTTTGAAATATAATAGGATTTACTTTACAAAATTACAGTCTGTAGGTTCGAAACAGGTCACAAATTTTATACCATTATAACGCTGAGATAAATATACGGAATTATATTGTACGTATACATATACATTAGATTATTATATTATATCTTCATGAGAAAACATTGGCCCGTATGCTCACCCACTTTTATAGCAATTTTAACGAAAACGTGCTTCGTTGTAAAAGCGATCTAATGCACACTTCACTTTTAACGAAATAGCGCTCCGAAAAAGCGGTCTCAAAAAGCGATCGTATGCTCACCCACTTTTGGACCGATAAAAGTGCATTATTTGGTCAGATATGATGGCGCCTGCATAAAAGTTCTATAACCCACTTTTAAAGGTGCATTTACGATCATTTGACTATAATTTGACAGTTTTTAATTTCAAATATGATATAATAAATATATATATATATATATATATTGTAACAATTCATTTCCAAACTAGTTCAATTAGTGTATAATTGGACGGATCGCAACGAATATTGAGGGAGTCGGCGAACAGAGTGTTCCGAGTGGTATGGTATGGCACGGAACAACGTAGAAGAGAGTTTTTGAAACTGTGAATTTTGCTTTAAAATTATCGTTTACCGTTTCGCTAGTTTCAAATTTACCCTATTTAGGGGATTATTAGTTATCTCGTTGTTAGTGCGTTATTTTCGCTATACATAGTATCGTGCAAGGTGAATTGTGATTCTACGTAGTCACGTTTCTCGTGCATATGTGTAAGTGTTTCCCGTTGCCGGGGATATCAACGTTCGTACCACCACCGGAATACAACTCGTGGATGACAACCACCCTCCAGTATCCAGTACGCCGAAGACCCCGCATACACAACACCACGTGGGTCAAATTACTGTCCGTGCGACAACGCAGCTTCGACTTCTGTCAGCCGCAAGAGTTCGTCGAACAGATAAGTGGCAAACAATTGTAATCGTGTTATGTGCCGATATTGTATGTTTAATTATTTGTATGAGCACCAGCTACGTGCGTGCTACATCAGTTGTCGCCATTTTGATTTACGTTCATCCGTAACTGATTGTGATACCAAACTTGTACACCGTGTCGCGCATATCACTTTTTTCCTTGCAAATATTGTCACTCATGGCGCTGTGATCGCTGGTTTTGTTATTGTTTACTTTATAAGGCATATTGTTTAATAGTTATTAAGTCTATTTATTTACCTTATTAGGAAAGTCAAGATCATTCATCCCCATATAATATTAAGCTTGGTGTATTTTTTTTTTAATATTCATTACTTTTATAATATACATTAATTTACCGTATTTCTTTTGTTTTCGTTTTGTAAATGTACCTATCACTCTTAATTAATATTAAAAATATTCTCGAGTCATTATCTATCCTACCGTGCTAATATCTTTCGCGTTTTGATTTAGTTTAACCCGTTTGGATAAAACGCGTGGCGCCCTTGTATTCTTTAACTTTTATGTTCTTCACGTATAAAACCCCGCCCCTCTCCACATGTTACTAGTCGGCACCGAGCGCCAGCCTAAAATCTCACATATAACTAAAAAGTCACGTTATATGAATTGGCGCCCAACGTACGTGGGGCATGTAATTGTTTATTATTTTGCAATATAATATTAATTTGGAGTGATACTTTACATTTTACGCTTTGTATAAATTCAACGATTAAGTTCATACTTCGTTATTTTATTTTATTTTCTTTGTGTTAGAATATTATTATTATTTGCATATCTTATCTGTTCGATCGACCTTGCGGCCATGGAACCAAATAGATTAAATCGCGAGGAACTTGAATACGAATTGTCGGTCCGGGGAATTTCGAATACACACATACTAACAATTCCTGTTATGCGGTCGGGATTGTCGCGCAAAATTAAAAAGGAAGAGTTAGGTCACATAGAAGATAGGAGTAATACGCCACGGGATTCCGCGATTGAAATTGATGTATGTAACCAGAAACTTATCGAAATGCAACAATTGTCTGTCGAATACGAAAATAGTAACGAGTATAGGAAAATTTTCTCTAAACTTCTTCACGTGAACGGTAGACTAGCCAGGATTACAAGCGATGAAGAGGCAATTAAGAACAAGATCGTACAATTACAAAAGGAAATCTTAAATTTCGAAGATAATCTTGTCAAGAAATACGACCAGATCGAGGAAGCAACACCACAAGGGACTGACAATCCAGTAGCGAGTCGAAACCCCATTAAACCAAGTAAACAAATACCGGTTAGCCAATGGAAAATCTCATTCAGTGGCGATTATAACGGTCCTAGCGTAAATGCCTTTTTGGAACAAGTGAACGAGTATAGTATTTCTCGGAACGTTTCTAAATTCGAATTATGTAATTCTGCAGTAGAATTGTTAACGGGTCGCGCTCTTATTTGGTATAGATCAGTTCGTTCGCAAATAAAATCTTGGGACGAATTTGTACGACTATTGCGCGCCGAGTATGAACCACACGATTACGAACTGGAATTATTGGACGAAATTAGATCACGAACCCAGGGTTCCGACGAAACAGTTAGTTCATATTTCGCCTGCATGATCAATCTATTTGCACGCCTGCCTGTAGAACCAAGTGAAAGTCAAAAATTGAAGATATTGCAACGGAACATCGCGCCAGATTTCATTAAAGGTTTAGGACTTATCAAAGTGGAAACTGTAGAAGAATTAAGAGGCTTCTGTAAACAACTTGAGTCGAATCGTTTTATCGCGGAAAAATTTAAGCCTCCACCAAGTAATCGACGAAATTTACTCGAACCGGATCTAGCATACCAAAGTCGTTCAAAGACGACTGCAGCACATACTTCCGAAATTCAATCAACCACCAGGATAAATCCCAGCTCAAACCAACGTTGTTGGAATTGCCAAACTGTTGGCCATTATTATACGAATTGTAGACGGCCTCGAAATAAATTCTGTTATGGGTGCGGAACGCGAAATCATACCAAGAGTACTTGTCCGAAGTGTAGCTCATCCCGTGAGGGAAACTAACGCGGAAGTTTGTTGTTCGGAACCGCAAAACAAACTTCAAGCCAACCTGGGCGGTTCAGAAGAAGGATTTTATCGCTTGGCTCGATATTATCCACACAACATCTATAAAGAACGAAATAAATAACTTTCTAGCAAAAATCCCTGGAGATAATAGACCTTACGTTACCATATCTATTTTTGGAAAAGAGTTTCACGGTCTACTAGATTCCGGTGCAAACAGAACCGTTATCGGGAAGAGGGCGTGGAATATTTTGAAATATTTTAATCTTACTCCAAACCAAGACAGAAATACCGATTGTATTGTAGCGGATGGTTCGCGATGTCATAGTTTAGGATCTATTTCAATCCCGATTACCCTCGACAACAAGACTAAAATAATCAACTGTTTAATAGTACCAACATTCGATCAGGAAATTATATTGGGCATCGACTTCTGGAAATCGATGAACTTAAAATTAGATCTAAACCAAGGAAAATGGACAATGATATCCACCGTAGAAGCCATGGCAGAAAACTCAATCCAACAAAACACCAATTTAACAGAAAAACAAAACAGGCAGTTGACTCAACTAACTTCTCGTTACTTCAAGAAGATGAAGAGTACTCTAGGTTGTACAAACTTGATCACACACGAGATACGAACAGAGGCAGAGCCAATCAAACAGAGACATTACCCCGTTTCACCTAAAGTTCTCGAACAAATTTATAAAGAACTGGATAAAATGCTCGAAGATGAAGTCATCGTTCCGTCTGCTAGCCCGTGGTCTAGTCCCATATTATTAGTACGCAAGGCTGATAATACGTATCGTTTCGTTGTGGATTACAGGAAACTAAATGCCGTTACGCAAAAAGATGCCTATCCCATACCTTATGTTTCTACCATCCTTGACAATCTCCGTAATGCCCGATATCTGAGCTCACTGGATATAAAGTCCGCCTTTTGGCAAATACCTGTCAAAGCCTCGAGTCAAGATAAAACAGCTTTCACCGTACCTGGACGTGGACTTTTTGAATTCAAACGAATGCCATTTGGCCTCCATAATTCCCCAGCAACTTTCCAAAGGCTAATGGATCGTCTTTTTAATAACGAATTTGAACCTTATGTATTCGTATACCTGGACGATATTATTATCATCAGTCCAACTTTCGAAAAACACCTGGAAATATTGGATCCTGTGTTAGACAGAATAATCTCTGCAGGCCTAACTTTAAATATACAGAAATGCCATTTTTGTCGACCAGAACTAAAGTATCTTGGATATGTGGTGAATGCCACAGGATTACATGTGGATCCAGATAAAATTAAAGCTATCCTGGATATACCGATACCTAAATCCATTACCGAAATCAGACGTTTCCTTGGCACTGTGTCCTGGTACCGAAGATTTATACCTGATTATTCCACTTTATCTGCACCGCTTACCACCTTATTAAAGAAGAATAAATCCTTTGTTTGGTCCCCCGATTGTGATCAAGCTTTCCTAAAAGTCAAAGAAAAATTAGTTTCCGCCCCAATCTTAACATGTCCCGACTTCAACAAGCCGTTCCTAGTCCAAACTGACGCGTCAAATTATGGAATCGGCGCTGTGCTTTCTCAATGCATGGAAGAAAGCGAACTAGTGATCTGTTACGCGAGTCGTAGTCTAACGAAGCAAGAACGCAACTATTCAGTAACGGAGAGAGAGTGCTTAGCAGTGATATGGGCAGTGGAACGATTCCGTCCATACCTAGAAGGATCAAACTTTACAGTAATTACGGACCACCACTCGCTTGTTTGGTTGAACAATCTCAAGGATCCAACCGGACGTCTCGCTCGATGGGCCGTTAGATTACAGCAGTATGATTTTAAGGTAATTCACCGGAAGGGTAAAGACCACCTAATGCCGGATCTGCTCTCGCGCGCCATGGATGCAAATATCGCTATAATATCCTTAGATCAACCTATTCGTGATCCATGGTATCGGCAATTACTCATCAAAGTTGAAGAATGCCCAGCTCAATATCGAAAATGGAAGATAGAAGACAATATGTTGTTTAAACAAGTACAAACTGATGCACCCAATAACTGGAAAATGGTTGTACCTAAAGAATACCGAAACGAAATACTTCACGATTTACATAACTCGCCGACTGCAGGACATGCGGGTACATATAAAACGTATCACCGTGTTGCCAACGTTTACTACTGGCCGAAGATGCAATCCGATGTTAAAGCTTATGTCAAATCGTGCAAAACCTGTCAAATGCAAAAACCTAGTCAGAAAGCAATTCCAGGATTGATGGGAAATCGACCACAAATTTCACAGCCATGGCAACTTATAAGTCTCGACTATATGGAATTTCCCTGTTCAACAAAAGGTAATGCTTACCTATTGGTAATAACGTGCTACTTCTCGAAATATGTATTACTTTTCCCTATGCGAAAAGCAACTGCCGCTAAGTTATGCGAAATTGTCGAACATAATGTTTTTTTAACTTACGGAGTACCACAGTACATTATCTGTGATAATGGCAAACAATTTGTCAGCCGAGAGTTTAGAGAGTTAACAAATAAATATCAAACCAAAATTTCATTTAACGCGCTATACCACCCTCAAAACAATCCTGCAGAACGAGTAAACCGTACGGTGAAGACAATGATCCGTTCTTATTTAGAAAACGATCATCGCCAGTGGGATAAACATATTCAAGAAATCGCATGCGCAATAAATACCGCTAAAAGTGAAACTACCCGATACACTCCATATTTTGTTAATTTCGGCAGGGAACATGTGTTGTCCGGAGTTTACTTCCATAGAGCAGCAGAACACAATCAAGGAGACCACCAGCATCTCGAAATAAAAGACAATACAATGGCGAAGATTTTTGGGGATGTGCAACAAAAACTTGCCATGGCACATGACCGGAATAAAAGACACTACGATCTAAGACGCCGACCACAAAATTATCATATCGGTCGGCTTGTTTGGCTGAAAAATCATGTCTTTTCCGATGGAAGCAAATAGGTACTTTGCTGCAAAACTGGCACCGAAATATTGCGGTCCTTTCCGTGTGAAGAAGAAAACTTCTAGTGTCACGTACGAGCTAGAAAACTTGGAAGGACAACCGAAAGGAAACTGGCACGTCAAAGACCTAAAAGACTGCGACAACTAGTGAAAAAAAAAAAAGGATTTTTTTTTTTTTATCCACGTAAAGGGGGGGTTGTAACAATTCATTTCCAAACTAGTTCAATTAGTGTATAATTGGACGGATCGCAACGAATATTGAGGGAGTCGGCGAACAGAGTGTTCCGAGTGGTATGGTATGGCACGGAACAACGTAGAAGAGAGTTTTTGAAACTGTGAATTTTGCTTTAAAATTATCGTTTACCGTTTCGCTAGTTTCAAATTTACCCTATTTAGGGGATTATTAGTTATCTCGTTGTTAGTGCGTTATTTTCGCTATACATAGTATCGTGCAAGGTGAATTGTGATTCTACGTAGTCACGTTTCTCGTGCATATGTGTAAGTGTTTCCCGTTGCCGGGGATATCAACGTTCGTACCACCACCGGAATACAACTCGTGGATGACAACCACCCTCCAGTATCCAGTACGCCGAAGACCCCGCATACACAACACCACGTGGGTCAAATTACTGTCCGTGCGACAACGCAGCTTCGACTTCTGTCAGCCGCAAGAGTTCGTCGAACAGATAAGTGGCAAACAATTGTAATCGTGTTATGTGCCGATATTGTATGTTTAATTATTTGTATGAGCACCAGCTACGTGCGTGCTACATCAGTTGTCGCCATTTTGATTTACGTTCATCCGTAACTGATTGTGATACCAAACTTGTACACCGTGTCGCGCATATCACTTTTTTCCTTGCAAATATTGTCACTCATGGCGCTGTGATCGCTGGTTTTGTTATTGTTTACTTTATAAGGCATATTGTTTAATAGTTATTAAGTCTATTTATTTACCTTATTAGGAAAGTCAAGATCATTCATCCCCATATAATATTAAGCTTGGTGTATTTTTTTTTTAATATTCATTACTTTTATAATATACATTAATTTACCGTATTTCTTTTGTTTTCGTTTTGTAAATGTACCTATCACTCTTAATTAATATTAAAAATATTCTCGAGTCATTATCTATCCTACCGTGCTAATATCTTTCGCGTTTTGATTTAGTTTAACCCGTTTGGATAAAACGCGTGGCGCCCTTGTATTCTTTAACTTTTATGTTCTTCACGTATAAAACCCCGCCCCTCTCCACATGTTACTAGTCGGCACCGAGCGCCAGCCTAAAATCTCACATATAACTAAAAAGTCACGTTATAATATATATATATATATATATATATATATATATATATATATATATATATATATTATATATATATATATATATACATATATATAATGAACGATATAATAAATACATGTGTTGATGTAGAGAACTTATTTTAAGAAAAAAGAAAATAATGACACAACAATTGCATTATTTGTTTCGCATTGCTGCATTGCGTTCCAGTTCATTATTACGTTTAGACGGGATTTAGCTAGTCTTAAATAAACCTTGCAGGGTCATGACTTACATTTCAAAATTATAAGTTTTTTCTTACAAATGTGATATTTAGAGAGCTGTTGTTGAATATTTGTTTCGTCACTTTGATATTGGCCACAAACCGCATGGCCGAAACGTCAGCATTTTAATGATTGCTTATTAATATATTTCGTTCTGCACATCGAGAACTGCTTGTCTTTATTCCAACCTTCCCGGATAAAATTTTCCTTGTATTCAATATTTATGAAGTTTTGGCAAAAGAAATTAGAACAACGTGAAAACAGCATTATCAACTATGTTAAAAAAATCATAAAGATATAGTTAAATACAAAAAAATATTACTTGATTATATACTTACGTTATTACTAAATGCAAATAAAGACATTAGTCTTTTAAAAAAAGATTGTCCGTGGAAGAAAATAAGGAAAAAAGTAATAGATAATAACTAAGAAATAGCGGCAAAAATTAACAAAACGCCATTGCATGGTAACTGAATGTTCGGTCGGTAAACGTCAAAATTACCAAATATGTACTACTAATATATGTATCAACGTTAACCATTATTCTAATTGTGTTTAACCTTGCGGTTATTATTTTTAACTCTATTGTTAAGTCACGGTCAATATAGCACTAGATCTTTTCATATATAAGGTTGTTTCGTAATCTATTCGTAGTACATACATTATAATAATAGTGTTCGAAATTATTACTGTTTTAATATTTATCAAAAATATATACCTATTCATAGAGACCACTACTGATCCCCCTTATTTCCAAATTTGCCATCAATACGTATGTATTAACGCTACTTTTTTCATACATCTATGGAAAATAAATTTGGTTTTATACGTTCCGTTCTGTACAGTTCTTTAAACAGTACATGCTAATACTGTTAATCAAGTGTTTCATATGTAGAGAACACAACTAATACTTAAGGGATTCTAGGAAAAAATCAAACATGGAAATTGCGCACCTAGAGAATCCCAGTATCATTAATGCGCCCAAGAAAAAGCAAATCCAGAAAAATTCTCAAATGTACAAATGCCTACACAAAAAAAATATGCCCATATAGTAGTATATTAGTAGCATAGTAGTTGTGTGAGCAATTTTCGTGTGCGCTTTTTTGAGTTCACTTCACCTGATTAGAGTACTCCACCAAATAAGAACAACGAGTTTTAATATATTTATAATTAAAAGCATATCTTAATCCATGCTTGGTTATGGTATACGGTATAGTATAGCGCAGCATTAGTTGGTTCATTTGATCTTACAAAGATATTGAACAAGTCCAATGGTATGACATAACAAATAATTGACTTAACTTACACATAATTTACAAATAATATACATGACGGATAAATATTCATCTAGAATATTAAAAAACTTTATCCTGCAAAAAAAATCTTTTAATAGTTTTTTATATATTGAACAAGATTTTGCATTTTTCATATTATCCGCAAGTTTATTATACAATACAATGCCTGTGTAGTACGGAATTTTTTCGTATGTAGCAATCTTGTGACTTGGTAGGTATTAATAATATAATTGTCATATTGCGGCAAGGTGTGCAGCGGAGATCATCTGATTTTCAGAAGCATTACGTGTATGAAATTTTTATAATTATTTTAAAATTTGAATTTCTCTTTGCTAATAAATACATGTACATATTATAAATGTACACAATAATTACATATATGAGGTATGATCAAAAAGTTCATGCATTTTTTTTTAATTTCCAGCGCTACTTTTGTCGGATTCATTAATTGACATGTTGGTTAACCTGTCTTTGGCGATTATCTCAATTTTCAGCCAAATAGAATGTGTATTTTAGATTTTACAGCCAATTAAACAAGTTGTTTTTATATATTCGGCGATAGAGAGGTTGTTGAAGAAGTTGATATATCGTATAGATCATGCGAAGAAATTTTTACCAATGTTTTGGGTATGAGGCGAGTAGCAGCAAAACACCAGCTCACAATTAATTGTTTATTCGGGCTTCTCTGACAAAAATAACACTGTAATAATACCACAACCACCCTAATTCACCAGATTTGGTCCCACCTACCTGTTTTCTCTTCCCAAAGATGAAAACAATAATGAAAGAAATGTTTTTTAAGCCGATTGAAGAATTAATCCAAAATCGCCGGAGGCATAAGTGCATTATATCCGATTAGGACTATTTTGAAGGGGACAATATAAAAATTCACGAATAAATAAATATTGTTTTGGAAATTAAAGTTTTGCACGAACTTTTTGATCACACCTCGTATGTATACATACATTTCAATTTCTACACATTTTCAAATTTAAATGCAAAAATGTTAGGTGTATTTTTAAATTTTTAGTTAATTTCATACTTTATTTACTGTTACATATGTATTTTAAATTAATTAATAATATATTGTGTTTATATTTTTTTCGAATATTATTATCAATCGGTTATTGTTATCACAAACCACGGTTCTCGATGTGATCACATTAAGCGTATATATATATATATATATATATATATATATATATATATATATATATATATATATTGCGGGGGAGCGCCCCCAGACCCCCTCTCTTTCATGGGTGATAGTTGCATATCACAATCAAAATCTAAATCCATCACTTTTGCTCATATTTCACCTTAGTTTATAAAACTATTAAGTTTTACTTTAGTTTTGTGTTTAGGATTCAAAAAGACTGTTACTTTTTAGTTTTGTTTTATTTTTGAGTGATATATTTTTATTATTATGTATTATATACATTTTTGAGGAATAATTATATTACTATATACATTTTTGTTGTAATTTAAAATACCACAGATTTTTAAATTTTGTTTTCCTTTCAATTTGGAGTACCTGCATATATACATGAAAGACAATTGCTTATATAAATGTAAATAACCTCTAGAAGGCCCTGAATGTAAATGTCCAAGAATTTGGTATTCTTAACCTGTGTCACAGATTTTTATTTACATTTACATACGAGTAGATTCGGTGGTTTTAACACGTGATAACGAAAATTTTACACAGACTTACCAGTATTTAATTGGAGTAGTAATTTATTTGCGCTGAGCCATTCTTCTACTTTAAGTAAATTCTCATTGGTCTTATATACTAAAGGTGCTTTATCACTGTTATAATGCGGTAGCGTTGTATCGTCAGTCAATATTGTTATATTTCCATGAGTGATTGCATTAGAACAGTGTCTCGCAAACTGTGTGCCGCGAAAGATTAAAAATATAGATAAGAATATTTGAGACTAGGAATTTTTATTTTGTTTACTATTTATCGATTTACCTTTATTTATCTTCCACCTTAGTATCTCCCTCTTTTACGAGTATGGGAATCTGTATTGCATACTATTTATTGAACACTTTCGATGCGAAAAGCAAACATACACTGTGGACCAGAAAAGTTAAAAATTCACTCCTTGATTGCTTCCCAGGCGTAGACGCTTCCTCAAACAAATTTAAAATTTTGTCAGCAGTAGACAGTAGAAACCCTGTCTACATCATTTTCTAAGTATTTTCCATCACTTGATTATCAAATGTTCGAGTGAGTCACCAATCCTTTTGCCAAATTAACACTAACATTAACGATGGAAGAAAATTGAAAAGACTTGAAAAACGATCGACCTGTGTATAAAGCTTCATTCTCTGAGCTAGAGTTACCAGCAGTTTTGATTTCGCTTTGGAGTCTATCCTCGATTAGCAACTACAGCCATTAAATATCTTATTAAAAAGAAGTAATATGTCCGTATTATGAACTCGTCAATTTTAGTTAAGATGACGACGCGTTTCGAACTCTCGTTCATTATCAAGTAATAAGGTGTGGTGTCATGTTATGGTTTATATAAATGCCGTGTTCATTGGTGTGCGACTGTTCAATGATGCGTGTTATTTGTGTAATATTTTGAGTGGTGTGAATATGGCATTAGATTGTTTATTATGGGTTTTTCAAGTTTTTCTTTATATACATATCTCAAGGTTTTCGATGATGTTTAGTTTCCTACCTTTGGGGTAGATGATGAGTTACGTGTTTATTTATCAACTAATAAAATCATTCTCTGTATTAGCTACCTTCGTATGTATATTCCGGGTGTCCGAAGAAAGGTAGGACTAGGGAATTATCATGTAAAATTGTGATTACTTCTGAACAAAACAATTTAGAGAAAAAAATTAAATAAAAGTGTCCAGAATTTAAAATATTATTTATTGTTACATGCGCTAAGAATTTCTTTATTTATATTAATTAGTGTGCCGCGAAACAAATTCCCATTCTCAGTGTGCCGTAGGATAAAAAAGTTTGGCAGACACTGCATTAGACAAATCATTCGCGTACAATCCGAAAAATAATGGACCAAAAATGGATTCTTGTGGAAAAGCGATACAAACACTTGCTTCATGGGATATTTTTTTTACTGATAATATGTGTTTCCTGTTAGTTAAATATGATTTTAATAATTACAGACAATTCCCTCTTATACCATACTTTTCAAGTTTCTGTAACAATAAATTTTGATCAATGCAGTCAAATGCTTTTGAACTCCAAGTACATGATTTTTTATCCAGATGTTCGTATAACGTAATTATAAAATTTAATATTACTGTAGTAGTTGTCAAACCTTTTCTAGAATCATGTTATTCATTTGAAAATATATAATATTGATTTAAATAATCATAATTCTTTTTCATGAAAGATTTTCAATTATATTCGAAAAGGCCGATAACAGAGCTATAGGTCGATAGTTTGTTATTGTTTCTTTACAACTTCCTTTATGAAGCGGTATGATTTTACTCATTTTTAAAACATCAGGAAATTTTCCTTCCATAGAGGCTACATGTACTAAGTACGTGCAGGGGATAATTATGTACTCTACTGATTTTTAGATTAGGAATCAATTGATTTCATCCATCCCTGGAGCGCAATTCGATTTTAAATCCATGATAGTAATGTACATTTCTATTACAGTAAAATAATTTTAAAATTGTGTTGCAACTCTGTAAGGATCACTTACTTGTAATGTGATGCTATTATTACATTTCTGTTGTTTACAGCTGTTATTAATTACATGCCACACTGTTTTTAGCTCTTGCATATGCAGGAAATGGAACAATATTTTTCCATATTTTTTATTTTGACCATTGGAGAAAAAAAAAATTGTTTTTATTAGAAATTAAACAAACTAAGATCAATGCATTTATAGTCGGCTTAGTTTGCTTTGCTTTGGTCAAGAGAAGAAAATGTATTCACACCTGTTTTAAAGTTGTTGTTTTATTTGCGACCTAAGCACCTAAGCTTTTAAAAGCGTATCTAGATAAATAATAATTTGTGATATATTCAGACTTGGACATACGTCGATGAGCTGCAGGCATGGATGTCTGTATCCATTCCTAGTTTAATTATTGATTACATTAGATATATACTTGTTGTTACATTTTAGTTTTACTAATATAATAACTTGGCAATATTTTTTTTTATATCATAATTTGTAGAATCAGCATTTACGCTTTATAAAACAAATGCTGACGACATTATTGACACAATAAGTCGAATTCAGCTCTTGAATTTGAAAATTAGGGCCGATCATAAAGTCTGGAACGAGAACTAAATTCGGCCTAATGTGTTTTACGTTATCTCAATTTACCTACACTATGATAATCAAAAATATGCAATAAAAATATTAATTTATGTCCAATAACTCAACTGTTCACAAAGTCTGTTACTGTGATTATTGTTCTAAATAATTCCTTCTCTACGATGTATTAAATCGAATACATACAGATTAATCAATTTCTATTAAGCTAACAATTAAACTCTATAAATTACATTTTGATGTGTAAATACACATATAGCATTGTCAAACATTCACCTATGATCTATACAGTACTATTTCAACTAGCGATGCAACTACATAAGCACTTACACGGTATGTGTACTATCAATTATTGCAAATTTGATTTAATCAAATAATGTGTGCGCGCAAGAAAACTGTTTAATTCGGTTTAGACTTTAATTCACTTACCGTAAGAGCCCTAATATCCATTTATTACACATTAAACTAATTCCGGGAATACTAACCGAATTTCACTCAGCCATCATTATTACATTATAACATCGTTATACCCAAGAACAAGTTAGAAGGTTTCAACAATCTAATGCTATTTATATTTTATTATTTTCCAGAAATCAATCACTACAAAACTAATATCTTTACTAATCAAAGCAATCTATGGGAATCTAATTGCTTTTGTTCTCATCCTTGAGAAGGATTTTAATTTCGTTCTCTGGTTCTGAGAATTACTGCGAAGATTCTTGTCAAACGAGAAACAACCTGCTTGATTTTTTTTTTCACCTGATTCACAACTGTGCATTGGTATGTAAGGTTGCAACTAATATACGTAAATACTTAATGGCATGCGTCTGTATATACATATTTGGTTGATTTTTATTTTTGCGTAGGATAAAATACGATGCATGAAATATGTATCAACATTTCTTGGAAGAACTTGCTTTTAATAAGGTGCGGCCAATGAGGAATGGCACCAGGATACATGGGTCTTAGTTTCGAGTAATTTGTTTTGATATAAAGATCTTAAACATTGGGATACCTGTTTAGAATAACTAAAGAAAAAAAGAGTGTTTTATCATTCCTTCTATATATATATATATATATATATATATATATATATATATATATATATATATATATATATATATATATATATATATACCGTGTGTCTCACGACGATCTACACATAGGACGTTACACGCTCATTTGATTTTTGAATTCAAAATATTAATCTGATTGTTTTTGTTTTTTTTTACTATTTAGACAGTATAATTGTCAATTTGACGTTTACTATTTTATTTTATTTGTGACATTATAACAAATTTTATCAAGAAAACAAACAGAAAGTGAAATCTAAATTAAAGAAAATGCAATCAAAAACAGCTTGTGCACTGTGAAATAACTGAAACTATTTTTTTGAAAGTTATTGGCCTTAACATTAAAAAGTTTTTGACTGATTTATGCCAGGTTACCCGTGTTTCGTACACTAATGGTCCACTGATAATAACTAATATCACCTTAAAAGATGACCTACATCCGTAAGAAGTACAGTACCGAATATTATCCAAATCGATCCAAGCGTTCTGTAGTTATGGATAAAATAACTTTTTTTTTAAAGAACTTTGAAGCAGAATACCAGCTAAACGAAACGTAATTGCATATAGGTAAGTTTAGTTAAATCGTCTTATTTTCGACCCAGGAATCTGTGGTTAAGCGATGTCCACGCATTTTAGGGACACCCTGTATATATATATATATATATATATATATATATATATATATATATATATATATATATATATATATATATATATATATCTATTCACATTACATTACGTACATTGTCCTCAAGTTCAAAAACCTTACTTATTACATTTTCACACTTAGAACTTGCTAATTCATGTATAATAAGATATTTTAACACATGTCACATGTACCGTTATGTACCTGTATGTATATACAGGAAACAAAATTTTGCTATTTTGTTCGTAGTGTACAAAATTATTCCTTGATTATAAATGTACAAACATTTCGAATAATAATTGACTATAAAGAAATGTTGCAGGATATTGCGTCATACACGTGCGTTCGCAGCGCCTGACACGGCCGTTCACTGAACTATAAGAGTATTTAGTTTCGTCACTTCTATGTAAAAATAAAACCAAATACATTTCGGGAGATTAAGAAATATCCAGTTAGATAACATCAACGGATTTTCGAGATATTCTATCCAAAATAGTTTAAAATATGCAAATGCGGTAAGATAATGCAAAAGTGGCAAGGTATATAATAAAAAGTAACGCAGCAACGCGGGAAGCAAAACGCAGAAGTTGGCCATCATCTTTCTGCGTTATTGCTCTTCTGCCAGCCAATCAGAAAACAGTGACTTTGGCGTGAATACAGAAATCTGCTTTATGGAACTACAACTGTTAATATTGTTACGAGTATGGCGTCACGTCGGCCAAGGAAAAAATAAGAAGAATAGTGGTTGCCTGGTAACGGGGTGTTTTTAAAAAGAAGACCTAAAAAAAAACTAGAGCTGTCAATTTTCGAGACTGTGATTTAATAAAACACTTATATTTTGATAACCCTAATAAATAAATAAAAACGTAACATTGGTGTCAGAAGTGGGATCAAATAAAGTGTTTAAAATAAAATAACAATGAAGTTAAAAGATTTGAGAGTTAAAGAGTTGAAAGAGCAGCTGGAAGACCGTGAGCTGGATATAAGTGGAAGAAAATCTGAATTACAAGACCGATTAAGACAAGCACTTATCGAGGAAGAAAAGGATCCAGAAATATTTGAATTTTACAGCTTGCAAGAAGAAATTTCTAGAAACTTAGAAGAAAAATTGCTGGAAAATTCCAGAATCTTAGAAGAGAAATTACAACACTTCTCGAACAATCAAGAAGAAATTTCAAGAAACTTGGAAGAGAAATTTCTGGAAAATTCTAAAAGCTTAGAAGATAAATTTCTGGAAAATTCAAGAAGTTTAAAAGAAGAATTTTCTAACAACCTGCAGGAAGTCTCTAAACAACAAGCAGAGATTTGTAGAAATCTAAAAGAAGAATTCTCTAGTAGCCTACAGGAAGTCTCTAAAGACTTACGAGAAGAAATAAACACCAAGTTGAAAGATCAGCGCGTCGAATTGATTAATTTAATCAAGACTAGTAATAAAGAAGCGAGTGCTGACGTAAAAACAGTGACTTTACATGAGAATAAATCAACAGGCTGCCAACCACAAAGAATAAAAGTACCCAAGTACGATGGCAAAACTCCTTGGCCAGTGT
This sequence comes from Carabus problematicus, assembly GCA_963422195.1. NCBI lineage: Eukaryota > Metazoa > Arthropoda > Insecta > Coleoptera > Carabidae > Carabus > Carabus problematicus. The sequence continues at coordinate 8,846,923 of OY728582.1, read as the reverse complement.
ATCTCCAGCAATTTGACGTAATAGCTAAACACAACGGATGGTCAAAAGAGGACATGCTCGCCAACCTAACTGCAGCGCTCCAGGGTGAGGCTTCATTAGTGTGGTACAACATTAAGGGCATCAAAAACTATGACAGTTTAATTGATGCATTGAACGCAAGATTTGGAGACGCTCATATGACACCTGTATACCGAGCCCAGCTATGCAATAGGAAACGAAGTATGAAAGAAGGTATTCAAGAATTTGCTGCTGACATAGATAGGTTGTCTAGACTAGCGTACGAAGATCTACCTCAAGCTGCAGTTGACGTTATTGCTATCCAGAACTTCACCACCGGCCTAGAAAACACGGATATGGCTTTATGGGTAAGCAGTCAAAACCTTATAAAATATTGGGACGTAGTCGGTGCTGCTCTTCGCTACGAAGCGCTACAAGCAACAATCCGCCATACAGCCAAGATCCGTGAAATCCAAGTGGAACAAGATGATGAACGGAACAAAGTAGAAGAAGGAAGGAGAAAGTACCAACCTACAAGAACGGTGAAGTGTTACCAGTGTGGGAAGCTGGGGCATATCAAAGCAAGATGCCCCGATAACGAGAAGAGGCAAGAAAACAACAACAACCAGGAAAACTAATTCCCACCGACAAGGAGGGGCCTACGTCAGTGGTCAATAGGAAGTGCCCCACGATAGCAAGGCTACAACATCAGGACAACAGCCTACTCATCGAAGGAAGCATCGGAAAAAGGCCATACAATTTTACGATCGATACTGGAGCGAATGTTTCCGTTATCAGACCAGACTTGATAGAGCAGTCCAGAGTCCAGCCGATTCCCAATCTTAATTTGAAGACAGCCACCGGGGAGAAAGTGAAGGTAAAAGGGAAAATAAAAGTTAATATGACCCTGGGTAGCTGGTCTGTAGAACACAGCATGATTGTGGCACCTATTGTTGATGAAGTTATCTTAGGAAACGATTTCCTAGTAAATTATGGTGCCAAAATAGACTTGGACTGTGGTCTTCTTAAACTTGGGAACGAGGAAATCAGTCTGGTACTTCCTGTCGACCGTTCTGGCGTCCGTCTCCTTCTACAAGACGATGTACAAATACCGGCCAAGACTGAGAAAATAATTATGACTGAAACCAAAGAGTCAATAGATGATCATTGCATTAGAGTTGTCGAACCGGATGTAAATAAAGGCTTGGATAAGGGAGTTTTCTTGGGCAGGTCATTGATCAAGCTGGCGAAATCCATACCAGTACGTGTTATGAATGCCAATGATTACCCGCTAGTATGGAAAAAAGGAAAACCGATTGGAATATTGGAGCCTGTCGCTTCGGTAACTCAATGCGAAGGAAATAAGGAAGAACAGACGAAAAAGAAGAAGCTTCCGGCGCATGTTCAAAAACTTTTGCATGATACTGCAGAAAACCTTTCTACTAGTGAACAAATAAAGGTTGAATCGTTATTAAAAGATTTTCAAGACATATTTGCAGCCACCGAAGCTGATTACGGACGGACAAATATTGTTCAACACCGAATCGACATTGGAGTTTCGATGCCTATCAGACAACAACCGAGGCGGCTTCCGCTGGCTAAACGAGAAGAAGCCGATACCCTTCTAAAAAAAATGCACGAGGAAGGTGTGATAGAACCTTCCAACAGTCCATGGGCTTCTCCTGTGGTGTTAGTACGAAAGAAGGATGGAACCACCCGTTTCTGCGTCGATTATCGAAGGTTGAATGACATGACGAAGAAGGATTCCTATCCACTCCCAAGGATAGATGACACTTTAGATACTCTCGCTGGTGCTAAATGGTTTAGCACACTGGATCTTAAAAGTGGATACTGGCAAGTCGAGATGAAGAAAGAAGACAAAGAGAAGACAGCTTTTACAACTGGTACAGGTTTGTGGCAGTTCACTGTGATGCCATTTGGCTTGTGTAATGCTCCTGCCACTTTCGAACGGCTGATGGATCTGGTATTGAAGGGACTTTCATGGAAAACTTGCTTGGTTTACCTTGATGATGTCATCATTATTGGAAAGTCTTTCGAGGAACAACTTGTAAATCTTAGAGAGATTTTCGAAAGGTTTAGAAATGCTCATCTCAAGTTGAATCCGAAGAAGTACCATATTTTCAAGAAAGAAGTAAACTATCTCGGGCATGTGGTTTCAGGAGAAGGCATTTCCACAGATCCAGCGAAGGTGAAGGCAGTAACGGAATGGCCAATACCCCGAAACAAACACGAACTGCGAAGTTTCCTGGGTTTATGCACCTATTATCGGAGATTTGTGCCCGGATTCTCCACAATTGCTAAACCCCTACACAAGTTAACGGAAGCTGGTTTGGTATATGACTGGACAGAAGACTGTCAGGAAGTTTTTGAGAGGTTGAAAACTGAACTTTCCAGTTCATCGGTGCTCAGTTATCCGCAATCAGAAGGGCAATTCATAGTCGACACGGATGCCAGTAATTTTGGAATTGGAGGTGTTTTATCTCAAATGCAAGAGGGTGAAGAACGGGTCATTGGGTATTTCAGCAAGACGTTATCAAAGCCAGAAAGGAATTATTGCGTAACAAGAAGAGAACTTCTGGCAGTAATAAAAACGCTAGAACATTTTCACAAATACCTCTACGGGCGTGAATTCTTGCTGAGAACAGACCACGCAGCCTTAAAGTGGTTACTTCAGTTCCGGAACCCTGAAGGACAAATGGCACGCTGGATTGAACGTCTCCAAGAATATCATTTTACCGTAGAGCATCGCCGAGGAATCATTCATTGTAATGCCGATGCCCTGTCAAGACGACCCTGCCTTGAAGACTGCAACCATTGCCAGCGTGTCGAGGGAAAAGACGAGACTTTCCTGGTATCAAGAGCCACTATACAAGTTGACGGATGGGGCACCGAAGAACTGCGAGTGGCACAGGAAGAGGACCCGGAAATATCAACATTAGCCCAATGGAAAATCGACAACCGAAGGCCACCTTGGGAAGAAATCTCTAATCTAAGCCCGACTATTAAGAGTTATTGGGCACAATGGGATTCCCTGATAATGGAAGATGGTCTTTTAAAAAGGACTTTCGAAAACCTTGAAGGTACCGACGTCATGAAACAACTCGTCTTACCAAGATCCAAAAGAGATGAAGCACTACGTGAAACTCATGATGGCATTTCTGGCGGGCATCTTGGCATCAAGAGAACTATCGAAAAAGTTCGAACAAGATTTTACTGGGTGAACTGGCAAGAAGATGTCAAGAGTTGGTGCAGACGTTGTGAGATTTGCGCAGCCGCTAATGGACCTACCGGAAAAAGGCGAGCTCCTATGAGGCAATACAACGTCGGGTCACCTTTCGAAAGGATCGCCATGGACATTGCAGGGCCATTTCCGGGAACCGACTCAGGCAACAAGTATATTCTGGTAACTATGGACTATTTCAGTAAATGGGTCGAAGCATATGCCCTTCCGAATCAAGAGGCAACGACAATCGCCGAAGCTCTAGTAAGAAACTGGATCTGTCGATTTGGAGTGCCTCTAGAACTTCACTCGGACCAGGGAAGAAATTTTGAATCCCGGCTGTTTCAAGAACTTTGCAAGATCCTTGGCGTCAGGAAAACCAGGACAACTCCTTTGCATCCACAGTCTGACGGCATGGTGGAGCGCATGAACCGTACCATAGGGAGACACTTGGCTAAGGTTGTATCAGATAATCAGCGTGACTGGGATACACACCTGGACTTATTCATGTTTGCCTATCGTTCGTCAATCCATGAAACCACCACAGTGTCGCCCGCAAAGATTATCTTCGGGCGGGAACTTAGACTCCCGACAGATCTATTGTATGGCACCAGACCCCAAGAAGCGGAAGCTGGAGAGGACTATGTGGAAAACCTGCAGCAGAAAATGGACTCTGTGAACGAGGTGGTCCGGCGCAGAATCTGCGAAGCGAGCGATCGGATGAAAGACCGCTACGATATCAAAGCGAAAGCAGGCGGTTTTCATGAAGGAGATAAGGTGTGGCTGTATAACCCACTTAGACGGAAAGGATACTCTCCTAAATTACAGAAGAACTGGGAAGGACCCTACGAAGTCGTCACCCGGATTAACGACGTAGTCTATCGGATTCGAAAGCCACCACGGGGAAAGTTTAAAATCATTCATAAAAACCGCCTAGCCCCTTACAACGGTACGCATGACGAAGATGAACCAAGAGTTCAACTGATCCGACCATCTACAGTTCAAGAATTCCAGAACTTTATGACTGAGGCCCGCAGTGGGAAAAAGTTTCGTTATGGGATCACAACAGAAAAAGAAGGTGACCTTTTTAAGGTATCCAGAGACCATTCTTTAGTTCACTGTGTGTCCGCGGACCTAAATATGAGTAAGGGAATAGCTGCAGTATTTAAGAAAAAGTTCGGGAAGATAGATGAACTTCAAAAGCAAGCCCCGAAGACAGACAAGGTATTGACACTGCAAAGTGGGAGGCAGCAATTATTTTACCTGGTGACGAAGGACAAGTACTTCCAAAAGCCAATCTATGAGAACTTGTGGAACACTCTCCATGAGTTAAGGCGAAGGACCGAGGAACTTGGCATAAGTAAATTGGCAATGCCAAAGATTGCCTGCGGACTTGATCAGTTGGATTGGAGAGTAATAAAAAGCATGATCGAGATGATTTTCAAAGGCTCGAAAATCAGAGTGACTGTATGCTGCCAGCACAAAGATTGGAAGTCGGTCAGCAAAAACGTGGATTGCTACTTCTATTGCAACCGGGAGTGCAACAAAGGGGAACAGTGCAGGTACCGACACGCACCGAACGCCCGTGGAACCGAAGAGATATGCCAAGAATGGATAAGCGGGAAATGCAAGGGACAATGTCGGCTGAGGCATTTTGTGAATACCAAAAGACGCAGCAAAATACCTTGCTACTGGGAATTTAAGTCGCCAGGCTGTAATAAAGTGCATTGTCCATTTAAGCATGTCCTGGACCAAAATGGACTTGATCGGGTCGATCAATCTTAAGAAGGGGGCAGTGTTACGAGTATGGCGTCACGTCGGCCAAGGAAAAAATAAGAAGAATAGTGGTTGCCTGGTAACGGGGTGTTTTTAAAAAGAAGACCTAAAAAAAAACTAGAGCTGTCAATTTTCGAGACTGTGATTTAATAAAACACTTATATTTTGATAACCCTAATAAATAAATAAAAACGTAACAATATTTTTATGTAAATATCGTAATGAGTTTTGATCAGCGTTTCATAAAATAGATGATAAATTAATCAAATTAATGGAAAGCCACTATCTCGCGCAGAGATTTTAAAGACAGTATGCAAAAGAAACTAGGAATGGATACAGACATCCATGCCTGCAGCTCATCGACGTATGTCCAAGTCTTAATTTATCTCAAATTATTTACCTAAATACACATTTAAAATCGTAGGTGCCTAAGTCGAAATAAAACAAAAAATTTAAAGCAAGTGTGAAAACATTTTCTTCTGTTAACAAAGACTAAGCCGACTATAAATGCATTAATCTTCTTTTGTTCATTTTTTAATTAAAAAATATTTTTTTCATCAATGGTCTTACATAATTTGTCAAAATAAAAAATATGGAAAAATAATGTTTCGTGTCCTCCAATGCAAGAAAATTTTGAATACAATTGAGTGGAAAATAAAGGAGAAAAAAATAAAAACTGAAAAAAATTTTCTAAATATTTTTTTTCAAGTAGTAAAGGCAATTTTGAAAAACAAAAAGTCAACTGCACAACTAGACGATAATACGCATTTGTAAAAAAAAAATTCATCAAAATCGGTTGGATAGTCTAGGAAGAGTTAGTGAAACAAAAAACGTACGAGTGAGAGGACGAACGACATATATACGGTCACATGTTGTAATAGTAATTTCGTGATCCAAGGGATCTGTCCGGGATTTCTGCGCAAAAATTTTTAAAATCGGAGAATGCTACAGACATCGTAGCGAACACTATAGCTCTTCGACAGGAGATCGATGAGCTAAAAATTGGATTTTTTGCCTTCATCTGAATACACATACTGACATTGTTAAAAATATGGTTAGCACACCAATTTCTTCATGGCGTACAATTCATGTTTAATACAATAATTAACACACAAATTTTAACCCAACAGTATGTCAACTATCATATCGGAACACGCTCTCTGATTAGCTGCAAGTTACGCGTTACGTTTTATTAAAAATCAACTAGATTGTCTACTTTCACACATGTCACTTGCATTACCTGCTACCTTACTTCATTATAAATCCCGCTTAATATTTGCAATGTTATAATTATTTAACTATTATCAAGAGGATATCAGATATTATGGGGCAATATAGGAGACCCAAGTACTCACCAATGGGATCTCCGAAATTATAAAAGATGCAAAGTCGGTTATATTAGATAAAAGTTGCGCATTTATGGGTCAATGTTGATGGTAATTTCATATTTTGAAAATATTGCAAAGCTTACCAGATAATGATAAAAGTGTGATTTTGTCGAAATTAAATTATTCCCAGAAATATGCAACTTTGTGTTTAATTTAACTGACTTTGTATCTCTTATAGTTTCAGAGATCTCAATGGTGAGCACAATATACACGATACATTTCGTATGAAATTACATAATATTGTGTGAACATTAAGCTTCTATGAATTAAATACTTTTAGATATTGTTGGAGATTAATTGTCCGGGGGATCAATTTTTGAGGGTATCAGTGTGTAAGGGATCAACTGTCCCGGGGATCAATTGACGGGGACCAATTGTCGCGGGGTCAATAGTCACCAAACCTTCAGTAGCTTTCTTCGTTCCGGTTAAAATAACTTCTGACATGTCATCAAAAACACGTAATGTATTCGACGCGATTTTCAAGAATAAATTCAATGTGTAAATAAATAAATAAAAAGTAAAGTCCATGGCAACGCCGAATGCCCTCGGACTGGAACATCGTCATCCTCTCTTAATCCCCCATAATCATCGTCATAACATCCTTGGTACATAAATAACTATTTCACCAAATTAATCGAAAATCTTATTATGTATGCTAATATATTTATATATATACTGAGTGATTCAGAATGATTGCCCATCACGTGGCCGGAGGGAGATCATTTCATGGAATGAAGTTTATTAACAATTTACCGACAAAGAATAAATTAGTGGCATACTACCGTTACTTACCATATATGTACCTATATTTTGTGTTTTGAACCCAATTCTATTCGAGAAAATATGAAGAGAAGAATTAATCAATGAATTGAGATTTATAGAGAACACTTCGAACACTTATTATAATAAAAAAAAAACTACACATTTTTTCCAATGCATTCTTGTCCCTTCAATACACAGTACGCCAATGCAAATTGTCAATAATACTAGTTCAGTATCAGAAACATAACGAGGCGGCAAACAAAAAATCCGAACGAAGCGACACGGGCAGTTATTTTGACTAACTCGGTATTTATACCGCGCAACAATTTTGCGTTAATCAGTATTAATTTCATGATTATAAATATTTTCACTAAATACATCATTTTTTGCACGAATACACAACATTCGTCATCATTTATCACATTTTATTAACACATTTTTATAAATCTGTATTTTGATATTATTTTATTCCGTAACTGCATGTAAAAACATTTGACAGCTTAATCAATAAAAAGAAAGCTAACTAGCAAACTTTTAATAATTTCATGAATATTAATTTTTATCAGGTATATTTTAAAAATTTATAATCCTAAATGCGACATTTAAATGCTTTTGCCAAATTGAATAACTGTATGTAGTTATCTAGTAATTTTCTCTGACACATATTTGAGATTACTTTGCATAAGATGCAGATGTATTGAAGATCAAATATTTATATATTCAAATACATTCATTTAATGACGACTTCTGTATTAAATAACAATGCGCAAGAGGCCGGAATAATAATGTGTGCGAAAGTATCAAGGCGCAGTAAAATTTAACACGTAAGTATTAATATACAGGCTGTGGAGAAAGTAATGCAACAAGGCTATATTTTTGTTATTATTGAATTTAGACAAAAATGTTTCAGACAAAAGTTACATGGTAAAAAGTACTTTATATTTCTGTGCCCTTGAAATTCTCTTAAGCCATTGCGCGCATGCGTTACGCTGTGAAACTTTAATTTTGTAAATGGCAACATACCATTTTGACTAAATTTTTGGAATCAGAAAGACTTTTTACTTCCGGTAGTGTAAAAATTTTGATCGGTTAAATAATCAAATTTTTAAGAAAAATAGGTATTAATTTAAGGTATTTAAGTAAAACTTAAATATTCAGTTTACCTTTGTTTGATTAACAAGTGATGTGACAACTAAACAATTAAAAAAGCTATGAAAATTGCGTTGGTTATCACTTATCAGGAATATTCAGTTTACCTTTGTTTGATTAACAAGTGATGTGACATCTAAACAATTAAAAAAGCTATGAAAATTGCGTTGGTTATCACTTATCACTTGTTAATCAAACAAAGGTAAACTGAATATTCCTGATAAGTGATAACCAACGCAATTTTCATAGCTTTTTTAATTGTTTAGTTGTCACATCACTTGTTAATCAAACAAAGGTAAACTGAATATTTAAGTTTTACTTAAATACCTTAAATTAATACCTATTTTTCTTAAAAATTTGATTATTTAACCGATCAAAATTTTTACACTACCGGAAGTAAAAAGTCTTTCTGATTCCAAAAATTTAGTCAAAATGGTATGTTGCCATTTACAAAATTAAAGTTTCACAGCGTAACGCATGCGCGCAATGGCTTAAGAGAATTTCAAGGGCACAGAAATATAAAGTACTTTTTACCATGTAACTTTTGTCTGAAACATTTTTGTCTAAATTCAATAATAACAAAAATATAGCCTTGTTGCATTACTTTCTCTACACCCTGTATAGTAATCTTCATACATATTAATGTTTTCTTATGGAACTATAACTAATTAAACACAAAATGGAAGTGCAATGTTATGTACATACACTTTAAAACCATATTTACACATTATACTAGTAAGTAATACAAGTTTAGATGTATCCAGGCAATCCAGGGATGTAATTGTAAATTCCGCAGAAGGTATAGTCTACAGAAGTCTAAAACATCAGAGAGTATAATTTGCTGGCTAATCGAGGAAGGTGGATGTTCAATTTGAAAAAGCAGAAGATCTCTGAAACTTAGCTTACACAAGATATCGTAGCCGTATACCCCGTATATTCTCCCATCACTACCCTACCCGAGATGTATTTGAAACTAGTATTCAAAGAATGGGTTAGTCACCCATGCTTGCAGCTCATCGACGTATGTGCAAGACTGAATATATCACAAATTATTATTTATCAAGATTCACTTTTAAAATCCTAGGTGCCTAGGTCGCAAACAAAACAACAAATTTAAAACAAGTGTAAATACATTTTCTTCTGTTGACAAAAGCAAAGCAAACTAAGCCGACTATAAATGCATTGATCTTCTTTTGTTCAATTTTTAATTAAAAAATATTTTTTTCTCCAATGGTCTTACATAATTTTTCAAAATAAAAAATATGGAAAAATATTGTTCCATTTCCTGCATATGCATGAAAATTTTGAATACAATTGAATAAAAAATAACGCGGAAAAAAAAAAACTGAAAAAATATTGGAAAATATTTTTTTTCTCAAGTACGAAGGAAAATTTTGAAAAGTAAAATGTACCTTGCACAACTAGACCATAACACGTATCTGCAGAAAAAATTTCATACAAATCCGTTGGGTAGTTTAGGAGATCTAGGTGGAACAAAAAATCTCGTACGAGAGAGCGAGCGAGCGAGCGAGCGAGCGGACGAGCGACATACATACGGACATATGTTGTAATAGTCATTTCGTGGTCCAGGGGGTCTGTCCGGGATTTCTGTGCAAAAATTTTTTAAATCGGAAGATGCTACAGACATCGTACCGAACACTATAGCTCTTCGACAGGAGGTCGATGAGCTAAAAAGAATTATCAAAATCATCTCTTTAGAACAATATGTCTATTAATTCTCCGTAATTTTACTATTAATATTACATTTCAATTTGCCTCCTGTCAATTCCGCTTTAAATTCATGTGCCCCTGTGTGTTTACAAAGTTAATTAATTAAATGGGATTATGCAAATCAAAGGACCCAAGTAAACAAATCATATTATGCCTTGTTAAAATCATCTACGCACACACACACACACACACACACACACACACACACACACACATATATATATATATATATATATATATATATATATATATATATATATATATATATATATGTATATATATATATATATATATATATATATATATATATATATATATATATATATATACATTCAGGCTAAATTAATACACTTGCCTCTAAATTAGTCAATTCATCAAACATATATATTTGTGAGTACACGGTATCATCTTAATTATTAGTTTATTCGCTAGATAAGAGCATCTCAACCGATATTAACATTGAACTCAACCTAGAATTCCAAAACTACCTTCGATGTCTTCGTGTAAATTTAAGTTCTAGAGTCAAGTATGATTATTCTTAAATACCACAGTCAATTAATGAATAAAGATATATATTTACAAACACTGAAATGTGCAATGAATGTTTCCTAAATATTCACAATAACTTATCTCTGTCGTTAAATATACCTGTACTACACCTGCGCATACTCATATACTGTGAAATACAATATTATGTATTTCTGCAATACCAACCAGTGAAAAATCGGAGATGAAAGTTATAACTGAAAATAAAGGTCTACATTCAATAAAATGTCCTTATTATATTCTACAGTCGATTGTGGTTGCAACTTTGCGAAAAATAAATAATTGCAAATCCTAAATGTGTACATTTCTTTCTGCAAAATCAAATTTAGAAAGTGCCGCCGACCGTATGCAGATAAATAAAGCAAAGAATATTTTCAGCGATGGTTGTTGTTGTTATTTTGATTTACCGCCATGTGTGTTATAAGAGATTAATTGGTATCTTCATGGGCGTCCGTCTCCATATCAGTCGAATTAGTTATGGTTATAACATTCGGTTGTTTCTGGATCCTCGGTGCTGAGATGGGATAATATTATTTAGTCATACCTAAAAAAGTAAACAACTACTAATTATATACAATAAATATATATATATATATATATATATATATATAATATATATATATACATAACGAATTTTCAGGTATAACGAACCAATCTATAAGATACGAACTAAAGCATCATTAAACGTGTGTTATGTTTTTCGCAAATAACGAACCCGTTTATAACGAACTTTCGGGTATAACGAACATTAATTTTTGTTATAATCGCAAAAGTTTTCGGTTATAACGATCTTAAAACGGCATTTTACCAAATAATCAAGAGATTCCTCGAAATCTTTCAACTCCGCATATGTAGGGTCACGGTACCAGTTCTTGCGGTTCTTGTGTATATGTGGTTAATTGTATAAAAAAAAATTTTTGGATCTTTCCGCGATTGGAACGGCTCATGCGTAAATTTCAGCATGCTCCACATGGCCTATCCGCCCCTGTTCACTGTATTTAATGTGTTAAAGAAGTACAATTATGAGTTCCGCAATTTGGAAGAAAACACGTAAAGCTCTTACTTTAAATAAATAAAAATAATATAAAATAATAATAATTATAGACAAAAGTAAAATAAACGATTTTTTCAAATAAGTTTCATAAAAACTATTGTTAATGTACATATATATATATATATATATATATATATATATATTACAAAACAATATCCATATATATATATATATACAGTGCGAATAACGTAAGACTATACATTGGCGACTTTATTTTAGCTTTAATCAATTTGCCCATGTCAGTAACAACTGAAATTACAATGACGTTTGTTTTGGTAAATGTCACTGTTTTCAATATTGTGTTACTGATATCTCACGAGTTTGCCTAATAATTAGTGCAAAAAATGTACATCACAGAAGAAAAGTTTAAGATGTATTCCTGGTATTTAGAAGGGGCGTCTTTGCGAGAAATTTCTGATTATTTCAGCTTTGAATTCCCGGGCAGGCCCATCACATGTCATCAAACGGTGGCAAATTTAGTTATCACCCCCAAGTGATTTTGGAAATGTACTGATACCAATTACAATTTCAGTACTTGAAGTGTACTTTTAATCCAATAACATGTAATAGATTTAATAAAAAAATTGGAATAAATTCTGTAAATGATTTAAATAAATATAGTAGTCTGTGGACAAGTGTCTAATTTTACATTATTCAACCATAATAAATTGGAGTTTTTGTATGTAATCACCATGGTAACATTAAGTAAATGCCCTATGTCTAATTTTAAATTATTCAACGAGTTAATACTAGCATAGGCAACGCTAAAATAAAGTTGCCAATGTATAGCCTTACATTATTCGCACTGTATATATATATATATATATATATATATATATATATATATATATATATATATATATATATATATATATATATATATATATATATATATATATATATAGTATAACAGTTTAAGTTATAAAAGAATGTATTACCAATACCCATTATAACAACAAGAAAAAGAAAAAACAAAAGGGTTTACTTAGATGCAATGTCGGATTGATTAATAAAACTATTGTACAGCAATAGAGTAGAGAATGTATTTGTTGAACCGCACACCCGGACGAAAGAAAGCCGGAGATACTTTGGGAATAACATTCCCGTGAGAATAACATATTCTAAAGGATTCAAGAGTGTGTTATCCAACTAAACTTCTAGATAAGTAAAACACACACATACAGAACTATACACACATATAGATATGGAAATATTGAAGTTTACATTTACATATATACATTCTTGTCACATACGCATATGTATACCATGTGCTCTCAACGTTGACAATTCGTATTCAGGCCGGGCCGCAGAAAAATGTGTTACAAGGGTATTCGGAAATCGTTTCTTTTTTCTGTGCCAGAAGCTCCGAATTTATATACGAGGGATTGCTACCAATTCAACGCATTTCCAAAATCGTATGATTTGTCCACGGGAATACCTGTCACTAATAGACACCTCATGAATGCATACATGTATATACAGAGTGACCCATCTGTGAATGCTCACCATTGGCATCTCCGAAACTATAAGAGATACAAGGTCGGTTAAATTAGACAAAAGTTGCGTATTTATGGGCCGATGTTGATGGCGATTTTGTATTTTGAAAATATTGCATGGCTCACTAGATAATGACAAAAGTGTGATTTTCTTGAATTTTTATTTTACTTTATAAGTCAGAAGGTGTTAGAAATATTGAAAAAAGCTTCAAATAAATATTTTAGTATAACTAATAAGCCTTTTGATGAATCATATGAAATTTTTTTTTACTAGAAATTGCCGAAGTTACAGCCTGCAACTTTCATTTTTTAAATGGAAACCATAGTTAATTTTAATCCAGTTCAAAAGTGCTATTTTTTCTCTTTACAATGATGTATTTGTTTACCTAAATATCTTTTTTAGTTTCGAAGAAAAACTAAAAAGTAAGATAAAATGAATGATTTTTGTAGTGTGCCATGAAAATTTGGTATAAAACAACTGCAACTAAATATGTTATGTACGTGCAAAACAATTGAAATTTAACAACATTTGATAAACGAAACAAAAGTCGTTCCGTAAACTGAAAGCTAGTAGACAGATTCTCGTATGAAACCCATACCTACATAAATAATTTTTGTCTCTAATCTTTTGTTTAACAAATATTATTGAATCTCAATTGTTTTGCATGTTTATAACATATTTAGTTGCAGTTGTTTTATACCAAATTTTCATGGCACACTACAAAAATCATTCATTTTATCTTACTTTTTAGTTTTTCTTCGAAACTAAAAAAGATATTTAGGTAAACAAATACATCATTGTAAAGAGAAAAAATAGCACTTTTGAACTGGATTAAAATTAACTATGGTTTCCATTTAAAAAATGAAAGTTGCAGGCTGTAACTTCGGCAATTTCTAGTATAAAAAAATTTCATATGATTCATCAAAAGGCTTATTAGTTATGCTAAAATATTTATTTGAAGCTTTTTTCAATATTTCCAACACCTTCTGACTTATAAAGTAAAATAAAAATTCAAGAAAATCACACTTTTGTCATTATCTAGTGAGCCATGCAATATTTTCAAAATACAAAATCGCCATCAACATCGGCCCATAAATACGCAACTTTTGTCTAATTTAACCGACCTTGTATCTCTTATAGTTTCGGAGATTCCAATGGTGAGCATTCACAGATGGGTCACCCTGTATAGTATAATGGGAAGGAATATTCAATCCGTGAGGTTGAAATAATTGACTAAGGTTCTGGTTGTAGAGAACTGTATATATTTAGCAAAATAACATTATTGCTGACGTTTCGATATGTGGTTCTGGTCATAATCAAAGCAGAAAAACGCAACATAACATCTAAGTCAACATCTTAAAATTCAGTGAGAAAATTCAATTGCAAAATTTATTAAAACACATGAAACGTCATGCCAAATAGCGTAGACGGTGAGCAGAAACTAATTCAACTACTCAAAATGACCTCCCCAACATCTTGTTAAAAAAATACACTCTTCGTGAATCATCATTCATCTGGTATAATAAATTACTACAGAATAAATAGTATTGTTTAAGTTTTTCTAAAATAACATGTTTTATTTTCAAGGATTGCATAATTTGTTATATTTATTTTGTTCCAATAAAAAACAAAGTGGTGCTTATAATTAAATTTCGTGGCCAAAGAAAACATAATCTGTTTATCGCTTTTCTTTTTTATTTAAATCCCCGTTCATATATTTACAGTGTTGACAAACAATTTTGTTAGAGCAGGGCAAATTATAATTATGGAATATCGTTAATAAGCGTTGTAACTGGCATTTAGATAGAGCACGTTTTTACAGAAATTCCTTTTCAGTGGCTTTGCATCTAGCACGTATTCAATTTGTTATGTTAACATGTTTAATCATTAGAAACTATGCAAAGTTAATAATATACATAAGATATTAATATGAACAAACATTTTTATTGTTTTATTGCATATTTTATTGTTTCGAATTCGTTTCAAACAAGGAACACATGTTGATATTCGTAACGTCAAAATTGTCCATTAAACAACGTGCCAAATGAATCATCTATCGTGAAATTACATAGTTCTATATAAACATAAACTTACAAGTTACAAATCCGTAAAGAACAAAGAACAAATAAAATGAGCATTGTTCAACAAACACGTGTAAAGCGCAGCCATCTCGCGATGTAAATCAAGGTTACGTTCAGAGTCGGTAATAGCGACACTGACTGCGCGAAAATTTACAACAGATGCTAATTTGAATTTCGTTCGTGTTCAAATGTAATTAACTGTGCTATCGAAGCGGATATGTCAGTTAGAGTTTTAGCCACCTATTGTATGAATTTCCAAATGTGTACTCTTTGTAACAATGTACGGTGCCAATTACATTAAGAAACTCACAATGCAATCTAGTTCAAGTTTTACGATACCTGAACAACGCTATCGGGGAAAAACCGGATCCAATTGCAGCCTGTTTGCATGTACACGCACGCTAGCCTGAACTGTAAGTAATAAAGTAAGTGGAGTTGTTTATTTTATGTCTGGAGAAGACATAACCTGATCTATAACAGCTATGGAGAACATAATTTTTAGCTCATCGACCTCCTGTTGAAGAGCTATAGTGTTCGGTACGAGATCTGTAGCATTTTCCGATTTAAAAAAATTTGGCGCAGAATTCCCGGACAGACCCCATCGGGTCACGAAATGACTATTGCAACATATGACCGTATGTATGTCGTTTATCCGCTCGCTCGTACGTTTTTTGTTCCACCAACTCCTCCTCGACTCATCAAGCGATCTTGATGATTTTTTTTTATAAATACGTTTTACGGTCTACTTGTGTATCTGACTTTATTTTTCAAAACTTTCTTTAACAGTTGAGAAAAAAAATATTTTTCAATTTTTTTTTTCAGTTTTTTTTGTCGTTTATTTTCCACTCAATTGTATTCAAATTTTCAGGGATCTGCAGGAAATAGAACAATATTTTTCTATATGTTTTATTTTGAAAAATTATGTAAAGCCATCGGAGAAAAACATATTTTTAAATTAAAAATTGAACAAAAGAATATCAATGCATTTATAGTCGGCTTAATCTGCTTTGATTTTGTCAAGAGAAGAAAATGTTTTCACGCTTGTTTTAAATTTGTTCTTTTGTTTGCGAACTAGGCACCTAGGATTTTAAAAATGTATTTCGGTATATAATTTATGATAAATTCAAAATTGGACCTTCGTCGATGAGCTGCAGACATGGGTGTCTGTATCCATTCCTAGTTTTCATTCTGAGTACATGGTATTAACTACATATATTGTAAACAAAAAATAAATTAATGAATGACCTTTAATAAACTGTACATTATTATTCGTACCAACTGCTATATTACGTAGCCTCGTAGATCTTTTATAATTCATAGACTGCAAATCTACGCTCGCTTCCATGCTCATAATAGTGTAAGCATAACCAAATTAAAAACAAAATACATGTACAGAGTCTACATTTTGACAATAATTTATTTATTCCAAGAAAAACAATTACGAAACAGTGTACGTTTGTCTGAAACATTTTATAAAGCCAACAATGTTTCAGCAAAACCGCAAATGTTTATTTCAATGTATTTTTATTAAAACTCATGCAGATTTTTCCCAGAAACGTATCTTCCCAATGCCATGACAATAAAAATTCCAAATAATTTATGAGAAATACGCACTGTTGGCTGGGTTTATTTTTGAAAACAAAAAACTTATGTTCCTTGCTGATTTCAGTGAAGATGTTTCACTGTTTGACATTGAACGTATTTTAACATGGAACTACAGTACACGTTGGTGAAATGTGTTCACTGACAATCAGTATTGGGCGACGCGATTTTGTTTAATAAATGGCTTAATATATACCTGGATATCGTATGGACCATCTGTTGTTAAACTTAGATGCGAAATCAAAATTTCATGTAAGATATTCATAAGTTGCTATTGATATATTATATCAAATATAAAACTAGAATGTTAAAATATTAGTACAACCCTATTCAGCATTGTACTGTAAATATGGAGAAAAGATACTAGCTTACATTAAATAAGCATCTTAGATTTATTATTCGGTCAAAAGAGCAACGTGTTAATCGTAAACTTCTTATTTCCCGTAGGATTGGAATAAATGACCATTCAGTTCAGATGTAAAGAGCTTTTTCAAGTATAAAAATTGTAGAAAATACTGACGTTTCGATCTTGATTTAGGTCATTTTCAAGGAACAAAATAAATGAAGGATGATAATCCTAAAGGTGCCCACAGAGTTTACATAGTATAGCATAACATAGCATAGCATAGCATAGGCAACTATCAATGTACAGATATCCTTATACCACATCAGAGGTTACATAAGCGGCATAACTATGCATAACTCAAATTAGCATAGCATAGGAAATGGTTATATTTTATTTCGCTATGCTATCCGGCTATGCATCGGACAACTTCGTGCTCAATCGGAATAAATCGTGTAATTCGGAGACGGAAATTTAAAATTTATTTCGCATTGGAAACATGCAAGCTGTTTATAAATATATATATATATATATATATATATATATATATATATATATATATATAATATATACATATAATATATACATATATATATATATATATATATATATATATATATATATATATATATATATATATATATATATATACAGTAAAGTCGCGATTTAGTGAACTCTCGATTAAATGAACAACCCGATAGAGTGAACACTTAAATTTTATCATTGCGTCCCGATATAGTGAACAACTGCAAACCCCGATACAGTAAACTATGGTATTTGCGATACTTCTCTGGGGGATCCCACTAAATATGAATCTAGATGGAGCGTAAACGAAAATACTTGAATTTAAAACAAAAAAAATTAAATACTTAATGTCTGGGTAAAGGAGAATGTGTGACCGTGTTTGCTAGTAGAATATTGCTGTTTGCTCGTGCTACATGATTTACGACAAAAATTAGTACAAATTAACATGAAAAAAAGCGTAAACAATCCAATATTACTTAATTTTTTTCGCTTCTGCAATAAATAACCTTTTATATGTACCTTCCCATTACATGATATGTACACGTATACATAATATTATGTAATAGGTACATGTATTTTTTTTTTAAATTATTTTATTGTAGATTTTCTTTTGTCAATTGTAGATCTTGAGAAGAAGAAATATTGAATCCAAAATGATTGGAATAAATGACTATAGTTCAAGATGATAACAGATATGCGACGTTTCGACCAGATGTTTTTTGGTCATTTTCAAGTAAATCACAAAATTCTAGAGGAAAGAAACATAAACAAAAATATTCTCTAATATTTTTCAAAATATTTTTGTACTTTTTGAGTGTAATTCTCAAGAGATTTTGTTTATGTTTGTTTGAACTAGAATTTTGTTGATTTAAGTACCTAGAATATAAGTTGTTTCTCAAAATATCTGAGTGAGACCAGAACCCCGAAAATGTAAACACCCCTAAAAAGTGAACAGGCTTGGCCGGAATTTGTTAATTATATATTGGCCAGACAGGGCGAAATTTTAATATTCGATTTAACGAACATTTATTTTCTTTTAAAAATAATAAATATAATTCCACTTTCGCGAAACATTTAATAGCTAATAACCATTTTGTAAATAATATTAATTGTTTAAAAATTTTACATTTTTGTGAAAAAGGTTTTAAATTAGATATTCTAGAAGCAATTGAAATTTTTAAACATTTAAAAAAATTTAATTTAATTAATGAACAACTAGAAATTAAAAATTCTATTTTATTTAATTGTTTATTATAAATTTATTGTATTATTATTTGATTTTTATTTGTATTTATAATTATTTTTAACTTTTTATATTATATATTATTTTTTTGTTATAGTAGGTTTAGTATATGTATAATATTGTTTTGCTGTTTATAAAAAATGCTTCTTTGTTGTTTTTGTTATTGCCTGATGATGTCGCAATGCCGACGAAACATGTAGCTTTCGAATAAAATAAAGCACGTGAAAATAAACAAAGTATCTATTTATATATAATATATATTTATATAATTAATTATATATATATATATATATTTATATATAATATATATTTATATAATTAATTATATATATATATATATATATATATATATATATATATATATATATATATATATATATATATACAGTAGATATCGTTTATAACGATGTTGAAGGGACCAACGAAATTCGGTCGCTATAATAGTAGGTCGCTATATCCAAACAACATAAATACAGACATATGTTAAAAAATACATTATATATATGCTAGAAAAGAGTACATTTTCATGAGTGCAAGAAGCAACCAAAACAATATTCAAGCGTTACAAAACAAAAAAAAAACAATCCAACTTATTTTACAAACAACTTTACACATAATTTTACATACGTGTGTATACATACATAAGTATTTAAATTTTAACAAAAAAATCTGTCATTTTGGTTTGTTTTTGTGATTTTTTGTTTTCTGAAAAGTTTCTTTGAATAATCTTTTCCAAATGTAGCAATGCAAAATCTGTTTTAGCTTCTTTTAAATTTTGATTAAAGATGAAAAAATGCTGAATTGTTTCAACTGCTGAAAATGCATACTTTATAGTAGGTACTCGGTTGTTTCGTCAATTTCCACTTCGTTGCGTTTCGTTTCGCCATACCGACATCGATGACATACCTTCAATTCGTAGTTAACCACTGAATGAATATGTCTGTTGCAATTTGCCCTGCCTTTTCGCAACTCAGTAATTCCCAGAGTCAATTCGGTACTACTACGCAATGCGATCCGTCGTTATAAAAGATAATTTTATCCAAATTTCAAGCCATTTTTCGTCGTTATATTAGTTTTGTCGTAATATCCGATGTCGTTATAAGCGATAAGCCTCACGTATAAAGAGTATAGTTTCTCGCAAAAACCGATATGTCGTTATGTCCGATGTCGTTATAAACGATATCCACTGTATATTACTACGGTTCATCGAACATACTTCAATAATGTAATTGAATATGTTTTTATCTTATACAATTTATATTTATCACGTATTGGTACTATTATTCTATTATACTTGGCAGTTTACAATGTGTATTTTATACTTCTTCAATAATTATGCCGACAATAAATGTGTTGCATCTAATCCGTTTAAGTACTATTACTCAAACTTACCCTGTTATTTGTTATTTTCTTTCTCCACTGTTTTTATATGCTTGAATATATAAAATTCACATTTGAAGAAATATATTTTTCCATGATCAGTCACACTTGTGTTCTGTTTGTCGCATGTTTTCCGATATTTTTGGTCAGTAATATTTGTGCTTATTTTAAAATAATGGACGAAGCATCATTAATTAATATAATAGAAGGGTATTCTATCTTGTATGATAAAACTAGAAGTTTTATATACACTGTGAGCAAAATTAACTGAAGCTCACGTGACCAAACAAAGTTCGCATTGTAGTCGAAACTACCTTCCACGGAATAAAAATAAGATCAATTTTTAGTAATTTTTGACGTTTACCGACCGAGCATTCAGTTATCAGGTCAGTAGCGTCGTGTCCATTTTGCTGTTATTTATTGGTGATTGTGTTTTACTTTTTTTATATTTTCTCGTACAATCAGTCTTTTTTAAGACTAATCTTATCTTTATCTGTGTTTAATAATAACGTAAGTATATAATTAAGTAATATTTTCTTGTATTTCTGAACAATAGTTTTATGAATCTTTTAGGTTACAATGTTTGGTGACGATCACGATAAGTTTCTTTTAGAAGCATATTTTCGTTCTGGCGTTCGAAATGAAAACGAATGGAAGTATTCTGTTCAAAGTTGCCATGAACAATTTTTACAGAACTACCCTAATTTCGAGGAAATTACATATGATACATTTAGGCAACATGTGGCAAGAGTGGTTGATCGTTTCCGAAACACTGGAAGTGTTGTCAAAGGAAAATCAACGGGACGACATCGTATATTAACACAACCAGTTCTTGAAGATGTGCAACAACGTCTTGAAGAAAGTCCTCATAAATCATTGCGGCATTTATCTAGACAAACAGGTTAGTAACTTATGTTCCAGTCTATTATAATTATTGTTCATAAATGACTAACATTATTATTTGCATATGTAGGACTCTCGTATGGAACTTGTCGGACAGCAACGAAAAAACTTCATCTGCATGCTTATAAAATAAGTGTTGTCCAAGAATTACTTCCATTAGATTATGGAAAACGTTTGGAATATTGTCACTGGTTCCTTGAAAATATGAATGAGGAATTATTAGATTTGACATTTTTTACTGATGAAGCTTGGTTCCATTTAAGTGGGTATGTTAATTCACAAAATTACCGAACTTGGTCTCACGAAAATCCACATGTTCATACTGAAAGAAGTTTACACCCATTGAAAGTAGGTGTCTGGTTAGCGATGTCACGCCGAAGAATCATCGGACCAATATTTTTTTATGAAACAATAACGTCCGAAAGATATATTAGAATAATTTTGCGTCCATATATTGAACAATTACATGATGATGAATTAAACAGGGGCTATTGTCAACAAGATGGAGCTACAGCACATACTTCGAATGCAACATTAAATTATTTAAGAGAATTTTATGATGAGCGGATTATTAGCAAACATCGCTGGCCACCACGATCTCCTGATATGACACCGCTGGATTTCTATCTTTTCGGCTATTTAAAAACAAAAATATATGCAAACAGAATGCATACGTTAGAAGAATTAGAAGACGCAATAACAAATGCAGTTCGAAACATTTCAGAAGAGGAATTAAGAAATGTGTTTCTAAATATGCAAAGACGGGTAAACAAATGTATTGAAGGAAATGGAGGTCATTTTGAACATTTGTTGTAATTAGTCATTAATTTAACACCTAAAATGCCTGAGAACTGTACCGAAACTTACTACACCGATGAACTTCACTTATAGCGTGATCACGGTCCCTGTAATCAAAAAGCTTTGAACGTTAAATGTATATTATGCAAGTGTTGCGCACTTATAATTCTGTACTGTAACCAATGTGAATATACACTGCAACGTGTTAATGTTGTGGTAATTAATACAAGTGTAAAATAGGCCTGAAATGTTTACTTCGGCGTTCATTTTGAGGAACTCTGACACTATAATTTTTGAGTAACGAGTCGACAGTACTACCTCTTGGGTGACTTGGAAATGTACTGATCTCATAAATAATGTTATAATGTAACGTAAATATTCTAAATACATAAAAATATTTTCATTTCATGGTATAAAATTATTTCCAACTTTAACTGATCTAAATTATTTTTATTATAAAAGTATTATATGTCGCAGGCCGGTATAAACCGAGAAATTCGTTGGCACGCCTATGTATTGTGTTTGTTTCAAATCGTTACTATGGTTACTATAGTTACTACTATAGTGAAGCGGCAACTTGACAATCACAATAGAGCGGCACGCTTCAGTCATTTTTGCTCTCTCTGTATAATTATAATATATTGTTTTACTGATAATAATGGCTATCTTTCAATTACGAAGCACAAAATTGATATGTCAAAACAAATTAGATTCTTGAACGATTCAAAACAATTCAAAACTTCTTCTTATTCTAGCACTATGTTATGTAAATTGAGAAACCTGCAAACGTGGGTTATGCAGCTCTATGCCATGCCATGCTATGCTATGCTATGCTATGTCAACTCTGTGGGTACCTTAACATTGTGTTAAATAAATAAAAAACATTTTTACATATCAATCCCAACGGGATATGACAACCAGAAAACAAAATTGATATTGGATAAAACATAACTTTTAATGCTATAAATAGAAAAAAATTAATGAACTCCTTTTGTTCTGTACTTGGAAATTCTGTAGCCCTGCGGCGAACACTGTGTAATACTGAAACTATGTGTGGGCGACACTGTATTTTGTATTTGTATTTTTGTGCTGTGTAGGCACCATACAATATCAAAAAATCGCCCCGAAGCAACCATATCAACATTTCATCTATCTGTACTGCTTCTATAAGAATAATGCAAATCCAATCCATCCATGTCAAGTCTACAATGCACTCAATAAACCTACGTATTAATTTAAACAGGTAACGCTCTTTTAACATACTGCTTCTTTTCTAGTTATAACTTTGTGTTATTAAAATAAAATAATAATGATAATAAATCACGCTATATTAAAATTTACCGTTTTACCGGTAATAGAGTATCTCCGGTATAGAGGAACTATATTAAATGATTACTGTCATATATACCACTGTTTGTATACCCATCAGGCAGCCATGTTGGTCACGTGATGGACATGCTCAATAGTTATTAATATTTCTAATAGCTAATGTTAGCAGAGATGTATTATTTTAGTTATTAATGGACAACTTAAAATTTTTGTCAAACCGTAACACGAACGTGATACAAAAGAAATATTTAATTCCTTCAAAACTTTGGGGTTAAATATTTGCGTTGAATCCCAGTTATGTAGTAAAATTAAGCGTCGAAAAATTATAACCCTGTTCTTATCATTACAAAAGACATTTATTTCCTACTAAATCTTAGCAAGCAGTATTGGACTACGCAAAACTATAACAACGTTCTTATCCATTAGCTGAATAGTGCGGCTCTGATTACAAACCCCGTAACATATGTAAGAGAAAGTCGTAATCGCAACAGAAAATAGTCTCACTTAAATATATTATTCTGGTCAGGAGTACAGAAGAATATGTACTAATAAGTTGTATCTCTTCTATTGAATATACTGGCAGATTCAGAAAGAGTTCAAGGAAGGGGCCATAGAAACAAAAAGAAAATTAAAGCTAGCTACACGACATTTGGTTGCATTCAGAGCTGTTACGATTTAACGCGGTAGTTATAAATTTGGTGGTGACGATTTCCGATTTTTTTCAATTTTGAAATAAAAGTAACAATTAGAATAATGTAAATATTATTTTATGCAAGATAAATTACCGAGGGGGGCTATGGCCCCCATGCTCCCCCTTGGATCCACCAGTGATTGAATATCTGTTATCTATGACTGATTCTTTAATTAATTGCCAACTACCTACTCGTGTGCATACGTACACACACCCTTTTGAGGCCAAAGAAAACATTTAAATGTAATTATTATTTTTCAGGTTAATGAAATGAATAACGTACCTAGAGTATTCTGTAATTATTTTAATTGTATTCGGTGAAAAATCAATAGTCATATCCTTTTTATTTAAGGTCATTTAATTATCAGTTCACACGTGTATTCGTAGCTAGTAGGTACAAGAAGGTACATGATACTGTTGCAATTCTAAACTTAAATTCAGACAATTAGTCGGAAATGTTCGTCGTTGCAATGTAAACGAGTACAATGAAAGGTGATTTTAGTGAATTAAATATTTGCGTAAAGTCACTCTGAAAATTCACGGAAAATCTTCAATTATAACAATTTATTAATTTGTTGTCTTAAATTATATTTTAACAAAAAATAAATTCCAAAAATGAGGTGAGTGCTTTAATTTTCACAATGTTATATACCGATAACTTACTGAAACTCGATACTAAGAAAGGTGCTCATAATTGTGCACAATATCTCTTATCAACGAATCTGTCATACAGACGGTACAACATTTCACACTATATCGATCAATCACTATCAGAACTCAATATTTTGTTACTTGGCCCAGCCAAAATCTGCAAATGACAACTTTGATATATACTATGCATACTAGCCACCAGATTCAAGTGTACATACATCACTCTATATCAGTGTTTCTTAACCTTTTTTTCTGATAGGCGCCCCGTTGAATCTGAAATGACATTCTCGCACTCTCTTTATTTTTTTATTATTATCCAGTATCCATTTGGCTCAGAGTATTTTTTAAATCTTCTCTCGCACCCCCGATTATGCTTTCTTGCACCCCCGATCATGCTTTCTTGTACCCCAAGGGATATTTTCTAATTTTCCAGAATGGTCAAGGATTCTGCCAGACCCCACCTATATAAAAAATTAGTTCTGCACGTCCTCCCACTCGGGGAAGCAATAATTAAATAAATTACGTCAAATATAAATGACAAATAATTGATATTTATTTATAGTATACTAGCTAAAAGTACCCAGCGTCGCTCGGGGTTCTTCTAAAGCTTTTTGATTAACAATATTTTGTGTTTTTCCATCCGGTGCGAATATGAATAAATGTCTTAACGTAGAATTTATTAATTTTGCACTGAAATATTATAATTATTTACATGTATAATTATACATTATTACTTACGTACTAAATGTTAAATTATTACATAACGTTATTAGTATTAACGAAGAACATTTTTTATATAAATGAGAAAATTATTAGTATTACTTACATTTATTAAATTCACATTGAATCACCTTGTCAACCATCAACAATACAATAACAGTAAGGTTGCCATGGAAGTAAATATATCTGAACAAGACTTAAAATATACTATGTGAGTGGTATAGTCGGCTTTGCATATGCCAACAAAAGAATAATATTGTACTGACGACAGTTAATTATGTATGTACATTGTACATACGTCAAATTTAATTTTATGTTCTTCTTTCTACATTTTGCAGTAGATATCGGCGTTCCCATGTACCCTATGACACCCGCATGGTCCTAGAGGGTATCTTTGCAAATTCTTATCCCTATTGGTCGACGGGTATAGAATTGTATAAGGAACAGACAGACAGAAATTGATTTATATTTATATAGACTAGCGTGCGTTGCTACGCCTCAATAAATAAAATATTTTTTTATTTGTTGTTGTTTTAGAATATTTACGTAGTAGTTAAACAAAAGAAGGACAATGCATGTATTATTATATATCGGATATAACATTTTCAGTGAACAGTCGGCTCTGCACCGGCAACAATAGAAATACGATGTTTTGACAGTTAATTATGTGGAACATATATTTCGTAAATATCGCCAACGTCACCAAGCGGATTCATTTTTTATTAAAAAAAATACGCTTCTAAAACCTTCCTCTACTCAAAACACACTTTGTGTCAAAATTTGAGCTCAATTTGCCGAGTAGCTTCGGAGTCGATAGGGAACACACACACATACATTCACTTTTAGATGTATAGATAGATAGATAGATAGATAGTATAGAATAATCAATACATTCATTTATTAATACTAACTATCGATTCAGATCTAACAAGGGGACATTGTCACGACCGGAACACGGATTTGGCTGAAATTTTTTTTTTGTTATCATTAATTTGTTATTAATTTAAACGGTTTTTCATTTATTATTAATAATTAAAATATAAAAATAAACACAAATTAAGTGAGAATCGAACCCAGACTGACCGCGTGGTAGTTAGGTATTTAAACCGCTCGGTAACGACGGCGACGTCGATATTTTTAACTATTATACACTGTGAGCAAAATTAACTGAAGCTCACGTGACCAAACAAAGTTCGCATTGTAGTCGAAACTACCTTCCACGGAATAAAAATAAGATCAATTTTTAGTAATTTTTGACGTTTACCGACCGAGCATTCAGTTATCAGTCAGTAGCGTCGTGTCCATTTTGCTGTTATTTATTGGTGATTGTGTTTTACTTTTTTTATATTTTCTCGTACAATCAGTCTTTTTTAAGACTAATATCTTTATCTGTGTTTAATAATAACGTAAGTATATAATTAAGTATATTTTCTTGTATTTCTGAACAATAGTTTTATGAATCTTTTAGGTTACAATGTTTGGTGACGATCACGATAAGTTTCTTTTAGAAGCATATTTTCGTTCTGGCGTTCGAAATGAAAACGAATGGAAGTATTCTGTTCAAAGTTGCCATGAACAATTTTTACAGA
This sequence comes from Carabus problematicus, assembly GCA_963422195.1. Classification (NCBI taxonomy): domain Eukaryota; kingdom Metazoa; phylum Arthropoda; class Insecta; order Coleoptera; family Carabidae; genus Carabus; species Carabus problematicus. The sequence goes on along the minus strand of OY728582.1, from coordinate 8,819,927 downwards.
ACTACCCTAATTTCGAGGAAATTACATATGATACATTTAGGCAACATGTGGCAAGAGTGGTTGATCGTTTCCGAAACACTGGAAGTGTTGTCAAAGGAAAATCAACGGGACGACATCGTATATTAACACAACCAGTTCTTGAAGATGTGCAACAACGTCTTGAAGAAAGTCCTCATAAATCATTGCGGCACTTATCTAGACAAACAGGTTAGTAACTTATGTTCCAGTCTATTATAATTATTGTTCATAAATGACTAACATTATTATTTGCATATGTAGGACTCTCGTATGGAACTTGTCGGACAGCAACGAAAAAACTTCATCTGCATGCTTATAAAATAAGTGTTGTCCAAGAATTACTTCCATTAGATTATGGAAAACGTTTGGAATATTGTCACTGGTTCCTTGAAAATATGAATGAGGAATTATTAGATTTGACATTTTTTACTGATGAAGCTTGGTTTCATTTAAGTGGGTATGATAATTCACAAAATTATTGAACTTGGTCACACGAAAATCCACATGTTTATACCGAAAGAAGTTTACACCCATTGAAAGTAGGTGTCTGGTTAGCGATGTCACGCCGAAGAATCATCGGACCAATATTTTTTTATGAAACAATAACGTCCGAAAGATATATTAGAATAATTTTGCGTCCATATATTGAACAATTACATGATGATGAATTAAACAGGGGCTATTTTCAACAAGGTGGAGCTACAGCACATACTTCGAATGCAACATTAAATTATTTAAGAGAATTTTATGATGAGCGGATTATTAGCAAACATCGCTGGCCACCACGATCTCCTGATATGACACCGCTGGATTTCTATCTTTTCGGCTATTTAAAAACAAAAATATATGCAAACAGAATGCATACGTTAGAAGAATTAGAAGACGCAATAACAAATGCAGTTCGAAACATTTCAGAAGAGGAATTAAGAAATGTGTTTCTAAATATGCAAAGACGGGTAAACAAATGTATTGAAGGAAATGGAGGTCATTTTGAACATTTGTTGTAATTAGTCATTAATTGAACACCTAAAATGCCTGAGAACTGTACCGAAACTTACTACACCGATGAACTTCACTTATAGCGTGATCACGGTCCCTGTAATCAAAAAGCTTTGAACGTTAAATGTATATTATGCAAGTGTTGCGCACTTATAATTCTGTACTGTAACCAATGTGAATATACACTGCAACGTGTTAATGTTGTGGTAATTAATACAAGTGTAAAATAGGCCTGAAATGTTTACTTCGGCGTTCATTTTGAGGAACTCTGACACTATAATTTTTGAGTAACGAGTCGACAGTACTACCTCTTGGGTGACTTGGAAATGTACTGATCTCATAAATAATGTTATAATGTAACGTAAATATTCTAAATACATAAAAATATTTTCATTTCATGGTATAAAATTATTTCCAACTTTAACTGATCTAAATTATTTTTATTATAAAAGTATTATATGTCGCAGGCCGGTATTAACCGAGAAATTCGTTGGCACGCCTATATATTGTGTTTGTTTCAAATCGTTACTATGGTTACTATAGTTACTACTATAGTGAAGCGGCAACTTGACAATCACAATAGAGCGGCACGCTTCAGTCATTTTTGCTCTCTCTGTACATATTATTATTGTATAAACGGTGCTATATATTGAAAACCCCTTTTTCTCGAAAATGCCAAAACGTTGCGCGCTATTACTTTGCCACGAATCAATACTAGCGTATAGCTATTCCCAAAAAAAATTTCAGCCAAATCCGTGTTCCGGTCGTGACAATGTCCCCTTGTAAATAGATTTAGTTAATAGGTATTACAATTGATAGTATTACAATAATTGTAATTTTAGTTTTGTGCCAGTCAAAATTAACTAAGAAAGAAGAAGGGAAATATAAACATATAATTGGTTTGTGTCATTGGCTATGTACTCAAATAGTAAATTACTTCAAGCTACATTTAATTTACTTATGTACATAATGTTTTATGACGTTTTTACAGCAGCAGATTAATAATGGCTGGATAAAAGTGAAACTTATCAAATTTTTAAAGCCTACCGACTCGGTAGTACACAACACAAGGTCTTTACAAAAACAAATGACGATCCATTTTTTACGGGACGACATTTTATGCATGACATAACTCAAGTAACTTTAATCGGAGACTACTGTACTGTAAAAGAAACACTATCCGTTGTATGAAATATTGTATAATGAAAACTGATGTTCATAGCAAAGAAGGGAGACTTTTGCATAAAATATGTGCAAAGATATAATCGAAGTCGACATATGCATCACGGGAAAACAAATAAGGAACATTTTTTAGGTCATCGACCTCCTGTCGAAGAGCTGTAGTGTTCGGTACGATGTCTGTAACATCATCCGACTTCAAAATTTTTGCAATTTTTACATCGAAATGACTATTACAACATATGACCGTACGTATGTCGTTCGTCCTCTCGTCCTACATACATATGTCCGTATGTATATAGCTCTCCTAAGCTACCCAATCGATTTTTATGAAATTTTTTCTGCAATTACTACATAATACTTGAGAAAAAAAAATATTTTCCAAATTTTCTTCAGTTTTTATTTTTTTTCTGCGTTATTTTCTATTCAATTGTATTCAAAATTTTCTTGCATCTGCAAGAATAGAATAATATTTTTTCATATTTTTTATTTTGAAAAATTATTGGAGAAAAAATTTTTTTTTAATTCAACAAAAGAAGATCAATGCATTTATAGTCGGCTTAGGCTTCTTTACTTTTGTCAAGAGAAGAAAATGAATTCACACTTGTTTTAAATTTGTTGATTTTTTTGCGACCTAGGTACCTAGGATTTTAAAAGTATATCTAGGTAAATAATCATTTGTGATATATTCAGACTTGGACATACGTCGATGAGCTGTAGGCATGGATGTCTGTATCCATTCCTAGTTCATTTTTATTAGTTATTGAAAATCATAGGTTTGTGAATGGGTAGCGGAGTTGTATATTTTATGTGTATTTTCTCAGTGTTGGTGTAATATTTTAATTCGTAGGGACCTTATACGAAGTATACTTGTGTCAAATGTAACAAAGATCTGCTGTATGTCTGTTGTGTTTGATAATCAAAATAAATTTTGTTTAAATACAATCCTGATCCTCTTGAAACCATGCAAGTTGTTGCTTTATATATTTATATATATATATATGTATATATATATTATCACCCACCTTTCTCCGGGGAGTGGGGGTGGTAAACGACAGCCAGCTAGTCAAGTCGGCGAGGGTACGAACTGGCGTACGGCGTGGGTCGGTTAACGGGAGCTCGTGGTGGGCGCCACGATACTTTGGTCGGAATAAAAGTATCGAAAAGTGTTTACACGGGATGTATCAATGTGAGGGAGGTAAGTCGTCACTCGAACGTTCATGAATTAAACAAAGCGTACTTGAGTTAAATTTGCCGGAGCATATATTGTACCACAAGACTGGAGAAAAATAGATATGTATGTCTCTTAAATCGGACACCAGATGGTAACAGAAATAAATGTGGGTGGGCCGTTGACAGAGACAGTTCGGGAACGGTCTGTAAGAGAAAACTTGGAAAGATGCAGGCGGGCTAACCCGGTCCTGTCCGCACGTAATGAAAAGGTTACGTAGCGTTCCCAAACTGTTCGTATCAAGGGTACACCAGAACAAAATGTATACAACTAATAATATACAGAAAAATGAGAAAGAAAATACTTAAATTAATCTTATATACTAGTTAAAGAGTGTGGGCCACAGTCAGTGGTAGCCTGGCGTGTGTCAGTACAAAAAAATATAGTGGTGCAGGTGGGCAAACCCGATCCTGTCCTCGCGTTAGCTAAGTGACATGACACATCCACGCTAACACTGCGCGGTGGTACACTCGATCGAGGGAGGAGATTTTAACAATAATATTAGGACAATTAAATCGATTATAATTACAGAAATTAAGTTAAATTTTATAAGTTAACAAAAAAAGTAAACGTTAGCAATAAAAGTAATGTTCAAAATACAATTTAGGTAACACAGCTGAGTATGGAGGATCATCACAGCGCAATGATTGTCGGTACTAATTGGAGTAGACACGTTAAGAAAAAGGGGGGGGGGGGGGGTTGTCGTATTCGGTGTGTAGTCGAAGATGGTCGAAATGACTCGAGCGTCTTCGGGGCGGACCACGCCCGGAAGGGCGAGATGGAACGAGTCGACTACACACACAGGTCGTCACTAGTTGACACGCAACGTGGTGGCGAACAAAGAGAATTACTTAGCTGCAGATGGTGAGCTGGTGGTTATGTGTGGTTCACCAAATCCTCCACGGCGGGAGCAGGTATTTCGCCTGGCGGTAGACCTCCAGCGGGTTAGTTTCCGAACGAAATAACGTGTGGCGAGGTGTGGGTAGATGGCTCACGAAAATCCTCCGACTCGGAGTACACCGAGGTTACTCGTCCGGTAAAAATATTCGACGATAATTCCGAATAACCTTGATTTACCACGCTACACTACACCTCTCTCACGGCACTACCACTCACTCACTTATCTCACAACTAAGTTACCAAAAACTGCACCACGTCAGTTCAGACTGACGATCTGCCAACGACTCTCTCTGTTCTTGTTCGTGCACAATTTTCGGTCATAATCACTCCGTTCAAACTTAATTGTACACCCGCCTACCTGTCGTTATACATCGATACATGGCGCTATCTATTTCCAGTCTTGAATCACAATATATGGCGGCAAATATTGAAAAAAACCGTGACAAATCCCCCTCTTACCAGAAGAAGGCGGACCTCAGGTAGAAATTAAAGGAAAGAAAAGCGACAATAACAAGAAAGCTGAAAGTGGTTGCGCGTGACGACAGGGGCAGGGTAGGTGGTTAGGTTTCGGTAAATGGTTTCAGGTCCTTGATGTGCCAAGCGCCTTGATCGCGATTGTCATTGTCCGTCAATCGGTAAGTAGTGGGCGATAACTTTTTCTTAATGAGGAACGGGCCGATAAATTTAGGGGCTAGTTTCGCGGCAAAATAATCCGCGCCTTTAGACAGAACATAGTTCTTCCGTAACACTAACTGTCCGGGATGGAGTTCAAGGGGACGGCGTCGTAAGTCGTAATAACGCTTGTTGGTGTGGTACGCTTTTTGTAGAGCTTCGCGAACGTTGTTGTATATACGATCGAAATTTACGCGTCTCTCGGATCTGTCTATGGGCGGGATGTCGTTAAGGATCGTCGAGTCGGGTCCGTATTGAAGTCCAGACAGAATGTGTTCACGACCGAAGTTAACTGAATACGGGGTGAGGTTCGTAACTTCGTGGATACTCGTATTAATCGCGTAGGCCAATTCGGGAAGGAATTGGTCCCAAAGACGATGATTATCTCGAAGATACGTTCGTATTAAAGTTTTAACAACTCGGTTTACTCTTTCGGTTGGATTATTTTGGGGGTGGTAGTTCGCGTTGTACAGGATTTTAACTTGGTACTCTTTCATCAGTTGTTTAAATTCTTTACTAACAAATTGCTTTCCGTTGTCACAAATGAGATATTGAGGAACTCCATATACCAAGAAGATATGTTTCTCGATTAAGTGCGATATTTTTGACGCGACTGCTTGTCGTAATGGGAATAGCGAGACATATTTAGAGAAATAATCGGTAACGACGAGCAAGTAGGCGTGTCCTTTCGTGGATCGCGGAAATTCCATCAAATCGGTCGAAATTAATTGCCAGGGTTGTGTAATAGACGGGCGTTTTCCCATCAGTCCACAAACTTTACGTTGTAACGGTTTCTGAGTTTGACAGATGAGACATTTGTTAACATACGCGGCGACATCAGCACGCATTTTTGGCCAATAATAAAGTGTACTCACACGATTTATAGTTTTGAAGCGTCCGAAATGTCCGGCAGTAGGTTGGTCGTGACACTGAAGTAATACTTGACGCCGTAATTCTTTTGGGACTACGAGTCTCCATTCGGAATCCTGAGTTAGGTGGCAAAATACTTTTTTGTAGAGTAAGTCATTGTCTATTTTCCACCGCGGGAAACGATGGGGTTCTTGGGAGACGTGGTCCTTCAGTTGTCGATACCAAGGGTCGTTAACAACGTCCGTAATCGTGAGGAAGTCGACTTGTAAGGGTACGGCACGTGAAAGTAAGTCCGGCAATAAATGTTCCTTGCCTTTACGGTGTTGAATATTAAACGTGAAACCTTGTAGACGTACTGACCATCGCGCGAGACGGCCGGTGGGGTCTTTAATATTATTCAACCACAGCAAAGAGGCATGGTCGGTGACTACTGTGAAGTGGACACCATCGAGATATGAACGGAGTTTTTCTATAGCAAATATCACGGCTAAACATTCCCGTTCGGTGGTGGAGTAGTTGCGTTCCTGTCGCGTCAGTGATCTGCTGATATAACATATTATCTGTTCGTCGGCGTCGGCTTTCTGGGTGAGAACGGCACCGATTCCATACGCGGATGCGTCCGTATGAACGTAGAAAGGTAAGTCATAATTGGGGCAGGTCAAAATAGGGGCACACGTTAATTTTTCTTTGATAATTTCGAAAGACGAACGACATTTTTCATCCCATTTCCACGACTTAGACTTTTGAAATAAAGAAGTTAGAGGGGCGATAAGGGTCGAGAAGTTGGGGATGAAGCGCCGGTACCACGAGGCGACTCCTACGAAACGGCGTACTTCCGTAACGTTTGTCGGGGGCGGTATATCAAGGATCGCTTTGATTTTATCGGGATCGACATGTAATCCGGATTTATCAACTACGTAGCCAAGATAGCGTAGTTCGGAACGGCAAAACTTGCATTTATCCTGATTAGCAGTCATACCCGCGTCTAAAATTTTCTTAAATACCGCGTCAAGGATTTCCAAGTGTTTCTCAAACGTCGGAGTGGTGATGATTATGTCATCGAGATAAACAAAGACGTATGGTTCGAACAATGGGCCAAATAAATTATCCATTAGACGTTGCCATGTAGCGGGGGAATTATGTAAACCAAACGGCATTCGATTAAATTGATAGAGTCCACGACCCGGAACTGTGAACGCAGTCTTATCTTTACTGTCTGGGGCGACAGGGATCTGCCAATAAGCTGATTTTAAATCGATCGAACTGAGGTACCGTGAGTTACGTAATTTATCTAGGATTGAATTTACATACGGTAGGGGGTAAGCATCGCGCTTGGTAACCGCGTTAAGTTTGCGATAGTCGACAACAAATCGGAAGGTACCGTTAGGTTTCTTGACGAGTAGTACAGGGCTGGACCAAGGGCTATTGGATGGTTCCACGATTCCTGCTTCTAACATTTGGTCAAGTTCTTTATCAAGGTGGATTTGTACCTTGGGATTGACGGGGTAATAGCGTTGCTTTATTGGAGTGGCTTGAGTCGTTATCTCGTGTTGTACTAAGTTCGTGCATCCTAATTTCGTTCCCATGGCTTTGAAAAATTTCGCGACTAAGTTAGTTAAGGCTGTTTTATCATTTGGTTTTAAGTTTGCCTCATCCAATATATGACTCGGGGTTTCGGATATTACTGAATCTATGAACGTCCATGAACCATTCGACAAGTCAGGTAATAATTTCATTTTTCGCCAAAAATCTACGCCTAAAATAAGTCCATGCGGTAAATCAGGTACAATCATAGCTTCGATGAGTTGAACCTTTGTTCCTAAGGCTATAGGTATCGTTACGGTTCCTAAACAAGGACATTGATCACCGTTCGCGACGCGACATGAGAGTGATTTTTGATTACTGATCGGTAAATGTAAATGTTTCAAGACGTCCCATCCTGCTCTGCCTATAACCGTGCTAGAGGCTCCAGAGTCTAGCAGTCCGTGAAACTTGTAACCGTAAATGGATACGTCGAGATGCGGTCGGGAATCGTTCGAGAAAGACGAGAGGAAATAATTCAATTTGGGTTTCATGAACGTACTACTTATAGTGGAAAGCCAAGTTTTAAATGTGTCCTGTTGAACCTGTAGTTGGTCTGGGGTAGGGAAAGTCCGGTTCAAAGATTTCCGACCCGTAATTAGTTTTTTTGTAGGGATTGACATTTTGGACATGAAGCTTTTGTCTGATTAACGGTGCCACAAGAGTAACAAAATTTTGTCCGAGGAGCTCGGCAAACAGAGTAGAAATGTCCCAACTTGCGACAGTTCCAGCAAAGAACGTTATTCGGTTTGTTCGGGACACGTGATCCCTCAATACTGGTCACGGTGGGGCGAGATTGCGATTGACACGCGAGATCGGGTTCCAGCAGTTTACGTTTGTTCGTTGGTGGGGGTTGGAAATTTTCTGCGCGGGCACGATTAGCTTCTAAACGTTTACAAGTGTCTCGAAGTTGTTCGACGGAGGTAAATTCGAGTAATCCGGTTTGGTGGATAAAGTATGGCGCCATATTACGTCTGAGGATCGCTAATTTTTCATCATCGGTAGCGGGACGCGGAAGTCTGGTGAAAAGATTTACCATGCAGGCGAAATATGGTCCGATACGTTCCTGTGCGCCTTGAGTACGCGCGCGAATTTCCTTCCACAGCTCGTACTCGTAGTCGTAAGGTTCAAATTCTTGTCGTAGCCGGTTCGCGAGTTCTTCCCACGTGTGTATCTCCGTTTTAATCGCTCGAAACCAAATCAGAGCACTACCTCTAAGTAGTTCTACCGCGGAATTAAATAGCTCTTCCGGAGTAAGATTCCTTGAAACGCGAAATTCGTCCACGCGCTCTAAGAAAGCACCGATACTGGTCTGATCGTTGTCTCCGCTAAATGTTAATCCCCATTGACTAACCGGGATTTGTTTACGTTTCGGGGTTGGTTCACTGACCTTCGTTGTCGGGATCGTTATCTTATTGTCTGTCTCAATATGTGGGATGGATTCTAGTATTCGTTCCTCTAGACTAATTACGTCATCGCGTAACGTCTTGATTATCGGCATTACTTCAACATTATCGGTTTTAATCCGCGATATTCGACCTAATAAGTGTGCAATTTTCGTGGAGAAGCGTCGGAATTCTAGAGATTGCTCCGTATCGTGAATCTCTGTATCTTTCAATTCGGTAAGTTTGGCGGTACAAATGTCAATTTCGGCGGTAGGATCGGTGTCGATATTCTCTAATACTGGTGGTCCGGTAACGGTTTCGCTTTTTAAGCACCGCGTGATTATCTTGCACATTTCCGGGATGGTTCGCGCCTCTACGTTTTTGTAGCCTCGCGCGATTAATTCGTGTGACAGTTCGGAACGGGTTAGTAAGGATACATCCATCGTGAATATGTGTAAGATAAAAGAAGTTATTTGTTCGAGAATAAACGTAATATAAAGGTAAGTTAAACAAGAAACAAAGCGTAATCGAAATTATGTATACACGGGCCCCACGTTCAGGGTGCCAATTTATCACCCACCTTTCTCCGGGGAGTGGGGGTGGTAAACGACAGCCAGCTAGTCAAGTCGGCGAGGGTACGAACTGGCGTACGGCGTGGGTCGGTTAACGGGAGCTCGTGGTGGGCGCCACGATACTTTGGTCGGAATAAAAGTATCGAAAAGTGTTTACACGGGATGTATCAATGTGAGGGAGGTAAGTCGTCACTCGAACGTTCATGAATTAAACAAAGCGTACTTGAGTTAAATTTGCCGGAGCATATATTGTACCACAAGACTGGAGAAAAATAGATATGTATGTCTCTTAAATCGGACACCAGATGGTAACAGAAATAAATGTGGGTGGGCCGTTGACAGAGACAGTTCGGGAACGGTCTGTAAGAGAAAACTTGGAAAGATGCAGGCGGGCTAACCCGGTCCTGTCCGCACGTAATGAAAAGGTTACGTAGCGTTCCCAAACTGTTCGTATCAAGGGTACACCAGAACAAAATGTATACAACTAATAATATACAGAAAAATGAGAAAGAAAATACTTAAATTAATCTTATATACTAGTTAAAGAGTGTGGGCCACAGTCAGTGGTAGCCTGGCGTGTGTCAGTACAAAAAAATATAGTGGTGCAGGTGGGCAAACCCGATCCTGTCCTCGCGTTAGCTAAGTGACATGACACATCCACGCTAACACTGCGCGGTGGTACACTCGATCGAGGGAGGAGATTTTAACAATAATATTAGGACAATTAAATCGATTATAATTACAGAAATTAAGTTAAATTTTATAAGTTAACAAAAAAAGTAAACGTTAGCAATAAAAGTAATGTTCAAAATACAATTTAGGTAACACAGCTGAGTATGGAGGATCATCACAGCGCAATGATTGTCGGTACTAATTGGAGTAGACACGTTAAGAAAAAGGGGGGGGGGGGGGGTTGTCGTATTCGGTGTGTAGTCGAAGATGGTCGAAATGACTCGAGCGTCTTCGGGGCGGACCACGCCCGGAAGGGCGAGATGGAACGAGTCGACTACACACACAGGTCGTCACTAGTTGACACGCAACGTGGTGGCGAACAAAGAGAATTACTTAGCTGCAGATGGTGAGCTGGTGGTTATGTGTGGTTCACCAAATCCTCCACGGCGGGAGCAGGTATTTCGCCTGGCGGTAGACCTCCAGCGGGTTAGTTTCCGAACGAAATAACGTGTGGCGAGGTGTGGGTAGATGGCTCACGAAAATCCTCCGACTCGGAGTACACCGAGGTTACTCGTCCGGTAAAAATATTCGACGATAATTCCGAATAACCTTGATTTACCACGCTACACTACACCTCTCTCACGGCACTACCACTCACTCACTTATCTCACAACTAAGTTACCAAAAACTGCACCACGTCAGTTCAGACTGACGATCTGCCAACGACTCTCTCTGTTCTTGTTCGTGCACAATTTTCGGTCATAATCACTCCGTTCAAACTTAATTGTACACCCGCCTACCTGTCGTTATACATCGATACATGGCGCTATCTATTTCCAGTCTTGAATCACAATATATGGCGGCAAATATTGAAAAAAACCGTGACAATATATATATATATATATATATATATATATATATATATATATATATATATATATATATACATATATATATATATATATATATATATATATATATATATATATATATATGTATATACATATATATATATATATATATATATATATATATATATATATACATATACATATACATATACATATACATATACATATACATATACATATACATATACATATACATATACATATACATATACATATACATATACATATACATATACATATACATATACATATACATATACATATACATATACATATACATATACATATACATATACATATACATATACATATACATATACATATACATATACATATACATATACATATACATATACATATACATATACATATACATATACATATACATATACATATACATATACATATACATACAGTAGTTTAAATGAAAGAAGTCCCATGAAGGTTATCTGTATCATATACGAATTAACGTATAGTTATATATCTATCTCTCTCATTTCAATTGTCAAACAGCACGCGCGACAAGGATGGATATAACGCGTTTGTCTTTAGAATGTCCGAACAATACTACGACAAGCAAAACAAAATGAGGCTCGTTGTACTCGATACTATTGCAATAACGTACGTTGATTTCTTATTCCCTACACTACTAGCTGTCGCATAGGCGTGTAGTGTCATTTTGCTGCATTTTCTGTCAATTTGTCTTATTTACCACTAATTAACACCAGTATTATGCACTAACACAAACACAGTTATAATAAATCACTTTTATTGCAACCACTGATATTATATCATCATCTAAATCGTTGTTGTAATTCAAAATGTGAGACACAAATAATTAACGTAATGAACTGTCAAAACATCGTATTTCTGTTGTTACCGGTGCTAAGCCGACTATTCACTGAAAACTTTATATCTGGTATATACTAATGCATGCATTGTTCTTCTTTTGTTTATATCTCCCCGTCATCTGCTAACCCCTCACCATCGGAAATTACAGTATCTTATATGCCCCATTAAAAATTAGATAAACGACGCTACTGAATATGAGAAAATGGGCGTGGTTAAAATCTAAACTCGTACTGTCCTTCAATGACCTTCAAGGGACTTCTTTCATTTAAACTACTGTATATACTTATATATGGTATACAGGGTGATTTACGAAGAGCGGAAAAAAATTTAACACCATGTTGGGGAGGTAATTTTGAGAAAAAAATGTCATATGAACATGGGTTCATTTATTTCATTTGGTTAAGTAACTGCAGGAGATCAAAGTTTGATGAATGTTGCAGTTGAAAATGTTGCTGTAAAAACATCTAATAATAATTTTACTAAAATGAATAATTATATCTGTGAATAATACCAACGTAAATATTTAACAAATAATTCATATGTAATTGCACTAAACGCACAGTTTATACAGAGCGATCGAGATATATTGTCCGTCACGTGACTTGAAAATTTCCGTATTATGATCAAAATTATGTTCCACCGAAGTAAAATTATTATTTGTTGCCAACGTGACTGTCATTTCAATAAACACTTTTGTTTTTGAATCAGTGACAGCTTGTGTTTATATTTTATTGACAGATATTTTGAAGTTAATTAAGTAATTTTGAAATAATACTGCATCAAATAAATGCATTGAGAATGAAGGAAGGTATTTTGAACATTTATTATCAACAATTTTTTTCTAAATGTTGTTTTTTAATTCTTTATTAAAAAAAAAATTAATTATACGCCAATGTGATATGTCAATCGTAGTCAGTATGACAACGATGCGGCAAATAAAAAATCAGAACGAGGCGGCACGGACAGTTAATCTCGATCGCTCTGTATATCAATTGAAAAATATTTGTTTTCTGAACTGTTAAATATTAACTCAGATGCACGTAGTCCGTAATACGTATTTATAAAAAAATCATCAAGATCGGTTGGATGGTCTAGGAGGAGTTAGTGGAACAAAAAACGTACGAGCGAGCGGACGAACGACATACATACAGGCATATGCAAAAATTTTTGAAATCGGAAAATGCCACAGACATCGTATCGAACGCTATAGCTCTTCGACGGGAGGTCGATGAGCTAAAAATTGCATGTAATTTACTCCCTGAACGCTGTTGCCACTCGATTCATCTCGACTTATAGAAATTTCTAGTTATACTCGTAGAAGTTCGAGTTATTTCTTTGTGATTGCGTTTTACTGTTTTAAGAGTAATATTTTTATCTGTGTTTAATAATAACGTAAGTATATAATTAAGTAATTTTTCTTGTATTTCTAAACAATATTTTTATGAATATTTTAGGTTACAATGTTTGGTGAAGAGCACGGTAAGTTTATTTTAGAAGCTTATTTTCGTTCTGGCGTTCGAAATGAAAACGAATGGAAGTATTCTATTGAAAGTTGCCATTAACAATTTTTACAGAACTACCCTAATTTCGAGGAAGTTACATATTATGACACATTTAGGCAACATGTGACAAGAGTGGTTGATCGTTTCCGAAACATTGGAAGTATTGTCAAAGGAAAATCAACGGGACGACATCATATATTAACACAACCAGCTCTTGACAATGTGCAACATCGTCTTGAAGAAAGTCCTCATAAATCATTGCGGCACTTATCTAGACAAACAGGTTAGTAACTTATGCTCCAGTCTATTATAATTATTGTTCATAAATGACTAACATTATTATTTGCATATGTAGGACTCTCGTATGGAACCTGTCGGACAGCAACGAAAAAACTTCATCTACATGCTTATAAAATAAGTGTTGTCCAAGAATTAATTCCATTAAATTTTGGACAACGATTGGAATATTGTCACTGGTTCCTTGAAAATATGAATGAGGAATTATTAGATTTGACATTTTTTACTGATGAAGCTTGGTTTCATTTAAGTGGGTATGATAATTCACAAAATTATTGAACTTGGTCACACGAAAATCCACATGTTTATACCGAAAGAAGTTTACACCCATTGAAAGTAGGTGTCTGGTTAGCGATGTCATGCCGAAGAATCATCGGACCAATATTTTTTTATGAGACAATAACTTCCGAAAGACATATTAGAATAATTTTGCGTCCATATATTGATCAATTACATGATGATGAATTAACCAGGAGCCACCATGATCTCCTGATTGGACACCGCTGAATTTCTTATCTTTTCGGATATTTAAAGACAAAAATATATGCAAACAGAATGCATAAGTTAGAAGAATTAATAGACGCAATAACAAATGCAGTTCAAAACATTTCAGAAGATGAATTAAGAAATGTGTTTCGAAATATGCAAAGACGGGTAAACAAATGTATTGAAGGAAATTTGAAGAAGTTAGGTGCCCATTGGTACTCATTTATCCCAAAGTCCAAATTTGAAAATAAAAAGCCGAAAAATTTTAAAAACTAAATTTGAGGTTCCATTAGAATTAAAATTTAATTACAAATATTAAATTATGACGAAAAAACGTCGACGCGAAAGGGTTAACAGTAAATTTGTTTAATTTACTGTAAAATAAATTAGTTTATTTTGACTATTTTTGCCATATCAATAATCGAACTAATTTTGTTATAGCACGCCTATGTATTGTGTTTCAAATCGTTACTATAGTTACTATTATAGTGAAGCGGCAACTTGACAATTGCAATAGAGCCGCACGCTTTAGTCATTTTTGCTCTCACTGTATAATACGTCCATTAACATATAAAAATATTTTACTCAACATTGAATAGAGATAGAATATTTTTTTCTTGAAAATATTGTTTTCTATAACCAATACATATTTCTTTTAGAAGAAAGTAAAAAGAAATTACAATAAATATTAAACAAAAGTTTGTAATCCGTGCCAAATTTATTTTAACTGTCAGTGTAACGTTGATTTATTGTACATACTGTGATTTCAGTCCATACAAATTAATCGATATGTAATATAAAATAATACACATTCTGAATTACCAATCTATCGCACGCCTATGCCGTGTCTTATTTTGCAAAACTATATCTCTTTGATCTGGGCCACGAAGTAACACTAGATGTATCGATAACATACCTGTAATTAACAATGCACAGACAAGTTTTCCTACACACGAAATATGTAGGCTGGGCAATATATTTCATGTACCTACCTAGCAGCTCTTTGATTTTTTCTTCTTTGGATATGGGACGAAATCCGAGAAAGTTCAACAACTCCCTCTACAATGCGCAGAACCGGACTTACACCTACACGAATGTGTATATATATTTTTTTAAGCTAGTGAGAATTCAATCATGAGCCCGATTACCAATTCACAATTATTTATTACCGATTGCAAAAATAACTGCTGTTACGAAAATATGAATGCACAAAATGTAATGTGTGCGTATGTATGTATATGCGCGAGTGTTTGTGTATGCGTATGCTTGTGCGTGCATGTGTATGTGTGTGTATAAATAAAGGTTACTAAAGTGCACTTATTCCACATCTATTATGGAGTAGTTAGACAATTATACAGTGGAATACTGCATGCCCGGTACACCTATTAAAATTCATTCTAGAGATCAGTAGTGAACAGGGTTCCAATTTTATTTGGATCTTATTATCTTCTGAAATATTTGTCAGAATTTGCATTGTTAAGATATAGTACCCCCAATAAACTAATTATTACAAATCAAGAAGTCAGGACAACTCTATTCTAACGTACTACAATCTTTTCAAAAGACCAACATCCGTTTTAAATAACTATATATGTATTGCCTTTCATCTCTTCGAGGCCTAGCTATATTTCTTCATTATTAATATCCCAATTGACATTCGCAGCACAATTGAACGATCGTCCATTGCAGTCCTTGTTTTTGCACATAATTTAATATGCATTTATTTGACATTTATTTATGATCGCGCACTACGTAGTCATTGTTACTTTCGATTCATAAATGAATACAAAAATAACCTTACATTTCTGACGCTCCGCAAAAATAACATGAAGACGCTCCTATGCATTGCGTAAATGACATCTCTAAACAGCAATGTTTGTAGATAATGTGTTGTTTAAGATGATTCACACTATGATCTGTAGCTTACCAGTATATATGTATGTGTACTCTTACAAAACGATATGATTCAATAGTTTTGACAACTTTTTGAGCAACTATTACAGTTGTGAAATAGTTCAACCTTCACACAATTGAAAGTTGTGATCAGTTGTGATCTCTCATGTATCAGCCACGGATATTATGATGTAAACTATACTTTAGTAATTCCTGTTTTATTTTCCTCAAACCGGACTTGAGAATTTTTATAGACTTAGCTTGATAACTGCGACCTTAACCTCTGTAGAAAGTGAAAAGGAATTGACTTTCACTTGTAACCAAAACACCCAAACAATGTAATTACCAGATTACGTACAGACACCCATGCCCGTGTATATCCAAGTTTGATTATATCACAACAAATTAATATTTACTTCACATACACTTTCCAAATCATAAACATTAATTGTAAATTAAACAAACTAGGAATGGATACAGACATCCATGCAATTCCCAGGTCGCAAATAAAACAACAAATTTAAAACAAGTGTGAAAACATATTCTTCTCTTGACAAAAGCAAAACAGACTAAGCTGGCTATAAATGCATTGATCTTCTTTTGTTCAGTTTTTAATTAAAAAATATTTTTTCTCCAATTACCTTACATAATTTTTCAAAATAAAACATATGGAAAATATTATTCTATTTCCTACAAATGCATGAACATTTTTAATACAATTTAATGAAAAATAAAGGAGGAAAAAAAGAAACTGAAAAAAAGAATTTTTCTCAAGTACTAAGGGAAATTTTTCAAAAATAAAAAGTACTAAGTGGAACATAAAATCTCGTACGAGCGAGCGAGCGGACGAACGACATACATACAGACATATGTTGTAATAGAAATTTCGTGATCCAGGGGGTCTGCCCGGGATCTCTGCGCAAAAATTTTTGAAATCGAAAGATGCTACAGACATCGTAACGAACACTATAGCTCTTCGAAATTAAAATAGGTATGTATATGTCATTAACATTTTCTTTTCTTGGAAAAAAAAATATATTGTTTGTAGAAAGTGAACCACCACAGCAATGGATAATTTTTAAGGCGATATTGTCATTAGTAAACGAGAAAAAAATTATTTTGTGTCCGTCCGTTCCTCGATTTGTAACAAAAATTAACTTTTCTTCAATTAATTGATGGTTGATCAAAAAATAAATTATCCAGTATTGTAGAGGACAGTTTTTGCTATATGTGTGCTGCAAAAAATATTCGATATTTATCCTGTGAAGAGAATCTTATCCGAAACAGAATTGACATATTAGTAATATTCTAACATTTATTTCTTAATATAGACAAATGAAATGAACTAAAAAATCTAAAAATAAACATAACATTACAATTTTTAATTGTGCTGCTACATTCCGCTGACTCATTTTCGGCAATTTATCATACTGTTCTAAAATGTTAATTTTTTTCTGAATTTGTTTTAGCAGTTAAAACCATACAAACGCATTGTCCGAGTTTATTTGTGTTTATACAATAAACTAGACAATCAAATTTCTATAAGGTTCTTTGTAAAAACTATTTTATTGTACTGTTGCTTTTAAAATTGCTCGGGACAAAAACAATCCTAAGAAAAAATTGATAACATAAACCGATGTCATAATTACTATAACCGAATTTTTTTAATGTAGTTGTATACGTGCGAAAGTGATAATAATAACCGATTGATAACATTATCCGTGATTCCAATAAGCGGCGTGCACTGTATATTTATATACATATAAATAACTAAACACATAAATAACAATAAAAACAGTGCACTTTCTCAATGTTCTGATTTTTGACATGAGGTCATACAAATATGGCCGCCGCTTTTGAGATTTGGCTTTACTTTTATTACGCTGTATCCCCTCTTTAGTTTCTTTACTCTAAGGTAAAAACAAAGTTAACTAAGAATTATATTTATAGTATTTTCCTTTGACCTTTTATAATTATTAATATGCAAACCAATTTTGAATTAAATTCAGTTGTAAAATACACCAGAAAAATATAAATGCTGAAAAAAATTATTTAGTCTGAGAGCAGGGGCGTATTTAGATATAGTGTTTATGGACTGCAGCTCAGGACCGCGTTCAATCACAGATCCCCTTTCGCGATCAAACAATGAAAATAAGAACAATTTAAATTAAAAATATTAGAAAAAATTAATTATTTTCGTTCCCCGAAATGAGTTTGCCTAAGACCCCCTCCACTGTCCGAGAAGAGTTAGTGGAACAAAAAAACGTAAGTATATGTTGTAATTATCATTCCGTAATGCGTTTATTTATGCATTATATTAATTCTCAACTTTATTATTGTTTGTATAAATTACATTGTATTAAATTGACGTTAAATTTTCATTTAACAACAAGATTTCCTTGTTCCAAATGGCAACAATATATTCTTTCACATGTTTCACTACCAACATAACTGGAATATCGTGCGGGTTGCAAACATAGAAGACAGTTACACATTATTTTAAACACGGGCATATTTGTGTCTTTGATTTGACTTAGGATTTTGTGGCAACTAATTTGTCGTGTAAAATAGAAAATTTCAGCACAAATGAAATTTGTAGTAAACATTTATTTGCAGATGCACAGTACTTTAGTGGTAAGTTTGTCAAGCAAAATTGCTTAAAATTATATATCTGTGCACTCTTACTGAATGACCTTAAGAAACCTACAAACATATATGTTATGCCTATATTTAATACAATCAAATAATTTGAAATCTTCTACACTTTATTAATACCAATTCTAAAACAATTTGACTAGTATGCTAATTTTTGTTGATTTCAGTTTTTCAATAATATTTTTTTTCTCATTCTCTCTGCATGTAAATTTCAAATCTTTGCAATAAATTAATAAACGAAGTTATACAATATTTCTCTAATATCCTATATCGTATTTTAGTTTCACTTTATTATTAGCCAAATAAAAATTACTAACGATATGACCTTTCGCATTTTATCGAAATAGAAAGAAAGTAAAAATGTCAAACCAAAACTAGATATAAAATACAGCCAAAATAAATAATACCAACTGTATATATGATTCTATCAACTGCATTTCCGTACCTGTGGTCTCAAATATCACGGAAGTTAATTTTAGTTTTTGAAAACATCGAAATAGAAATTTTTATTTAATATTTATTAGTTAGATTACCGGTGCATTACAAAATGAAATATTTAACATTAATATTTAGCATAATTTACACACTTACATATTTTAAGTATGTAAATGAATGTTTGACTTTCGCAAGCACACGGTAATGTTTAGAACAAATAATTTTAGAACCAAAAATAGAACGAAATTAGGCAACACTGTTATCTACAGGTGCTTTGATTTGGCTTTGATAATCTGTCATCTTATGGACGAGTAGGGGGTGTTCTGTTACCCGGTCAAAGGTTTGATTTTTCTCCTTAAAAATACATTTTTCTGATTGCACAGTGTAAATTTAGATTTAAAATGTGCTGAATATAGTTGGAAGTTTGAAACTAACCTAAATACCCGTCTGTGTCATTGAACCAATATTTTGCTTGTCAATATACTGAAAGATAAAGCTCAATTTAAATATTTTTAGATATCTTTCAGGAATTAAGCTGATATCTATAGGTTGATTAGATAAAGTACAGGTAACGGTATATCGACATAAACACTGATAACATTCATTTACAGGATAATATTAATTCATGGATGATGATGGCATTTGCAAATCAATTCGAGCCAATCCTCTTGCAGAAAGATCGATTAGTGCAGATGCCAATAGCAGTCCATCAACTTCTCAGGGGTCTAACAGGAAAATATGTTCCGTGGGGCACAGTGAACACGACATGAAGATGGTTAACACTCGCTTATTATCCGATGAGGAGGAAAATAAAGTAGTTGACAAAGGATTCATTTACGGACAGCCGTGTGAAGTGATGTTTAATGTCAAAGCACATCCGGATATTGTAGCCATGTCAGTGTTGAGTTTGTATGAGAAGGATCAAGATACCTTAGAAACAGAATTAGACATGGACAAGTAAAATATTACTAAGTTAACTTATTATTTCAGTCAATGAGTATTAACATTTTAGGGATCTGTCAACTACCGCTGAAATTAATAACACAAACAATGCGAATATTTATGTAGAAGCCAATGAAAATCTACTACCAGATGCTAAAATAGAGTTAAATCCTGTCGACGTTAATAATTGTCAGTGTGATTGTGCAAAACCGGCGATATATTTTCGCGATGGCCTGCGGTCGGTGGATTTCGTACTTGTTTGGGATACTCTTACCAAAGAATCCATCGCAGACGAAGCATATGAGAGAAGAAAAATATTTGAACGTAAACTAGTTGAAGAAGGATTAGATCTGGAGTATGAACCAGTTGAAGATAATGGTTTAAACTTTATAAAAGTAATTCTTAATTACTGATAAATTGAAATTTAAAGCTATAGTTTCGATAATATTTTGCAGATTCACGCTCCGAAAGAAGTCTTGAGATGTTATAGTGAGATTCTAAAATTACGTATGCCAATGAAAGAGGTCAGTAAATCATTTTCATAAGTTTTAAAATGCAATATCGGTGTTACGCAGTGTTGTTAATTTGTTTTATTTTTAACTATAGGTACTAATTAGTTCCCCCTCAAATATGCGTCAAAATAGTCGTTTACAAAATGCAGCTAATTATATTTCGTATAAGGTACCTGTGCTAAAAAATAAAGAAAAAAAGTGCTTGTATTTTAACTAGTAACAAACATACATACATTTACATCTTAGTTTTTAACAAAACTAAAATTAGACCATGCGATTTTGAAACTTACAAGTAGTCTACTTATATAGTTTTAGCTGTTTCAGAATCGCTGTACAACATATTTCCTCTGTATTTCTTAACCCCTGTTTTTGAGTTGTAGTTTTTTTACACTGACACCAGACAGTCTTGCATTTTTACCGTTGCTAGATTGAATGTGTGTTCCTTTTCATTATTTAATTACTAGTTACCAAAGCACAATGTTGTTAAAAGTGTTTTTTTTTTTTCTTTAGATTCCCGCATTGCGTACCGTACATACAAACACGAATTATTTCTTGGATAGTATTAATACACAATGGGAACGATTAAAGTGTTATATACTAGTTGATAAAGAACATTTTCCAGAAAGAGGTCACCGTTTCACTGCTGTTTATAGCAGGGACAAAGAATATTTGTAGGTTTATAATTTACAATATACGACAGTGTTTTTCTCATAATTCTATTTGATTCTTTGACAGATTCAACGTTGATCATCCATGTTTTTTTACGCCAGCTATACATTCTCGGATCGTTCAATTCATTCTTGATCGTAAACGGTTTAGTGAAAATGTACACGATGATTTTGCGTTTGGAATTGAACGTTTGCTGGAAGAGAAAGTATATGCAGCAGCTTATCCATGTCATGATGTATGTCACTTTAATGTTAGCGGTATTAATATTCCAGTGTTATAATAATGATTTTCTAGGGTGATCTGAAACAACCGGGATCCATGAGACATCTATTGTTCACTGAATGGGCCGCGATAAGTAAATGTATCCGATATCAACCCTTGGATTATGTGAAAGAGTATTTCGGGGTTAAGATCGCACTTTACTTTGCGTGGCTCGGCTTTTATACACACATGCTGTTGTTCGCGGCTATCGTCGGCTTGGGATGTTTCATATATTCATGCACAACCCTGTATACAAATACACCAAGGTAAGTAATATTAGATACATATTATACCAATAGCAAAATCTGAACGGTCCGAAAAATTGTTTATAAATATCGAACTGTAAATAGTATGTAATGTATGTAATATATATGTATTATTCTATATTTACAGTGAAGATATCTGTAATAAAGATTTAAAAATTCAAATGTGTCCGTTGTGCGACCACTGGTGTGATTATTGGGACTTGCGGGAAACGTGTTTACATTCACGCGTCACGTACTTATTCGACAATGCAACGACGGTGTTCTTTGCAATATTCATGTCGTTTTGGGGTAAGATTAATAGTTTATTCTGGTAATACTTTCTCAAGTTAATATCATAAAACTGTTCTAGCCACGTTGTTTCTTGAATTATGGAAACGCTATTCCGCCGAAATTACGCATCGTTGGGATTTAACGGGATTCGATGTGCAAGAGGAACACCCACGGCCCCATTATTTAGCAAGACTCTCACATATTAAGCGTCTCCAAGTGAATGTTGTTACGAATACTATGGAACCACAGGTTCCGTTCTGGAGAATGCGACTACCTGCTACGATACTAAGTTTCTCTGTCGTCCTGCTACTGGTAAACGTAGCAGTGTGATATTTGTGCATCTATTTGTTGATCGATCACGTTTTACAGGTCGCCCTTGCCGTGGCGGCTGTCCTAGGTGTTGTTTTGTACAGAATGTCTGTGTTGGCAGCCCTTAGTTTGCAGAGGGACTCTGTCATTACCAGTAACGCAATATTATTCACGACTATTACAGCAGCTTCAATTAACTTGTGCTGTATCTTCGTTTTCAACTGGGTATGGGTGTTTGTAATGTTGGTAAAACTGTTTTAACAATCATTTGTTTCTAGATTTATACTTGGCTCGCCGAGTACTTGACAGAAGTGGAACTGCTACGCACACAAACTGAATTCGATGATTCGTTAACATTGAAAATCTACCTTTTACAATTTGTAAACTATTACGCTTCGATATTTTATATCGCATTTTTTAAAGGAAAGTTTGTGGGATACCCCGGATATTATAACAGGCTCTTCAATTATCGACAAGAAGAAGTAAGCATTTATTCATCTATATGTTTCCTTTGTTTTCCGAATTAGTCAATCTGAAGAGAATGAAAAAAAAAATCTAACTTAATGGTTAAGTTAACTTCTAAAGACTGAACACTAAGTTCTTTATTAGAAAAGATATTAAGTTTGTTCGTTCCACCTGATCAATACAAGCTGAACTAATGAAATCTGCTTTGTGTAAATCAGAACAGCTCTATGCAAGTTCTTTAGAGCAATGCATACGAATACCGTTTTTTCATATATTAACCTGTGAAAAACTTAACTCAAAAGTTATTTGTCAATGCAAACTACTATCTGTGTATTTATCTAATATAATTAAGTGAAATGGACTATTAATTGATTCGCTTGATGATTAAATCATAATTTGAAAATATACAATATTAAGCGCGACTTTACACTCAGCAAACAGCATTACACTAGTTCCTCGGCCTCTCGAGCAAGTACAGAAAATCATGTTCAGTGCAACACTGACCAACGTGCCAACTTACAAACGAACGCCATAAGAGCAACTGCACTGAACAAACGAACACCACGCAACTTGCACTTTTTGCTCGGAACAGGTTGTACAGGTCGAACGAATAAACCTATAGTCATTTAAATGGGTAACGTTGGAAACTATCTTTATGCTCTACTAGTTATTTCTACTTAGTATAATCTAAAATCAACACTTACCAGAACAATTCTGTCGAAATACGCAGATTTTCATTAGGGTAGGTGTAGTACACTTTGACCCATTCACACGACTTTCTTTTCAAATAAAGAAATTAACAATAGTGGGCCTCGAAATTGGATCACCTGTATAAGTGTTGTTTGTGTTGATATAATATGATGTTAAGTATATTTCTTAGTGCGGTCCTGGTGGATGTCTGTTGGAACTCTGTATTCAGCTAGCCATTATAATGGTAGGTAAACAAGCTATGAATACTGCGCTAGAGATGTTCCTTCCCTTCGTGTACAAATCCTGGAACACACTGCGTGTAAAGAAGGTGACCTTCGGTAGCACCAGGTCCTCAATGCAGAAGGCCCCTCAGTGGGTACGCGACTTTAAACTACTAGAGTGGGGCCCACGGGGATTATTTCCTGAATATCTCGAAATGGGTAATTGTCAAATTGTATTTGTTGCAAACATCAGTGTGACAATAATCGTGATTATGTAATGTAGTTTTGCAGTACGGTTTCGTCACCATCTTCGTAGCCGCTTTTCCTCTTGCCCCGTTTTTCGCGTTACTCAATAATGTGCTGGAGATGCGATTTGACGCGCAGAAACTCCTTACCTTCTATCGTAGGCCTGTAACTCAACGTGTCAGAGATATAGGAGTATGGTACAGAATTCTTGACTCGATTGGCAAACTTTCTGTCATTACAAATGTAATATTACACAACTTTATTTAAAATTATATACTAAAAAAAACTTATTTCAGGGGTTTATAATTGCGTTCACCTCAAATTTCATCCCACGGCTGGTTTATATGATCGAAGTCAATAAGAAACACCACAATCTTGAGGGATATCTTAATCATTCTTTGTCGTATTTCAATACTTCTGACTTTCCGATTCGTTCAGCGCCGCGGTTATCTGTTAAAAATGTAACTATGTGCAGGTAAGGAATTGTAACATGCTTTATAAGGAATATATTGTTAGTATGGTTTGTTTTCGAGTAGATATCCGGATTATCGAGAACCACCCGACTCTAAAAGCCGATACGAACTCACATCCATGTTTTGGCATGTACTGGCTGCTAGATTGGCGTTTGTGGTTGTGTTCGAGGTAAGTTCAATCAACTACATTCTTTCAAAACATATAATTAAATTTATTACAATATTTAGACATTTTTTGTGTAATGTGTTAAAAGAAAAATAAAAGTGTTTTTCTTTCACAGAACATTGTCGCATTTGTAATGATAGTGGTGCGTTGGTGTATACCGGATATTCCTGGTGAATTGCGAGACCGAATCAGAAAAGAAGCGTACGTGACAAATGAAATTATTATTAAACAAGAAACAATGCGCGCACAGTCGAGTAGGTACAGGTTAAATATCTTCGTTTACTATATAACCCTCTAAATATGTATATCACTAAACATTTATTATAACATCTATCACTTAAACGTAAGTCATTAAAAAAGATGTATATATGTCACTTCTTATAATTAAATAACAAAAATATTACTTCTTTCTGCTACTTTCATTGAAATAAAAATCACATGTATATTTTTGTTATTTAATTAAATATGTTCTACTAAAACGCAAGGAGGAGACCAATTTCACTTCTTATAAATGGTCTCTCTCTCTCTCTCTCTCAACAAAATAATACGATTTCATTTTTTCTAATTTAAATATGCAAAAAATGTGATTAAATGTTATTCTAAAAACGTTCATGTTAACAGGAGCTGAATGTGAAAAACTAACTTAACTTTAGTGCATACTTGTTGACAGGTCTGTGCTGTGATAAAGCTGGAACAGGTAAGAATAAATAATACTTGTGAATTCATTAGCTTTAAATTAGTCAATGTATGAATATTAGCGTTGGATGAATGTATGTATGTATTATCTAACTGTTTTACAAGTATATTCATTTTACTTTATTATTTTTTACAGAACTAGCAGAATCCGTCCCCAAAATAAACGAAAGTCGTAAAATAAATATGGTCGATTGTCCCACCACTCAAGCACAATGGGACCAGCTGGTAAACAAGTCCCTGTCGGGTTCTGAATTCGACCTAATGGTCCACAGTAACAGTCTACCGTCACTCGACACATTGGATAAACTTGACAATGACGCAGAAGATAACTACGGTAACGATCTTAAATTACCTACAAATGAGTAAATGTTTTGTCCCCATAGCAAATGATATTCATATCATTTATTTCTATTTACTTTAGTTACTTACAATGGACTTTTGTGATAATTTTTCATGAGTCAATAGTTTTTATTTTAATGTTTTTACACTTTTTGTTGTTTTTAGTTTCGGGTTAACAAGAATGTCATTTTAACTAGTCAATTTATTTTTTTGCCTATTTATACTAATTCTGAAAGTGCAATTCCTAAACCAAACACTGATATATATGTTTGAAATAGTTAACAAAGGTTGTCTTTTTATTGTGATCAATAATACTTAAATATCTTTGACTGGTAGCTTAGCACATATGTACATATTAATTTATCATATGTATTATGTTTGTAGTTCCTTGAGTATATAATTACTATTTTTTACTGCTATATGTTATTTATACCTATGGAATTGTTGTGTAACTATTACGCATACATTTTGTGATTCTCATGGATTGTTATATATTATTACTGGTTGTGCCTTTCTGCAATTTTCACTGCCTTCTAAAATCACTATACGCTTGGTTTAGTATAAATTATATCGTAGTCCATGAAAACTGCACGTTTTTCAATACAGAAGCGGGTTAAAACGTACACGATTTTTGTGGACATATTTAATTCCCAATGGTAGAAATTTTTTAAGAACATATTAATTAATGCTTGGTGTATTTATTTTGAATGTAGTGATGTGCCAAAATTTTAAATACGCCATTTTTTGAGTTCTACTTATACATACACATTCAATCATACACTTAATAAATGTTTGTTTTTTTTTTTCAAAATTCAAATGTTATACTTGTATTACATATTCATGTTGATAATTATATTTTATTAAGTCATAAATAATTGATATGGAAAAGTTTATCCCCACAGAGGTTGGAATGAAGACTTAAAATTTTTTCTGGTGGTGTGGAAATTAATATATTGTTAAAACAGGCTCGTTCATAGTTGTCAACGTTTCGACCTTACGGTTAGATGTCATTATCAAGACTCTATAACCAATAATGAAAATCAACAAGTCAATACCAATAAAAACAAATACATTATTATAAAAATGAATGAATAATATAAAAAGTATTACCTTAGAAGTGACAGGAATACATCTGATTTATTTTAAACTCCAAGCCCCAACCGGCTTGGTAGGAAATTGTGAAAAATACATGTAAGGATAGAGGTCATTGTCAAGATTAAATCAAGAATAAATCAGATGTATTCCTGTTACTTCTAAGGTAATACATTTTATATTATTCATTCATTTTTATAATAATGTATATGTTTTTATTGGTATTGACTTGTTGTTTTTCATTATTGGTTTCAAGTCGTCATTCCAAGCCCTGTGGGGATAAACCTTTTCCATGTACCTACTTCATATCATCAAAACTCCTGTAATCGATACTATACATATATGACCAATTCCTAATTTTATTTATGGAATTAAACATGTTAAATTCTCTTATCAGTACAGGTAGTTCATACTTTACGAATTTTACCTCCCTAGCTGTACTTCTGTGCGGCATTCGTTTATGCAGACCTGTACTATGCACATACGTTTATGTAAACTTTCAAACAAGTTCTCGATGGATCGGAACGAATTAATTAATAAAGGTGGGAAGTACCTGTATACATATTCAAATACCAATAATCATATTTTTGAAATAAGATGCTAGGAACTGATAAAAATGATTATTTCATATTCATTGTACATGAGATATCGTTGTATAATAAATGATTAGTTGCGGAATAATTAATTCTTGATGTATGCATTTATCTATCCAATCTTATCCATTGTAGATTTTTAAGTTTTTCTTACAATTGCTCGCCACATACTCCTATTCATACATAACTCAGTCGCTTCGATAATATCAATTTACGTATTTAAAATGTATTATTTATTTCCTGACTGATATTTACAAAAACTAGCATGTGTGTGAAATTTGTAAAGAAAAGAAAAATATTGCATATAATATGAAAATAACTTAAAAAGCGATAGAATAGATCACAACTGCCAATTTGGGAGGAAAACGGCGGATAATACCATCGAACAATAAAAATTCATACATTCATTGGTCACACTGTATTTTATAGTCACTGTAAATACTACAATATTTCTTTTGTTTCGGCACTATAGCTGCACTTACAATTAAATTTGTTATTGCTGCTGAAAAAACAAAAGATCTTTCTAGCCCATATTTGAAATTTGGCAGCAGCCACACTGCGCAAGTTCTGTATGAATTTTGATTCAATTAAATAGAAACAAAAATCCCTAATAAACATACTTTTAAAGTGCGCATGCGCATTTAACAGAATATCGACATTGAATACTGGAATTTTCACCTTCAATTATTTATGACAACGAAAATTTACTAAAAACTTAACATTAAAAATGTACAAAATAATTGATCGTATCATACTGGCTTTATATTCAAACCAAATATTTATAACTCTTTATTTACAGTTGTTTTACAATAATTATTACAATAGATTATTAAACATAAAATAATCACATACGTCCAATTTAAAATCACAACTCAATGCGGAAATGTAATACATTTCGTTTCTAGAAACATGGTTGGTTATAAGAAAATAAGTTTTATGTATTGAATATTTCGTTCATCATCAATTAAATGTCTTATTGACGGCTTGCTGCTTGCAGTATACGCAAAATATATACAAACAAATTAATTATATCCATGTATAAGTTGATGGTTGCTAAGATATACTCCTCGGGAGATAAGTGTTTCATCATCATCTGTGTATCGTACAAAATGAACAAACAAAACACGAAAGCTCCGCCGAAACACAAGATTAATTCGAAACCAGTAGAATGTATAAATATTTGTAGTATACCTCCAACCAAAAGGATGCATAAGCCAGCAAATAATCTGCGAAAAAAAATAACATGATTCTCGTTCATAAACATATAAGAGTTTACAATAACATTACCCAGAGCCCATAACTGAGAAATCCTTCTTAGTTTGGAATGTGAACATTGTAAGTCCACCCAGCACTGCAAGGGTAAGAACTAGGGCTTTTACAACAATAGCTTGTGAGTAAAATGTTACCAAAACGCCAATAGTGTATGCTTGTACAATAGTCTGTCAAGAGAAAGTAAGAAATTATGCACAAACATATGTACGTTATGAGAGTATTTTTCAACTTACAAAACCAGCCAGCAGGATTAAATTTGTCGGAGATTCTTTACGTTTGATATGCAACGCTATCAACAACACAATACTCGCGATAAAGGCTACAATCATGAGCCAATCACTAAAAAAAATATATTTTAGACTTAAAATTGAAACATAATAGTTAAGAGTGCATTACTTGGTATGGATAAACGATTTGATCGGTGGGGTCAACATACAAACGCCAGCTACAAGAACAGTCATAAATAATTGTATTGTCAACAAGCCGTAGACTTTTCGTATGAACCCCATACGAACAGCTTGTGTCGCATTCAACACATTATTTCTATAGGCAAAATCATCTTCGATACCGCCCTCGTAATCTTTGCCACCCCTCTCAACATCCTCTTCCATTATTAGTGGTATCGATGCCATGTTTGTTGACTGTCAACAATATGCACAATAATATTTCATTTTCTTTAGATTGTTATTTTATAAATATAGCAAAACCAGCTTGAAATGTTTAAATTGCATACCTGTACACCGTAAACACCTCGACAAAATGCAAATATTTCCTAATAGAAACTGTTGCTTATACAATTCTGGGAATTACACAGTTGTTATTAAGCACTTATTAAGAAAAAATATGCCCATTCAACTGTCACACGTATGATAAACATATGATCATATCTTTCGCTTTATTAAACAGTTATGTATATATCGTTATACAAAACCTTGCGAATGAAATTACAAAGCTATACCGCTCAACCTTTAAGTTGGACATAAACTCACCTAAACTGGAACTCCAGAATAATTTCATTCGCACAACATTATATCGTAAAACAACTGATTAAATTAGACAAGCAAGCAGAAAAAAAATGACGTTTGCGAAAAATAGGGAACTTGCAGAGATTTAAATTTTTTTTAAATTTTATCTTAATTCGACGTACACATTTAAAATAATACATACAGCCCATGACACACCTATCATACAGCATCATACCCCGTCATAGAAATTATGATGAAAAAAAAAAGAACGCACTCGTGATGAAAAATAGCGGCTCCTCTATTTTCATCATACTGCAATATGATGAAACGAAGGTGTCTCATTTCACACGTATCTTTTGTGTCTCATTTTACGTTAGTTTGGGTTTATATTTGCCATTTTAGTTTGAAATACGGATGCGTTCTGTTTTTTTCATCATAATTTCGGCGACGTTGTATGATGCTGTATGATAGGTGTGTCATGGGCATAATGCTAGTGACACACGGCTCTTTCATGAAAATCTTAATATTTCACTGATGACTTATGAAAAGGGTAACACTTTGTAGATTTTGACAGTTGTTAACAGGTGATCTTAACCCTTTATTCTGTTTCGTCTTGTCATTTTACATATGATTTTCCGCAGCTTGATTTTTATATTGATAGCAGCAATACTTCAGAAGAAGAAATAATTATGGCTGCAAGTGTAGTAGCTGAATATTAAAAAAAAACATAACATCATTGTAAAGTTAGATACACTCATCAAACTCATAAGTCTGACGGACAGAAATAGCGGCGCTTCTATTCAGTGTGTCACGAGCAAAGAGTAAAGAAACTTTAGAGAAAATATAACATCGATTCGTTGAATATTGGAATGAAGCCATGAAGCGGAAAGGGGGAGCAGGTGCGCGCCATGTTCGTATGACCTCCGTTTTGCTGGGCTTATATGCAGGTTGGTAAAAAATATGTTTTAAAAAAAAAACATGTTTTTTTATTTCAATCATATTTTTAATGTTTTAAACATGTTTTAAACAAATTTCAATAAAACATGTTTAAAACATATTTAAAACATGTTTAAAACATGTTTTAAACACAAAAACATTGGTGCACGCCCTGCCATCTATCAACTTCGTTTGTTAATAGCTTGCGATTGGTGGCTGCGATTCCGCGTTTATAGTTCACACAGAACTTATTTTCTGGAATAACGTTGCTAAAAAAATTAAAACTTTATTATTTTCGTCTTTTGGTTTGGTACACAGTAAACTACGTAACAGACTGGGCATAGAAAAAGCTGCAAAATTAGGTAGCATTATCAAATAAAATATTTAATGATGAGGATTTGTAAATAAATTTATTTATATTTTTGGTGTTTTTATTTTTGTATATTCTTTCATAAAAATTTAGAATAATTTTTTTCCTAATTTAAAGTGAAAATTTGTAGTTTAATTAATACCTAAAAACCTGTTTTAAACATGAAAAAAAAAATATATTTTAAAACAAATGTTTAAAATATAGTTTTTATAAAAACTAGTGTTTTAAACAATGGTCTATGTTTAAAACATGTTTTATACATTTGTTTTAAACATTCCAACCCTGCTTATATGGAAGAATTTCAATAAATTGTAAAAATATCCCAATTCTTGCTATAAAAATTCCTAAAAAAAATATCAAACAAATGTAGCATATAAATGAACAATATAAGCATATTATATTTTTATATAAAAGCATACAAATTGAAAAAAAAACAATATAAAACAAAACTTATTGAAATATTATATTAATATTAGCGAAAAATCTTCAATGCCCTTCAAACAAAACTATTTTATTAAATAAGTCCTTTTGCTGAGGGAATGATCAACATTTTGTTTGCCGATATAATGTAATCTAACAGTAATATATATTTCTGCCACAGCTCTTATTAGATGTATTATATGATATTTTTGTTACAACTAAGCATTTTTACAAAATGCAATGATAATGAATTTAACTGATATTATAATTAACACAAAGTCTGTAGTGATAATGTTCAAGAAAAAGTTTTACACTATAACTAATCACTAATAACACAGTCTGTAATGTTCAAGAAAAGGGTTTACACTAGAACTAATCACTAATAATACAAAGTCACTAATGTTGAATATAATTACACAAGAAAAAC
This sequence comes from Carabus problematicus, assembly GCA_963422195.1. NCBI lineage: Eukaryota > Metazoa > Arthropoda > Insecta > Coleoptera > Carabidae > Carabus > Carabus problematicus. The sequence continues at coordinate 8,788,217 of OY728582.1, read as the reverse complement.
TTAACACATAAATAACCATAAAAACAGTGCATTTCGTCAATATTCTGATTTTGACATGAGGTCATCCAAATATGGCTACCGAATTTGAGATTTGGCTTCACTTTTATTATGCTGTATGCCTTCTTTAGTTTCATTACTCCATACTCTAACAACGGGAAGTCGCCACAGCCGGAACGCGGAATTGGCTGAAATTTTTTTTTTCGAAGTAGCTGTACAGTCATAGTGATTAGTGGCAAAGTGATAACGCACACTATTTTGCCCTTTTTGGGAAAAGGGCTTTAAAGATAAAGCGTTAAAGATTTAGCCTTTATAAACCCGTTCAGAATGTAGACTGACGGTTAATGCGGCGTTGCCGCATGGTTAGAAACCCGGATTCTCACGCACCTAAAGCAGGTTTTTATCTTTATTTTCCTGTAAAAACACACATAAACACTGACACTCTACAAATACGACCAAACTAAAGACTAATAATCTTAAGCACTAGCTAATTAAACACAAAACTGTGGAATAAACACATAGCTGTAGGAGTTCACATATATATCTAAACCTAAAACATACATTATAAATGTCAATAAATGTCTGTAAAATACTTGAAACAATAAAGATTTATTGAAATTGAAATTGGATTCTCACGCGGTAGATATGGGTTCGATTCTTGCTCAAGTTATTTTTTATATTTTAATTATGAATAATACAAGGCCATATAGGTCTTTTGATGGAAATACACGTTTTGAGGTCCCCTTAATACGGTTTGACTATTTTCTCAATGATGCTGTGTGTATGTATGGATGTGTGGCCGTATGTTCATTATCTCAAAAACTAATAAATGTAGAATAATGAAACTTCATATTTAAAAGTTTTTGGGATTGGCGAAGAGCTGATTAGATTTTGGGTATAATTAGAAAACTGGAAGAGGAAGTTTACTGAACACAGAAATTATAAATTTCAAATTATTTTAAAAACAAATTAGGAATGGGTACAGACATCCATGCCTGCAGCTCATCGACGTATGTGACATACGGTATGTCCAAGTCTGAATATATCACAAATTATTATTTTTCTAGATTAACTTTTAAAATCCTAGGTGCCTAGGTCGCAAATAAAACAACAAATTTAAAACAAGTGGGAATACATTTTCTTCTCTTGACAAAAGCAAAGCAAACTAAGCCGACTATAAATGCATTGATCTTCTTTTGTTCAATTTTTAATTAAAAAATATTTTTTTCTCCAATGGTCTTACATAATTTTTCAAAATAAAAAATATGGAAAAATATTGTTCCATTTGCTGCATATGCAAGAAAATTTTGAATACAATTGAATAGAAAATAACGCAGAAAAAAAATCAAAACTGAAAAAAAATTGAAAAATATTTTTTTTCTCAAGTACGAAGGAAAATTTTGAAAAATAAAAACTAGACCATAACACGTATCTGCTTCATAATAATCGGTTGGGTAGTTTAGGAGATCTGAGTGGAACAAAAATATCGTACGAGCGAGCGGACGAACGCCGTACATACGGACATATCTTGTAATAGTCATTTCGTGATCTAAGGGGGTTCGTCCTGGATTTCTGCGCAAAAATTTTTGAAATCGGAAGATGCTACAGACATCGTACCGAACACTATAGCTCTTCGACAGAAGGTCGATGAGCAAAAAACGATACGAAATATTTTTTCAACTAAAAGTTATTATTACGAAGAAAAAATGTTCTATACATTTTTGTTCTATCTTTATCCAATTTTGAGTAAAATGTATTTATATATTGGCATGTATTTAAAATATCATATATGCTATGAAAGCAAAACAAAGACAAAATATTTACAGAAATACGCATTTGAAATTTCAAATATGTGCCAATTTAAATAGAATATAAGAAAGTAGTGTGGTGACCACACCAGATTTTTTACTGTACATTTCTATTTTTTTTTACTTGATTCATTTAAAAATTAGAGCAGTCCAGAACACGTATCCAGAGCAAAAAATAGTATGACCAGGTATGGCAGACATGACGTTTTGTCAGCTTGTGATATTTGTCTCTGGGCTCTATTAGAAGGTGTTTCAGAAGGGCCTCTGAGTCGTGGGGCCCCGATCCTCGATATGTTTCATAGACATTAAATAGGTCTATGTTACGTAATATCTGAGTCGCAACCCATAATTTATACATCACTAAAGTTCTATCTATATTTCAAAAATTCCGCCATATACAGTTTTATCGTTTAATGCTATGTTCGGGTTGGTATGGAATTGAAATAGTTGTCCATCTTTGATATACATAACCACAAATTACTAAGTGTTTATTTTTGTATGCAGATATTATAATTAATGAATATGAATTGCGTTCTCTGTAATGATACTGTGGCAGACTGTTCAAAAATTGAAATATATTATACTTTTACAACTCATACCAAAACACTATTGATCAATTTTATTAAAAAGACATTAAACTGTGATTTAAAGAAAGCACATTCAAAATATATTTGTAAAGAGTGTTGTAGTATTTTTGAAGAATTGGATTTTACGGAATCAACCTATACAGCTCTTAGAAAAACAATTTTTCAGAGATGGATTTTGAATGAATGTGATAGTTTAACAAAGAATGTTATGTGTCAAACTGACGATAATTTTAAATCAGATGATACACATTTTAAGGATGTACATACGGATATTTTATCACTAGAAACGATTAAGCAGGAAAATAATGAAAATGTAACAACAGAATCAATAATATCTCAAACAAGGAAAGAACATATGGCTAAGATAGGAAGACAAAAAAAGTCGTACATCTGTCAATTCTGTAAAAAAAAATTTGTGACGAATAGTGGACGGATTTTACATGTACAACGAAAACATCAAAATGAATCACCTCCATCTGTTGTTGCTAGTAAATCCATGCATATAGAAAAATCTGTTAAAGTGGAATGTGATGTAGTTATTAAAGAGTTATCAAAAACTGAAATAGACCATGAGCCAGACGATGATAATAGCAGTACTAGTTCAAAAAGTAACAGTAATATAAAGAAAATAAAAGCGAAGAAAAAAGTTGGTACTGTGGTTAAGCCATTGAAGTACGCATGTCCGCAATGTCCAAAAATGTGGCGAACAACAGGTGAACTTCGTAATCATGTGACATCACATAGTAATCTTCGTCCATATATTTGTGAAGTATGCGGTCAGGCATACAAACACAAAACTGCATTGGATATACATGTTGGAATGCATAATGGTATTAATCCTTTTTCGTGCAAATATTGTCAAAAATCTTTTACGCAAAAAGGAGCTTTACAACGACACTTACCTATACATACTGGAGAAGCACCTTATCAGGTATAAATATGTATATGATTATCATATGTTACATTTAAAATCCATATTGTATTTTAAACTAAATTAGCTCGCTGTTCCAGTTGATGCAGTATGCAGTTAATTAAAAAATAATAATATCTCGATCATTTAAACTCCTATAAAATATCGTATTCAACATGTTGCATAAACAGTAACTTATAGACAATTGCAGCTCTTATTTTTGTATAGTAATGGTTATAAAATTTATTAATTTAAGCTCTTGAGTAAAATAAGTTTGGACGAATTTCAGATATTGACTAACAAATTCATATAATTTTTCAGTGCGATCTATGTGGTAAACGATTCGTTCATCATACTTCTTTCAATATGCATACATTAGCTCATACGGGCCAAAAATCTTATAAATGTACAACCTGTGGATTAGCTCTTTTATCTGGATCTCATTTAAAACGTCATATGCGTGTACACACTGGAGAACGTCCATACGCTTGTGTACAGTGTGGTAAAAGATTTGCAGAGCGATATAATCTAGCAGCACATCAAAGATTACACGAAGCGGGTCCTTCAGAACTGTCCAAACGATCTTATAGGTGTCAAGTGTGCGGAGCTGGATTCGACCGAAGACCTAAACTAGAGGAACATTTATCAAATAATCATAATAAAATATCTGAAAATGATCCATCAAGAAAGTGGGTGGGACATTTTCTTGGTAATACGTAAAACTGACTAGTGCGAGCAAATGTACAAATATTTATAGCGGGATTCTCAAACTTCAAAATTATTACCTATATATATATATATTTATAAAATGCCTCTGTACTAATTTATACTTGCAACTTATTTCACGAACCGTAATAAAATCAAATTATTTATTTTATTATTTTTAATATTCATTATAATGGTAACATGAAATTTTGAAGGATATGCAATTAATGCTATTTTTTCCATCCCAACAAATATAGTTTACTAGTACTACTTTAGTTTGGTACTTACAATACACTATTTAAATGGAATTAATATTTACTTTTAAAAGATTTACAATAAAAAATGATGATTTCGAAATATTTATTTTTAAATTTTTTCTCACAGAACAATGTGAATTACAAATTAAGATGAATCTTTGGATTAATTATTACAGTTCCCGAAATATAAGATAAAAAAGATACAAAGAGGTACGTTTACTAATAACATAAGCTTCGTATACTACAGCTTGAGAAGACCTAATTGATAGCATAAAAAATGTATTGTAAATTATTATTAAACATACATAGTTTTATATTAATTATGTTGTAATTTCTTGTAAATTTTAATAGCTGTAACAGTAGTGTTATATTAGAGAAATTGACAAATTTTTGTAGATACTTTTTTTAGAATTTATGCACGTTAAAAAAAATCCGTATTAATTGTTATTTTAAACAAAATAGTTATTTATGTACCAAGGGTGTTATAACGATGATTTTGCAAGGAGGGTAACGATGTTCTAGCCCGAGGGCCCTTGCCCCGAGGCAAGGATGTCATCCTATGGGTCTAATCATCTAGTAACACCCGTGGTGCATACTAGATTTTATATTACACTTTCCTATTATTTTTATGAAAAATAAATTGCCCGTGACAGTTCAAAATAATTACGACATATGCGTTGCCAAGGACTTTGATTTTTATTTATTTATTTACCAATTCAATTGGTTTATTCTTGAAAATTGCGTCGACTGCATTACGTGTTTTTGATATGTCAAAAGATACTTTAACCAGAGCGAAGAAAGCTACTAAAGATTTATTACCCACGAAATTTATGAAAAAGTTTTTAAAACATTTGTTGACTGGAAGTTGAAAAATAAAGTTAATGATTAATGAGCGGAAAAGTCATTATGCCCTAGTGCATAATGTACTTGTTTACATATTTCATATTCAAGTTGAATAAGCTAATAATAGGCAAGTGTAATATAAAAAATAATTATTAGTTTCAGTACACTATGTCTGTAGCTTATCGACATATGTTCATGTCTGGATAAATCACAATAAATCCATATTTACTGAAATATACTAAATACACCTAAATAATAAATCACATATAAAACACGTCTGAATCATAACAAATTAATATTTACTGAAATTTTGCGCATTTAAAATCCTAAGTAGTATGCCGTAAAGATATATATATATACAGTAAGGTTCGTTTATAACGAACTTCAAGGGACCGACGAAAACAGTTCGCTATAAGCGAAGTTCGTAATAAACGATAAATATTGGAAAATTCATTCTATACATAGTATAAGGAAAGTATAGGAATCATGAAAAACTTTAATTGCGAGATTTTGGTGGAAATACCCGTTTTGAGGTTCCCTGAATACGTTTTGACTATTTTCTCAATGACGGCTGTGTGTTTGCATGTATGTATGTGTGGCCGTATGTTCATTATCTCAAAAATGAATAAAGCTAGAGTAATAAAACTTCATATTTAAAAGTTTTTGGAATTGGCGAAGAGCTGATTAGATTTTGGGTATAATTAGAAAACCGGAAGAGGAAGTTTACTGAACACGGAAATTGTAAATTTCAAATTATTTTAAAAACAAAAAACTATACGTAAAAATTTTTCAAATAAAAGTTGTAGCGAATATTATTACGAAGAAAAAATGTAATCGTTCGATTTCAAAAATTTTCGCATAGAAATCTCGAACAGACCCCCTGGATCATGAAATGACTATTACGACATATGTCCGTTGTCGGTCGTCCGCTCGCTCGTACGAGATTTTTTGCTCCACTCTGATCTCCTAAACTATCCAACCGATTTTTATGAAATTTATGCAGATACGTGTTATGGTCTACTTAGTTGTGCAAGATATTTTTGATTTTGCAAAATTTCCCTTGAGAAAAAGAAATATTTCACTTATATTTATTTTTAGCTCATCGACCTCCTGTCGAAGAGCTATAGTGTTCGGTACGATGTCTGTAGCATCTTCCGATTTCAAAAATTTTGGCACAGAAATCCCGGACAGACCCCCTGGATCACGAAATGACTATTACAACATATGTCCGTATGTATGTCGCTCGTCCGCTCGCTCGTACGAGATTCTAAACTATCCAACGGATTTTTATGAAATTTTCCATTTTTTTTCAGGTTTTTATTTTTTTTCTGCGTTATTTTCTATTCAATTGTATTCAAAATTTTCTTGCATATGCAGGAAATGGAACAATATTTTTCCATATTTTTTATTTTGAAAAATTATGTAAGAGCATTGGAGAAAAAATGTTTTTTAATTAAAAATTGAACAAAAGAAGATCAATGCATTTATAGTCGGCTTAGTTTGCTTTGCTTTTGTCAAGAAAAGAAAATGTATTCACACTTGTTTTAAATTTGTTGTTTTATTTGCGACCTAGGCACTAGGATTTTAAAAGTGTATCTAGATAAATAATAATTTGTGATATATTCAGACTTGGACATACGTCGATGAGCTGCAGGCATGGATGTCTGAATCCATTCCTAGTTTATTCTCCTTTATTTTAGAATCAATTGTGTTTAAAATTTTCAATATGCAGCAAATAGAAAAACATTTTTCTACATTTTTGATTTTGAAAAATTGTGTAACACCATTGGAGAAAAAATTTTAATTAAAAACTACGTAAAAGAAGATCAATACATTTATAGTCTCCTTTGCATTTGTCAAGAAAATATAATATTTTCACACTTGATTTAAATTTGTTATTTTATTTGCGACCTAGGAACCTAGAATTTTTAATGTGTATTTAGATAAATAATAATTTGTGATATATACAGATTTGGACAAACGTCAATGAGCTGCAGGCATAGATGTCTGTATCCACTACTAGTTTTTATAAATGATGTTGGGTGTTTGGTTGGAAGAGGGATCAGTGTTGCCAGATTAAAATTTGAATAGGGTCGTACATTGACGTTAAAATTACCGTATTTTGACAAATACAGCCGTACATATGCGGTTTTTGTAATTTTTCTCTTAAATATAATATTGATTAAAAATTTTAGTTAATTGTTATACATTTGTATTAAAAATATATACTTATGAACAAAAAAATATGTTTGTATAAGAAAACTAGAATTATTTCTTGGATTATAAATATTAGAACAACTTATTACTGAAATCACAAAATAAGTAAATCTAGAAATCATTTAACCATGAAATTCTTTATTGTTTACAAATCTAGTATTTCATGTATGTCTCATCTACTTTGTCGTATATATTATTATTCATCTTGCCTATCATGTCCGAATTCGATTCAAAATTATAGAAAATTAAATTACCGTATTTTTACGTACGGTTAGTATGGTTCGGTCGTACACCGTACATTAACGTAAATTACCGTGTAAATACGGCCGTAAACGTACACCTGGCAACACTAAAAGGGATAGAAAAAGTATAAAATAAGAATAAATTTTGTAATTTCGTATTTTAATAAATATTAGAAATTTTTAATAAATTAGCACGAATTGATTGGCGAAACTCATCATAACGCTAGATATATCGGGTGAACATTATTTTTGAAATGTGCATTTTAGAGACAAATGTTTTGTATAACAATAAAATACAAACAAAAATCAAGTTTAAAATTTCTTGAAAACATATAATTTATAGAAATAATTGTAGAACTGAAATAAAAATATGTACAAACAAATGTACGACATTGTAACTGTAAAGATAAGTTTGTTTTAATAATACTACAGGCTCAGTTCTAGAAAATCCTAAATTTTTAACTAGTAAATCTTATAATCCAACATTAAAAAGATTGTCTATATTACATTCTCCTTGACAAAACCAGACGCAAAACACCAACTTTTATGACAATTACAAGTCATACAATTGTTCGTAATTTTATTTAAATTCCATGGCTATTCTTATTATGTGTTCAGGAAACTGTAAACTAAGTTCTTTTCCGTTACGAAATGTTAAAAATTAAATCGGATTGCGAAGTTAGATGCAAAATTTAATTCTTTACAATAATTGAAGTATTTTGGTAAAAATAATTTGAGAACTTTTGCATAAGGAAAAACTGATTTCCTATATTAAAATTTATTAATTAACACTCGGTGATTCACGAAGAGAGTAAAAAAATTTAACGCGATATTGGCGAGGTATGAACCTATTCTATTTGGGTAAATAACTACAAGGGAACAAAAGTTTGATGAATGTACTATTAAATTCAGCATATTACCATTAAGAAATCTTAGAAACTACAGTTATGGAGATGGTTAAATTAGACACAAGTTGCGCATTTATTAATTGATGTTAGAGATTTAGTTGGCCTACTAATGTCAGAAAAAATTAGATTTGCCCAATGCTTAATGATCAATTATAACTTCATACAAGTTTAAAATTTTGGAAAATGTTTCATACAAATATTTTAGCATGGATAACAAGCTTTCTGAAAATTTATTACTAATTTTTGTATATTTGATATGTCTGGAGATACAGCATGTACACATGTTTCATTTTTTTTTTTTTTAATAGTAACAGTAGTTAATTTTACCTTAATTACAATGTTTTCCTCTTTCATGTGATGTGTTTGTTTAAGTAAATATCTTTTCTAAATTCCTGAATTTTACATCCGTCTAAACTTATCAAGGAACATAAAAAATCGTGAAAATTTTATTTTTTATAATATAGTAAGCCATGCAAAATTTTCAAAATACGTAATCGTCACTAGTATAGGCTTATAAATCTGCAAATTTTGTCTAATTTAACTAACTTCATATTTATCCCTAAATATTATTTATTTGCAAGAATATTGATAATTCAATGGTAATAGTTGTATTGTGTCAGCAAATTCTAAAATTAACAGCAATTTGACAGTTTTAAATTTGATTAATTCAATTACCTATTGTTTAATTTGTGACAATCACATGTTTAGATACAGACACAGCAATACTTGATCCTTACATAGTTTCCCAATGTTAATTTTCCTATGTACGGTAGTCGCTGGGACACACTGTATATTTATTTCTTAGAATTAACAATTATTATAAATGCTAAAAATCCATGACCATTGCTTTACTCTACTTTATTTGAAACAGATAATACCTTATAATTACAGAAATTTAGAAACAATTCGTATTTTTAAGAATAAATTCGAAAAATCTCTTTATTTACTTTATTAAATAAATATACACTGAAAAAAGCTTACAGAATGAAACGCAATATATTGAAAAATAGATATAGATTTCATATTTTTCCATGTCTAATTCAGATTTAAAACTCGCTTCAGTAAACAGAAATACTTCTATTCACTGTACTTCGGCATACACGAATTCATACCCATAGTTCTATTGTCCTAGTTATTACCCCTAACTGGGATGTTGTAAATCATAAGTACACTTAGCGAAGCAAGTTTTCTTGTGACCACGACGATCACGACGACATCTAACAGGCCAGAAACAAATGAAACGGGCGATCCCGGGGCCTTAATGGTGATATGGTGTTAAGCATCTAAATTTATTAGTATATTCATCACACTTTGATCTGTTGTAGTTACATAACCAAATAGAATAGGACCCATGTTTATATAGCATTTTTTATTCAAAATGACCTCCGCAACATAGTGTTAAATTTTTTACACTGTTCATGAATCACCTGTATATATAATAAACGACATACCGCTACTGATTTATCGGAATGGCGGAATATAATATTCATTTGCCGGTAAATTAATGCTGACTTAAGTCACGTGACAGTCAATTATTTTAAATCACGCTGTATTACTTAACTATTCAACAGTTTATCAGTTTATTAATATTAATTGTACAAATATACAATGGTTGTTTAATAATATCAGTTTATAATTATATGTAATTTACAAGAATAAATGTTTAAAATCAATAATTAATACCAGCAAAGAAATCCGACGCATTTTTTTGTTTCGACGAAGGTAAATTATTCTGCAAGTCTTTTTTCACATTGTGTTTGACTTTATGTGTGATTTGGTTGAAATCTTCAAAATATTTAATATTCCAGAATTTGATATCATTGTCATGACTACTGGAGGCAATGAACGTTCCATCGCTGCAGATATCCACACACTCTACAGACAGATTATGTTGACCAACTATTCCAAGATGACGATGGGGGAATAGATGTGTGGCTCGCAGGACACCATCTTCACAAGCAGTTACCACTATATTCTCTGTGATTGGTATCATACTGTTGATAGCAGTTTTCGGGCCGGGAAATTCATCGCTATGCAAACCAAACTCATTCCAGTTAAATAAAAACATTTTTCCATTGGATGAACCAGCCAAGATTTTAGTTTCAGATCGAAAGAGCCCCAGACATGTTAGTTCTTCATCGTATTCTTCCGATTGAAGTTTGTATTGTCTAAAAAAAAATCAGTTACAAATATTAGTATGTAATACAATAATTTTATATGCAACATGTGGTCAAGAAGACTTATAATTGAAGTATTTAGCGCTAGATCTATATGCCTAATTCGTTAACAATTACTTGAAAGAATTATTATTGCATTAAATGAAATTTGTAACAATAATAACCTAAACCCATTTCATCATTTCCCGACATTTTTTTTAATTACTGAATTATCGGGTATACCTACAAATAATAGTAAGTTAAATAAATAAACATATTTTCGTCGACAAGTGAAACAACAAATAATAGACACAGTATAATTGTTCCTCAACTTCCTGACCTGAGATAAAAATGCAGGACATATTAAAAAAAATAAACACTGAATTGAAAATCATGGCAATTTTTAATTGTGAATAAAATTTTTATTTACACAATTATCTTAAAATGCATTGTGATTGCTCCAATCACAATTATTATATAATTACATGTTCATTCTCAGATTTCAGAGGGCACTGGGTTAACCATTCACAAAAGCAAAATCACTACGCTCTCGGTCTGAGACGATTTTATTGGTCTGAATTGGACTTTTTATTATACGTATGTCACAGTAAAAGTATCAATTTAGGTATTGCATGCAATTAGTAGTAAAAGTATACATTATTTGGAGGATATTGTAGTGTAGAGAAGAGATAGGGTAAAATTAATAAATGTATACTTTTACTAAACATATAAAATGATCATTTCACTCTTACCTATTAACTAAATCAATTGTGGTAAGAGACCCATCGCCACTGGAACATAGTAAATACTTTTTTTCCTCATTTGTGATTATATCACTAATATAATCTTCATTCTTTTTAACCATTAAAATACTTTTATCGCATTTTTCTCTAATATCCCACAATTTTATTACTCCGTCATCGTCACCTATAAAATACATACATATATCGAATGTCTCACTGATTAGAGCTACATACAAATACAATAATATTTTTATTCAATAATATTACGTCGATTAATTTAGAGTAAAACAAGTAATACGGCCGTTGTACAGAATAAAAAATTACCTCGATTAATTCAAGTTTGTGTCTTGAATAGCATTCAATAAAGAGAAAATGAATAATAAAGTTAAACATATATTTTCTGATTTTCACTTAAACAAATAATATTCAAATATAAAAAATATTGACATATTCGACAATTTAACAGATTACAGACATAAAAAAACTAGATTGGATGCAGATACCTATGCCTGTACCTCATCGAAGTATGTCATTGTCTAAATAAATCACAATAAATTAATGTTCACTAAAATACAATTTTGCATATTTAAAATGCTAAGTAGTATACCGCAAATAATAAAGCAATTCATTAAAAAGCTGGTTCTCTATACTAAAATATCTATTTGAAGCATTTTTCAATATTTTGAGTACCTTCCGAGTTATAAAGGAAAAGCAAAATTCGAAAAAATCACATATTTGTCATTATCTAGTAAGCCATGCAATATTTAAAAAATATAAAATCGCCATCAATATCGGCTCATAAATTGGCAACTTTTGTCTAATTTAACCGACATCGTAACTCTTATAGTTTCCAAGACCTCTTAAGTGGCCCGTTTAAAACAGACACTCTGTATGTACGTAATATTCATGTTACGTAATAATTTAACATTTATTACGTAAGTAATTATAAATGTAAATAATTGTAATATGTATTTTAGTGGAAAATTAATAATTAATGTATTACTTCTTTTGTTGTTTTTAATTTAATAGTACATTATACACCAAGAGAGAAACGTCTTATTCTTCTTGAGGTGTAATATGAAATACAAATACATCGAGGGAAAAATGGTGGTCTCTCCCTAGGTGTACATAGTATTTTTTCCACGATCGGGAGTAGACACACTTAATTTCATGAATAAAGAATTATAATAAATCGCAGCGAAATTGCAATATTTAGAAGCCTTTGGGAATGTTTCCATGCAACGTTCCATGATAGAATTTTTTTTTTTTCATTGACCCCCTGCTAAAATTTATTTGCGCAGACATTTTGGAAAGATCCTTTTGAACACGAAATGACTATTACAACATATGTCACATATTTGTAAAACATGCTGTATACATAAAAGTGACTATTCCGCTTATGTATTGTTGGAAACTAATTATTATTTTTATTAATCGTGTCCACAGTCAATGTATTAAAGATGCTATAGTCAGAATTTGGACAGGAAAGTCAGAAATAAAACACTTTCAGACGTTAAGCTGACGTTTCAGTATATTTGATACCATCTTCAGAGCATCAGATCGTCTGGCAATATGATTAAACATGATGAAAGAAATTGAAATTTGAGATTACAAAATCCATAAGTTTTCAATTTCTTTCATCATGTTTAATCATATTGCCAGACGATCTGATGTTCTGAAGATGGCATCAAATATACCGAAACGTCAGCTTTCTTAAAAAACCCGTATTTTTAAGATCTGCTTTGAACAACTTACCAGAAGCAAATAGATTTTCGTCAATAACTTTTATGCAGTATACCGGAACTTCATGACTATTTTCATAACATTTGATTAATTTGCCAGTAGCAATATCTGTTAACATAATTGCCTTATCTTTTGCTGTTGAAAACAATACTTTGCCTTCACTATCGAATTCAATATCTCTACATGCTCTCAAATGTAACTCATAAGTGTCTGCTAATGTGTTTTCATTGTTTGTGTATTTATATAAAAATACATCTCCCGTTATTGATGCAACAGCAAGTAAATTTTCATTGGGATGGAAACAAATATCTACAATATGATCTTCACAAGTTATATTTGGCGGGTGATCTCTAGGAATCTCCCTTTCGCGCATTATAGCTTTGACAACTTCATCCTCATCCTCCTCGTTCTCTTCATTTAGTACTTTATCTTTTACATTCTTATCCGATTCAATCGAATCGTTTTCGGATTCAGAATCTGTAGACATACTAACATCGCTGCTACCGGAATCAGTACTATCTTCGGACATTCCTATGACCTTTTTTAATAAACCCATGTATTTGTTAACCTATAAAACTAAAATTTGACTACATTATTTAGGTTTATTTTAATTAATCTAAGTAAATATGAATTTATATATTCGGTACCTTGATATAGCACTCAACCCCTATAATAGACTTGTCTTTTTGAATCCACAACCTTACTATCACGTCCCTCACTATCACTCACTGTTTTTCTAAATCAAGCATTGCAACTCGTGCACACTCTTTAGATATTTATCAGTTGGCACTTCTTCCTTGGTTGGCACATATGTATTAGGGAACTTGCACATTTTTTTTTCTATTTTTTTTCTGAATCTGTATACATTAAAATAAATTCCCTATTTTTTGTTTTTTCGAAATTCGCTATACTTGGAGAAATAAATTATTGAAATTTTGATACAATATCTTAGCGCGAAAATGCGGTGTGACATTAGGACTGCATGGACCTTAGAGTAAAGAAACTATAGAGTTTATACCATCGTACTGATGTGTTAAGTTTGTCTTGTGTAATTATCAAGGACGTTTAAGACAATGGACGGGGCATGTCAATATAAAAGGCCTGCATCAGAGTGAAAATTGAAATGAGAGAGAGATGGATTTATGCAAAGCCCGTATATTCTATGTCTATTTTTATTACATACTAGTGCGCATGCCCAGTTGACCACGTGGTCATGTCAAGCCGGGAAATCACGTGTTGTGTTTGTCACTACCACTATCGCCATTATTGTTTTTGTAGGAGATTGATTGCATTCTCTCCGGTGTTTTTATTGTTTGGTTTGTAAATATACATTGCAACGATGGTATACACTTGCTCGTCGTGTGGAAGAAAGTACGCGAAAGCATGTGTCTTCGCTTTTTATTCGGAATAAATGTGATAATGTAATGTAATTAATTAATTAATTATTGTAAATTTATTTCAAGGCATAAATTTATTTCCAACTTAACTGATCTATATTATTTTATTATAAAAGTGATTATTAAATGTTAGTTTCTCTCAAATCGCGGATCAGATAATAAAATATTAATCGTTAACAGTAATGCCCGTGACACACCTATCATACAGCATCATACACCGTCATAGAAACTATGATGAAAAAAACAGAACGCATCCGTTTTTCAAACTAAAATGACAAATATAAACCCAAACTAACGTAAAATGAGACACAAAAGATACGTGTGAAATGAGACACCTTCGTTTTATCATATTACAGTATGATGAAAATAGAGGAGCCGCTATTTTTCATCATAGACGGGTGCGTTCTTTTTTTTCATCATAATCTGTATGACGGTGTATGATAGGTGTGTCACGGGCATGACACGGGAGCAATTTTGCCAGTAGTAATTTCAAAATTGGCGCTTTTTTTCAACTAAATCACCAAAATGTTTTCATGAATTATATTATTTCCAATTAAATTTATATACAATATTGATTGCAATGTAATTTAAAAATATAAATAAATTGTAAAAGTACTAGGATAATGTTAATAGTTTACTTAATTGTACATTTTATGTTAGATAAATGTATTTTTTTAAATACAAATTTAAAACTGATTGAAACCACTGATTACGCAGACGCAGAAGCATCAGGTAAAAATAAAGACAGACAAAATGGAGCTTGCATAAGTCTATCGCGCTCTCTTTTTCGTTTTCACTAAAAGAGCCTGCATGCCCCGTCCATTCTCTTAAACGTCCTTGGTAATTATATGCGCTTTCCTTTCGTCTACCCCAGCTGGGAGAGCTGAACTGATCTGATCGGGGTGTTACTGAACTGATCCTCATGCGAAAGGAACGTACAAAATTTAGTGGGGTAGTTGACTAGCTTGATATTTCAGATTTCGCAACAAAATTAATTTTTGTTTGTAGATAATAATTATTTTTTATGTTCATCTCTTTATATATTGAAATAAATATAGAATATATAAATAAAAATATTAACAGTCATTTCCCAAGTATCCGTACATATTTAAAGAACACTTATATCAAGCTATTATTAAAAATTAAGATTGCGAGAAATCAGAAAATGCATCGTGAGTACTAATAAAATCAATAAAAAAATAATTTTTAAAAATAAGCTTTTATTAAATTGCACTAAAAATAAAAAGCCAATAAATAAAAGCGTGGGGCGTAAATGTTCATATAAATTGGACATTAAAAGTAGTAAAACAATGTAATTTTTATTAATTTATTATAATATTATGAATTACTACAAAGTTAAAGAAGAATCTATTTCATATTTGCAAAGTATAATTTGTTTATTAACTACATAAAAATATCATAAATAGGTGTATTCTTTTTACAATTTGGCTGACTGAGTCAAGAACTAAGCTAAGCCAGGCTAAGCTCACTTGACGGTATGTAAAAAGAACAAGATTTTTTTATTTTTCTCAGATAGTTCACTGGCATGTAAGAAATATAAATTAGCAGAGCAGCAATTTTGCACTGTGGTTATATTGCATATTAATTAATACCATCGTATCATTAAATGGTCAACTATTTATTCTATGTATTTATTTATAAAAAGTATTTTTTACAAAACTAATGTGTTTGCTACGTTTTCGTTCATAATTATAATAGTGGCATCGTTTGCATATTCGAAATTATCAATTTTTAAACAAAAAACAACAAAATAACTTGAAAATAACCTCACTATTACTCTTTACATCAAACTTTCGCGCGTACAAATGCCGCATAGCTCTTCTAAGCCTGTGTTGCGGGTAGTGCGTCATCGGTAAGGGGGAGGTTGATAAACTGAGCTACGACTTGTAAAAAGAACACACAAATAACTAAGCCACTGTGAAATAACCAAGCAATTAAGCCAGCTTAGGTAAAAAGAATACACCTAATATCTGACAAATGAAGATACGTTTTATAGGACATTATTCAACTTGCTTGCATATATACAACAAACGCAGCTAACCGGGCGAGCAGTTCAGTTCGCACCATGAAATTTTTGGTGCTTCGGGAGGTAAAGGGGGAAGTAACAGAGTAGATCAGCTCATACTACCCAAGGCCGAAAGAACAAAACTGTGCAGTTCAGTTCAGCTGGGAGTAGCTCAGGGTAGCTATATCAGTCGAAAGGAAAGCGCCTAAGGCCGAAAGGAACAAAGCTGTTCAGTTCAGTTCAGCTGGGAGTAGCTCAGGGTAGCTAGCGCCTATTGTGGTGTAACTGTACCATGTTAATGCAAGGATAATATAGGGAACTGTAAGCAAGGATACAGATAAGGAACAAAGTGTTTTGTTACTGTGTTACTAGTGCTGTATAGTTTAATATTGATTTATATTTTGTGTGTTGCTTTAACAGTTTTAACTTCTAAAATTGAAGAAATTTGTTGTTGAAAAATGACAATTATAACAAAACCTATATCAGACAAAAAAATTGATAAATTAGAAGTTCCGTTGGTCGAAAATGATCAGCTTGACAATTTGGTAAGGAGAAAAGAACAAACTATTATTATTACATGGCATAAATTATGACTATATTATGTATTTTATTATTTTGATATTATTGTAGTAATTTATCTCCGTGCAATTAGTTTATATTGGTATTAATATAATATACATGTAGAATAACACCTAAATTAATTTAGAATGATAGTAGTATAACCTTTGTACAATATAATCAATGGTTTTCCCAGCCATCAAAAACCGATGTGGAAGCTGTTCCACCAATAGATGAAGCCAGATTTATCGTGCTACGGGCGCGGGCACGTAAAGTGTCAACAACTACAACATTATGCTTGTTGTTAACAGCTTTGATGGTTGTAAGCATTGGTATAGTTGGCGGTACCTATCTTTATCGTCAGTATATTCGGGCTCAAATGCAACGATTCCGCGGCCGATGTTTAATTCCATATGGAGATAACCAAGCTTCAGTGTACATGGGACAGGATGTTAGCCCGCAAGCCATGTCCCGAGCCATGTTGACCGATTCTGATCTTTTCCGTTACTATAAAAATAAGGAAGAGGATGACAGCATATTAGAAGTAGAAACTTTCTTTGAAGAACAATTCGATCTTGATCTAGAAAACAATAATTTGGAAAAGATTGATGTACCGGACTTCCGCGATGGTCGACGAGGAAGGTTTATTCATGATTTCAATACCAATATAACAGGAATCATAGATACGGATGATAAACGATGTTTCGTAATGCCATTGAATAGGCGCACTGTGTTACCTCCTAGATCTCTGTTTGATTTAATACAAAAAATCTGGGACGGGTATTATAAAGTAGATACAGAAGTTGTGCGTGAAACTATGAGAGTTGTTACACCACCCGTCACTGATATGAAATCTCTTGGACCATACCTTTCTCGAGAGTGCAATGGACTTCCAGTCTACAAACTTGAGAAATACGAATCAGGAGGTAAGAAAAACAATAGTTTTAAATATTCTCTGGTAAAGAAGTCTGTATTCGATTTAAAAAAAAAATTTATATTAGCTTTTTTCACCTTGAATAGTATACCCTAGGGCATAACGAGCGAGCATAATGACTTTTACGCCCGCTAATCATTAACTTTATTTTCCAACATCCAGTCATTAAATTACTAATTTTGTACATAATCATAATATACGAGTCGCATTTCATTATGTTTGTGTGTTACTTTAATATGATGTGAACCATTTCACTATTTTCGTAGGAATATAATTTTTATTTGGCACATCTCATTAACACGACCTTCTAGATTCATACCGGCTTGCGACATTCGTGATAGAACAATAGATTTTTTGTGCTGACAGCTCGGTCAAATGTTGAAGTATTGGCGCTAGTTACAGTAGCTACTTGCAGTGATTTTATAGTATAAAATCCAAGGACGTTTAAGGGAAACAGAAAAATGATGGTATAACCATGTTAACAAAATGGTGGTGCACACACATGTGTGTTTCTCTTTATAAATTTACAACCTCATCATGGGTTTTCCACGAACATTGCTTTACGCAATGTTCACTTACGTTCTTTGAGCTACATATTTTTATCTTTTAACTTCAGACACGCTGTAAATTCAGTATTTCTTATATTATAGACATTTTGGATGTTTGTTGTCCTGATGATGGCCGAAACGTCGACTAGCTTAATAATAAAACATCAACAATATTGCGACGCTTTTCTTTTCTTCTAACCTCCATGTTCTACGGACATCTTGAACGAAGCCTACTATCGTCATTTATTCCTACCCATTGAGGGAATTAAAATTTTTCTACAAGTTACCATATTGACGAAACACTTCAACTATGAATAATTATTAAAGAAATTAGATTTTATAAAACTTCATAATAAAATAAAATATAAAACATAGGTATACATTTATTGCAGAAGATAAAAATATATCTTTTATTATCTGATCCGCGATTTAACATTGGAGAAAAACTAACATTTAATAATCTACTAGTACCAGTGTGTAAATTTATACCCTCAAGCCATTTATGTGTCATATTCATGTGTGATGGGAGTTCAGGAAATACATTTATACCTTGTCGATTGCAGCTTGATATATAACACTTCTTATAGTGAACCAAATTACAATTATTCGTTATTAATTAAAACATCAAACTATGTATGCTGCAGTTTAAAGTGTTGCTGTAAAAACACCTAATAATTTCCAGTAATATGAATAATAATAATACCTACGAATAATAACAACGCAAATATTACACAAATAATTAATATGTAATTGCACCAAATGCACAGTTTATGTTTATATATATATATATATATATATATATATATATATATATATATATATATAAATTTTACACAAAATATTCGTGTATTAAACTGAATCAATTCAATTTATAGTGATGCTCTGCTATAGGCCTGAGCCTCTTCAGAGTGTATACGTCAGTGTAGTGCAGTGTATGTATCAGTGTACCTATCCTATGTGTTGTATTGTCTCATTTGTATGCCTTTTTGTGGCTGCCATTGGCCCCTCTATCTACTTGTCACATGACGTACACCAGAGGTGACATTAGTTCGATTTAGGGCCTAGCGTGTTTAAGTACTAGTGTACCTAGGCAAGGGAAACCGGAGTACCCGGAGAGTACCGGCGGGCAGTTCCGCTTGGACGGTCATCCATCCAAATTCACGCCGCGCAGTGTGTCGCTTAACTCAGATTATCTTGCGACTAGCGAGTTACCGACACACCAATCCACCAGTAAACTGAATCACAACTGAATTCTGTACTTTGTTGATTAACAACTGTCAAAATCGTATTTTGCTCAAATGTTTTCCTACGGCTATTAGCGCCAGCGGCGGCACGCTGAAACTGGGCCTAGTCGCGGGCCGCTATAGTACACTTTTAATCGAGAAGGTCGTGGAATATACATATAGCTCAAGGCAATAGTGGATCCTTACATAATTTCACAATGCTAATTTTGCTATGTCTGGTAGTCAGTGAGACGCACTGTACATGTATAATTTTCTGCACAATTTAGAATTCTATACTTATATCAATTTCATAGAACTCGTATTGTATTTTAATATGCATGTGTATAAAAACGTTTTAAGGTGGTCACATCTCATGTATTTTAGTTATTGACACGATTTTTCATTCACAGTTTACAAAAGATCAGCTGACCTTGAAAATGGTGCCAAGTTCGCTCAGTTTTCTGGTAAAACTATTACAGAATTCGACATTATGAACTTCGCCGAGTTGCTCACATTCGAGAAGAACATGATTGCCGAGTAATTACATATGTAATTAAACATAATATAATATGTACAATTATGGCAACCTTATTTTATCCGTCAGTAAGTAAACAGTAATTTAGTATACCATAAGGATTGCAGTTTATGATTTTAGTTCTATTTTACATCATTGTGTATTGTAATTATTAATGTAGAATATATATTTAATCCAAAGATTTCGTAAAATACATTAGGTGGATAGTAAGTATGACTATACCTATGCACAGGTACATGTATATACATATACGTAAATATATTTTAATCGAAATTTCAACAATGCTCTACGTTTAATTATTTTTCGCCATATTTTTTATATTAACATTTATAGTGTACCTATTTTATCTAATCAATGATCAAAACATTTGTAAATTGGAAGGGGAGAGAAAAAAGATAAAAATTGTTAAATTATTCTTTGTCCAGACACACACACGCGCATATATATATATATATATATATATATATATATATATATATATATATATATATATATATATATGCATATCATGTAATTTGTTATTATAGTTCTTATTTTAGTGTGGGTGGTTTAATGTACTAAATATTATTAAAATAAAATGTAATTTGCATATGGAAATTTGTTTCTAATTTTGCCTTTTACATGAATGACTGTACTTGAAGTTGATGATAGGTAGATGCAGAACTTGTTGCGTATAATTGCAATATAAAAAATAACAACAAATTAAGTATATAAAATAATGAAACAAGAATAGATTGATGAAACAGCCTGTATTTAAATACACAATACATGATTATTACAGGACATCGTGTTATATCGTATTTTTTTTATAACATCAGAGCATAAAACAGCATCTGAGATTGTAGTATTTAGAGTAGCTATATTATGATTATTTTGCTTGGAAAGTCGACGAAAAACATTAAATATTTTACATAATCTATTGCCTGCATTACTGTAAATTATTAGGATAATACAAAAATATCGCAATAAAAATAAAAATTACGAAATATAATACTCAGAATTACCTGTCACTCAATAATCAAAATAAAATTTTCATGTTAGCTGCAGATTAATGAAAACACAATTTACAGAAGAAAAAATACGCTACACTGAAAGACCTCAATATTTTAACGAACGGTCCACACGGCATCTACATGCTAAGGCATTCTCATGTCAAATTTGACTGGTCTTTGGTTTCTGTGTTGGAGATGAATCTGTGACTGATAAACCACAGTACCATT
The DNA here is from genome assembly GCA_963422195.1 of Carabus problematicus. NCBI lineage: Eukaryota > Metazoa > Arthropoda > Insecta > Coleoptera > Carabidae > Carabus > Carabus problematicus. Next base: position 8,766,660 of record OY728582.1, on the reverse strand, counting down.
CATATAGAATATATACAAATACAAAAGCCTCTTATTATACTGTCATGCATATATACTCGATACCGAGTGTTTCACATACAAAAAAGTCACTTAAATTAATTTACTAATTAATAACATTTCGAAAAAAATATCTAGTATTCCTATAACTATAATGGAATAAGCCGATATCAATTTAGCACATTATTTTCAATTAGAGTTTTTCAAATTACACAAAGATATGGAACACATATTTTTAACTTATTCGAATTAGGTTTCTCTCTATATTAAAATATTATACATTTAATTACCCAAAATTTTGTTGGGTAACGAAAGGGCACCTGTGCTGAAACCTGATATAGCAATTTCTTACAAACCTTTTTATATGATAATGGATGAAGTTTGGACTATATATAGACTTGTAAACTATTTTCTTTAAGACCTAAAGTCAGGTTTCACATTTTATACTATCAGACGATGACTCGAACAATTGAATGCTGAATTATATATACTTGTTTGTAATTTTAATCATTTATTGCATTCCTATTAATATTTATTATATATTAAAAAAAATTAAACTACTGAATAATTTCAAACCTACACGAGTTGAGAGGAGGTCTCAACAAATAAGTGTAGTGTACCCATCGCTAGGTACAAATTCACATTTTATTTTTATATTCTTAAAAATGTGGGTTTCCATAAAAAAATATCAAACAAAATAAATCGATGTGATTTTCTTACCGGTTCTGAATTTCATTAATTTTCTACATAATTATAAAATTTAATGGTTTTTTATTGCACGATTCTTTTTATGCTCACATTTCACAAATTTAATTCAGTTGCATTTCACTCAATAATTTGGTAATGTAAAAATATTCTACGATGAGTAAATTGAAAAATAAGAAATATATTTACAGGTGTATTTTAATAACCACAAACACATTACTATATAATGAAATTATTTATAATGTATAAGCCTCCCTTTTCACCACCATAATTAAATACTGCTGATTTGAACATATTTTATCTAAATTTGTTTTGTTTATGGCCATGTAGCAACAAAATCATGTATGCAGGCAAAAATAAGTGAAACTGTCATTAATAATGCATGTACCAAAAAAATTATAGTGCAGGCGTTTCATTTTATTTATAATGCAAAAAATTTAACGATATTTTATAGGATTTTTTTTGTTATTCTATTGCTTTATTCTTAAAAGAGCAAATAAATTTCGCTAACGATGTGCTAAAGTATAATTTGGTTGTTTATTGTTTACATATAAAATACTCGGGCTACACATGTTTCAACGATACGATATATCTAAATAACAGAAATAATATTTTATTCTAGCGGTGCAAAGGCAATAGTTATTTGACATTTTAATTCTATTAGTCAGTTGTTCTTACTTCTTAAGATACAACACTGTTTCATTTTTTTTTTAATGACGTAAGTCGGTGTAGGCTCATTACATACATATTTAATTTTGGCGCATAAACAATATACTCTTATATGGCATATTGGGAAAAAAGCACGTATTACTACTACTACATTGTACAACTAAAATAATTAATATTATTAATGACAAAGTACATGTATTTCAGTAGTTCTTTTCTGAATTCTATATAAACATAAATTACTTTCACATTACAAAATTATTATGAAACTTCCGATATGAAAGAGTAATATTTAAATAGTAATAAATTTTTCTGCTTATGACGCACTATGCAGCATATCAGTGCATTGATAATTTGTAGTCACTGTAAATAATATTACAATCTGACGTAAAAATATTTCGTTTTTCGAAATCGTTGACAAGGACCATGAGTTGATTTAGTTTTGGAAACAACATTTTTTTCGAAATATTATAAATAAGTAAATTAATTGTCGTGGCCAATTTGGCTGACACACTCGTATGTATGTCGTATGGATTCAGACACAGGAATTTAACACATAACTGAAAAAAACCGATATCTACATTTTAAATCAATTTAGATCTGAAGAGTTGCCCAGAATTAAAAAATGTTTTGTTTATTATAACTGCTTTTATATATTGAGAAAAATATCTTAGAAACACTGCATTTTTACGATGAATTGATTTTAACATTACATGCATGTATAAGACCTTATTGCAGTGTAACTGTGAACCTTTTTAATATTTACAAATATATTAGAAATATCTGATTTTTCCCTTAAAATTCCATGTTAAACCACTATGTCTCATCAGCATCGGCTAGCCTAACAGTTAATTGTATCACAAATAATTGATTTTTGTTTACCTATTTCATTTAAACATGCAACATATACGAAACGAAAATATTTACATAACATATTAACAGGCCTCCTCTTTGATGGCATGTAACGACGTAATAAATTTTCCTGATGTGGACGCATGTCAAGACAGGAATTCGTTTATGTATAAATTCGCCACTAATGTTGGTCTGTGATTATTGCCAAACAGAACATGTCACCGTTTAAATAAAACAATTAAATTCATATATGTTTCATTAAATCGTAATGGACTGCATAATTACAAATACTATCCGATATTGGCAATTACACATAGCGATAAGAACGTATCCTACTGATGAAAATATCGATAATCTTAATAATAAAATGCTTTCACTTAATATATTTTCACTTCATCATAAAACAAGGGTTTATTATGTGAAAAACTTGGTTAGAGTATGAGGGATAAAATCGAACAGAGAGAATTATTTACATTTAGCAATGCACGCTAGCGCGTGTCTAACCTTGTTCATACACTTCTTTACACCGAAACATTGATAAATAAATAAACAAATGTACAACTTGCTGACTACAATTACAAAATAAAGTATCTATTAGTGACGGTGTTTTAGTGAAGATTCGGGCCACTACGTAGCTGGTGGATTTCCATCATTATCAAGATGAGCAGTGTTTGGTGTCGTCACTACAGCACTAGAAGCAATAACGTTTATCGAACCGCTGCTCATGCCAACACTAGTGCCAGAATTTGTCAAGGAATTCGGTCCTGTACCAGCCTGATCAGGTGAACACTGTTGGGTTACATCTGGCATATCCTGCGGTGTACATTGCTGTAATTGTTGTTGTCGACCATCATTGTCCTCGACTGGACCGGTTTCACTCTGTTGGTCACTATCATGCCCTGACGCGTCATCTTGTTCGATTTCCTCGTCCGGACATAATTCATAAGCCCTCTCCAATGTTTTACGTGCACTGTTTGATCTTTCAAGGAAATAACCGTTGGTGTTCTCATTACTTTGTGCTGGTGGCGACCAAGTACTATAACTGTACTGCGTATTTCCTGGGTGTCGTCTCTCTAGTTCATCTTGAAGCCACTCTACAGCACTTGCCCATTTACGTTTCAGGTCTGTATTAGTGTGCAGCATGGCTAACGCTGTACGGCATTTGCTGAATAAAGTTACCATGCATTTGATACATTGATACGCTCGTTTCTGATAGTGGTTCTTGCTGCGTTGTATTGTATCTAACAATCCTTCCCTTTCTTCTGGTACACCTTTTATGGCATTATGTATTCTGTGTGTTTGCCATGAATCCTCCATAATTAGGATGGCTAGTAACAAATCCATGTGATGGCGCAACTCTTGACAATATGCAAACGCAATTTGCCACAATAGTTCGCTAAGCACAACTCGACTAAAATGTGGATTCTCCCATGAACAAAATTGCAGTAATTTTACTGTTTCCTCAGTTACATTTGAATCTTCAATTATCTTTTTAATGTAACTTGTTCTGCCGAACAATATATCAGTAGCCTGTTGCGGTAACGGCATTATATAATCTGGACATGTCTGATCAGCGTACGGATTTGGTAATAACGGTCCACCATGAGAGCTCTGACACTTTGCACTAACATCACAGCATCGTACAAGAAGTGAGACCAATTGATGTAATTTTGTTAATTCAGCATATTGATATTTGATAGCCGGCCCAGGGCCTTCGTCTAAAGCAACTAACATAAATGTAGCGGGAACATTCATGCGAAGTAGTTGTGCTCTTTCTTGTATACCCTGACCAGCATACATGTAGAATAAAGTACAATAATTCGGTAAATGTCGGCCGTGCTCAGATACTTCTTTATGCAGAAGAGATAGTACAGCGTGTAATAAGTAATCGCTTAACGTAGCTCCTTGTTCCAATGATGAATATCTTTCCGGTGGTACACACGGTCCATCGTTAAGTGTGAAATGAGACAAGCACACTAAAATCTTCATAAACGCTGTCCGCACTTCGTTACTGGGACACCCAAGCAAATATTCGCAAAATCTACCAATGAACACATATATTACTAATAAAATAAAATAAAATAAAATAATATATATATATATATATATATATATATATATATATATATATATATATATATGAATAAAAATATATAATTTACCTATGTGGATAACTGAAAAGCATTTGATTTGAAAACCACGAACGTACTAAAGGTGAGGCACGTAGATGTAACAAAAGTACTTCAAACCAGTCTAAAGCTGCACCTCGTAAACTCTTTTTGGTATGAAAACCAGTATGAAAAAGAAATCTAGATGCTAGTTGGATGGATAGCATTGATAATTGTTCTGCTTCTGGATTCTAAAATTAAATAATGAATATGTACATGTATATTTATATTTTAATGAAATATAAAGAGTAAATTCTTACCAATTTTTCTGCTATTACATTTCGAGTTATAGGTGGAGCATTGCAAGTCACTAGTTTTCTAATAAATGAAATGTATTCCACTGAAAACTGACTGCGATGATGAAGGAATTTAATATTTTGTCTGCGAATGCTATGCTCGATGGGAGCAGGCATTTTTATCATTCCTTGGCGTTCTGTATTACCTATTAAATTAAATAACATTAGTTAATTTATAAACATCGAACATTGAGAAAAAGACATTTGAAAAATCATAGTCTAGACAGAATAGTGGTGATTAAAAACAAAAATAATCAGTAGTGACTGCTCCGATTACGTGTTGTTAAAAAGTAGAGATGCGCAGACCCATCTTGCAATTAAAATTTTTATACTACACTTTAATTTTTTTAAATTTTCACTCAATTAATTTTAATTTCATTCAAAATGTGAATGTTCAATGTTAATCAATTTCCATTGTATCACACATATTTTTAAATTTTTATATTTTAAAAACAAATTCACTACAAAAAAATGTATATAAACAGGGTGACCCAAGTTTGAATGCTCACCATTTAGATCTCCGAAATTATAAGAGATACAAGGTCGGTTAAATTAGACAAAAGTTGCGTATTTATGGGCCGACGTTGATAGCGATTTCGTATTTTGAAAATATTGCATGACAAGAATCACAAAAATGTGATTTTCTCGAATTTTAATTTTTCTTTATAACTTAGAAAGTACTCAAAATATTGTAAAATACTTCAAATAAATGGTTTAGCACAAATATGCATTCGTTTACCTAAATATCTTTTTTAGTTTTGAACAAAAACTAAAAAGTAAGATAAAATGATCAACTTTTGTAGTATGCCGTGAAAATTTGGTATAAAACAATTGCATCTAAATATGTTATGTACGTGCCAAACAATAAAAATTCAATAACACTTGATAAACGAAACAAAATTCGTTCTGTAAACCGAAAACTATTAGACACATTCTCGTATGATGCCATACCTACATAAATTATTTTTTTGTCAAAAGACAAAAGTTACGCATTCAAAATATTGCATGGATCACTAGATAATGACAAAAGTGTTTTTTTCTCCAAAATTTAATTTTTCGTTATAACTCGGAAGGTATTGAAAATATTGAAAAAAGCTTCAAATAAATATTTTAGCATATATAAGAAGCTTTTCGATGAATTTGATTGAATAGATATTTCTGCAGATTCAACATGCATGTTGAATTTTTTCATTGGAGACCATAGTAGCTAAAAGGTGCTATTTTTTCTCTTTACAATAATGTATTCGTTTATATAAATATATTTTTTAGTTTTGAAGAAAAATTAAAAAGTATGGCGAATAGAATGATTTTCGTAGTGTGTCATGAAAATTTGGTTTAAAACAATTGCATCTAAATATGTTATGAATATGCAAAACAATTTAAAGTCAATAATATTTGGTAAACAAAAGATTAGACAAAAAAAAATTATGTAAAGTTGTATTATATCATATAAGATACTGTAATTTCCGACGGTGAGGGGTTAGCAGATGACGGGGGGATATAAACAAAAGTCATCGTAAACTGGAACAGAATTCTGAATAGTGACTAAATTCAAAATATATCGAAAAAAATCATTATAATAATTAATTACTATAATAATTACATGTCACCGTAGTAGGGCCTTCCGTTTTTTAGCTCATCGAGCTCCTGTCGAAGAGGTGTAAAGAAGTGTTCGGTACGATTTCTGTAGCATTTGTCGGTTTCAAATTTTTTTCGCAGAAATCCCGGACAGACCCCTAGATCTCGAAATGACTATTACAATATACCGTGCTCATTTGATTTTTGAATTCAAAATATTAATCTGACTGTTTTTTTTTTTTACTATTTAGACAGTATAATTGTCAATTTGACGTTTATTTTTTTTGAAAATGTACTATTACTGTAAAGACGAATGTATCCAAATAATAAAATTTTATTATGGAGGATATTCGGATATGGCACCTAATGATTATTTTTACTGGGCATATTTGAAAAATTCAATTTACAATCTAACAGCGAATAGACCTCAAATGGTAGCAGAATTACAAAGGAAAATTGTTGACGTGTCAAACACTATTACTCCAAATGTATTACAAAATGTTCGAAAAGCATTGAATATTTAATTTAAATAAAATTCTATATAATAATTTAATTATTATGTTCCCAACTTCTGTATTTTGTAAGGTTTATAATTTGTAATGATTAAGTTAATGCAGAATTTTAAATAAATAGTTATTTCATAGTGCACAAGCTGTTTTTGATTGCATTTTCTTTAATTTAGATTTCACTTTCTGTTTGTTTTTCTCGATAAAATTTGTTAGAATGTCACAAATAATATAAAATAGTAAACGTCAAATTGACAATTATACTGTCTAAATAGTAAAAAAAAAAACAAAAACAATCAGATTAATATTTTTAATTCAAAAATCAAATGAGCGCGTAACGTCCTATGTGTAGATCGTCGTGAGACACACGGTATAACTGTATGTTGTCGCTCGTTTGCCCGCTCGCTTACTCATACCGATTTTTATTCCACTAACTTCTCCTAGGTCTAGTTACCCATGTGACTTTGTTTTTCGAAAAAAATTCTTTCATATGCGAGAAATGATACAGAATTTTTTATTTTGCAAAAATATAAGATCAATGCATTTATAGTCGGCTTAGTCTGTTTTGCTTTTGTCAACAAAAGAAAATGTTTGACAATTATTTAAAAACTAGGTGAAATGCCCGTCATACGACGGAAAAATATTAATGACGTATAGGTAAAAAAAAAAAAAAACAAACAAGTAACGTAATCGAGTGATATTCGATGTGAAATATTAATTAAATATTTTTTAACTTACATGCCTTTAATGTCCTTCCACTTTTAACAATACTCTATTAATTAAATGTCAAGTCTTTCGACGATAATGACAGAAAACAGTAATTTGACATTAAACACAATACTGCCTCGTGAGTTTTGACTTTACTCGTTACACAAAAGATCAATGCATTCATAGTTGGCTATTGTTACCAAAAGAAAATGTTTGACATAAACAAAACATCGCCTCGTGCATTTATAGACGGCTTGGTGTGCTTAGTGTTTTTCTTTTGTCAATAAAACGCCCAATGTAAACCCTTCCAGCCATGGAGAAGTAGCAACGGTCGGACCTTAGCGCTTTATATAATAAGATTTGTTGATTCCTTTGCGAGTTAGTGTTTAGGATTTTAAAAGTGTATTAACTAATTTTTTTTGTGTTATATTCAGAATTGGACATTCATCGATGATCTACAGGCACAGGTGTCTGTACCCATTTTAGTTATAGTACTCCAAGTGTGCAAGTACAAGTGTGATGTCGTCATTTCGGAGCCTTTCCATCGATAAGGGCACGACCTTCTCCATTAAAAGTGAACTTTTATGAATTTAGAAGGTCATGGTTAAGGGTTAATATCCATTCGACTCTCTGGACAAAACATCTATTTTCTTTGGTTGTATAAGCAGTTGAACCACAACTTTAGTTGAAATATTTTATATTATTTTTTTGTTAATAAAACTCGGCTATACATGAATTGATCTTTTGTTCAGAGTAACGTCAAATTCAATAAAAAATATTTTTTCTTTAATGGCCTTACGTAATTACAAAAGAATTCAGTTTTAAAATTATTAACATGTCGCAGTGAAATGGTTGTCGAATCCTTGGTTTAGGATTAATAGAACAAAAAATCTTTTACTAGCGAACAGAGGCTCAACATACATATGGACAAATATAAGAATCCGAAATGTCTGCATAAAACTTTGTGGAATATGAAGGTGCTATTATAGAGCGTACCAAAAATTATAGCTCTTTGACAGGGAATCGATGAGCGAATGAATGTTGCATTTTATATCAATTAGTGATTCGATCTATACCAAAAAATGACAGACTTACTCAACGATAATTCGTCCAGTGATTTGATAAGAGCTGATTCTTCTACATCTTCCCTAGTATAGAAAAGCATGTACGCGTTCCACCATCTCTTCTGTTTTCTATATGAAGTTCTTTTCAACATAGGATCAAATACTTCACCCATGTAGTCTCCTCCGAAACACTGTATTTTCATTTCTTCGTCGTCGCCCATCCTACATTCTGACACTTCGCCGTCATCAAATTTATACCATTTTTTATCGTCTTTCGCTTCTCTGTAAATTAGAAAAACATATATCTATTCAGAACTTGTATATAAATTACAATTCCACACTTACCTATTTAATATATATGAGTAATAGTGACCGCCACTAGCTTGGCCGCTATGAACTACAATGCCGGATAAATGATATTTTGTACAACTATCTTTAACCGATTCTTCTAGATCGCAATCTATAACTTCTCCTTCAATTTTTGCAAGCCCCGATACTGTATACGGCTCCATGTCAAGGTCACGAGGAAATTCAAAATAATCGTTGAATTTAATGGCACAAACTCGTTCGAAATCGTATTCAAACCTTTTTAATTGAATGGCTAATATTGGTGGTAGTTTCTTCACACATAGTCTTTTTACAGTTACAACCTACAATAAATTATAGTATTTATTAATTGTTGCTACCCCAGTAATGGGAAAGTCGTGATGTTATGTATATATGTATTAAATGTAATAATTTATTTCCTTTTTTATTATAGTACTAACCTTCCGAGCACATTTTTCACAGTAATAAGCATCTGCACCTTCTAACAATTCTCCTTTCACATACTGCTCCATTGAATCTTGTAATGTACTATGATTTCTAATATCTACACTAATTACGCTAAATGGCTCTTCCTTAGAATATCTGCGAAATGATTATGTATTTTATTAATATTTTTGAATTAAAAAATAAAACATAATATCGACGATTATCTAATTTCAAAATATATATAATATAAAATAGTACAGAATGAATTGTTACTGAAAATTTTAACAATCTACTATTATTATTGTATTTCGTTCCTACGTATTGTTTGTAGTTACCTGTGAGGACAACCTTTACAAATTTTTTGATCTGAATATGAACCGCCGAGTATTTTCCCCATAATCTGTTCTTGGCCTAATGCTTTTAAAGCCTCGTCAATGCTTTCAATAAGGCTCATGAAGAATTCGACCGCATCTTGTTGTTCACGAAGATTTACTGGTTCACCTTGTAGTCTAATAACAATATCATACATGTATACTTGGAATTACCGTAAATTTCAGAAAATAAGAAACGCTAATTATTTTATTATTTCATCATGTATTGTACAAATAGTATAGTACATAGTTAAGTACTTGCTGATGTGATGTGAAAATAACTGATTTTATTATTAGAAATTTAGCAATGCCAATGATTCGGTTGATAAGAATAAACTTAAATTTTATAGGCAGTGCACGCCGCTTATTGGAATCACGGATAATGTTATCAATCGGACATTGTTATCATTTTCGCGAATAATGATTAGTAAAAATAAATTTGCCATTTATCAATTCATTAATTTTAATATTTGCACAATAATACAAATTATACGTACTTGAAATGCCTCCATAGTCCTTTTGGTATATAATATTGTAGTCGACTATATGCTAAATGACCGAAAATAGCTTGCACCTGCTTCAGAATACCTATATTGTATTCCTTTCTACTTTCATCCACTGTAACTTTATCTTCATGACATTCATTATCTAAAGAGCAATGCTCATGATTGGTATCAAACTCTACGTTTTCTTCGCCACTAAAATCTTCATGTGGATCAGTAGCAGCTCCGTCACTGCCTAACAATCCCACGCGGATACTTTCTACCATATACAATTGCTGCAGTACTGAATTCATGTAACAAGTTGCGCCAGCATTTTTTAAACCCACAAATCCTTTAACAGGCCTTGGTCCGACGGGGGGCAAGTAATCCCATTCTAGCAATGGCTGATTATGCTCTAAATAAATAAAAAATTATATATATATATATATATATATATATACACCGGGAGTCCCAAGAAATCTGGGACATAGGTAATTAACATGTAAATATAGAAAAATTGTGATTACTTCTGAACAATACATTTTACAGCAAAAATGTAAATAAAAAAAGTTGTACATAATTAAAAACTGCATATAATGTCATGATCAGCGCTCAGTTTTGATTTGATTTTTTTGTTTTGATTATTTGTTGTAATTAACAAAAAACCTGCAATATTTGTTTCATGAAAATGTATTATTTCAAAATTGATTAACCAATATACAAAAATATTTAAGCACTGAATAGAATATAATCTTATGCAGTTTTTAATTCTGAACAACTTATTTATTTATACTTTTGTTCTAAAATGTATTGTTCAGAAGTAATTACAATTTTTCTATATTTACATGTTAATTCCCTATATCCCTGATTTCTTGGGACACCCGATATATATATATATATATATATATATATATATATATATATATATATATATATATATAAATTACATACCTGAATAAAACATATCTGTAAGCATGTTTACTAACTGCCTACAATTTGGAACACAACCTACACATAAGGCTACTAACAGATCAAAGGCAGCTGCTTGAGTTTGCGCACTGGAACAAACAGGAACAGCTGGTTCAAGTGATAATTGCCCCGAGCGAGCGAGTTGCAACATTAACTTAGAAGCAGGGAATATAAAATCTTCAAGTAACTCCTGTAATATTAGACGATATAATCACAATCTTATAATGTATGTTATTACTATCTATACTAACACGTATGAGTCCCCCTTTATTATCGTCTGCACCTAATTCATGTTTTTTATCAGGATTCATAAAACAAAGTAATTCTCTGGCAAGACCAAAATGCCCTTCTAATAACGCTTCTTGAGCTTGATTACTGAAATCTCCTTTTATGGAATCGGGCCGCCACAATCTGTTGGATGCTTTACGTAACCACATTATTTCACTCGCTAATAAACTCTCGGCCGCTACTAGCGGACAACTTGTGAGATACGCACAATTAACTAATCGACAGAGTAACTGAAAAATAAAATAATAACGTATGTTACAATTGTATTACATTGTATTTAATTGATAACTAACTTGAAAGTATTCATGTGAGGTGTGCGCATTTTCCAGTACCATGGTGTCTAATACGGAAAACAACAGTGGTACAACAATTTGCAGTGCCTGTCTACTAGCACCGCCGCACGTACAAATCACGAGAAATTGTTCAGCTGCCGCAAGTCTAATGGCTCTACTAGGACAAAGCAAGACCAAGTCCATGAGCAACGAGTGCCATAATTTGTCCCGACATAACACTTCTAAAGTGTCTGGGTTCAGGATAAAAGCTAAACACAAACATTCCAGAGCCTCTTTACACAGTAGTATATCATCGGGATGCAAATGTACGGGTTCATTGCGAGTTTGTGAATCGCAGAGGGCATGTAAAATTTCTGTCGATGTATTCACTGAATGCAAACTCGAACTGCAACTGGCCCAAGCAATTCGAACTAGTGCAAGAATTGTATTCATGTCAGGAACATTCCACGCTAAAGCCTAAAAACGAAAGATTTTATTATTTTAAATGTACTCATACACAATAACGGATATTTATCAATTTTACAAATTATTTTCACATATTTATACTGCAATATTTATATTGGTAATACTTCGAAGTAGGACAATATTTTATCCGGTTGGGTTGGAATGAATGACTGTAAGTTCTAGTTGTAGAGAACTATATATTTGTGTACAATAGCAAGTTGAATAGAAATGCTAACGTTTCGGCCATTATCAAAGCGTAAAATTTTTAACACATCTAAACTAAGTCAAAAACATCACAACAAACGCTTAAGGAGAAACATTCTCCAATTGTAAAATTTATTTTATAAAATTGTGAAACGTCATGCATAATGGCGTAGAAGGTGAGCGGAAACTATTAATTCGGGAGGTAGCTAATGTATAAAGATTCTTGTAAAATTATGTTATCTGATTTTAATTAACGTTATTAATCTATGAAAATTACAATAAGCAATTATCTTGTTCAATAAATTTTACTAACCTGCGACAAAAGTGTCTGAACTTTATCAATATTTGCAGTATTATCTGATGACGATAATATGTGATCTGCTAATGCTTGTGATAATTTAACAGCCACCTGCCTGAGTACTTGTTCTGATGCATGACTTGGTACTGAACGTAATGCCTGACGTAGGAACATAATCGGTGCAACAGAAACTGTATCATTACCTAAAATGGTTAATAAGATTAGTAATAATTTATAATTTATTTAAGAAATCCCTGTTTACCTGAATAATTACCTTCAGGCTGTCCACTATCTTGAACATTATTTTCATCATTGACGCGTATTAAAACATTTCCTAATACTGTTAAAATAAGTTTACAAATTTTCAGAACACTCAAATAGGCAGATCTCTTAGTGGATACATCTGCATTCGACATAAAGTTATTTTTGGTTAACATTTCCAAAAACACCTGAGCTTCACCACTCATTATAAAATGAAATTGAAAATCGAATGCCTTCTCTGACAATGGTTCTAACGCTGGCATTAGCATAGTATATAAAACCTAATAAAAAAGCACAGAGTTATTAACTCAATACTTACTAATAAAGCCAAAATAATTTACCTCAATATTATAAAGCACTTGTGCTGATGAGGCACTGAAAAATACTGTGTCAACAGTAACATCAGGAATATCCGCAGTATTTCCATTGAAAAGAAACTGTAGTTTTTCTACAGTACTTTTATCAGGAGGCATCAGCAAAAGTAATGTACGAGCTCCATCACGTAATGGACCATGGCCTAAGCAACTACCCAATAATGATAACTGGCAAAAAAACTGAGCATACTGTGACTGCTGGGACATCAGCTAGAATAAGTGGTACATTCAATATTTTAATATCTACAACAAATACACAATAGAATTTTACGTACCACACCTGGTAACGTACTTTCAATTTCAATATTTGGTCCATCATATGGGTGCTGCGGAGAGCTGGTTGAACTATCAGAACTACTATCTGGCGAACTGGCCATATTAGTATTTGGTTGAGTTAGTTTGGCGGAAAGAAGCTGGCAAGACAAAACAGAGGAATTATTAATCGTCAAAACAGCAAAAATCAATGCTTAGAATTTTGAATTACCATTTTATCTCTAAGCGGAATTTGAGAAAGAAGTTTCCGGTCATCTACTGTATCTAAAGGTTCTCCATTCACAAACAATTCTAATTTAACGTTTGCTACAGAAGCCTTAATTCGTCTCAATACTGATCGACGTAAAGACGCCAATGTGTCATTCGAATGAGTAAATACTTCCATATCATCCACCTGTCTACCAGGATAAGAAAATCGAACAACCAACGTAAGGTGTTTACCGCGGCAGGCCCTATCGATAAATTATACGTCAATATATTATTTAATTTATATTTCGTGAGATTAACTGTACCTGTGCAATGGAAGAATTTTCCGTTCCCCCATGAAATCCCTATCGCATTCGCTTATATATTCTTGAAGAACTTTCATTACGCGGCACATTTTTATAGCTTCGCTACGTAATCGAAAAATCATCAATTGCGTTTCTTGTTCATTTTTATTTTCTACAAATAAACAAAAAAAATACATTCGGAATATTTCAATTATCAGAAGATTGATTGGTACTACCTATATTGTCCGTTCGTTTTAGCACAGACACAGTATCGTAATGTGCACGAAGTCGATCACAGCACTCCGATATGTAAGTCTCATGGAATTCGATAAGTGAGGCCTGTAATTTCGGTCCTAGATTAGTACTAACTTCTTTAAGTATCTCTATTGCCCGATTTGCAATATCTTCGCCACTACTAGTTACAACTCGCCATAGATAATCTGTGCCTATAAGATCTACATCATCGGTAAGTAGTGTACGTCGTTTAATTTTTAATTTTCCTTCCTTTGTGTTTACTGCTTTGAAAAATCTTTCAAAACATCTAAAAATTATTTTAGTTAGGAGTTTTTTTTTTTAAATTTGCTACATATTTGAAATGGATACATACTTGATACCATTTTCAGTCAACAACGTAGGATCCAACTGTAAAATATTATTTTCGAAAAAATCCTTGTTGATTCCAGGATCTAAATCTGGTTCTTCGCCCATGAGCTTAGAAAACCATTTAAAACAGGCCTCTCTATCAGATGGAAACACAGCTTGTTCGGCTAGACATTGCCATATCTGTTTCGCTTGTTCAGCACACAACCATAGTTGACCATCTCTTAGAAGAAACCGTAGAAAGTTTAGTCGTTCTTGAACCTAGAAAACCATATACAAGATAGAAATATAAAACGAATTGTTTCAACCCTAAAATTTTGTGTTATTTCTAAAAACTAACTTCTTCAGGTAAAAAGAAATGTTACATTTATACGATTATTAAACAAAAAATGATAATCTATATCAGCGATTCTTAACAGGTGCCCACGTTATTAAGGGGGCACAGAAAATGTATAGAACGGTTTTAGTTTTAAAATACTAAAATCTTTTAAAACTCTTTATTTTATTTTGTCTGTGTTCTTTCTGTAAAGAGAAAGCATGCGCAGCAGGCGAGTTATTAATTCATTGTAACTTTAAATGAATTCAAAGAAGGTCGCTACTAAATACTTCTCTATATATCATTGTAATCAGTAAAAAAAAATTACTACATATTTGAAAATAAAAATTAATGATTAGTTCTCACAAACTAAAGGACCGCGACTATGGGCAGAAGAACCAGCGATCTATAATATAGAACGTCAAAAGTGTGTGTAAGTTTATCTATCCGCACCGATAAAGATAGCTGAATAATAAAATCGAAATTTGCAAATGTTATACTTATAGAACAGTGTTTCTCAAACTAATGGCAATCGCGTACCACTTCTGCATGTTAAAAGTCACACTGACCACATTTTTTATGTAATAAAATTTTTTATTATGTAGTAATAAATAATATAAATGTTACAATCAACAGTTACCATCTGATTCCAGATGCTGCAACGAACTTTAAAAAACTGAAATAAACTGTTTAAATTTATGAAAGATATAAATACAGAGTGATCCAAAATGATTGACCGTACCGTTTCGTTATGAATTTTTTCTTGCCGGATTTCTGTATTTATTATTAATTGTATTTGTAGAACTATTTTTATGATAGTGTGGCCGCAGGGATATGCTTACAAAACAGAAGAAATAATCAAGACAACAAGGGTATAAATAAATGTGGGTTCGACTCCTGCCTAGGTCATATTATTTTACAATAAAAAATATTGGTATTTTGCACTCCAAGAACCTGGGGCATATATAAAATATACCATTTTCAGTTATCCGGTAATACCCAAAATAGTAGAAGAAAAATTTTATACTATAAAATGGCAAAAAAAAAAACAATTACAAATTTGACACTGCGTGTATTCTCATAAATCCTGAAATATAAGTACATACTTTGAAGAGTATGTATAAAAAAAATTAATAATGTAATAAAAAATAATTCAAGGATAGAGAAAGAATAATAAAAATGATAGAATATCTGTGTAACTTGATTCTTGCGTACTTATTGATGCCGCTAAAAAAAAATCTACAATCTAGAACTAGTATAGGACTTAAAATTTCATTGATAGTTTTAGGACTTACAATTTATTTATATACAAATATTCATTGTTAAATTTCTTACTTGCATATAATGTGGATACCGGCTGTCTGGCACATAAGTATCACTAGTGAGTTCAGTATTATCTTTTATAAGATATCTAACCTTATCCATATATACAGTTAGACTATTTGTTACCAAAATGACTAATGAATGCTGATTTTGAAGTCGCTCAATTATCTGTAAACACGAATAAAATGAATTACAACAAGAAGAGGCATAAAGTTGTAAGCACAATACCTCTTGTCTGTAGTACATATGGTGAGTACGCTGACTATGAGCAGAATTGGCACTTGCTTCATACAAACAACAGATTTCACGAATTTGTTTTAATGCTGGAAGTACCCACTGATCGCCCTGTTTTAGTTCATCCACACATTTATCTAACCAAATAGTTTTCTGGGCATCACGTTCTTGAGAACAACTGTAGTCCAGAATTTTAATATGAGCTGATAAAGCTTGGTCCATAATCTCGGTGGGAACGTCTTCAGAATGGGCCAGATTCCAAAATAAAGTCAACACCTAAATAAAACATATGTTGATGTTATATTATTAAAATATAAATAAACAGTATTTCGAAAAAAGTTCCTCGCAGCTTGTTCTTTATTTGCACGAAAATTTTAAAATATGTAAATCTACACATATAATATTTAAATACAGTAGACCCTCGATTATCTGCGGCAATGATGGGGAGAATTGGCGCGGATAAACAAAATATAGGTATACAAGCCATATATACTGATATAGACTGTATAACTGTAAACTAAATAGAGGAAGATAAATAAACGAACAATAAAAACTACGAATGTTTAGGAAAATAGTTTTTATTGACTTCTGTTCAATAACATGGTTTCTTTCATCTTTATGGTTGCTCTCAATCTGTGTAAACAACAATTTATCGGAAACAGAGAATCGCTTTGTTGCTCCAGAAATACCGCGGTTGCACCGCAAAGTGGTTAAATCGCGCGCGGATAATCGAGAGTCTACTGAATAAAATGATTATTTTTTTATTTCAGTAATTCGAATATTACAACAATCCGTACAACTCTTTCCTCCAAGTAGTCAGAATTGATAAGAATTTAGTGCATACTATTTTTATTGTTACCATACATTAACAAAATAGAAACAAATGCATTTACCTTGTGTGCCATAACGCCATCTTTATCATCTTCAGCTAATCTTCGAATTAGTTCTAACAATTTTTCACGCTGTTTTTTATTTGCATTTGTCCAACTGGACTGAAAACATTCAAACAAATGATCTAATTGTTCCGGACTAAAGTCCCAAGCCAGTTTCGCTAATAAATCGTGGACATTTTTCACTATGGCTTCATGTTTTCCAACTTGCGCTAACCACACAGCATCCAAATCAGACAAACTTAATGCACGTTCTTTAATAATAAACCTTAATATTTTCTCTAATTTTTCGACGTATTGCGGCTGGTGCAGAGAATCCCTTAGTACAATTTCTAATACCCTATTTTCATTGATCCATTTCTAAAATAAATAAATAAATAAATATATATATATATATATATATATATATATATATATATATATATACCGTGTTTTTTTAACCTGAAACTTTCAAGTATCTCGAAAAATAGGCACTCTACGAAAAAGTATCAATTATCAAAATTCAGTAACAAATTTACCCCCGCCCAGCTTACAAAGAGGAGGACTCTTTTTTGCACTAATGCATTTCCCTCGCAGAATGATTAAATTTTGATAATTGGCATTTTTTCGTAGAGTGCCTATTTTTCGAGATATTTGAAAGTTTCAGGTTAAAAACAAACACACGGTATCTTTGTAATTATAAATGCGATTCCAGTGACAAGCAATAATTAGCATACAGAAAATATTACACATAAAATATACATACAGCCATTCTCTCAGGTGTAAGATAATCTTCTTCTTCTAAATTGTGATGTCTATTTGGGTAGTAAGTTACACTTGCTATCACTTTATTTACTTCATTTAGTGCATTCATTTTTCCATTAAAACTGGAAATTTGTAATTGCCTATAACAATAACAAGTATTTATCAGATATAGAGTAAAATTAATTATTACAAATACAGTAAACTTCGCTTATAACGAACCCGCTTATAACGAATTTTCGGTTATAACGAACCAATCTATAAGGTACGAACTAAAGGATCATTAAAAGTGTGTTATTTTTTTCGCAAATAACGAACCCGTTTATAACGAACACTCGGGTATAACGAACCTTCATTTTTATTATAATCGCAAAAGTTTTCGGTTATAACGAACTTAAAACGGCGTTTTACCAAATAATCAGGGGATTCTTCGAAATCTTTTAATTCCGCATATGTAGGGTCACCGTAACAGTTCTTGCGGTACTTGTGTATATGTGATTAATTGTATGAAACAAAATTATCGGACGTTTCCGCGATTGGAGCGGCCCTTGTAGAAATTTCAGCATGCCCCACATGACCTGTCCGCTCCTGTTCACTGTATTTAATATGTTAAAGAAGTACAATTATGAGTTACGCAATTTTGAAGAAAACACGTAAAGCTCTTACTTTAAATAAATAAAAATCATATAAAATAATAACAAATATTAACAAAAGTAAAATAAACGATTTTTTAAATAAGATTCATAAAAACTATTGTTAGTGTACATATGTATATGTATTACAAACCAATATCTAACTCAATTTTGAACAAATCTGGATTTGTCTAGTTTTGAAAAAGAGTTCTTCATATTATATATCTACTTGAAACATGTATCTATGCATTAACAAAAATAATGAATTTTTGATGATTATCGTTTATTACGAACTTCGCTTATAGCAAACTATTTTCGTCGGTCCCTTGAGGTTCGTTATAAGCGAAGTTTACTGTATTTACAAATGTAATATTTTCAACATTATTTAATCTTGATTAAAACAGCAATGCAGTAGTTTCCGACCCTATGAAATGTAAGTACGGGTAATCGATGACATGTCTTATTATATTAGCAATGGTTACCAGAAAATAGTGATACATGAAGCATATCGTTTAATATCTTTCTATATAGGTACGCCATAATCATGTCATTGAAGGTTTTCCTTTTCATTATAACATTCTATTTTAAAACTGAAATGAAAAAAGGACACCAAATGGCAATTTTGTTCGTGCAATTTATTTTGTAATTTATAAAAATAAAATAGAATAAAGTTAGAACAAAATTAAAACCTTCAGAGACTTATCCCGTTTATACACATTCCAATGTAAATATGAAAAAATAGATAACGAGATTTTGATAAAAATACATGTTATTACTTCCATTATTTTCCAGGTGTATTTGTGTTAATGTAAAAATCAAAATCGTATTAGAAAGAAATGTATTTTTTCAGTTTTGAAGTCATAAAAAATATCGATGAAAAATAATCGATATATCCTGCAGTTTTTGTGCTGTTTTTAACGGAATCAGAATCGATAAATTATTAACTGAAAATATTTTTTCAGTTTTTAATTTGTATTCAATTATATTAACACAATTTAGTACAGTGTTTCCCAACCTTTTTAAGTCGCGACCTGCCACCAAACATTTTAATGAAAAGAATATATTTTTTTAGCTACTATTCATTCGGCTGAAGTGAGGTTTTCAAATATGTTTATCCAATCTCCCCTGGGTTGGGAACTCGTGATTTAGTAGAATGAATTCCCGTTTATAAAGTAGGTTTGAAATTGTATAATAATCAATTTCCATAGCATGTATTTGTAATTACAAATGTGATGTAATTAATTAAAAAAAAAAAACATTTCAATTTTCAATGCAATAATAATTGAAAAGATGTATAAAAGGCCGCATATAACATCGATTTTGAGTCGGGAGCTGCATATAACTTCATTTTTGAGCGGGGGCCGCAAATGATGTTTTTACCCAATATTCTTTTTTTTTTAGCTTATTCTATTGTAAAAAATGCCCAAGCGAGCCGCAAAAATTTGAAAAAGGGCCGCAGGTTGTGCATTTTTGATTTAATCTGTATTAATCTAATTTAATAATGGGCCGATTTCAACACTTGAAGTGTATTATGAAATGGATATTAATCCAAAACTTCACATATCACAATTATATATGCTATTGTCTGGTCCAGTGATGCACAACCACATTATTTTTGAGTCGAGAGCCTCAAACGTTTTTTATTGCCTTCCTTTTTTGTTTTTTTTTGTGAAAGTTGAAAGAGGATCGCACAAAATTTGAAAATGGGCCATGGGGCTAGTCTATTCGCATTACAAATTCCTGGCATTTTACTTGGTAATTATTCATTTACTGTGGGCGTAATACTTAAACAATGTAAATTTTGCAAAGAAAATGTAACCCTGTTCAATAAATATTAGAATAAATGGATATAGTAACTGTTATTTACGAAATTGCAAATATAAAATCTGATTTTGTTAATATGTTTTAGATTAGCGGGTTATCGAGGTAATGAATAAACAATTTTAAATTATTAATCCAGTGGGTAAATTGGATTTTAATATGGTGTATTCAAATCCATATATGAGTGACGTCACATCAGATAAATTTTATTCACGACATACATAAAACAAGTTATCTCTTTCCTACACATTTGACTTGTATAAATCTAAACGCACATCGTATTGCCATAAGGGGCGGGGATTCTCAGTAATTCGTTTGTTTTTTTTATGACGTCACTCCTAATATGGATTTGATATATTTTAATAATTTAGTATTTATTACGTAAGTAATTATACATGTAATAATTGTAATATTTCAGTACAAAATTAATAAATTGTACGCCAAGAAATTTATTCATATTCGCACGGGATGGAAAAACAAAAAATATTGTTTATCAATAAGGTTTAGAATAATAGCTATTGTAAGAACCCCGAGCGACGCTGGGTACTTTTAGCTACAGTGACTATATTAAAGACAGTGGGCCGAATTCAGCTCTCGTACTTAACTAAGTTCGATCCTAAATAATAACAACAAAAAAGATGAACTTATATGCATTTATATTAGATAAACAAGGATACTACACGTTACCATGGAAATTAGGGTCGATCCTAAAGTTAGGAATGAGAGCTGAATTTGGCCCACTGTGGACAGACGTCAAAACGCCGCCATGTTCCTGCCAATGTCATTAGTAACAAAAGGATATTATCTTTATAGCTGGCTTTGCTCATGTTAGCAACAAAAAATAAGCGTTTTGACGAAACGAAATGAATATATTATTTAATATTATACATATATTAGATGAATTAAAATATCAATTCATATTATAACAATTATTTATTAGCCATAGATTTGAAGTTTTTAAGCACAAAACACTACGAAATACACGAAAATATCTCAGAAAACAACGGTACAGATCACAGCTATCTTTCAATTCAAAACAATTTGGCAGGAATATGGCGGATATCTCATCGACCAATCACCATGAATACACTGGTGTCCACACTGTCTTTAATATAGTCACTGTACTTTTAGCTAGTAAATAAATAAAAATCAATGTCCTTGGCAACGCACATGCCATAATTATTTGGAATTGTCAGAGCAATTTATTTTTGATAAAACTAATAGGAAAGTGTAATATAAAGTCTTGTATGCACCACGGGTGTTACTAGATGATTATACCCATCGGGCGACATCATTCCCTCGGGCTGGAACATCATCACCCTCCTTGCATAATCATTGTCCTAACACCTTTGGTACATAAATAACTATTCTTACATCTTCTGCTTTCAATTTGATTAATGATATGTAGTATCCATAACAATATTAGTAGTTTTTAGGGTTAATGCAATAAATAATAAACAAGTTTTCAAATATAACCACTTTCATTCGCAATTAAAAGTAGAAAATATTTTTATGTGGTCAATTTTTATTCTTTTGTCTGCAGCAGAGCTGCAAACCATACTGGAACTTGAACTGAAACCGAACAAGTATTTCTATTTGAAGCGCGAACCCGAAGTGAACCATTCACATAGTCTAGATCAGTGGTCGCCAAAGTGGGGTGCGCGCACCCCTAGGGGTGCGCGAGATGTTACTAGGTGGTGCGCCAGAAAAATATAAAAAGTTTATTAAATGTAAAAAATACTTGTATAAACTGTTCTAATAACATAAATATATTTATTTTATTTAATAATTGATGCCATGTTTACGTTATATATATATATATATATATATATATATATATATATATATATATATATATATATATAGTATACTGTCCACAGTGAGGTTCTAGGGGTGCGCGAATAAAAAGTTTTGTCTTAGGGGTGCGTGATCAAAAAACTTTGGCGACCACTGGTCTAGATCAGGGTAGTCAACCTTTATATTCCTACCGCCCACTTTTGTATCTTTGTTAGTATGTAGTAAAATTTTCTAACCGCCCACCGGTTCCGCAGTAACTTAATTTAACGCAACTGCAAAATACAGTAAGTCCTCACTGAACGCCATCTCGATTAACGCTGATTCGATATAACGTGGTTTTTCTTGAACTAAAAAACGCGCTAAATTTACGATGATTCGTTATAACACGGTTCATGAAGACACAATTACAGAAATTATGGGTAGATTTATATAAAATGGCGTTTAGCGCTGGAACTTATTAGAAGGTACTCCCCGCGTTAAGCAGGGTATCCTGTACTCGTAATTTTTCAGTGGAAGTTCGGTAAAAATATGTAGTTAAATTTATCTTTTTGTTTATACAGCATACATAACATTTAATCAATTATTAATAAGATCCTTGAGGCTGATGTTGCGAAACCTCCTCTGTCGAAGTCATAGATACGAAAAAGTGCGTTTTACATCTATCAAACTTCAAATTATTTAAATTTGACCATGTTGGTCTTGAAAAAACGGACAGTGCTTCACGAATCAAAACAAGGACAATTCATGCTTAGTACGGAAACATGAATTTGACATGTTTGATGAAAATTTATGACTTAATATAAGAACGGAGAAAACCACTACCGCCCAACATAAAAACGTGAACGCCCACTACTGTATAAATTATATTTGTTTTTTCTTGTCAATTTCAAAAACTACTTCAAATTGTATTTGCTATATGTAAAAAAAAAAAATATTAATTCGTGTGTACTAAAACAACTACATATCTCTGTATTATTACTATTCTCATATATTTATAATAGGAATGATAGAAATAAATAATGGGCCGCTTTAAATTTCTTTCTAAAGAAACGGGTCACAAGAGTAAAAAGGTTGCGTACTGTTGTTCTAGATAACTGAACCGAAATTAACACGGGTAAACCTTTTTGTATGTGGTCAGTAGTGCGGTAACCCCATATATGGTTGTGAGCATGTGCGCCTCTTGTTCATTAATCGTATGATTAGGGTGGTGGTAGCCTTTTACTCGAACCGAACACCAATTAATTATTACTTTGACATATGTAGCTGTAAGTAGCCTTTCTAACAATATGCGTAAACATGGTATTTTCATTAACTGCCAGTGCGATATCTAATTATTTAATATTGTTTTTTTAACTTTTTTTTGTAATATGTAATTGATTGCAAGAAATAGAAGATCTCTAAAGCATGTACTTGAAAATTTGATATTTTGAAATATAAAAACTAATACGAAAATTGCGTTGAGGCCCTAGGGTCCTACTTCGAAGAATTTAAAAGATTTTTACTAATATTTTTTTTTTTTCTACGAACGTGGTAGCAATACTTTCCGGTCACCCCATGTATGTGTCCCTATGTTCAATATCTCAAACGCGAGAGTACAGTAATGAAACTTTAGACACATTTAAAAGTTTTTTAATAAACGAAGACTTGATTAGATTTTGGGTATAATTGCATAATAAATCCACTCAACAAAAAAAAAGATTATTTCTAAAAAGAAAATATAGGAGTTTTTTTTTCAAAGGTTACACTGTACTTATCGAGAAGAACGTGTGTGAAAATAACAAATGTAGGTACAATATTGTTCTGTAATTAGCTTACGTAAAGTCAACTATAGAAACAAAATGGTATATTGTAGTTCTTTTACTCAGATTTACGTCAAAATCATTACAATATACAGATTTCACCCCGTCGACATTCCGTCGAAGAGTATAGTTTTCCCCAGACAGACCTCCTTCTTTAAATTGATATTAGAAATGTTGGATACGCCGGGTATTTAAAGCATGAATTTAAGTATAAAATATTATTTGCAATGAATACGGGTTGATTCAGGTCGAATTTTAAAAAAAATTACACTACGTAGGGCAGTAGTCGCCAAAGTGGGGTGCGCGAGGTGTTACTAGGGGGTGCGCCAGAAAAATATAAAAATTTATAAAATATAAAAATACTTGTGTAAACTGTTTTAATAACACAAATATATTTATTTTATTTATGACTGCCAATTGATGTCATGTATATATATATATATATATATATATATATATATATATATATATATATATATATATATAAATATAATATACTGTAGGGTTCTAGGGGTGCGTGAATAAAAAAGTTTTGTCTTAGGGGTACGTGATCAAAAAACTTTGGCGACCACTGACGTAGGGGATGTCATTTTGAGTAAAAATATATGAATATGGGCCCTACTTAGTTATGTAACTATAATATTCATTGTATGTAATTATAATAGATCAAGTTTTATTAGTGTATTTGTAAATTTACAAGCTAAACAGCAAGCTACCCCTAAGATACCTTGGAAATTGTAAGAAATAGAAAAAACTGTGCATACTTGTACATGTAGATATTGGCAATGATTTCTTTGACAGTAAGATACTTGATATGGAAAATCGTGTGATGATCACAGAGTACCGGCAACGTTACTGAAAGATAGAGGATGTAGGGGGACTTGTAAGTACGATAAGCAGTGTTTGTAGTACAGTTTCAGATAGGGTATGTAAGAGAAAAATAGGAGTATCGAGCAACGTATAAAAAAAGATAGTGTAGAATGTGTTAGAATAAAAGGGACAGAAAAGCAATGGTGTCATTTGATTTACTTGCGTTTTGATTAGGTGTATTACATATAATTCAAAAATATCTTTTATATTACATATTCCAAAGTACCGATCTGCTCGATGACAGTATACATTGATATTTTCAACAAGGTCATGATCTAAACACCTATTTGAAAACAAAATTATACAAGTTTTTGCAAGAAAAACTAGTACAATTTTTCTCCTAACGCATTTTATAGAAAAAGAGTTTTTGAAAGTTGCCTGTAGTAGTAAATGATAAAAGATAATTGTTAATCTACATAATTTGAAATAACTATTCCCCATGACATTGAAGGGATCGCGACAAAAATATTCTAAAAAATTGTTACTGTACAGATTATCTAAAATACGTGAACAGTCATCTAGAACAAACTATAAAGTCCTAACTTGCACAATTATTATTTATTTATGGTGGTGCTCTGCTATAGGCCTGAGCCTCTTCAGAGTGTATGCGTCAGTGTAGTGCAGTGTACCTATCAGTGTACCTATCCTATGTGTTGTATTGTTTCATTTGTATGCCTTTTTGTGGCTGCCATTGGCCCCTCTATCTACTTGTCACATGACGTACGCCAGAGGTGACATTAGTTCGATTTAGGGCCTAGCGTGTTTAAGTACTAGTATACCTAGGCAGGGGAAACCGGAGTACCCGGAGAAAACCTGCCGCTCACTCAGCGCGAGCCCTACCGGCGGAGCGGTTCCGCTTGGACGGTCACCCATCCAAGTACTGGCCGCGCAGTGTGTCACTTAACTCACATTATCTTGCGACAAGCGAGTTACCGCCACACCGGTCCACCGGCTATGCACAATTAATAAAATTAAATATGCACTGTCTGCTTACCTCAATATCATTTTTAATCGAAAACCTTCCAATATACGAATCATTTCTTCCTGTTGAGGCACGCGAAGAGCCAAACATTTCGAAGATTTGATAATGGCAGATACTATATCACTTTTACTTTCATTCTTAGCTTCTCTCTTTAATTCATCATCTGTTAGTTTATCTAAAATATCTGGTACGATTTCCTACAAAATAGCATAATCAATATACGATAATCTTCTTGCAATATTAAAAGAAAAACTCTTAGTGTACTTACTAGCACAGGCATTAAAAATTTGGTTACTGTATGTACTGTCAGAAACTCGTAGCATAAACCAAAAGGTCTAATGAGTGCATAGACAACAGACAAGGTTAAATTTTTCCCGGTCTGAAATCGTTCTAGTAACGCTTGAAAACCTCCCAGTATACCAAAACGATTAATCAAATCTACCAACCAACCTCGTGGTGCCCTACAATCTGATGAAGGTCGAGAAAACAATTCCTCTTCAGAAATTGTCGAACCTGTGGGAACTGATTCACTAGGTCTTGACGCATTAAATGTATGAAACCTTAAAAAAAATATATGTACTGAAATAACATATCCTAACACGTGATTAAATAGTATACTTGTTATTAGGATTGAATAGCATTGCCAATAAATCCAACAAAGGAAACCAGTCATGAGG
This sequence comes from Carabus problematicus, assembly GCA_963422195.1. NCBI lineage: Eukaryota > Metazoa > Arthropoda > Insecta > Coleoptera > Carabidae > Carabus > Carabus problematicus. The sequence goes on along the minus strand of OY728582.1, from coordinate 8,739,937 downwards.
TAGTTTGATTACACATAATTCCACTAGCCTTATAGAATTCTGATAAATGCACAAATGTATATTATATTTCCAACTACTAACAGCATCGTCTGTTAAAATCTTTGTAAATGAAATTGTAAGGCCTTCACGAAAAAATCTTTGGCATGCTTCACTGTGGATATCTACTCCTGAAATAATAATATTTTATAGATATAACATACAGAATTGACATATTTTTAAAATGAATGTAATGCATATTATTCTACTAGAGCATTTTAAACGAAAACAAAAAAGTTTCAATTAAACACAGCATAATATGATAAGTATATAGTAAAAATGTTTTTATATACTAAGAAAGTTCAATATTTTTTCATTAAAGTAAGCACTTTTACGCCTAATTGCATGACACACATATTATTCAAATTGTATATACGTATTTCGTATATATTTTTCAATTGAATCTTTTGATATTAATAAACTAGTTGATTCCGATTTGTAATTATGTCCAAAATTAAATTAGCCTAGCATAACGTCATGTTAAAAAAAAACGTTAAATACTGTATGTATCATCGTTCTATTTTTATTCTTTTTTCCAGATGCATTCAGAATATATAGAAAAACATTTTAACAATAAAAACCATATTATATACATACAATAACTAACCTCTCTTTGCCAAGTCGATAGATGCTTGTAGTAAACATTCTAATTCTTGCTCAGGTAATACAGGTACAACCCATCTTAAATTGGATATTTTTTCATCAAGCGAGGCTAGTTTTGCATGAGGAAATTCTGGCTCAGCGATTTCATCATTGGATATTTCAACTGGATTAGTTGCAGATATACTGGTAGGTAGGCTCTGCATATAATAATATAAGTAAGCAATTTCTGTATAATAATAAAACATAAGTACTTACCTGCGAACTTAAATTGGGATCTGGTGGCTCCCCCGTTAACCCCTGACCGCGAGTTGCTATGGTCATTGTGTATTGTGTACAATCACAGCTAAACACTACACTCACAAAATGACATTCATTCTATCCTGCAAATAAGAACATGTATATATAAATTAAAATTAAATCCAACTAACCAATGAAAAATTCTAATCACTATGCACATTTCAAGTAGAGCAGATTTTATTAATTTTATAATGCAGCTTCCATTTCGTTATTTACTACTTACTAGTAACTCGTACTCAAAAATATGAATGTGCATATATGCAATTTAGTTCCTAGACATTAGTTTGTACAAATCAACTTAACAATCATTTAGAAATCAGATAAGAATTGTAAATCATACAAATAACTATTAGAAATGTTTACTAAATTAATAACATTTTTATATTTACAATTATGATTTAACACATTCTTGTGTCATTTCTGTATTCCTTACCCAATATTTTACAATGAGCACTATAACTTTTTAACAATGTCCACTTAATACCATTAATGTTTGTAGTGAGATACTTAAAATTTACAAATATAAATGCGTGGCTAAAATGAAATAAAAATACAAGTATAATTTTGACAATTTTCCGATTTTCAGCCGGCCAGCAAGATGGCGCCCGAAATGAAAGATGACAAATTCTAAGCAAATACCATAGCAAAAATAATAAATGTTACACACTATTTTAATAAATTTTCTGAAGAAAACTTGTTAATATAACACACAATTCTTTTTCGTTCGATACAGTAATTAATACACTTCTGTTGACGTAAAGCTCTGACAACGTTGTGATCCAGTAATGGACAACGATTGCCAACTGTAAAAAACTGAAAATGTAGTAACTAATAAATGTCAAAGTTGTATAATAATTTTCTTTATTAATATTCACACAGAAAATGCATTTAACATAGTTATTAACAAAGATTGCTAATTATTTCCAATAATTAAATTTGTAAGCATTTTAATTCACTCAAAAGGTCATCCTCTCCCTTAATTTTGGCTATTTGATTTATTTCTAAATTTTTTCCCGCAGCCTGCTGTTCCTTTAAATTGTGTATGGCATCCAGTTTCTATAAAAAGAAATAATTAATAATTAATATATGATCATAATTAATACATACCTTTTTTAAGTTTTTGATTTTCTTATCTTTTTCCGGATCTCCTGTAAGAGTAACATTAACAGTTGAAACTGTTTTATCTAGAGATATATTTTTGTTCTGTACATCGTGATCTGTAGTTTCCTGTTTTTTAATTTTCTTAGCCTCTCTTTTCTTTTTTTGTTTTAGAGCAGCTTTTGATACGTTTACTAAAATGAGCAAAAGTATTTTTGTCATAACTGATAACAAGCTACTAAATAAAGTAAACCTTTTTCTTGCTGATTATCATCATCATGTAGACTGAATTTGACGTGTGGTCTTCCTCTTGCACAGGGTGGCCTATATGCCTGTTTACTTGCTTGTGGTTGACTAATTTCTATTCCTTCGATAGGTTTAGAATTAATCACAGGTTCTTTAAATATATGTGTCGCATAAGATTGCCAACATACATTATATAGTTCCTCTTGTTTACTCGCAGAATGTTCATGTATTAATGATCCGGAATAATGCCATATTTTGTAACTGTAATTTATTATATTTTATATATATATATATATATATATATATATATATATATATATATATATATATCTTTAAACAAGCGTATATACCCATTGCCAATCCGTAACCGTGGAGCTGTCGTTGCTGTAATAAAATGTTCACCATCTGGAGACCATTCAAGCAAAGTAGTGTCTGGTGCTTCACATCGATTTATTATCTTACGACTCTGGATATTCCATAACTCAATTTGCCCACGAAGATTTCCAAACCCAGCAAGAAGTAATAGTAATCTGGAGTTAAGGATAAATTTTATGTACAGATATGTAATATGTATATACGAAGTATATAAAAAGGATATTATTGCCATGAGGATTATAATGTATAACATTCCTAGGTGCTGTGCCAAATTCGAAAATTGGTTCGCATTTCAAATTAAAAATTGTAGCTTTGGAAGGCATGAATCCATATATAACACAAAATTCTGTGTTCTTTGGCGACCATGCTACACTATAAATTGGGCCATCTTTGCCTAAAATGTTTAATGTAGAAAAGAGAATCTTGTAAATAACAGAAATACGTACTGAATGCCACCATAGCAGAATTTCCATTAACAGCTATATAATGGAGTGTTTGTTTACCATAATAAGAAGCTCCTGTTTTATCTACTTCAGTACTGGTCATTAATAAAGCACTAGTACCTTTCCTATTCCAATAGAAATCCACTTTATCGGCCTAAATAATAATTATAACACACATTATATAAGAATAATTATTTTATGGAAGAAAGGTGCGAATTTCGAAAAATGAAGTATAATCTGATACGTATTTTGATACTCGCTGAGTTGTTTTGAGGATTCTAATGATACTGAAAAACTCGTTTTAATAGATTCAGATTTAACAATTTTCATCATATTTATACTTTGTTATAAATTGCAAGGAGTGGTATGAATATTAATATTTTAAAAGAAATATGAAATTGTCAGCATGTAACTGTTTACACAGGTTTACAATGGTGCCACTTAAAATCTAGTAATTTTTCTTTAAATTTGACTGTTACCATATTACTGTACCCCAATGGGTACTGAGAATTGTAGGAGAAAGTTAATAGGACTGAGATTAGCAGCAACCTGGCAACATCAGTCATTATTTCATTCTCCACAGATATATCAGGTATCTCATCCAAATGTGATACGTTAGGAATACAATGTTAAAATTTTTAACTGGGCGATATTCCGTTCCTTATTATATTTAGAACAAAACATTTAATCAAAATATTATGCAAAATAATAACAGTGTCGACTGAATCCTTATTTGTTCTTTAAATATTATTTCGATAGAGAATAATGAAAAATAATTTTCATAAATAAATTTATTCTCTGTTACACAATATCATGAGACATCCGATATACTATTACTACACACAGGTAACCCTCCTACAGCACGATATCATATAACACGGTTTCCCTCTAACACCGACACGATCAGAAATTTGTAGAAATCTTCGTACAATACAGTACTTCTACTATTGAACGTAAGTATAAATCTAAATTAGACACTATAGACAAACAAACCAAAATGACATAATTTTAAAGGAGAGCAGAAAACGCAAATAAGAAAAAGAATTGAGAGAGTAAAGATGATTTTTTTTTTGTACCGAGCAGTAAAGATGAAAAAAAAAATATTAAAATGAAAATAGTTACACATACAATAAAGTTACTTATATGGATTTTGTTTTTAATAAGTTTTCGGGACCTAACCCCCCTTTTTGTACTTGTACTCTGGGTCTCAAACAGTAATAGATTTCACACAACACACCATTTTCTAGAAATATGTTATATGGAAATTACCAGAAATTGCTATTTCCCTTTATCAAAAGATAAAAATCTAATGAGTATTATTGAATTAAAAATATTTTATAAATTCGAATTCCTACTTTGAAGACAAATATTTGTTAAAAAAATGCTTTTATTTTGAATTCAAGCTAAATAAAACTATTAATAGAGCTCTGTAAGAATTTGTGCAATAAATTAATTGTACTGAATTTACAAATATAATAATAAAATTGCAATCTATACTATGAACGTTACCTGAAAAAAGCTTTTGTTAGCTAATGAGTGCTGTACATCAAAACTTGGATATTTGAAAAGACGACACAAGGCAGGTTGACCTTGTAATCCCGGAGTATAGCATAATACATGTAATGGAGAAATTCCGGGTGCCAAACTGAATGCCCCTATCTTTGCAAAATTTATTCGGTGTATAATGCACTCAAAGTTGCCTCCTTCATAAAACGTTACATCGTTATTGACCATTCGTGCGCAAATAGATTCATCAGAACTCCATTGCATTTCCCAATTTGTTTGTTTTTTATGTATAAAAGATTTTACTATTTCCCAATTGTCAGTTCTATATATATGCATATTTGGTGATCCTTGTGGGCTAGCATTGCTTACTGTAAACGGTTCCCAGCTCATAAAATACGTCTCATTTGGGGAAAATATTATATTACACGCTTTTGGCCTTATTATTTCACCCACCACAGCCCAATTTTCAGTGAGAACTATTTTAATTCTAGAAAACAAAAATTTTACTTTTTTACTTTTACACCACGATCGAGAAATCAAATTATAGATGAGTATTTTTTACATTACCGAGTGTCCCAAGAACACTTTTGCTCTAAATGTATTGTTCAGAAGTAATCACAACATTTCTATATTACATGTTAATTCTCTATGTCCCAGATTTCTTGAGACACCCGGTATACAAACATACACATACATACATATACATATATATATATATATATATATATATATATATATATATATATATATATAACAAATAAAATACTGTGTTCCAAATCAATTAAATAAAGAAGTAAGTATCCGTGACCTTCATGTGTATTTCATATATGTCATTGCTTCTATATACATTTTCTTTAACTTGGTAATTTCATTCTTTATATCATTGTACTTGAGCCACCAGTATTCAAATACACACATACTTACGAAACGCTATTAACCCAAGCAAAATATTTTCCATTAGAACTAAAGACCATAGTTCGACATCCTTTACTTGTTTCAGATATAAATGAACTATTAGCTTCGTAGCTTGGGGATCCATTAATTATAGAAATTCCAGAGGAACTACGAACTGCAAATGCTGGAACTATCTTACCCATGTTTGTTGTTTCAAACTATGGTAAATATTTCGTGAAATATATAACGTGTTCAATGGTTCCTAACCTATAACAACCACAGTGAACCACAGTAAATACATATGAATGAAGACAGCAGCATTTCAGAATAACGTCACAGATCGACGCCATTTTTGCTTTTACTTTGGTCATAAGGTGCTTTAGATATTTACAGATATGTATCTCTGACAAACAGTACATAGGACGATAGAACAATAGATTTCTCGTAATGACAGCTGAGGCGGATAGCAAAGTTACCGCTGAGAATTGTACATCATATAGCGCACGTTGATTGGTTAATCTAAAAGTGTGATTGTCAAAAATGACAGATACAATTGGATACAATTAAGAAATGTTTTTGTACGAAAAATTTATTACAATTCTAAAAATAAATATTGCTGGGTTAACTGTTAGAATGCAGCAGATATGGCGCTCTATGGACAAATACTATACAAGGATCCGAATTCTCATGGGGTATAGCACGTAATCATGGAGAATGCCGATTTTTTTGTCCGAATTTGTTTGAAAAGCTACAATAGAGATACAATAAATGAAACTCATGGCATATAGTGCTGGGCAGTTACGTTTCTTTTATGTATTACTTTATTTTTTCAGGATATAGGACGCTTGAAAATGGGTGGAAATTGACAAGAAAACAAGCAAAGTTAATCAAATGTACTTATTGAAATAAAATTTAATTCTATACACACGTTCTATATATTATTTAATCGATATTGGTCATATTTTCGACTTTACAGTGAATTAAGTTTGATTTAATATTATTGCATTTTCATATTTTCCTCAAAACAAAAATGGCCTCCTTGGCAGACTTTCTGATTGGCCAGCCGCGTAAAATGATATTACATTTGCTACGAGTAACACCAACATGAAGATGAAAAAAGATGCAACAACTTCAGTTTTAAGCCATATTTTACTAAATGAACTATCAAATACGTGATCAGATTATCAATCTGATGCATTACATAATTATATTATTGCTACCTCTTTCTTGTGAGATAACAATTATTGGCCAGTGACTGTTATTATTAAATTTCTATATATATTATTTGCATGACAGCTTGGCGGGCGGGAAATTTAAATTTGACATTTATATATAATTAAAAAAAGACGGAAACAATGCTCAAAGATAGTGACTCGTCAAAGATTCCTTGATTATGGTAGTACAGCTTAAGGAAGAAAGGACTGCAGTTAATAAGTGGAACGCGATTTTTAAAGCGAATTCCGTAAATTTTTCAATATCTGCATCAATATGTAAGGAATTTTACTTTTACGCATTGTCGAATGAAAAGTTGTTAAATACTGCAAAAAATCAAAATAAATATGTTTTTAAAAAATGAAACAACTGATTTAATTAAAATAGTATTGTAAACAAGAAATAATTATTGTATTTAATTTTTTTGTCATATACTCCTAATTCTTTATAGCTCCTATATGTACGTGTTATGTAATTTAGTTATTATAAGGTTTGTTCCAACCAACACTTCTGATTATCATTTGTCATCAGACGCATGCGCATTTGAAAAATAGCGTTCCAACAAACATTTGTACGATCTCCCGGACTGCCCGAAAAACGTTCCAACAGGGATCCGACGCATGCATGAACGTATCAGCGGATTGTCAATTTCATCCACTGGTCGAACCTATGGGATCATTCGTCAGCACATGCGCACTATATTTTTTTCAAAATTAGATATTAAAAAAGTTAGATAAAAACGTAGATAAAAATATAAACAATGAGTGATTCGGAAGTAAGGAATGAATGAGTGTTTTCTGATTCATCGGAAGATGAAATCGGTTTAATTTTTGGCGAACCTCGAATAAAAAATAGTAATTATTTAGGTAAACAGCATTTTATTTTTGTCTTAATTTTGCTTTATTACATTTACTCAGGTTAATTATTTTTGTTTGCAGAAGAAACGATATTTTCTTTTGCCGTTCTTTCTTGTGAATTGTTTCAGAGGTTATGTTATAATTTAAAATGACAGCTAATCACAAACTCGTTCCAACAAACACAAATTTTCTGTGCTAGTTCGTGAACGTGACATGCGCACAAAGTAGTTCATGGATGCGTACGCGAATGCCAGCGAGTGCATCAGAAATTACGTGTTGGAACAAACTTATAGTTGTAGCTACTCTTACTATGATGTATATTCTATATTCATCTTAAATAAATATTTTGCATGTTTAAATGCCTTTATCAGTAGTTAGAAAATTATCCCGTCTCACTTTTACAAAACCCGCTGATTTTAAAAACTTGTCTAGCTAAATTCACATATAGAGTTGGCCAACCTAAGCTACATCTAGGTAAGTAATGACAATTAATTTTATTACGTCGTAGAATAATTGGCGTCATAACTGACATACAAGTCATACGACTCATACAGTTCTTCTGTTTCCGAAACAAATAAGTTTGTAGTAAATTAGTATGGCAAAAGCAAAATATTACATCGTGATAATTAGATATAGGTATTACGGAACAATGTGTTACGTAAATTAGTCCGTAATACAAAAATATATGTGTGTGATTCTCTGATTGCTTTTTTCGTGCATGAATGGCTTTTATTTTATTCTTCCCAGTACGATTATTTCAACATTTTTATTTTTTAGTGGCAAAGCGACTGCAGATGAAAATGTCATCAGATGAGGTATACAAGTTGTGCGAAGCTCCAAAAGTACAATTCATTAATTGGTTACAAAGTCTAGGATTGCTAGCGAAAACATATCTCTGTCCACGATGTAAAAATCACAATATGCACCTCGTAGCTAACAGCTTTTGTTCTAATGGGCTTCGGTGGCCGTGCTGTAATATTCATAGATCGATTCGAGGTGGATCTGTGTTTGAAAATCGCCATCTTACTTTACAAGAAATGGTATTGGTAAAGTATGTTCTAGGTAACTTTTGATTCCCTGGTACCAGTAAATGTTATTATTACTGACTTTCATTTTTCGCTTAGTACATTTTCGCCCTCTGTTATATTTTTTTCTTAATTTCCATGTTTTCCCCAGGGAAATCAAGTTGATTATTATTTCGTACATTTTTCTATACAGGGTGTCCCAAAACGTACCGGCAATATTTCAAGGATGAATTCTAGAACTTATTTAGAGTCGAAAAGTCCATATAAACATATGTATAGAATTGTACAGTTGTATTTCTTTACTTGTTGTTTTTGGACATTCTAGCATAGACCTGCCCATTTCTTCTATCGTCAGATGTTGATTTCATCGTGGAGAAATTTATGTGTTCGTTAACTTCCTGATATTTGTAACTATATTTGTGAATTGTATTTTTGGATCTTTCAGCAACTTGTGTAGTCATCTGGCGTACATAATAAAGAAGAGAGATTGCGGGCGAACTCCTCGCTACGAGAGCGAACTGCTCTTGTAAAATATCAAGACAACTGTATCATAGACTACCCTGTTTCCGTCTGTTCCACCGAACAACAGGCGTATAACAACAGTTCAGTCTATTTCACCGTACAGCAAGTCCTTCATACGCAAACATTCAATAAAAGAATAGGTAGTACCATGGGCGCCCGTAGAATTTTTTCTAGGGGGGGCAAAACGTAGGACAGAATTTTTTCAAGGGGGGCAAAACATAAAAATATATAAAAAGCATAAGGTTTTAACATAAAAAATTCAAAATTGACGACTCCAGGGGGGGGTTGGGGCAAACGCCCCCCCCCTTGCCCTATGCTGCGGGCGGCCATGGGTAGTACTTACAAAATGAAAGGAGTACGCACTTACGAAAAGCGCCACTCATCAATACTCCAGCATCCATGTGAGGGTACTTTAAGGGCCTGACTCCGAGCGTCCACTGCTGTGATTATTTATCAACTGTCTACACTTTTAAGTTATTATCTATGTTTGGGTTTCCGTAACTTATACGAGATATACGTCATTACTTTAACTATTTATTACATATGTATTTACATTTAAAATTGGTAAATATCAACGTAATAATTTTTAAAAAAATAATCATTTTCTCATTAGTAATGTTCACACAATTTTACGTGTGAAAACTTTACTTAACTGTGAAAAATGCCTTATCAGTATCGTGCAATGTAAATATTAAGTCAAAGTATTATAGTACGATATGTGTACTGTGGCACCTAGATTCATCAAAAATTACAATTAATGTGTAATACAATATCTGGAACAAAGATGCACCTAGGTGACATTGTAATTTTGTATATTCCACATTTACACGTTTCATAATATAGTTATAACTGATATATGTATGTAATATAACATATTAAATTTTATTTATATATTGTTGAACATATACAGGCTGGTGACCGCGACACCGGAACATAGGACTTTAACATGTAAAATCATATTTTTATAATTTCCTGCTTCCCTTATTATTTTAGAGAAGAAAGCTTCAAATAAATGTTGTAGAGCATAAAATTCCACATTAAAAGCAATAAACAGAATTAATTTTGCATGCTTTATAACGGCAGAAATTAAATTCAAAATGTTGAAAATCAGCTTAAAAATGCTTAGGGGTAGCTGGGGGTAGCCTTGGAATTCAAACAAAATTAAACAAATGATTGACGTTTTATCTGTCATCAGAAAAATATTCCTTGTTTCATGAATTTATTGCCAGTAGTTATTTATTAGTCTTTAATTTAAGTGATATATGAAAAAATGGTGGATAATTACTCAATTAGTGACAGAAATGAATTTCTTGTTATATTATAATTGTAATAGTTTAAGACAAGGGAGAGATTAATTTTCTTCTGACATTTTTAGCTCATCGACCTCCTGTCGAAGAGCTATAGTGTTCGGTACGATGTCTGTAGCATTCTCCGATTTTAAAAATTTTTGCGCAGAAATCCCGGAAAGACCCCTTGGATTACGAAATGACTATTACAACATGTGACCGTATGTATGTCGCTCATTCGCTCGTACGGTTTTTGTTCCACTAACTCCTCCTAGAGTCTAGGAGGAGTTAGTGGATAGTCTAGGACCTAGACTATCCAACCGATCTTGATGAAATTTTTTTTACAAATGCGTATTATGGTCTAGTTGTGCATTTGTTTTTCAAAATTTCCTTTAGTACTTGAAAAAAAAAATATTTTTTAAAATTTTATTTTTTTTTTCCTTTATTTTCCACTCAATTGTATTCAAAATTTTCTTGCATATGCAGGAAAGGAAACATTATTTTTCCATATTTTTTATTTTGAAAATTATGTAAGACCATTGAAGAAAAAAATATTTTAAAATTAAAAAAATGAACAAAAGAAGATCAATGCATTTATAGTCGGCTTAGTCTGCTTTGCTTTTGTCGAGAGAAGGAAACGGTTTTGCACTTGTTTTAAATTTGTTGTTTGATTTTGACTTACGCACCTTCGATTCTAAAAGTGTATTTAGGTAAATAATTTGTGATAAATTCTGAATTGGACATACGTCGATGAGCTGCAGGCATGGATGTCTGTATCCATTCCTAGTTGTTTCATATCCAAGACTACCCCTAGGTATTTTTAACGTAATTTTCAACATTTTGAATTTAATTTCTGCCGTTATAAAGCATGCAAAATTAAAAAATATACTTGTTTGGTACAATCATGCATCATATCTAAATCGTGTCCATCAGTTAAATGCATCGTTGAGTTACAAATATACAAACAAAGCATATTTTCGACTAGTTTTTACTTTGCACAGTATTGAGGTTTTTTTGCCAAAATAGACCCACAGATTGATTTGATGTATAAATGTCAAATTTAAATTTCCCGCCCGCCAAGCTGTCATGCAAATTATAGAAATTTAATAATAACAGTCACTGGCCAATAATTGTTATCTTCCAAGAAAGAGGTAGCAATAATATAATTATGTAATACATCAGATTGATAATCCGATCACGTATTTGACAGTATATTTAGTAATGTGTTGCTCCAAGCTGAAGTTGTTTGATCTTTTTTAGCTCATCGACCTCCTGTCGAAGAGCTATAGTGTTCGGTACGATGTTTGTAGGATCTTCCGATTTAAAAAAAATTTGCGCAGAAATCCCAGACGGACCCTCTAGATCACAAAATGACTATTACAACATATGTCCGTATGTAAGTCGCTTGTCCGCTCGCTCACTCGTACGAGATTTTTCTGCAGATACGTGTTATGGTCTAGTTGTGCTGCACAACTAGACCATAACACAACTTGTGCAAGGTACTTTTTATTTTTCAACATATTCCTTAGTATTTGATAAAAAAATATTATCCAATTTTTTTTTAGTTTTAATTTTTTTTCTCCTTCATTTTCTACGCAGGTGTATTCTTTTTCCAAAGGCTTCTAAATATTGCAATTTTGCTCCGATTTATTATTTCTACTCCCGAACGTGGAAAAAATAATAAATACACCTCGGGAGAGACCACCATTTTTCTTTCGATGTATTTGAAGCCCGAAGGCGAAGTCAAAGCTACAAATTACACCTCAGGAAAAATAAGTGGTTTCTCTCCCTTGGTGTATAATGTACTATTGTAATTAAAAATTGAACAAAAGAAAATCAGTGCATTTATAGTTGGCTTAGTCTGATTTCACACTGGTTTTAAATTTGTTGTTTCATTTTGACCTACGCACCTACGATTTTAAAAGTGTATTTAGGTAAATAATTTGTGATAAATTCAGAATTGGACATACGTCGATGAGCTACACGCAGCCGATCGCAACCATTGGCTCGCGACCCAGTTTTGGTTCGCAAAAATTTAAAACGGGTCGCATAAATATTTAATGGTTTAGGATAAATACGACGGATGTGGAAGCCAACGATTTCTATACTTGGTAACTTAGAATACTTCATTTAAATATTGGCGGTTAGTAATTTTAGTGTTTATTAGGATGAGGTAGTCGATAGAGGTGCTGTTATACATTACGCTGGTATACATTTTTTTTAATCCTAAATCTTACGCCCATATTTTTTGTATGGTCCTGTAATTTTAAGACACTAAAGCCTCCTCTCCCTCCATACATCTATGATATGGGCCTCCTTACATTTGAATTCATATTTTATGGGTCGCCAGATAAAAAAGGTTGCGGAACGCTGAGCTACAGGCATTGACGTCTGCAGATTTCTGTATTCATTCCTAGTTCACCTTCATGTTGGTGTTACTCGTAACAAATGTAATAGGGTTCTACGCGGCCGGCCAATCAGGAAGTCTTCCAGAGAAGCCATTTTTATTTTGAGGTAAGTTTGAAAATGCAATAATTATTAAACCAAACTGAATTTATTGTAAAGTTGAAAATATAATCAGTATATATAAAACGTGTATATATAATTGTATTTTATTTTAATATGTACATTTGTTATATTCTGCATGTTTCCTTTTCGATTTCCAGGTGTTGCCAAGCGTCCTATATCCTATATTCAGGAATACCATTAAACCCGAGTCTAAGCTTGTTATAACATTATATTTTTTTGTTACAGGTATTTGTTGTTACATTTATTAATAAAAAAATGAACGCCCTATCCATCTGTTCTGGCTTTTATTGTTGTTAACGCAACCACCCAACACTGTACGCTATGAATTTTGCTTGTTCTATCGCTATTTAACACATTTCAAAAAAATTCGGCCATAAATCGGCATACTAGATGGCCACGTGTTATACGCTTGGGAATTCGGATCCTTGTACAGAAAATCGACTGTAGCCGCCATGCCAGTCGACTTGTACCACTGACTTGTACACATTAACCTTTTTTTCGAACTTCGATAGTTAAATGTTATGTATTTTGTGTTCAAATTATATTATTATTATATTAGTTTCAAATTTCACCACGAAATAACAACCAGCTGTTATTCTAAACAAGTATAACTGGATTTGGGACTGTTTGGTGGACATTATAAAATATTAAAATTTAATGTGTGCGTATATTTTTATACCATATCTATCCATTATCTAAAAGTGACATTTCAGATATATACATTTGTTGAAGATATATACTGGATAGTAAAGAGGTTATTTGACAATGAGCGAATTTAATAAAAATACATTAAGTCACTCAAATCATGACGTAGATCTTACAACGGTATTTATGTGTATAATAATAAAATACTATTTTACTGAACTGAATAAATTCTAGGTTACGAATTGGTTAAATAATGCTGCAACAAGTCAAAGTGTACCTGGAAAAGTTGAGTTACTTCATAAAGTTCAAGAATTTGTAATACATAAAACTCCTTGGCTATTACCAGAATTAATATCTGATATTCTAGGATTTGCATCAGATAGAAATGGTGATGTAAAAAAATGTATTGTCGGATTTATTGAAGAAACATGGTATGTACTTAAAATTTATATATATATATATATATATATATATATATATATATATATATACCAATTGTTTATATTAATTAATTTTAGTAAACAAGATGAAAAATTAATACCGAAGGTAGTTGTCAACTTACACTTGTTATTATGTGATGAATCAGTGCAAGTACAGAAAAGAGTTATACAAGCATCTAGTTCAGTTTATAAAAATATGATAATTTGGTTGAGTAAGGCCCAAGTAATAACAGAAGAAATTGAACAAGCATGGGATGTTCTGAATCATATAAAGGTTTTTTTTTAAATAATTTATATATATATATATATATATATATATATATATATAATTCATTTCAGGTTGAAATTGTAAATATGATTGACAGCGACAATGATGGAGTTCGTACACATTCCATTAAATTTTTAGAAAGTGTTGTTTTACTTCAAACTTATCCAGAACTAGGAGCACCTCGAAAGGAAGGGGACTTTTCTTTAGAAGATATACCTCTAACGTTAAAAATAGCTCGACGCAGAAAATTAGAAGAAGAAGCAAAGTATGTAACTATAATAAAAACAATAATTTATGTTACTGAACTTTTATTTATTTTCAGTCATATATTTTCACTTTTGGTTAAATTTCATGGCTCTCCTCACATCAGCAGTGTTAATTTAATGGCTTGTATGGGTTCGTTATGTACTATCGGTAAATTAAGATCGGAATTTATGTCAAAAGTAATATGTGCACTGGAACATTTACAATCAAATTTGCCTCCCACTTTATCACATTCGCAAGTTAATTCAGTAAGGAAACATTTAAAATTACAGCTTTTAAATATATTAAAGCATTATTCATCCGGAGAACATCGCACTACTATTGTAGGATTACTGAGTGATTTGGGCTATTCAAGTCAAGAGCTAGCAAGATTAGTACCTCGGGATGATAAAAAACGTGTGCAGAAAAGAAATTCTGAAACTGTTAGTAATCCAGTAGTTAAAAAAGCTCGTCTAGTACAAGAACTTGAAATGAAAATGGAAGAATCACTGAAGCAAAAGCAGAATGTGAATGATATGAATCGGCGATTTATAGAAGAAAATTTGAATATAAATGTCGCAACACAAATTATTTTTGCAACAATGAAACATGTGCCTAGTACTATGCCTTCTCATTTTCCTCATGAATATTCGAAAATATTTAATTCTGATAACCCTGTGTCAGTAAAAGATATTGCAAGGTTACTAGCTGAACAATTTGCTTTGGCTGAAATAGGTCCGGGAGCAAAAGTAGCTCATGATTCGCAAATAAATATGCAAACAACGGAAATAACATCGAAAGATTTTGAAATTCCTGATACTAAAATTGATAAACATGTGAAAGAGGCAAAATCTGCCCGTATTGTCAAACCACGAATTAAAACCTTAAAATTATCTGAAATTACGCGACCAGTGAATAATGAGCTTCGTGAAAAGTTGTTAATATCTTCTGTCCAAAGATTGCTTCATGCAGAAAAGGCTGCATCAAAAATTGGCGTAGGGCACGTTCGCTACAAAATCGTTACTACTTTGGCTTGTATGTTCAGTTCACCAGTAAGGAAAACAATTTTAATGTTTTTATTTGATGATATGAGATGTCATATGGATTTGGCATTAGCTTGGCTCTATGAAGAATATAGTTTAATGCAAGGCTTTAACCGCATATCTATTTTAAAACGTGAAATAAAACCTGACCAGAGTTACAATGCATTACTCTGTTCTTTAGTTAGTCACTTGCAAGAAGGTGAAATACGTGATCGCGATGGATTGATAGCGAGATTGTTTTTGGAGGCACCACTTTTAACTGATGATGCTCTTAATTTACTTAAACACATGTGCAAACGCACTGACAAATGTATTCCTGCATTGAATCTTATGCATGATTTGGTAATCCGCCGTCCACCAAAAGGAAGCGTTTATCTTTCTGCATTGCTTACATTTAGTACTTTTGAAGATATAACAGTTCGAGAAGAAGCAGTTGCAAGAATAATTAGTTTATATGAACGGATTGAATGGCAACCATACATTGAAAAATATGCTATCGAATATTTGGAATTGTTAACACTGAAAAAACCTCCAGAAACATTATTTGGTGAAAATTCCGGAAGATCTAAAACAGATGTGTGGAACGATGATTTAAACCGTGTCTGTTTATGTTTGTATTTAGCATTATTGCCATATAACGAGATGTTAATTCATAAATTGTCGGAAGTTTACGTGCAAACAAGCGCTGACATAAAGCGTATAATTCTGCGATTGTTGGAGCATCCAGTTAGAGGAATGGGTATGGATTCACCCGAATTATTAATGCTTGTAGAAAAATGTCCTAAAGGTTCCGAAACTTTAGTTACAAGAATTATACATATACTTTCTGATAGAGGGCCGCCAAGTTCTCAGTTAGTTACTAGAGTTAGAGATTTGTACCAGAGTCGAGTTTCAGATGTTAGATTTTTAATACCGGTTTTAAATGGATTAACAAAAAAAGAAGTAACAGCAGCGTTGCCAAAATTGATAAAACTAAATCCTGTAGTAGTAAAGGAAGTTTTTAATAGATTATTAGGACAGCATGGCGAAAGTCCAGTAACACCCTCGGAATTGCTCATTGCTTTACATTTAATTGATTCTTCAAAAGCAGAGATAAAAGCCATAATGAAAGCAACATCTCTTTGTTTTGCCGAGAAGCAAGTCTATACTCAGGTATCACATCATAATACATATAACGCTTTTTATTTAATATTTATTAATATTATCTCATTATAGGAAGTGCTGGCAGTGGTAATACAACAACTAATGGATATAAACCCGTTACCTACGTTGTTAATGCGTACTGTTATTCAGTCTTTGACGTTGTATCCTCGACTAACTGGATTTGTTATGAATATTTTGCAAAGATTAATTTTAAAACAAGTTTGGCGACAAAAAATTGTATGGGAAGGATTCATAAAATGCTGCCAACGTACAAAACCACAAAGTTTCCAAGTTTTATTGCAATTACCCGCAATACAATTGGCAGAAGCATTAGCAGTTTGTCCCGACATAAAACAACCACTTTTTGAACATGTACAATCTCTAACCGATGCTCAAAGAGGTCATGTACCTAGTTCAATTATGGATATTTTACAAGGACAAACACAATCGTCAATAATTGTAAAAAGTACAGTTATCGAGAATGAGCCTATTGAACCAAAGGAGAATAGGGATACTATCGATGAACCATTGCCACCAGGAATGGAGTAACATGAATTTACTAAATATATTTAGATTGTATTGTATGAATAATTTCGCATATTAAATTTATAACTATTTTATTGTGCCCTTCTTATTACAGAAATTAAAAATTATTTTCTAGTTTGCCTTCTGTTTCTATTCTTATTTTTTACATTTGTTATTTCATAAAAATTGCTTCCAATTTTTTTAGGTTTCTGTGATCGCAAAATGGCCCTTTTTTGTTTGCTACTTAATTTTCTTTCATTGTTCTGGTCTATATCTTGCGATACCTTGAAATTTCCACTAGCTGTTTCTACTTCATTTTCCACGCCTGGATACACATTACTAATATCTGAATCAGATGAACTATAATCATCTGTGTCATTATCCTCAGCTTCACTTAATTCAATTTCATTTTCATTCTGTAACTCCACATTTGAATTAAGTTTTAATAGATATACATCACTTGGATCGTCATATAATGGGCCCACTTTGATTTTATTAAATTTTTGAGATATGAGTAAATTTTCATCGACTTTATTTTCTGTAATACGTTCAATTTCTGGTGGTGTTACGTAAAAAGGCAATTTTCCTCTTTGCCAGTCATTAAGCACCATCCGAGCCATGATAGTTATATCTGGCTCCCCACCTTTCAGCAATTTACCGGAACGCACTGCTAATTTTTCTAGGAAGTCAATATGTGATGTCCAATTAGCAATATTGTATGTTTTAATCAGATATTCCTTTCGCACTCGTTCTAGCACAGAAGCAATGTAATCTTCCGGGTTCTGGATAAGTTCAACACGAACCACTCCCTTTAAAACTTTCTCAGTATCAGTTTCAGCTGATGGATAAACCACTCCGGGACAATCAATTAAATATATTTTTTTCATCAGAGAAATATATTGCCATACTTTTGTTTCGCCGGCAATAGGAGCCACTTTACACACTTTTTTACTGCGCAATGTATTTATGACAGATGATTTTCCAACATTTGGATAACCAATAAAACCAACACTAATTTGCTTTTTTTCAATATGAAGTTTAGCAAATTGTCTTAATAAATTTATTAATGAGCCCTTTCCTGCAATTATAATATGTATTAAATATTTTAACAATTACACAAATACTTTACAGTAAGACCCTGATTTAGGCTGATTCGTTATAACAGTTTTTCATGAACACCCCCAAAAACTTTAAATTTGCGATTCGTTATAATGCCTATGGCACATCTATCGACGAGCAAATCAATGAAACGAATGCGTTTCACACATATCTTTTGTGTCACATTTCACGTTAGCTTGGGTTTATACTGTCATTTTGGTTTGAAAAACGGATGAGTTATATTGTTTCATCGAAGTTTTCTTCGATAGACGCGCCATATGCATAATGCGGTTCATGAATACAGTAATTCTGAAAATGAAGAGAGGAAGGAACTTCATATAGATTTGCTTAGTAAAAATTACAGCCACAATTACGCAAATTATGAATCAATTTATAGAAAATGACTGACATTGACAGAACTTTAAAATAAGACAAGGCGTTATAGATGCGATGCCCAGCTACCGAGAATTACTTGTTTTGTATACGAAGAGCTGATTAGATTTCTAGTATAATCGCACAACCGGAAGAGGAAGTTTACTGAACATCAAAATCGAACATTGCGAATTATTGGAGAAAATAAAAGAGATATGGAAAAAGTTTTTAAATAAGTTATAGGAAACAACAATCTCAAAAAAATATTCTATGCATTTTTGTTCTATCTTTATCTAATTTTGAGTAAAATGTATTTTTATATTGGCATGTATTTAAAATATCATATATGATATGAAAACAAAATAAAGACAAAATATTTACAGAAATACGCATTTTAAATGTCAAATATGTGCCAATTTAAACTGAGTATAAGAAAGTCGTGTGGTGACCACACCAGATTTTTAAATTACGTTTCACTCGCAATTTTTTGCTTGATATTAATTACATTCTTTTCGCTTGCAGAATGATGTTTCAGATGTTTGTATTTTTCTTTAATCAGATTAAGAATTGGAAATTATTCTATATAAAATTTACTTTGTACATTGCAGAAAAAAAAATCGATAAAAACCGGAAAATTCCTAACAACAAAAACGAATAGCAAAAAACGGTGTAAACTGTTAAAGCAAAAATGTCTTGTAGAAGCACCGTATTATAAGTGGGTTACCTGTACATATATACTTACCAAATGGGTGAGTTATTGATGCATGAAACGCAACTGTAGGATATTCCTTACTAAGAATAGACACCCAACGTTGTGATACCCATGTTGGCACGAGATCTACCTTATTCAAAATAAACATCAAGTGTTTGTGAGCTTTTTCTGTTCGCAAAAACTTTTCTGTAAAAATGAAAAAAAAAAAGTTAATTTTATTTAAACGAGTACTTATCCCGTAACTAACCAATATATTCTGATCGAGTACCCATTGGATCTCTCGCATCGAGGACCTGTAATAAGACATCGGAACTATCAACAACTTTGTGTAATTCATTCCATATTCGTTTTGATTGGCCGGCAGCCATAACCCAATCTCTTGGAAGATTTTTAACGCCGGTATATTCTTTTACTAAATCAGTATCTTTTTCATTACTATAAGAATCCGATTTTTTCTCGATAGTTTCTTTGAGTTCTTGTAACCCTCTTACAGAAATATTAGGTCGCTTACGTGTTTTTTTGGGACCAAAAACACTCTTAAAACTTTCTGTATCAAGTAAATGAACTCTTTCATTTTTCTTCGTTTCATTTAACAATGTAACAGGCAATTTTGTTGATTTCATTATTACTTCGTACGGATTGTTAATTGAATTTTTCAATTCATCTTGAAATTTTTGCAACGCATTTTGGGATATGACACGAGAATTACCGAACCATTTTTGATTCGGTTCAACACGAGCTGTTGTTCCAGAGGGCAGCCAACCCTGTAATCGTATAAATTTGATAATATACATACTTAATATGAAGATAGATATACAAACCTGAAATGGTGCGGGTGTCAATATTTCACCAACTTTATTTCTTTTTGCTTTAAAATTTCGATACATTTGCAATCGTTTTATGGTAGACTTTGTACGAATTTTAGCAACACCTTTCAACCCTTCTATTGGGCGTTCAGGGTTCATTGAATGACCTGATTTGTTGAAACCCTGTTTACGGGGTGATTTATTTTCTGATCGTACTTTCGCCATCTATAATGCAAATGCACACATTTTTACAAATCAATGTATAACAAAAAGTCCAAGAATTCTAAGCCACTCAAAACTGGAAAATTAGCAAATAAGTAGCTTAGGTAGTATAACTAACCAACTAAATATATATATATATATATATATATATATATATATATATATATATATAAATACTGCTAGTTTTTAATACATAAACATACCTCTTTAAATAAACGCTGTGCACATGTACAATGATAGAACAAATAAGGTTAAATTAATCAAGATTGACGACACGTGACTGCTTTCCTTTCGACCACGGTGGTTTAACCAAGGACGTTTAAGAGAATGGACGAGACGTGCAGGCTCTTTTAGTGAAAACGAAAGATAGAGTGCGACAGACTTATGCAAGATCTATTTTGTCTGCCTTTATTTTTACCTGATACTTCTGCGTCTGCGTAATCAGTGGTCTTCAATCAGCTGTTGTATTTAATGATATATTTATTTTGAAAAATATATTTATCTAACTTAAAATGTACGATTAAATACATTATTATTGTCAATCTAATATTATTACAATTTATTCATATTTTAAATTTACATTCCAATCAATTTTGTATACAAGTTTAATTGATAAAAATATTTAGGTACCGCATGGCGATAGTGGCAACGGCAAAAACAACACGTGATCCGTTGCAGTTTCCTCGCTTCACATGAGCACATGGTGCACTACTCATGCGCATAAGTAAGAAATCAAAATTGCGTGGTCCACTACGCATGCGCACTAGTATGGAATAAAAGTAGACATAGAATTTACGGTCTTTCCATAAATCCATCTCTCTCTCTCTTTTGTTTTCACTTTGATGCAAGTCTTTTATATTGACATGTCTCGTCCATTCCCTTAAACGTCCTTGCTCTCTTGTTGTTGATAGCGTTTGATTGTCTCTGGTGCACTCTGGTGTTTGATTCCATCCGTAAACAAAAATGGACATTGGAGAACTTTTAAATTACAAGGTATTTTTGTCCAATATTTTGTAAATATATTGTAATAATATTGTGTATTTATTTAGCCTGTACGTGCTGTAAAGAAACAATTAAATTCAGAAAATGGTGAAGATGAATCAGAAAAACAACACAAAGTAAAGAAGGTTAGGACAGGACGTGAAAATTTGTCAGCTCAAGAAGTAACATTGCAGAATGCTTCTGTACCTCTAAAATCATTAGTAGAAATATCGGAACAAGAGCGACAAGATATATTGAAATATGTAGAAACAGAAGAAACAGAAGGTGAAGTCATTGACGAATCTTGCATCAAGCGTATGGCTTTAATATTTGAAAAACGTGCCCTGCGTAATAGGGAAATGCGAATAAAATTTCCGGAGAATCCCGAAAAGTTCATGGAAAGTGAGGTAATAAAATCCTAATACATTAGATGTAATATTTGTATATCGGGTCATTATATATTGCAGGTTGATTTACATCAAATTTTGCAAGAAATGCATCTAGTTGCAACTGTTCCTGATTTATATTCCTTGTTAGTTGAACTTCAGATAATTCCTTCACTTTTAGAATTATTATCACATGAAAATAGTGATATCACAGTATCAGTTATTGATTTATTGCAAGAATTAACCGATGTTGACATATTGCATGAAAGCCAAGATGGAGCTGACACTTTAATTGATACATTATTGGAACAACAAGTGTGTGCCCTTCTTGTGCAAAGTTTAGAACGTTTAGATGAAACTATTAAAGATGAAGCAGACGGAGTACATAACACTTTAGGTATCACGAAGACGGTGTCCGGATAAAATCACACACGACAAATTCATACGCGAAAGAATCACTCTACGAAAATATGTAGTGTGTGATTTTTTGCTGTCATATTTTTAACGTGATATTCTTTCGCGTGTGATTTTGTCGTGTGTGATGTTATCATGTAACCATCAATACACTTAAATTTTTAAATTAGTAATGAACATTTTAATTTTAGCGATTATTGAAAATTTAACAGAATTTCGTCCTGAAGTTTGTAGCGATGCCGCTAAACAAGGACTACTACATTGGTTACTTCGTCGACTAAAATTAAAAATCCCATTTGATGCAAATAAATTATATGCAAGTGAAATACTTTCAATTTTGTTACAAGATAATAATACAAATCGATTAGCTTTAGGGGAACTGGACGGTATTGATACATTATTACAACAACTCGCGGTATGTCCATGAAAAAATTATGATAATAATTATGATTATTTCAAATATTTTGTTTCAGTTTTACAAGAGGCATGATCCAAATACTATAGAAGAACAAGAAATGATGGAAAATTTGTTTAATTGTCTATGTAGTGCTTTAATGGCCGTTCCAAATAGAGACCGTTTTTTGAAAGGCGAAGGATTACAGCTTATGAACCTTATGCTTCGAGAGAAAAAGATGTCGCGGAATGGTTCATTAAAAGTGTTAGATCACGCAATGTCGGGGCCGTTCGGCAAGGATAATTGTAATAAATTTGTAGATATTTTAGGCCTTAGAACCATATTTCCTCTATTTATGAAAACCCCACGTAAAAACCGTAAGAGGTTTTTAACAGCTGAAGATCATGAGGAACATGTTGTATCCATAATTAGTAGTATGTTACGTAATTGCCGTGGTTCGCAAAGGCAACGTTTGATTAGTAAATTTACGGAAAATGACCACGAAAAAGTGGATCGATTATTGGAATTGCATTTTAAATATTTGGAAAAAGTAGACACTATGGATGACGAAGGACAAGATGAGGATATTAATTATTTGAAGAAATTGGAAAATGGCTTGTTTACCCTTCAACTTGTGGATTATATAATTGTAGAAGTGTGTTCTGCCGGTCCTAACACTATTAAACAACGGGTTATTCAAATTTTAAATTTGAGAGGTGCATCACTGAAAACTATCAGACATATAATGAGGGAATATGCTGGAAATTTGGGCGATGAAGGTGATTCTGACTGGAAAGATCAAGAACAGCAGCATATCTTACAATTAGTTGATAAATTTTAGTTTTCCTCGTTATATTGTAACTTGTTTGTCATTAAATTCAAAATTTTGCTATATATTTCGTTGTATTAATTTGTATAAATAAAATTATATATATATATATATATATATATATATATATATATATATATATATATATATATATATATATATATATATTTATATTTACTAAATATTATAAACGTTATTTGTCACTGATTATTTTACTATATTTTGTTAGCCACTGGTTGATCCAAGAAATTAAATACGCAACGTGACTTATATACCACGTGACTATAAAAACCAATCATATGCGAATTCTTTCAGGTCACGTTGCGAATGCCGTGGTCTTTGTGAATCCGTCAGTTTGTATTTGGAGTATATTAACATAAGCCTTTATTCGTACAAATGTGCAACAGATCTTTCGTGAAATATTAAAATAATTATTAAGTGAATTTTAAAAATATTTTCTAATCGCTTTTATACAACGTTTATTTGAGTCGCAGCAGTTTTTCTGAAAAATCTATACACATATTTCAATTTATTAGAGTGATATTTATTTTAATTCTGTAATGTTTTTAATTTTCATAAATATTATTGTGATAATGTAAAATTCTCATTTACATAAATGAGTACTTTAAATACGGGCCCCCAAAATAGTGGGGCCCGGGAAAATCATATGGTGCACTGGTTTCGAAAAGGACTACGTTTACATGATAATCCTTCTTTACGTGAAGGACTTAAAGGAGTTACAACATTTCGTTGCGTTTTTATCTTGGATCCCTGGTTTGCAGGTTCATCGAACGTAGGAATAAATAAATGGAGGTATTTGTATTTTGTATACAATAATATATTATCAAATTAATAATTTTAAGACAATGATAGTAATTGAAACAAATTTAAACATTTTAACAGGTTTCTATTACAATGTCTGGAAGATCTTGATCGTTCATTACGAAAATTGAATTCTCGATTGTTTGTAATAAGAGGACAGCCTGCTGACGCGCTGCCCAAGCTTTTTAAAGAATGGGGAACAACAAGTTTGTCATTTGAAGAAGACCCCGAGCCATTTGGTCGCGTGCGTGACCACAACATTACGACTATGTGTCAGGAATTAGGCATCAAAGTAGTTCAACGTGTCTCGCATACTTTATACCATCTGCAAAAAATTATCGACAAAAATGGTGGTAAAGCACCACTGACATATCACCAATTTCAGGCGATTATAGCCTCAATGGGTGCACCACCACACGCTGAACCGTCTATAAATCATGTTTATTTAAATGGTGCATTAACGCCACTTGGTGATGATCATGATGAAAAATATGGAGTGCCAACACTTGAAGAATTAGGATTTGACACAGATGGATTACTACCACCAGTATGGCAAGGTGGAGAAAGTGAAGCTCTGGCACGACTTGAACGTCACTTAGAACGCAAAGCATGGGTAGCATCATTTGGACGACCTAAAATGACACCTCAATCATTGCTCGCTTCACAAACGGGTTTATCCCCTTATCTGCGGTTTGGTTGTCTCTCTACCCGCCTTTTTTATTACCAGTTGACCGATCTGTACAGAAAAATAAAAAAAGCATTACCTCCATTATCTTTACATGGTCAATTGCTCTGGCGCGAATTTTTTTATTGTGCTGCTACAAAAAATCCAAATTTTGATAGAATGTTGGGAAATCCAATATGCGTTCAAATACCGTGGGATAAGAATGCTGAAGCACTGGCTAAGTGGGCTAATGGACAGACTGGATTCCCGTGGATAGATGCAATAATGACTCAATTACGTGAAGAGGGCTGGATACATCACTTAGCGCGGCATGCAGTTGCATGCTTTTTAACAAGAGGAGATCTTTGGATATCTTGGGAGGAAGGTATGAAAGTATTTGAAGAGTTATTACTAGATGCAGATTGGTCTGTAAATGCTGGAATGTGGATGTGGCTGTCATGTTCTAGTTTTTTTCAACAATTTTTTCATTGTTATTGTCCGATACGATTTGGTAGAAAAGCAGATCCAAATGGTGACTATATTCGACGTTACTTACCTATGCTCAAGAATATGCCTACGAGATATATACACGAACCTTGGAATGCACCAGAAAGTGTACAAAGATCAGCGAAATGCATTGTTGGTACAGACTACCCATTACCGATGGTGAATCATACAGTTGCTAGCCGCATTAATATGCAACGTATGAAACAAGTGTATCAGCAACTTAGTAAGTATCGAAATATAGATAATTGTCACGTGAAAGCGCAAAGCCCTTCTCCAAACTCTGTGATAACTAATTTAAACAATTCATATTATTACAGTTTTATGGACATGTCCCAAAATAATTGTAGTAACATTAAACAGTCGGTTGTACGCAATAATGGTAAAAATCCATAGTATTGTATTCAAATACATTATGTTGACACATGTTATATATTAAATAGACATTTTTGTACAACATGTAGAATATTTTAATAAGATTAATTTTAGATTAGAATGGTAATGAGTATATTGTGAAATAGAATTATTTTAAAATAAAGTGTAAATATATATTATGTATTTTTAATTGTTCCAAAATATAAAAAATAACGCTGCCTTCCCTCGTGTGCAATGCAGTTACATGTTCTAAAATATAACTATTTTTTTTTCAAAGGAATTTATTCTGTTTTTTGATTTGTTAATTTCTTTGTCAATTTATATGCTTATTGCTAACAGAACTATTTATAATGCTAGAATCGTTTCATTCCGAATTTTCTCAGATAAATAGACCACACGCTATTAAAAGATGTGAAAGAAACCATTCATAAACATATACGGTTAGTTACAAAATTGAGCGAACAAGGAAAATATTTACATTTTTAAAATTATTTAGTGTAATATTAAAGTTTGGCGAAGAGTATATTACTTATGATGATAATTTCGGGGAATATTTTATATTTTCGAATGAGTCAAAATCTAATTTATGTGGATCTAACGGTAGACAAACTATTTTGAAGAAACCCAAGAACGGGGTTAAACAAAGATAATATGTATCCTACAGTTAAACATGACAGAGGATCTATTATGGTTTGGAGTTGTAAGGCTGCCATTGGTACTGGAAATTTAGAATTCATAGATACTACTATTTCATTGTATCATTATCATCATATCAATAGATACTGCTATGGATATAATTTACAATCATCTTCCGAGAAACTTAGAAAGCCGCTAGTATATTATTTCCAACAAGACAACGATCCAAAACATACTACACTAAAATGCTGAAAATTCCTCCGCAATCACCAGATCTTAATCCAGTTGAGAATTTGTGGACAGAACTTAAGTTTCGAATGAAAAATTGTTATTCTTCAAATAATCACGATTGTAAAAAAAAAGTTAAAGATATTTGGGAAAATATTGATGCATCTATAATTAAGAAATTAATAGAATCTATGCCACGTTGTCTTCAAGCAGTTAATTTTGTACTGTATGCTCAATTTTGTGTTGCTAAAAAGTACTCTTTTTCTCTATGCAGTGTGTCCCAGCGACTACCATACGTAGGAAAATTAACATTTGGAAATTATGTAAGGATCAAGTATTGCTGTGTCTGTATCTAAACATGTGATTGTCACAAATGAAATAGTAGGTAATTGAATTAATCGAATTTACATTAATGTCAGATTGCTGTTATTTTTTGGCATTTCCTGAATTTCGAATTTATGCAACGCAAAAATAAAATAGAAAGTAAGTTTAAGGTTTAATGTTCGTGGATAAACTAACGTAAACCATTTATTATTTTGTAATAAAGTTTTTGTACACAACAGATAAGCATTCAAAAACATTAATTAATTAAATGTTCAAACGTATTGCCGTTGACTACTAGACAGTGGCTCAATCTGTCATAAAAATTACTACATACATTTCGTAATGTTTCAGCGGTTATGTTAAAACATGCTTCCCTAATACAGTCCTTTAGAGATTCTAAATTTTCATGCCTTCGAGAAGTGTAAATTTTGGATTTTAGCAAGCCCCATAAGAAAAAATCATTCGGTGATAAATCTGGAGACCTTGGAGCCCAGTTAATAGGGCCACCATGACCAATCCATTTGTTGGGGAATACTTCATTTGAGTAATTTCGCACGTCTCTTGAATAGTAAACAGGAGCTCCATCGTTCTGGTACCATACTGTGTTGATATTTTTAACTACTGCAGTAATAGCAGGGACTACATATTTGATTTTGCAGCATATCTAAATAAATTCTGCTATTTACGGTACCGTCGATAAAGAGCGGATCAATTAAATTATTGCCCAATATTCCAACCCATACATTATGGCTTTGGCGGTATTGTGTATGTGTTTGCACATACGCGTATTGATTCATTTGACTCCAATACGATTTGGTTCTCCATTTAATGTAAATGTGCACTCGTCAGTGATTCATCAGCATGACATTTTTTGAACATTATTTTACAAAAGGTGATCCGTTTTTCGCTATCTGCTGCTAATAGTTCTTGCTGCGCCGAATATTTGTAAGCAAAATATTTGTGTTCTTTAAGAGTGCGGTGAACATACGTACGAGGATTATCTGCAATTTCTCTCACACTTAGGTTGGGATCGGCTTCGACAGCTGCCAAAATATCTACTTCCTTGTTTACATTCTGGTTTTCATTTCTATTCCTTCTGCAATGGCGATTGACGCACCCAGTTTCTCGAAATTGTCTTCCAATTTGTGCAACTGCGTGTATGCAGTGAATAGGCCGTTCATTAAAATGAACACTAAAAAGCTCGCAGGTTCTTTGCAAACTGTTACCTGCTAAATTCCATGCTACCATTTGAATGTTTTCTTCTGCTGTATACACATTTATTGTTAAATATTTGAAAATGTAATATTAACTGTTTTAAATAAATTTCCTTCAAAAAATGATAGAAATGAGCACGACCTTCTCGATTATACTACGGCCGGTAAATAGACCCAGTTTCAGCGTGACGCCGCTGTCGCTGCCTCCCGAACCAAACAATTGAACGAAATACGATTTTGACAGTTGTCAATAAACAAACAACGGTTTTATGCGTTATTTGGTTTTAGTTAATTCTGTGCTATAAGTTTTTATGATTATAATTCAGTTGACATTATTGTTATTTATTTGACATTTTAATATTAATTATTCCGTATGTGATTATAATAATTGTTAAGTGTAGTGTAATAGTTCGGTGTGTGCTGTGCTAATTATAAATCATTGTAAATAATTATGATTCTTGAATTCCCGTCAAATATTGATTTGAAATTAGTTATGAGATTATTAACTCACCAACCGCAAGAATAATGTTAATTTTTCTTTTTAATTTACACCTTCCGTGTCCTGTAATTAGCATTCAAATCTGTCGAAATCCTATAGCTGATCATTTCAGTTAAATGGTGCTGATACTGAATCATGTCACTACATATTTTTTTCAGAAATTAAGGTTTAACACTTCTTTATCACATTATTAATATTATTATTTACAGCAATATTTATTTTTACAATCGTTTTAAATAAATTTTTCTGACTAAAACATTTCCTAATTTTATCTGTCATTTTTGACATTCAGACCAGAACGTACGATTTCAGATTAACCAATCAGCGTGTAGCGTACGGTACGTTCGGCAAGCAGCGCCATCTGTCAGCTGTCATCACAGAAAATCTATTGTTCTTTCGTCCTATTTACAGGCCGTAGAGTGTACACAACTGTCAATCGAGAAGGTCGTGGAAATGAGTAATATGAAAATTATTGGACAGAAGTAAATTTCTGTTTATTTTAAATCTTTTGTTTTTGTCACTCAGAAAAAATATACCACGACATTCTCGCTTAAAAGTATAGTATAGTGTAGTATAAATCGAGAAGGTCGTGGAATATGCATGTAGCTCATGGCAATAATTGATCCTTATATAATTTCCCAATGTTAATTTCCATATGTATGGTAGTTGCTGGGACACACTGTACGTGCTAATTGAAGATTATATTAAGGCCCCGGGGTCACCCGTTTAATTTGTTTCTGGCACGTTAGATGTCGTCGTGGTCGCAAGAAAACTTGCTTCGCTAAGTGTACTTATGATTGTTAGCTAAGACGTCAAATACTAGGCGCGCCAGCGCATTAATAATACCTAAAACATAATAACAATATTACAAACAATTAATTTTCTTTCATATGATTGCCGTGGGTGCCTATATCATGATTCTGTAATTATGTTGTCGTGTAGCCACGGTCTCGGACATGGAACAGAGAAGAACAATATTAGACAAACGTTTTATACATAACAATCATAGGTACTCACCCGGCCCTGGCTGGCCGGTCGAATGTCTTTCGCCAGGCCACATTTGCCATACTCTGAGGCTTTAATCCAACGGTGCAGCAAGTGCGGTCTTACAATTGACTCAACAAACGCCCACCGCTCACTGATTGTCCCACGTTGCAGTGAGTGCGGTGTACTAATCGAATGCCCCAGGCCCCGTGGGCCGCAGGGTCTCACAACGACCACCCTAAGCTCACTGTCAACGACAAGCGCGGCCTTACATCGCCCAGCGAAAGCCTTCTCCTGCTTGTCGGGACTCGTTGCGGCAAGTGCGGTCTTACAATTGACTCAACAAACGCCCATCGCTTGCCGATTGTCCCACGTTGCGACAAGGCGGTCTTACATCGCCCAGCGAATGCCCTCTAGCTTGTCGGATATCCCACGTTGCGACAAGTCGGTCTTACATCGCCCAGCGAATGCCCTCTAGCTTGTCGGATATCCCACGTTGCGACAAGGCGGTCTTACATCGCCCAGCGAATGCCCTCTAGCTTGTCGGTTACTTGTTGCCCCTAGAACAATAAAGATATCAGCAGCACCACAGTACGTCCACACTCTCTCATGTAACATAGCTCACTGGCACCTACCAGCAACGTTGCATAACTCTCCGGTTATGTCCCATGTACCTATTAAACTAATACGTACACAACTTACCCAATAACTTTTTATTAAACACTTTACGTAATACCCGAATCAACTATACATTTATTAGTCATACCCAACATGATTTACATCCCATCTACGAGTAATAACTAGGACAATAGAACTATGGGTATGAATTCGTGCATGCCGAAGTATTGTGAATAGAAGCGTTTCTGTTTACTAAAGCGAGTTTTAAATCTGAATTAGACATGGAAAAATAAGAAATCTATATCTTTTTTTAATTCATTGCGTTTCAAATTCTCAAAACTAAATTCACAAAACACAAACTTTTTGAGTTACAATGTGTTACAGTCTGTAATTTTGTTTCAATTCAATAGCTGTTCTTATAAAACATGTAATTAAATTACAAAATATTAATTCATTCTATTACTTTCATTGCAATAAATATTCCATTACAACATGTTTTCTCCCATTTACCCATAATAAGATTTTTTTTAAATATATAACAAAAACATACCTGACTGAAAAATAAAATAATATGGACTAATATCAAGTCAATGAAATGACTATTTTATGTAAAGTATATGTTTTCAAGAAATTTATACCTTTTTTTAAGTTATGTATTGTCAAAAAATTAAATCTCATTACTGAAATATAAAAGCAAACAAAATTCTACGTTTTAAGCTTTTATGCTGGCAAATTAATCAATAATTTCTTTATTACTAAGCATAGTAGCAACATCATGTTCTATTGCGGTTATTGATAAGCCTGTTACACGACCTTGCGACATGGATGGGCTTAAGTAATTTTTTATTATTTTTAGTTTCGAGAAAGATCTGTCGGCAAAAGCTACAGTAACAGGCAAAGTTGCACCGTGCCCCGTGCAGCTCATCGACGTATGTCCAAGTCTGAATATATCACCACAGACAATGTTCTATGCGTAACTAAAATTTGTGAGCATATTTTTTAACCTTGCGCTGTTGATCTGTATACAGTAGTTTAAATGAAAGAAGTCCCATGAAGGTTATCTGTATCATATACGAATTAACGTATAGTTATATATCTATCTCTCTCATTTCAATTGTCAAACAGCACGCGCGACAAGGATGGATATAACGCGTTTGTCTTTAGAATGTCCGAACAATACTACGACAAGCAAAACAAAATGAGGCTCGTTGTACTCGATACTATTGCAATAACGTACGTTGATTTCTTATTCCCTACACTACTAGCTGTCGCATAGGCGTGTAACGTCATTTTGCTGCATTTTCTGTCAATTTGTCTTATTTACCACTAATTAACACCAGTATTATGCACTAACACAAACACAGTTATAATAAATCACTTTTATTGCAACCACTGATATTATATCATTATCTAAATCGTTGTTGTAATTCAAAATGTGAGACACAAATAATTAACGTAATGAACTGTCAAAACATCATATTTCTGTTGTTACCGGTGCTAAGCCGACTATTCACCGAAAACTTTATATCTGGTATATACTAATGCATGCATTGTTCTTCTTTTGTTTATATCTCCCCGTCATCTGCTAACCCCTCACCATCGGAAATTACAGTATCTTATATGCCCCATTAAAAATTAGATAAACGACGCTACTGAATATGAGAAAATGGGCGTGGTTAAAATCTAAACTCGTACTGTCCTTCAATGACCTTCAAGGGACTTCTTTCATTTAAACTACTGTAGTTTGTCTGTGATATCACAAATTATTATTTATCTAGATTCACTTTTAAAATCCTAGGTGCCTAGGTCGCCAATAACGAAATTTAAAACAAGTGTGAATACTGTAACGTAACACGCTGTAATTTTGACGTCACAGGGGTTCACGTCACTTCTCTATTCGCGTTGGGTTCGGATCTGGTGTAGCAGGTAAGGTACGATGTAATAAATCGAGTATTTCGGACCACAAAATTAACAGCTTTATTCTCGGTTTCACAATCGAGTATCAAATACAATCCGCGAAGCGGTTACAGTATTGTAATTAGGCTGTTTGGTCAGGGACCCGTTGTGTAATGTTTCTGGACACTGGTCAATGAGTATGGCACCGGTTAAGATGGTGGCCGATCGCCAGTTAGGTTGAAATGATGGATTTCCTGTAAACAGATTCGTACAAACGATAAGTAAACGTAACTGACCTGGGACATAGACAGAAGGTCTATGTTGGTTCGAGGCTCAGGCAGCCCGACTGACTTTACTGGGAACTGATTGAAGGTAGGTGACTGATGATAACCGTGTGCTTCGACGACGTCCTGCAGGTACGGGCCGCCACTACACTACACTGACGACCGAGCTATAGTACTGCACTGCATTCATGTTCATCTATTCGATTGCTCATGGCACATCGATAGGAATTTAATATTGCTCGTAAGCATTGGTTTATTAGCAGTAATAATAGTGTTCATCTATTCAGCTGCTCAGGGCACACCGATAGGAATTTGTAATTGCTCGTAAGCATTGATGGCATCTTAGGATGGTCACTCGTAAGTGACAGATGATAATAAATAAATACAACTGTTCGTCAACAGCTGTTAGCTGGTCTGGTAGTAGGTGAGGCACTGTGTACCGCGTATATGGACGAGTGAGTCATTTGGCACCGGGAATCGAACCCGGGTCTCCGACCGCGAAGGAGGGTGTCCTACCATTAGACGATACACTATGCTCACAAGCACTTGTAGACATCTCTGGAACGATTATATTAATTAAGCTTTGATACCTCGCGACTGCCTGAGTGTTAGTGTCAGTAGAAGAGGGGACGGATCAAGGAATCCACCTTCCCCGAACGGCATGGTACATCCAGTGCTGCAGGCTGTGTCCGAGGTCAGACACCTGGTGCTACAACGCGCCACGTCCATAGGCTGCGGAGTCACCAGCGGGGCCAAGGTTGAAGTTTCTGTACACGCGCGAACCACAGCAGAGGCCTTCGTGACTCGAGGACACTGATCGAGAGCGAACCCTTGGTCAAAGGCTGCGTGGCCCCACCCCACGTCAAGCTCAGAGCCAGCCACTCGCGCACTTCGGCAGCGTAGGCTAGATAAACAAGACGGTGATGGTCGCGCGCGCTCAAGACATCCAGGTCCGCCGCGACAAGCAGAACCCCACTCCACTTTAGATGCTCTGACTGTACTGCAGCGGAGTCCCTCCTCGCCTGTTGCCTTTGGCGGACTCGGTGGATCCACTCACATACGACAGACTGAAAGAGCCGGCACGACGTGGACCCCAACCCGCGTGGCTTGATCAAGACCACTGCGAAAGGGCGAGCCAACTGAGAGCGCAGAGAGCGGGACCGGTGAGTGCCGTGGCCTAGTATGCGACAACCACCAGGATTGTCTTTACCAGCTGAACTCGGGTGGACACACCCGCGACGTACGGATTGGGCACCAGGGGCACGTCTCGGTGGTTGGAGCTGGTGGAAGCCGGACTGGGCCTGGCTGGAGTACCTTCCTTGATGTGGAAGGTGTTCTTCGGTTCAAAAAGATTGAACCCCGAACTGTGGCTGTGTGCGCCCTTTTATCCCACTCTCCCTACTCCAGCGTGGCATGGGGCATGTCACCATCCGAACTCACACTACACTCCCTTGAACCTGTGTAGTGTAACTGCACTAATCAGTGAGACAAAGAAAGACATATGGAACGTTAAATGGTTCTTTACACACTCCACACCCCGTCTTGCCCTGTGACTGGTGGAGGTACCTCACACCTCCCCGCCACTCGTCTTGGCCTACCTAACTGTTACGTACGGGGATGTTTAGAGAGAGAAGTGTCACACATATGGTTCCAGTAGGATAAGGACAAACTCGGGAACTTTAACCCCCGCTACTTTCTAGCGACGCTTGCTCCGGCTACCTCGGTTTCCAATAGTTCATAACAAATAGCAACAATTAGTTTGTTAACTTAAATCCAATTACAATGGTTAAAGAAAAGGAATCGTAATTACATCACAACGTGGTCATAAACCACCTCCGTCCGAACACTAGTAGCCTCCCGGCGTGAATGGAGTCATAAACTGACCCAAAGTGGGTTGTAGGTACCTGGCTTCGAGTCAAATTGTTTGTCGATTAGTTTAATCGTGATTACTTTCGAGATAAAGTTTATATGGGGATTGTTAGCTATGCCACGGTATTGCCTCATACAAGTTCGTTATGAATTTTGGGGAAACTGTACTCACATGTGTCGGACCGGACACAAGGTCATATTTGGTTCACATATCATATACCTGCCCCTAGACCTTTTCAAGTGGCTACACAGTTTCTCGGGGTTGTGTATCGTTTTTAGAAACTGCCTTTACGTGATTTGACTGACTTGAAACAATTAAATAAAAATTAAATTCAACGCGGGGAGACGATCCGTTACAATACATTTTCTTCTCTTGACAAAAGCAAAGCAAACTAAGCCGACTACAAATGCATTGATCTTCTTTTGTTCAATTTTTAATAAAAAAAATATTTTTTCTTCAATGGTCTTACATAATTTTTCAAAATAAGAAATATGGAAAAATTTTGTTCCATTTCCTGCATATGCACGAAAATTTTGAATACAATTGAATAGAAAAGAACGCAAAAAAAACCCGAAAAAAATTGGAAAATATTTTTCTTCTCAAGTACGAAGGAAAATTTGGAAAAAAAAGTACCTTGCACAACCAGACCATAACACGTATCTGAAGAAAAAATTTCATAAAAATCCGTTGGGTACTTTATAGGCCAGGGGGCAGGTAATTTAGACCGTAAAAAAATGTTAACAAAGGTTTAATGTTTTAAATGGTTTATTAGGGTACCATTAGCATGAATCTAGGTTTTCCTCACACCCC
The DNA here is from genome assembly GCA_963422195.1 of Carabus problematicus. Taxonomy (NCBI): domain Eukaryota; kingdom Metazoa; phylum Arthropoda; class Insecta; order Coleoptera; family Carabidae; genus Carabus; species Carabus problematicus. The sequence goes on along the minus strand of OY728582.1, from coordinate 8,704,759 downwards.
CGAGGTGTGCTTAGATCACCGTGGGGCCGCAAAGGTACAAAAATTTGGTTTTTCCGTAATATCTCGTTTTCTCTTTGATGTAGGGCTAAAATGGTCGTATATGAAATAAAAGACGATAAAATTCTCTACAAAATAGGACTTATACCTTCGAAACAGTAGCCGCGCGAAGTTGAGCGATTTTTGACAATTACAGAAATATTGATTTTTGGTGGCTAAATTCCATGGTTCACTCGTCCTGGTGATTGTAATTGAACAAGCACATATTGCATAAGTTTTCATAAAAATGTGTAGAATTTTTTCAAAATTGTCTACAGTTCGATTTATTGTGATTCTCATTAAAAACAATTTTGTAGAATGGTATCAATTCAATTGTCTTCTTCTTGGCACTGAACGACGTTCTTCACTGAAAGGTTCATCTTGAGTAAATATTTTATCCGAGGTCGATGGTTGAGAAATGATTTCTCTTTCTTCACCTCTACCATTGTTGTCGATCGCAGTTTATTCATTTTCAGAGTCTTCAGTCATTTCTGAGTCTTGTGCAGCTAAATGTTGGAATTGCACGTCGATCTCGTTATCAATGTCGAAATTCTCTTGTTCAGTCTCGACATTGGTACAAGACTGCCCCCTTCAGCTTCCACAAATTGTCGAGTAACGCAGTCCACTCTTCCTGCAGCTGCATGCTGTTCGACACTCTTTTTTATACATACAGAATATCGTTACAAGAAGCTCCTGCGGAGCAGCGTCTTTCATCGTAGAAATAGGTATTAGGCCATTCCCCGTGCTTTTCCAGCCCCAATCTTGCGGCCTCTTCCTGTTTCCGTACCATTCTTGTACCTGATGGTAGGTTCTAAAGGAATGCTGTCGTGCTGCTGCTTCAGTTGGTGGTAAAGATGCGAGAATGCAAGCACTCTTAGAAATAGATTTTGCGAAACACTGGAACTTGTATTAATTCAATGAAATATGATCGTCGCCCGCTCCATAGAGTGCTTTAATCACAGATTTTCCAACTGCCTCAACCAGGTCTGGAGACGAATCTGGGTCTTTAAAGATTCCAATGGTTTTTCGTAAATTCATATTTATTTTAAGCAGTTTGACGAATTTCTGTTTTCCTTGTATATCCTGAGCATATAAATGAGCCGACTCTTGCTCTGGTCGTTGGCAGGGAATTTCTCCTGTGACATTGTTACTGTCATCGTTTCATCAAACATCACATTAGCAGCAATGTGCCTCTGCGATCTACGTAGGCATTCAGCAGCTTTAGTACTTTTGTTGTTAGCGTCATTTGGATAGCCGTCGAAAACAACTATGCTGTTGACCTTGTAGTACTTCTGAACGTATTGTACGAACTTCGAGAGAATATGATGAAATGCCTTTTGTTGGTATCAGACAACACGATGGAGAAGAAATCCACCGTTAATAACATGTATCACGTTACCTGCATCGTCGATCGAATGAGCCATAGGAGAAAACATGTTATACAATGTATACAGATTTCTGCGTTATACGCATTCCTGTTTCATCAAAAAGCGATAGTGGGTAAGGGGCTAGTTCGAAGTGAAAAGAATGTTGCAAATCCTGTTCACTTCATTTTGGATGTTTATTTATTGAAGAGTTTACTATGTGTAACACTACAAAAATAATTGTTTATTTATTCGTTTTAATAAATAATTTATATATATATATATATATATATATATATATATATATATATATATATATATATATATATATATACAGAGTTAGTCAAAATTACCGGAACACCTAAATAATTCTCCTACCGTGATGAATTTTAAAAAATTTTTCGTACAAAAGTTCTTTGGTGTTAAACAAGCTATCGTTTACTTATTTTTTTAATATACAGGCTGTTCATTTTATTGCGGAAATTAGGTCAACTTTATTTTTTCAAATGGAACACTCTGTATATTTTTACATTTTTTAATTTCGAGATTAATTCTAAGTATTTTTTGTAGGAAAAATTTTTTTATAAGATGCATAATTTTTGAGTTATAAGCAATTAATCCAAACTCCTGAATTTCGAATTAAGAGTATTTTCATACATACATATCGTTTATTTTAACCAAAGGAATAAAAAAAAATTGCAAAATAAAAAAAAATAACAAATTAAATAGATAAAATTAAAGTAAATGTAAATTAAGGTACATGTGCTTGCTTGATAATGCTCCACAACTTCATGAAACAATTGACAAATAGTCAATCAATTGACATTTAAACGACAGATTAATTGCTTATATCTAAAAAATGATGCATTTTATAAAAAAATGAGTCCTACAAAAAATACTAAGAATTAATCTTAGAATTGAAAAAAGTAAAAAAATATAGGGTGTTCCATTTGAAAAATGAAAGTTTACCTAATTTCTGCAATAAAATGAACACCCTGTATATTAAAAAAATCTGGTGTGGTCACCACACTACTTTCTTATACTCAATTTAAATTGGCAGATATTTGACTTTTCAAATGCGTATTTCTGTAAATATTTTGTCTTTGTTTTGTTTTCATAGCATATATGATATTTTAAATACATGCCAATATTTAAATACATTTTACTCAAAATTGGATAAAGATAGACGAAAAATGTATGCAACATTTTTTCTTCATAATAATATTCGCTACAACGTTTATTTGAAAAAATTTTACGTATCGTTTCTTGTTTTTAAAATAATTTGAAATTTACAATTTCTGTGTTCAGTAAACTTCCTCTTCCGGTTTTCTAATTATACCCAAAATCTAATCAGCTCTTCGCCAATCCGAAAAACTTTTAAATATGAAGTTTCATTACTCTAGCTTTATTCGTTTTTGAGATAATGAACATACGGCCACACATACATACATACATACATACATACATACACACAGACATCATTGAGAAAATAGTCAAAACCAATTCAGGGGACCTCAAAACGTGTATTTCCATCAAAATCTCGCAATCGAAATTTTTCATGATTCCTATACTTTCTTTATACTACGTATAAGAAAGTAAAAATACTTAAACGGTAGCTTGTTTACAACCAAGAAACTTTTGTACGAAACATTTTTTAAAATTCTTTACGGTAGGAGAATTATTTAGGTGTTCCGGTAATTTTGACTAACCCTGTATATATATATGTATATATATATTTGACGAGGAAGGCAACAGTTACTCAATGACAGGTTGAATGAATAGATTCTATTCATTCGTTGAGCATAATAATACATATTGCAATTGAAATAACGACAAATTAAATATGTCAAAGTGCTGGAAATTATTCTTATAATAGGCAACTTTCATGAAATTTTGAAATACGCTTAAAATGTCACACATGCTCCCTTATTAACGAAAATATTTTTTAAAATTTTTTATTTGCTTTATTTTGTCCAGAATAAATTAAAGAAACTTCCTAAAAGTTCGCGCCTTTGAGAATCCAAGAAATTTTCCCCCACTCTCTTGTGACGTCACGTATTAGTAGATCGTTTCACAGTAGTCAAGTATAACCATTTATATCTATTCTTTAACTGTTGTGTTTGGTTATTGTGGTATATTATTCTTTGTACCCTATTAGTATTTTCGAAAGCAAGTTTTAGGGACATAATTCTGTTTACATACAGGTACGAATTTTATGGGAGAACATATTTTTTCAACAGTTTTACTTCTCATGTTACACTGAATTACTTTATGTTTGGCACTTGGCAGACCCTGAATAGCAATATCTTTATACATTTGATCATTATATTGTACACAAATACTTTCTTCAGTCTCGCTATATTCCACTGTAGAAGTTGATTGAACTGGTTCAGTTCTTGACGCCGTCTTCATCGCTTCTTCTATCAACTGCTCTCTTCTTCGTTTGATATCATCCTCCCGTTATGGTTTTGAATGTGCCCTTTTTCTATTAGGTTGACAATTAAATATATGAGGAACGACATCATCTTTCATATTTTTCTGGCTTCCCGTTAATTTAAATTTAATATAATTTTCCATATCTTCTTCTAGCTGCAATTATAGTGGTTACAGTTATATAATTTAGTGTATTCAATATAAAATATCTATATACGTACTTTGAAATGATCCTCGTACACAAATAGAATTGATTTCTCTGAAAAATCCGACAAGTTTCGTCCTGTAGCTGTCACTCACGATCTCCTTTTCGACAGTATCAATGGTACTTGAAAAAGTATTTTATCCGGATTCTTTTCACTATTGTTTTTGCACACTGGCACAATACGATATTTTCTACATTTATCTTTACGTATTTTTGTTTTATCCATTTCAGATATTATTCAAACTTGTACAATTTGTCAAAGAAGTAAGTGAACGTAGAACTGTCAGAATACAATCTAAAATACGTACTAATACGTGACGTTACAACCAATGAGACGTGTTTGCATGTGGTGGGGACATTTGAATTTTGAAACAAATTTCAAAGTGAATTTATTCAAAAATAGTTAACAAAAAAAATAGTTTCTTTGCATTATATCACATTTTAAGTACGCAAGTTTATGATTTTAGAAAAAAAAATGAAATAAAAATTCCATGAAAGTTGCCTATTATACATAATTATGTTAATAGGGGTGAATAATAAAGTAACCAGGCAAATTACAATAATAACATAAACTATCCTAAGACAAAAATATATTTCTCACTTTCAACCCACGTGATTTTCTGGGATCAATACTGGGAGTAAACATTTTAAATAAAACATTTTTAATTTTTCTTCCATGTTGTTCCAAAATTTTCTGTCTCTTTGTAAAACTTCTACGTAGGTTTCTTTTGGTGTATATACTATAAAATAACATAGATCCCGACCAGTAATCTCTAATTGACTTTGTATTTGATACATATAGGCATGGTTTCTAATTAATGCTAAATTGCCATTTACTATTTTATATCATGTAATTTGCTTTTATAGAATAGAATCTGAAATAGTTGAATTTCTTATGGGATATATACATTTTGTTGAAATTATTGCATTTTCCTCGAAAAGTTCATCCGGTGTTGCTGCAAAATGTGGAATTGTAGATTGAACGAACCTTTTATTGGAAGAATGTAGAAGAATTCGTAGATAATTAGGAAAATTTATATTTTCTGTCGTTTGTTCGATAATCCGGATCAACCAGTGCAATTATTAGTTAGGATTAAAGAGGTCATACTGTATTTATTTTCAATAATTTCCAATATTTACCGAAAATGTAATCTTATATTTCCAAATATATAATTTTGTGAATATTGCGCAGAAAGGTAAGTAGCACGAATTCCAATTATTTTGTAAATATTTAAAAAATCGTGTTCATTTGTTAAATACATTTTACTAATGTAATTGATATAAGAACCTTTCGAAAAGTGTGTACCGAATAGTCAGGCAACATTGCAGAGAGAATTATTCCTTTCATGTATTGTCAGAATATTTTTATGGACCTGTGTGATTTATGATGGGGTAAGGGTCTACTCGGAATTGAAAAAAGTGTTACTTGGGTTGCTTCCATTTGAAATTTAGGCGTTTTAAAATATTTCAGATACGAAATAAAATTTAGGTAAACGACAGCCTTAAAGGAATTACTCTCTTCTTCCGCTGGAATTTCACATCGCCAAAATTGCCGCCAATGATAGCTGCCATTGAGGACACGCCGACTTCGTATCCTTTGTAACAGTTGATTTTCACATCCCCTTGGACTGATAGACATAATCTCGAGGCTGACTGGAAAGAGATTGTGCGATGATAACCAATTAAAGAACTTTTCGAGGTCTTGTGCATCCCTTGATATTAGCGATACTCTGGCATCTACATGTTGTTCGGAAATAGCAACGACACTGGGGGTCAATTTTGAAAAAAATTCTACACATTTTTATTAAAACTTATGCAATATATGCTTATTCATATTTTTAGTATCACCAGAACGAATGAACCGTGGAATTTAGCCAACAAAAATCGATATTTCTGCAATTGTCAAAAATCGCTCAATTTCGCGCGGCTACTCTTTCGAATGTATAAGTCCTACGAAAAAATGATAAGAACCTATTTTGTAGAAAATTTTATCGTCTTTAATTTCATATACGACCATTTTAGCCGTACATCAAAGAGAAAACGAGATATTACGGAAAAAACCAAATTTTTGTACCTTTGCGGCCCTACGGCGATCGAAGCACACTTCGGGGGTGTGGGGAAAACCTAGATTTATGCTAATGGTATCCTAATAAACCATTTAAAACAATAAAACCTTTGTTAACATTTATTTACGGTTTTGGTTGAATTTACCGCCCTGCCGCCTGGCCTATTAGGAGATCTGAGTAGAACAAAAAATCTCGTACGAGCGGACGAGCGACATACATACTGACATATGTTGTAATAGTCATTTCGTGATCCAGGGGGTCTTCTGTGCAAACATTTTTGAAATCGGAAGATGCTACAGACATCGTACCGAACACTATAGCTCTTCGACAGGAGGTCGATGAGCTAAAAAGGAATCCCAAGTTTTTGTTCCTGATATGTGGAAAGATGTATTCCCGAGAGTCAAATCCTTTTGAAGTAATATAGCTCTCTCATGAAGATTTTAAAGATTACCCATAGAAAAAAAAAATATTGTCAGAAATCCTAATCTGAAAATCACCCAGTATATGTGGTTCAGATACGGCGTGACTGATCCAACTACAGTCAATGTTGGTTCCAGCTGACTAGACCATAATACGTATCTGCATAAAATTCGGTTGGGTTGTTGAGTTTCTGTATATATTCGTATTTATTTATTGAAATTACACACTTGGTACATACACTTGTCAATTATTACATACACTGTTTTTGTTTAACATGTTTACACTCATACATTTCAACTGTTTACATGTACAGCCATCTATTACTGATAAAACACAATCTAATATTGATATGCCATTGTAAGAGCTGGAATCATATGAGTTTACCAGGGTGAATAACCTCGCTATTATGGCCACTGACACCAAACGGGAAAACTTGTCAGTGAATCTTACGGATAGATGATGGGTTCGCTTTTTGAGTGTGAAGTGGTTAGTAGTAATTAAATTAAACACACTGGTAATTTTAACACTGTTTATTTGATAACTTCAGAGACATGCAACACGCTTACAGTAGTACAGCACGGGTTGTCTGTAAGGCGTGCAACGAGTCTTACGGGCGCCCAGCATGTATGTATGGATATAATTGTTGACGGTACCAACAGCTGATCTGGGCTGACCTTGTATGCTGGAGTTGGCTTGAACACCTTTGCACATAGACACTTACAGACCTATTCTGTAAAATAAATTCATAACATGTCGTTACGTAACCACGGTAGTTATGAATTTTTCATAACGACATTTACAACGACTATAATGCGTTTGTGTATTCTGTATCTCAGGTCGTTGTGTTTGACGTTGAATTTTCATCATAACGACGAGACCAATGTTTTTGAGTTAAATAGTACAACCTAACAGAATTTCATACCTATTGAAGCAAATGTCAAATTTAGCTTAGATACGTATGTTATTATTATTGACTCATACATGGTGTAAGTAAATATGGGTAATATGAAAAATTGTAGTGCTGATGTCCAGCGAATACGTTTTTACTCCTTTTTTCCACTATGAATAAACATATAAATCATAATTATCCATTTCTTTCAAAAATGAAAAAAAAAAGAATTATGATGATATTTCTCAATAGAAGTACTAGGCATAAATAATAAAATTGTATACATTTTTATTCCATATTTGTATGTTCATGGAATGAATTAAAAATTTTCATCAAGGTTGTAAAACAAAATAATTATTAGAAATGTCATATGTGATCTGTCAATTGAAATTTGCATTTTTGATATGCATGTGTATATGAAAATCGTGTGATGACTGCAGGAATATATTTTACAAAGAATTTATATTTTACAGCACAACTTCAGAGATCCTTTGAGTCGTAGAAAAGAATTATTTCCTCATAATGTTATTAAAAACAGTTTAAATTAATGTATATATTCAAATTATGAGTTCTACGACAGCTAATTGACTATCGTTGTTTAACTACCAAATATAACGACTTTTTGTCAACATGTCGTTATGGCTTTACGACAAGTTACAGAATAGGCCTGTTAGCGTCGTAACTCGCTAAGTCCATTCGAAGACTTGAATTCTAACAACAATTCACCTTTAATCGCAAAGCCGATTGTCCAATTCACTTTGTGGACTCTAACTAAATTCCGCCGTAAATTTCAGAGCTGATTTCTCTAAGTACAATTCGCTTTTTAGACTTTGGACTATTTTCACCATCACTTATTTCAGTTGGTAGTCGGGCAGCACTTCGTTGTGGGTGAGAGCCAGGGTGAACTCTCATTTAGCTACCGAAAATATGCCCTTTTTATACTAAAACGGAAGCAAAAACGGATTAAAACAGTAAGGTAGTTAACCCGGTTTGCCCGAAGAGCGCATGAATCGCCCTATGCTATTCGCGTCGCTTTTTGCTAATCAAATAACAGTAGTACTCATATATATTCTTGTGAGTAAAATAGTCAGTGATGTTTACCTACTTATCTGACAAACTACTATCGCTCAACAATTCATTCGGCGTTGGCATACACAGAAGATTTTATTTATATTATACAAGTTGACATTCATTAATCTGTCAGGGCTAGCATAAATATTGTTAAAGATATGACTCAAGGTTATAGAGAATGAAAGAATTAAACATACGTGGCCCTACGACGGATACTAGGCTACTGACATATGCAAATGAGCACGCCTCGGGGTTCTGGTTTTAAATAGTAGGGGAACCAAATTGTACCCGGCCAGTGGCTACCTCGTCCCAAACCGTTGCCTCCCAGGTGAAACTTTGGGACTAATGGAGAATCCCCTTAAATCACCCTAATTCTGAGAAATCTCGAGTGTACCGGCTTAGCCGTTTGTCCAGCGTAACGCCGGCTTCCAACAACAGCCCATTCACTGCTGAAAACGAAGTACGTTGTCTACGTCCATATAATAAATGTCATTCCCTTCTCTCTTCACACTATGTATGATTTTAAGCAGATTGGTGTCCTTGTGCTGAGCTGCTGCTATCGCTTCTCTGTCCCACACCACTGGTTCCACTAAATTATCCCTGTCGTCTTCTTCTTGGTTGACAGCTCGCACGCTGTGTTTATTTGTAGTCGTGGTGGTATCGGGTTCAATAATTACTTGCGATAAGGCATCTGCGTTGGTGTTTAGTCTGCCCGGTCTGTGCTGTATTTCAAAATCATATTCCATCAAAGATAGCGCCCATCTGGATAATCTCGAGCTCGGATCCTTCAATGATAATAGATATCGTAGCGGTGCATGATCCGCAATTAGCGTAAAATGCGTTCCCGTTAAATAGCATCGGAACTGTTTGATAGCGTATACTACGGCTAGTAGTCCTTGTTCGATGATAGAATATCTCGTTTCTGCACCGTGCAATGTACGACTTGTATATGCGATAGGATGTTCAAACCCGTCATGCTTCTAACTTAAGATACCGCTTATCGCAATCCCCGATGCGTCTGTAGCAAGAATAAATGGTCTTACAAAGTCTGGATATTTCAACACAGGTGGTGTCGACAATGCGGTCTTTAATGAATTGAATGCACCTTCTTGCGTTTCAGTCCATACAAGCGGCACGTTCTTCTTGGTCAATTGTGACATAGGTTGTGCAATCTCGGAGAACTTCGGCACAAATTTGCGAAAAAATCCGCATAATCCCAGAAATGCACGAATATCTTATAATAAATGAAATTGTATGTAAATTATTTTAGAATTAAAAAAATAACTCTAAAGTATATTGGCGATTCGCACCATAACATTTATAAATTATTTAAATTACCAAATAAGCATCTTACCGTTGTGCTAGCAACGCCATAAATATTTTTTTGCAAAAATTGTATTTAAGCTACATCTTTTAATTATTACTTTTTAAAAGCTTTTTTATGAGAAATGTGGGCATTAATATCATTTTAATTAATACCAATGAATGCTAACCTATCCCTACACCTGTACCAAATTTCAGAACTCTAAAATGAATAATACAGAAGTAATCGCAACTTTTTTCAATTTTACATGTTAATTCCCTATGTCCCAGATTTCTTGGGACACCCGGTATATATATATATATATATATATATATATATATATATATACAGGATGGTGACCGCGACAACGGAACATAGGACTTTAACATGTAAAATCATATTTTTATAATTTCCTGTTTCCCTAATTATTTTACAGAAAAAAGCTTACAAACAGAATTTCTTTTAATGCAATTTATCATAAAAATTAATAATTCAAAATTATTTTTTCTTCTGACAATTTTGTTTCATCTCTCTATTTGAAGCTAATTTTCAATTTTATTTCTGCCGTTATAAAAGCATGCAAACTGTAATAGAACTTAAGAAATTCATTTCTTTCACTAATTGAATAATTATCCACCATTTTTTCATATAATTCACTACTGGCATAAATTCATGAAGCAAGAAATATTTTCTGCTGACAGATAAAACGAGAATCATTTGTTTAATTTTGTTACATTTTCAAGGTAACCCCTAGGTATTTTGAAGCTAATTTTCAACATTTTAAATTTAATTTCTGCCGGTATAAAGCATGGAAAATTAATTGTGTTTATTGATTTGAATGTAGAATTTTATGCTCTACAACATTTATTTGAAACTTTTTTCTCTAAAATAATTAGGGAAGCAGGAAATTATAAAAATATGATTTTACATGTTAAAGTCCTATGTTCCGGTGTCGCGGTCACCACCCTGTATATATACATGCATATATTCATTCAACATCTAGTTACTATTTTTCTATCTTTCCTAAAATTAGAAAATTGAAAAAAAATTGTCTTAAAACGCGGATGCGGATCGGATGAGGATCAATATATAAAGCTATTTTAATTAATTACATACAAAACAATTGCAATGCGGATCGGATGTGGTTATCCATTTACAAAAATATTGCGGATGCGGTTCGGATGCGGATATAATACATGCGGATGCGGAACAGATGCCTTACTAAATGTTCAAAAAGGACAAACACACATTGGATATCAAAATGTAAGTGATTAACAGCCCACGTGACACGTGAAACCAAATGTAAGTGCTTAACACAAACCCCACACCTGACACCAAATGTAAGAGCTGGAACCATATGAGTTTACCAAGGTGAATAACCTCGCTATTATGGCCACTGACACCAAACGGGAAAACTTGTCAGTGAATCTTACGAATAGATGGTGGGTTCGCTTTTTGAGTGTGAAGTGATTAGTAGTAATTAAATTAAACAAACTGGTAGTTTTAACACTGTTTATTTGATACTTCAGAGACATGCAACACGCTTACAGGTCTTCTTCAATGTCTGACTTTCATACTGACACTCATAAGAGCTCGAAAAGTATTCTGCCGAACAACTGGTGCAAATGTAGAATCATAATCTTCTCCGTATTTTTGAGAATAGCCCTTTGCTACTAGCCTCGCCTTGTATCTGTCGGTTCTTCCTTCTGACTATTAGAAGGTACTCAAAATATTGAAAAATACTTCAAATAAATAGTATAGCATAAATAGCAAGCTTTTCGATGACGGATCTCGTAAAAGAGAGAGATACTGTTAAGGGGAAAGATAAAGATAAAAGTAAAACAGCACACAGTTTGGCAGACACTGCCTTAAGCGATAATCAACAGGGTACTTTTAAATATAATTATAGTGTGTCAAACCTCGTGCCTGAAGTCAAATAGACGGAAACTGCGAGAAGCTGACTACAGAAATATTATCCTATGTTAACCATACAGCAAAAGGATAAACAATTAGGGGAATTGTTGTTAAACATTGTAATATTCTAATTGTAAACATTCCACAATAATTTCATTAGCTTAGGGCGAGCAGTAGCAGGTAGTCGAAGGGTCGACAGTGAGAGAGAGCGAGAGATCGGGGTGAGACGAAGATAGCGATACTAATACACTAGCCTTCGCTAGACGAGAGGTATCGGAGTGAGGGTAAGTCATTCGCTAAGACAATTGGCTCATATGCGAGGGTGAGTCGATAGGAAACCAATTGGACCAGGGTAAGCTTTTGCATATATCGTTTATTTCTTTCCATCTTATGATATCCCACTGTGCATCTTGTATCCCTCACCCAAGCCTATCTTCATCGTTAGCACCAGAGGGCGGTGCTTAGAGGGTTAAATACGATAGCTAATCTTGGTTCTCCGGGGCTAAGATCTTCCTAATCTATCAGTTTTGCGCTTGCGAATAACGGTAGCTGCTAATATCCAAATCGACATCAGTTTTGCGCTTGCAATTAGCGGTTGCTGCTGGTGTTTCCCATAACCAAGACTTACCTTCCTTCCTGCTATTTTTGCGCACGCGGTTGACGGGGAGCTGCTAGCAATCATAAATATTATACACGCTATTACCTTCCTAAAGACGATTTCCATTTGTGTAATCAATCAATCGTCAACTAATAAACGTCTCTCCAAACAAGCTGGCCACGTTCATTCCGCTAGGGGGAGCCCAGGTCCACCGCCCCATTCGCAGCCACGAGAGGAGGGTTGCAAACTACATTCCACCTCGCGTTCACTAACCAGGTCCGTCATCTGTCACTTGGGTCTACCACCAGCAGCCCATGTCCCCGCGCGCCAGGGAGTCGAGTGCTACCCTACACATAAAAACGAATCACTGGTTCACATCGTGGGGACGCGGGTTGGTAGGCGAGATGAAACAACACCGTAGAACCAGCTGAATTCGATCAAACACATACAATAACATAACACAACCGTAGAGAATTATAATTCATGTGGATGGACAACGTCCTCACGAGTTTTGTTCAAGAGCTTTGTGCTCTAAGCAGTTGGGTGTTCCTGAGGTCGACCCACGCCGGTGTGTGCTGTCCGATTTCGTAGAGCGTTGAGTAAATAAATATGTTGTTTTGCTGCCCAAATAATGTTAATTTGCAATAAAAACCCTTACTGCTGAGATTCTGTCTTTTATTTAGTTGTAAATGACCATCCTTCTGTGCGACTCCATATTAAAGAACTGTAATTACCGCTAACACAATGGTCTTTTTTGCGTTTAGTATGTAGAAACAGAAGTGAGACACTTAAAACGACAACTGATAAGCAAGCGAAAAGGATAATACGCATAGGAACTTGGAACATAAGAAGTATAAATGGAAAGCAAATAGAATTAATAGAAGAATTCGAAAAAGCAAGGTTAAATGTACTAGCCATAATAGAAACAAAAAAGAAAGGAAAAGGAATAACAAAGACAGAGAATAACTATATAATGATACACAGTGGAGTCGAATATGAAGAGCGAGCAAAAGCAGGGATAGCCTGTATAATAAACAAAGAAATGGAACAAGCAATTACAGAATGGAAGTGCATTAACGAAAGATTACTGACAATCAAATTAGACATGACAAATGTATCTGCAAACATAATAATATATGGGCCAAATGAGGAAGAAAGCAAAACAGACAAAGACGAATTCTGGAGTAACGTGCAGTTGAAATACGAGAAATTGGAAGAACCAATATACATAATGGGGGATTAAAACGCAAGAGTGGGGAACAAAAATAAGGGACTGGAGGACATAATGGGAACGTATGGAGAACCTGCTAAAAACGACAACGGAAACAGACTGATACACTTCTGTATCATAAACGATTTAAAAATATTAAACACACTTTTTGACCAAAAAGAAATACACAAGTATACAAGAGAAGAAAGGAGCAGAAATAAAAGTCAATAATATACTATTTTCTAACCAGTAAGTCACAAAGAAAGGAAGTAACAGATGTAAGAGTTAAAAGAAGAAATTGGCAGTGATCATTACTTCGTGGTGGCAAAGATAAAAGCTAAGGAAACAGAAGCAAGAAACAATCAGAAAGTAACCAAGAAAGAACCAAAGACAGAAAAACTCAGAGTAGACAAACTTAAAGACAAACAAATAAGGGAGAAATATGAAAACAAGATAAAAGAAATAATAAGATACTCACCAACACCTAATGGTAACGATATAGAAAAAAGGTGGATTCACTTTAAAGTAATGATTATAGAGGTAACAAAATGTGCGTGTGGAATAACCAGGAACACAAACAACAGAAGACAAACCCACTGATGGAATAAAGAAGTCAAGGAAGAAACAAAAATGGAAGAAGTATTTACATACAAAGAAGATAGAAGATTTCGAAGAATACAAAAAACAAAGGAAAATTACAAAGGAAAAGATAAAGTAATGTAAGGAGAAGTCATAGGAAGCATTTGGGAAAACAGTGGAGGAGAATTTCAAGGAGAATCAAAAATTGTTTTATAGAACGCTTAAAAACTGCAAAAAAGAAAAACAGACAACTTTGAACCAGTTAAAAGATAAAAGGGAAAGATTAATAAAAGAAGACAGCGCAATCATGGAAAGATGGAAGGAGCATTTTGACGAACTGCTAGAAGGAAACCAAAACAGAAAGGAAGACGAGGAAAGTGGAAACGTGGACTTCGGAATCACGACAAATATAGAAGAAGAGAATATCTGAAGAGAAGAAATGAAATCGGTACTTAAAAAACTAAGAAGAGGTAAAGCTCTAAGACATGACAACATAAGATCAGAACAACTTAAATATATGGGCGAAGAAGGTGATTGATTGATTTATGATGGTGCTCTGCTATAGGCCTGAGCCTCTTCAGAGTGTATGCGTCAGTGTAGTGCAGTGTACCTATCAGTGTACCTATCCTATGTGTTGTATTGTTTCATTTGTATGCCTTTTTGTGGCTGCCATTGGCCCCTCTATCTACTTGTCACATGACGTACGCCAGAGGTGACATTAGTTCGATTTAGGGCCTAGCGTGTTTAAGTACTAGTATACCTAGGCAGGGGAAACCGGAGTACCCGGAGAAAACCTGCCGCTCACTCAGCGCGAGCCCTACCGGCGGAGCGGTTCCGCTTGGACGGTCACCCATCCAAGTACTGGCCGCGCAGTGTGTCACTTAACTCACATTATCTTGCGACAAGCGAGTTACCGACACACCGGTCCACCGGCTGCGAAGAAGGTGAAGAAATGTTGTTAGAGATGTTGAATATAATATGGGAACAAGGACATATACCGGAAGACTGGGAAAAAGCAGTGATATTCCCCATACATAAAAAGGAGATAACAGAAATTGCAAGAACTACAGAGGAATATCATTACTATGTACCACGGCTAAGGTTTAGGAAGCAATATTTAGAAACAACATTGGAGAAAACCCAAAGCGGGTTTAGAAAAGGTCATTCAACGCAGGACAACATATTCATAATAAGGAAACTAATACGAAAAACCAGGTCTAGTAGTGCAAGGTACTTTTTATTTTTCAAATTTTCCTTCGTACTTGAGAAAAAAATATTCTACAATTTTTTTTTCAGTTTTTATTTTTTTTCTGCTTTATTTTCTATTCAATTATATTAAAAATTTTCTTGCATATGCAGCAAATGGAACAATATTTATCCATATTTTTTATTTTGAAAAATTATGTAAGACCATTGGAGAAAAAAATATTTTTTAATTAAAAATTGAACAAAAGAAGATCAATGCATATATAGTCGGCTTAATTTTGCTTTGCTTTTGTAAAGAGAAGAAAATGTATTCACATTTATTTTATTTGCGACCTAGGCACCTAGGATTTTAAAAGTGTATCTAGATAAATAATAATTTGTGATATACTCAGACTTGGACATACGTTGATGAGCTGCAGACATGGATGTCTGTATCCATTTCTAGTTATTACTTGTTTTATTTAGTACAAGAAATATATGTATAAACGAAATATGTGTATCATTCAACCGATCATAACAGTACTGGAAGTGATTTTCCATGGGGGTGTTTAGGACATCGGTTACACTTTATTGATGTACAGAATCACACTTTATTTTGTTTTTCAATTTGGGGATTAGTATGAAGTCACGGAGATAAAGTAGAGGAGTTGTGTCATTTGCAATGTCCGTTCGGATCCATTGGACCCGTTTTTGAAGGCTTTCCAGGATATCTTGGTAGAAAGTCCGATTAAATGGCTGTTCAAGGTAACACAAATTTCTTGTGAACTATTTCTGAACATTTGTGTCATTTCTTGACGTGGTTGGTCTTCCTGAACGAAGTTCATCTTCAACGTTTTACCGATCCTCCGTGAAGACTTTATGCCATCTAAAAACCATATTTCTCGATAGAATGACATTACCATAAGTTTCGTTTAAACTTTGGAATGTCTCGGTAGAAGACTTCTTCAGTTTTACGTAAATTTTAGTTGCATAACGATGTTTAATATTTTATATATAAAAAAAAGACCGATGTCCTAAACACCCTTACGGAAAATGACTTCCAGTACTGTTAAAATTAATGAAAATAACGCCAAAATCACTTATCACTTCCCAAGGGTCATATTTTGAAGGGGATAACTTGTAATGTTAGGTAACCCTCACAGAAAAATTTAAAAAGAAAACAGGACTCTTTTGGGACAGACCACGTATGCCAAAGGAGTTCAAAAAACGTAACATGGCAAACTCATTGTTTCACTTCAACTTCAAATTCAAATTTTGCTTGAGATAATAGTTTAATTTGCGCAAAATAAAGCTCGTCAAACTAAAATAATATGATAATTTTTTTCTATGTCCTTTTTCTCCTTTTAGTTATATAATAAAAATTTTCGTACTATATTGATGACTCATTTTTTATATTTTTACTTTCTTATACATAGTATAAGGAAAGTATAGGAATCATGAAAAATTTCGACTGCGAGATTTTGATGGAAATACACGTTTTGAGGTCCTCTGCATTCATTTTGACTATTTTCTCAATGATGTCTGTGTGTATGTATGTATGGCCGTATGTTCATTATCTCAAAAACGAAGAAAGCTAGAGTAATGAAACTTTATATTTAAAAGTATTTGGGATTGACGAAGAGCTGATTAGATTTTGGGTATAATTAGAAAACAGGAAGAGTCAGTTTACTGAACACAGAAATTGTAAATTTCAAATTATTTTAAAAACAAAAAAACGATACGTAAAAATTTTTCAGATAAAAGTTGTAGCGAATATTATTATGAAGAAAAAATGTGCTATACATTTTTCGTCTATCTTTATCCAATTTTGGGTATAATGTATTTATATATTGCCATGTATTTAAAATATCATATATGCTATGAAAACAATACAAAGATAAAATATTTACAGAAATACGCATTTGAAATGTCAAATATGTGCCAATTTAAATTGAGTATAAGAAAGTAGTGTGGTGACTACACCAGATTTATCATATTGGATAGGGGCGACTAAATAATAATTGCACACAGGCGGCCAAATATCTAGAACCGGCCCTGTATTTACAGTAATATATTAAATTGGAATATATTTACAGTAAAATAGCGTTGTCTTGAATTTGTATTAAACAGCTTCGTACACAACATTTAATAAAACACCAAACATTGTATGTACACTGCGATTGAAAATGTAGCTCTGAAATACCTAATAATTTCCAGTAAAATAATAATAATTAAACCAAATGCACAGTTTATACATCAAATTTCTACAAAATTTCTCAATATTCATATATTATAAATGCTTGCGAGCGAATGTAAATGTAGTGTTGACCATGTATGTATCGTGCGGATGCGTTACAGACTGAATACTTTACAATACATGTACTGTACTATGAATCAACGGTTTTTACCATTTTCGTTGCTAACGTGTACGGTACTGCACTTTACGTTGCTGGGATTGTACTTTGCTAGATGTTCGCTATCGTACTAAAAGTGCACCTTACTGATATGTATATTAATATATTTGTATGTTACTAAAATGTACATGCTGTCCATGCACCATACTATAGCTGTACGATACACTGGATGCGTATTACTATTTTGTATTATTACATGCATTGTACATTGCTAAGATATAGAGCAGTGATGTCGAACCTTTTTGAGAAGTGGGTCAAATTTTGTTCATTATTTTTTTTAAATAAGAAAATTTTGAAAAACCGCATTACTTATTGTAATTTTAAAGCTATTTTTCACGTACAAAAATATGCAAAACGTGACTTTTTATATATCATGTTGGTTATTAAAAAACTGCAGAGAATTGAACAAGTTTTCAAATAAAAATTGTAGAAAACAATATTCTAAAGTAAAAATGTTCTGTGTATTTTTGTTCTATCTCTTTCCTCATGATGTTAAACTTTAACAGCGATAAACATATTTTCAATGTTTTTGAGTAACAATATAATACATACAATTAATATAGTAAATAAATAACATATCGGCATGAGATAATCCATACAAAATGTTAACGTTCATATAGCTTCCTTGTAGATTAATTCCTGAAAATTCTAATTTTTAGGCCCATAAATAATCCTGCAATAAAATACTAAAGGTAAAGATCGTAAAACCCCATGTATTTTAAATGGAAAACTCTTGTAGTCAAGAGTTAAATGTTAAAATCACGACCTTCTCGATTGAGTGTACAAAATGGCGGAAAATAATGTTGCTTTGACAAGTGCTGCGTATATATCAATGCACATAATAAAAAAAAAAAAAAAAACGGTGGTGGATGACACAACTATATCGGAGTAGAGAAACATATAACCGGACAAAATTGGTAGCCGACATAAAAATTCAAGAAAAGATGTACAGCAATTAATATATTCTAGGTCTAGTCTATATTATTTGTGCGCGGACTGAACGGACTAAACTCCGTCAGACTGAGCACACAGGTTCTTTGATATTTTCGAAGAAACCGACAAGCGATGGATAGCGTTCGTGCGTGCACGAAAATGCGCGAATACTAAATTCACCCTGTACTGACTTGAGGAATTTTACGCGCACAGCGTTCGAGCGCGCACGAAAGCTCTAGTGACTAGAGCATTCGTGCTAGAGTCTAGTCAGTACCGAGCTTAAGGCTTGACAGATTTGAATGCTAATTACATGACACGAAAGGCGTAAATTAAAATGAAAAATTAACATTCGGTTTGTTCGTAGAAAGTCAGGAACCGTTTGCAACTATCAGGTGCATGCGCATATCGGTTTTACTGTTCGTAGACGTACAAATCAGAGATTCCATCTACTAGTTTGCTGTTCGTACACGTTTTGTGATTGATTTGTGATCGGTTTACAACCGTTGGAATAATTTCCGACAGGAGACAAAAATTTTTAGTTTGAAAAGTTAGTCATATTGTAGAGGTTAGTTTTTAGTGTTTGTGTAAAAATAAAAGTTGTAACAAAAATAAGTATTCAATTATAAACTTAACTAGGAATGGATACAGACATCCATGCCTGCAGCTCATCGACGTATGTATGTCCAATTCTGAATTTATCACAAATTATTTACCTAAATACACTTTTAAAATCGTAGGTGCCTAGGTCGAAGTAAAACAACAAATTTAAAACAAGTGTGAAAACATTTTCTTCTGTTAACAAAAGCAAAGTAGACTAAGCCGACTATAAATGCATTAATCTTCTTTTGTTCATTTTTTAATTAAAGAATATTTTTTTCTTCAATGGACAATGGAAAAATAATGTTTCATTTCCTGCATATGCAAGAAAATTTTGAATACAATTGAGTGGAAAATAAAGGAAAAAAAATAAAAACTGAAAAAATTTTGAAAATTATTTTTTTTCTCAAGTTCTAAAGAAAATTTTGAAAAACAAAAATCAGGTGCACAACTAGACCCTAATACGCATTTGTAAAAAAAATTTCATCAAGATCGGTTGGATAGTCTAGGAGGAGTTAGTGGAACAAAAACCGTACGAGCGAGCGAGCGGACGAACGACATACATACGGTCACATGTTGTAATAGTCATTTTTAAAATCGGAGAATGCTACAGACATCGTACCGAACACTATAGCTCTTCGACAGGAGGTCGATGAGCTAAAAAAGGAAAATATTTTAAGATGAAATTTAAAAATAAATGTATTGAAAATTAGCATAGTTATTGTATTGATTCTAGCTAATGTTACAATAATCATAATTTGAGAATTAAAAACATTGTGCTTATTATATTGTAGCTGTCGGACGAATCTAGCAGTTCAAGCTCGTTTGTTCATGAACTAAGCTCAAGTGATGATGATTTAGAACTAGTCGAACATTATAGAAAGAGGCCAAAAAATGAAGAATATATTGAAATCACTGTCCCCCAGTATAACGATATAGAATTTTTGGTACACTTTCGTGTTAGTAAACAAGTAGCAGAAGATATAGCACAACGTTTTTCTACATCACAATACTATTTCCATCAAGCTTTAGAATTTGGAAAAATATCTGCACTTCAGTTTGTATTAGTTTTTTTGCGGTTTGCTGGACATGAATCTGCTGGATATCGCGATGTTGCTGATAGATTTAACATAAGTATAAGCAGTTTACACAAGATTATTCAGAAAATGATATATTTCTTAAGCAATTTGTCGCCTCAAGTAATTACATGGCCGACTGCAGAAAGAAGAATAGAAATCGAAAGATATTTCAGGCAAAATGGGTTTCCAGGGGTAGTTGGGACAATAGATGGAACACATATTAGGATTGACAAACTAACCAATGACTCCAATTCATATTTGAATAGGAAACATTTCTACTCCATTCAAGTAATTTGATAATTCATATTATTTTACGTTTTGTGGATTTAAATGTTTAACCATTTACAAATACTTTTTTTAGGCTCAAGTCGTTTGTGACAATAGGAAGAGAATTATAGATACTCGTAGGCGAAGCGTCTCACCTGTTCCCATTTTCATTTGTTCCCCGTCTCATTTGTTCCCATTCTCATTTGTTCCCATTCTCATTTGATCCCATGCACCTCCCACCACTTTTCTATGTCACGATTGTCTCACTTGTTCCCATGCAAAGTGTCTCACTTGTTCCCATTCTCATTTGTTCCCAGTCTCACTTGTTCCCATGCTGAAAAACTATAAAATCTCACTTGTTCCCAGTCTCATTTGTTCCCATGCACCTCCCACCACATTGCTATGTCACCGTTGTCTCACTTGTCCCCATCGTAGTGCAGTTATCCCGTTATTCATAAGTGTTTATTCGATTGCCTGATAATAAGGTGATCAGAAAGACGAAATTAAATAAAGTTTAAAGTAATGTCCATAATAATATGTGTAATGTAATAATTGTATTTCTAGTGAAGATTTGAGTATTTACTTTATGTTCTGCAACGTTTAACTATCATTGAAAATTATTTTTGGAATTTATGTTAAATCTGAAAAAAATGGGCATTGCTGTCACGTGGCGTACGTGGATATTGAAATCGCTTTTATTTATCAACTATTCGAGATTGTGCTGCCACCAACCCTCTTTCTCTTGGATAGAAGGATTTCTTTAATAACCGAATTTACGGAACAAAACAGATATATTATGAAATAAAACTATGAAAACACGTGTGGATAAAAAATAATATATATTGTTACGATAAAATGTTAGCTTTTTACAGTTTTCAAATAGATACTGGATAATACAAACAAAAATATAATACAAAGGTCTACTTACAGCCGTTCATCACTGAAGTTACTATTTTCTTAATGCAGATCTTAAAGCAAAGAGAGATGTTTACTCGGTCAAGTTTCAAATCAAAAAGGATGATGTATTCATCATTCAATACTGACTAGGGGTTGACACCCCCACTCCAAATGTTTAATGTATCTCTTATTGGTCAGCATTCGCCCGACCAGGCAAAAAGAATTCCAAAATACTAACTCATAAAAAATAACTAAATTCCCGTTAGGGTCTTCTTGCCTGAGTCCAGAGAATGCTCACCAGCTAACCTTGGAATGTACCGAGATGTTTTAGTGACTGCTACAACTCCTCCCCCCTTTGGATGCAACTCATATTCCTCCCAAGGATTATGAGGCATTCTAAAATCCCAAAATGCTTCGCAAAGCCAACTTGTACCCACGACAAGAAGCACGCAGTCCGCCATTACCCTCGATCCTCCAGTCTTCCATCAGGATCCATCATGCTCGACGCCATCAGCGTGGAACGTCACTCACTAGCTGCCATGCAACGATGCGAAGCTCCTGGCTAGCCTAGCTGTGACTCGTCGTGCATACGTCCTGGTACTGGTTGAAAATAATGCGGCTGGACTTCTCGACTCGTGTTTCTTCATGGACTCATAGTTCAAAACGATGATGAGTTCAACCATCAAGAGTTAGCGTTGCGCAGTTCAACTAAAACATTCAGTACATCCCGCAGTATTTTGTTCTAAAAACATCAAAAATAATGGCAATACAATGAAACAAATTATTATAACGTCCAGTTTATCTACTGGTAACAATGAACTAATATACTTAACATAAACATAATATTACGATCCGCAAAGATTCAGCAAAGATTACACATAAGGAACTTAACTACTAATTGCTTAACTAGTCACTGAGGGTTTAGGTTACGTAAAATTTGAGACAAAACCTTACAAAACTAAATTAACTTTACATAACGTAACCTAAAACATCAGTTGGCTACCATCGGATAGGAGCGCCAACTTCCTAAGTCATACAACAATTACGACTCTGGCATCCGAATTGTACTACCGGTTCGTTATTATCCGTGAAACGTTCGTCGCTGTCGTGATCCGTATACGTCGCTGAAATTTTTGTTTTGATCGGTGTTTTTACATTTCTCATTACTGCTATCTTGATCGCTTACGTTCTGATCAGGTGGTTCGATGTCTGTAGGTCGTAGGTATGCAGGTAACGGTTTTAAATAAAAATATTCGTTGTTTGGTCTGGGATTATATGGTACTGCTGGTATTGGGGTCGTTGGTCTTTCTTCTGGGACCTTTTCTATATCAGAAAGACATAGTTTCAGCCGGTTGGCGTGCACCACACTGTGCTTCCCTGTCTTTGGATCTGTAATAACAAAGTTCACGGGGCTCGTCTGTTTCGTAATATGGTATGGTCCAATCCATGGTTTGATTAGTTTCTTGGTCATTTCGGGCGGTACTGTAAAATCACGAAGAAATACGCTATCTCCAATTTTGAAACAGACCTGAGCTGAAATGATATCAGAAGTTAATTTGCTTTTTGGCATTACATCTAATATATTCGACTCAGAATCAGATTTAATTAATAATTGCGAGGATGGAATTTCTGTTCCTTTTTCTGTATTAGTAACGATATGTAACTCTGATGCATCTTGAATTTCAGAAGATAATTTCGTGTCGGAAATTATGCTTGTATCGGATTTTTCTCTCGATTCTGTTGTGATATGTGACGTACTCGAAGCATGCGTTGGTTCTTCTATATCTGAAATATGCTTTTCAACTTTTTTGGTTAATTGATGAGTAGAATGTAAAACGTTTTCCTGAATATCACTGTTGATTCTCTCCGACAAAACTTTTGAATTCTGAATGTTAAATTCAGGTAGACTTTCTGAAACGTCTGTTCTTTCCGCGATAAAGCTAAGGTGTGATTGTAATTCAGATCTAGGACTAGTTTTCGGTTCAGAAGTGATGATTTTAGAATCAGAGTCTGATTTTTGCTTACTTAAATTCTCATTAAACTCCGAGAGAATATTTGTACTTTGCTCTTTTAATGCTTCTTCCGATTTTGAAGGTTCCTTAGTTAGAATATGATCAATTTCAAAAACAATTTGTGAATCAGGTATTTCTAAAGCGTTTTTATTGGAATGAAGTGACTGTTTGATGTCTGATGGTATCTGAGATTTGTCGGACACTGTTGTATGATCGGATTCTACAGTTTTCGATGATTCATTCTGCTGAATAATAATACGAGCGAGTCTTGCTGTGTCCTGCACATATTGTATTCGATCAGAGTTTAAATTCTGTCTTTTTACTTTACACTCCGCTAACCTATGTCCCTTGGTTTTGCAACGCGAACACGTGGGCACCGTTTCGTCGCGTGGTCGTTGCTGAGCTTTGCAGAACCTTGCTATATGCCCGATGTTTTCGCATTTAAAGCACATTCTAGTATCTTCTCTTGCTACAGTTGCTTTGGTTTTTACTGTAATATTGCTATCTTTCGTACCGTTACTGAATTCGCGCGTGCGTACCTGCGAGGTGCTTGGGTTCTGTACAACATGAAATGCAGTATCTCGTGTGTCCGAATAACGAACGAATTCTTGATGTTCGCTATCAAGGCTCCCTAACTGCCGTTCTATCCGTTCCGATTTTTTCGCAGTATTAATACCTTCTTCGAATGTTCGCGGATCAGCGTTTAATACTGGACGCCTAAGAACCGGTAACAGACCTTCTAAGAGTTGGTCCAATAATCGCTGGTCCAGCATTTTGTTTTGAATTCTGAGTTCTTCTGCGTTATCCGATTTATCAAACAACTGTGAACCTATAGTACGCAACCGACTTACATAGGCGTCTACTGATTCTCCAGCCCTCTGCACGCAACGGTAAAATGAACGCGAAACCACGCTTGGAGCCTGCTTTGGTGCGAACCTTTCTATTAGCGCGGATCTAAATTCGCTCCACGATTCTGTTGCTTGAAGTAACGGACTATTACCAATAAATAAACGCGCTTCTCCGAGAGTACAAATTTTAGCGATAGCAATTGTTGTTACTGGCGTCCAGTTTCCGATTTTGCTTATTAATTCTACCTGCTCAATGAATTGCTTGACGGACAGATCATTTGTGTTACCGTTAAACATCGGTATCTTATTTACTAGACCCATAACGGAAGTTGCGGCAGTCATGGCTTCCATTTTGTAATTAATTCCTCGATTTTTTAAATTTAAAATATACACGCTATAAAAATATCGGCAAATTACAAACGAACTTGACTGTTACTAGTATAAGGTACAACTGGTTTGAAATGTTCTATCCCGCCGCTTGCCAACAGTTTGTCACGTGGCGTACGTGGATATTGAAATCGCTTTTATTTATCAACTATTCGAGATTGTGCTGCCACCAACCCTCTTTCTCTTGGATAGAAGGATTTCTTTAATAACCGAATTTACGGAACAAAACAGATATATTATGAAATAAAACTATGAAAACACGTGTGGATAAAAAATAATATATATTGTTACGATAAAATGTTAGCTTTTTACAGTTTTCAAATAGATACTGGATAATACAAACAAAAATATAATACAAAGGTCTACTTACAGCCGTTCATCACTGAAGTTACTATTTTCTTAATGCAGATCTTAAAGCAAAGAGAGATGTTTACTCGGTCAAGTTTCAAATCAAAAAGGATGATGTATTCATCATTCAATACTGACTAGGGGTTGACACCCCCACTCCAAATGTTTAATGTATCTCTTATTGGTCAGCATTCGCCCGACCAGGCAAAAAGAATTCCAAAATACTAACTCATAAAAAATAACTAAATTCCCGTTAGGGTCTTCTTGCCTGAGTCCAGAGAATGCTCACCAGCTAACCTTGGAATGTACCGAGATGTTTTAGTGACTGCTACATTGCTGCACAATATATATGTGATATGTTCTAATTTAGAATTTCAATTAAAGAAAGATACATTTTTATAACATTTGTACAATACGAGATATCAACATGCGGTTTTTAATGAAATGTAAACTGTAATATAGTGAACATATTGCATTAATAAAATCATATTATTACAATGGCATAATTCTTATTTATTAGTAAAAATATACATAAGTTAACAGCTAGTTGTTTATAATCATATAACTTTTGTATTCGTTCAAATTATTAATCATGATGCATATCATTTTAACTAAATATTCATGTACAACACGTTCGGGTTATTAGTTTCTTATAGTTAGTTTTCTTATACCGGGTGTCCGAAGAAATCTGGGACATAGGAGATTAACATGTAAATATAGAAATATTGTGATTACTTCTTTTTAGCTCATCGACCTCCTGTCGAGAGCTATAGTGTTCGGTACAATGTCTGTAGCATCTTCCGATTTCAAACATTTTTGCACAAAAATCCCGGACAGACCCTCTGGATCACGAAATGACTATTACAACATATGTCCGTATCGAGGGGTAAACCACGAACGGAAATCTGGTGTACAGAATTTTGAAATCTCTCGGAAATCTTTTGAAATCCCTTGAAATCTTTTGAAATCCTTCGAAATCTCTTGAAATCTCATGAAATCTTTTGAAATCCTAGATGATATGTAATAATAAATAGTATGTGTTATGATAATATTTCTTATAAATAATAATGGTATTATATATTTTCATCTATTCAAGTGATTTCATAATATTTCCAAATTTCCTCGATTCGTATACATATATTTTATCTCATTCTTTGTACATATTACAGTCGGTATTCATACCTATTGGATTAACCTCGGAATTAACTAAACAACATTTCTCTTCATTTCCTTAATTTTTTTTATTAATGTCCTGCACGATTCGGATATTTTGAATAGTACATTTCTTATCATATCAATGGACCCCCATAATACGTAGTGATAACCGAATCAACGTTAACGGAGGAAGAAATAACACGCGAAGGATAGGGATAGGTTACTAAATTGAGAAAAATTTTCAATCATTTATTCATTTCCAATATGTAAATCGTGCAGGACATTAATAAAAAAAATTGAGGAAATGAAGAGAAATGTTGTTTAGTTAATTAAATATGTATAAATACCGACTATAATATGTACAAAGAATGAGATAAAATATATGTATACGAACCGAGGACATATCTGGAAATTCCTTGAAATCTTTTGTAATCTCTTGAAATCTCTGGAAATCTCTGGAAATCTCATGAAATCTTTTGAAATCTCTGGAAATCTTTTGAAATCTCTTGAAATCTCTTGAAATCTTTTGAAATCTTTTGAAATCTCGTGTTGGTGTACAAATTTTTTTCGCGTGGTTTACCCCTCGGTCCGTATGTATGTCGGTCGTGATATATTCAGACTTGGACATACGTCGATGAGCTGCAGGCATGTATGTCTGTATACATTCCTAGTTTATTTACACTTTTGGTCTAAAATGTATTGATCAGAAGTAATCACAATATTTCTATATTTACATGTTAATTCCCTATGTCTCAGATTTCTTGGGACACCCGGTATAAGAAAACTATGATAATAATCCGAACGTGCTGTACATTAATATTTAGTTAAAATGATATGCATCAAGATTAATAATTTGTACGAATACAAAAGTTATATGATTATAAACAACTAGTTGTTAACTTATGTATATTTTTAATAAATTTAAAAATAAATAAGAATTATGCCATTGTAATAATATGATTTTATTAATGCAATATGTTCACCATGTTACAGATTACATTTCATTAATACCGCATGTTGATATCTCGTATTATACAAATGTTATAAAAATTTATCTTTCTTTAATTGAAATTCAAAATAAGAACATATCACATTCATATATATTGTGCAGCAATGACCCTTTTTTATAAGATTTAACATAAATTTTAAAAATAATTTTCAATGATAGTTAAACGTTGCAGAACATAAAGTGAATACTGAAAACTTCACTAGAAATACAATTATTACATTACATATATTAGTAAACACAATGATAGTTAAGTACATATAAGACGTTTTTTGTTATTGCTATTTTAAGGAATTTGGTACAAATTAAATTATTTTAAACGGTCAGATAGGTATATGAATCTCTTTAGAATGTGTATTAAATACTTTTATCGAAATATATTATTATATTTTGGACATTACTTTTAATTTTATTTAATTTCGTCTTTCTGATCACCTTGTTATCAGGCAATCGAATAAACACTTATGAATAACGGGATAACTGCACTACGATGGAGACAAATGAGACAACGGTGACAATGTGGTGGGAGGTGCATGGGAACAAATGAGACTGGGAACAAATGAGAATGGGAACAGGTGAGATTTTATATTTTTCAGCATGGGAACAAGTGAGACTGGGAACAAATGAGAATGGGAACAAGTGAGACACTTTGCATGGGAACAAGTGAGACAATCGTGACATAGAAAAGTGGTGGGAGGTGCATGGGATCAAATGAGAATGGGAACAAATGAGAATGGGAACAAATGAGAATGGGAACAACTGAGACGGGGAACAAATGAGAATGGGAACAAGTGAGACGCACTCATAGCAATGTGGTGCGAGGTGCATGGGAACAAATGAGACTGGGAACAAATGAGAATGGGAACAGGTGAGATTTTAAAGAACTTTGACGTTTCGCCTGTCAAAGAAAGATAGGTTATAAGTCAAACTAAAGCGTTCGTAGAGTAAAAGAAATTGAAACTGTTTCAAATCAGTTGGCAACCGCGCATGCGCACATGAGCAGTATATCAAACGGTTCCAAATTTGTTCTACGAACAAATCTATTATTCGAAATCGCAACAGAACAAATAAAGAATTAATAAATAAATTACATTATGTCCTTTATTTTCGATAGCTGTATTTACAAAAATATATCTTTCTTTTAGTGGTTTTAGCATCAATATATGTTACAGAGTTGGAGTATTTTTAGGGATTACTGCAATAGTAATGCAAAAATTCGTTGTATTTTACATAGTACAAAAACGGCAGTATATTTTGTTGAAAAAAAGCAATGAAATTGCTGCTGTTGGCGTGTTAATAATCTCTTTGACGAATGTTAAACATTTAAGTCATTTATGTTTCATATTAATATTTGACGGGAATTCGTGGAGTTTTTTCTTCGTAGATCACAACACGGTACACAGCACTTTCTACACATGATGATCAGGGCTGTAGTTGCGCCAGGGCGCCGCCCTGGTACTTTTTTAAGATACCAAGGCTAAGCTCTGCCACATTCTACAAAATGAATAATTACATATTTGATAGTAAAATGTTTTATTACATAAATGATCCGAAATTTTTAAAGACTCTTTCATTTATTAAATTAAATACAGTAAACTTCGCTTATAACGAACCTCAAGGGACCGACAAAAAAAGTTCGCTATAAGCGAAGTTCGTAATAAACGATAAATATTAGAAATTCATTTTTTTTTTATTGATGCATACATGTTTCAAGTTAATACATAGTAAGTATTTTAATACGTATACATATGTACATTAACAATGATTTTTAAGAAAATTATTTGAAAAAATCCTTTATATTAGTTTGTTTTATTTTTGTGAAATTAATAGCATTAATATGTAATTCCACTTCGGCTAGTCGATCTAGTACACGGAAATGACGAACGCTGTCAATATGTCCAAGTGTTTCTAATGTAGTTGGAACTGGAATCAATTCCGTACTCAGAGATTCTTCATCTTTATCTTCCTCCTCATCATCAATGTGAACTGGCAGAAGACACAGAAGCGAGAATGGCATCATCATCCAAGTATTCGACAGTCACAAGATTGTCATCAATATGGACAAATTCATTGAAATCATTTTCATTATAAGGAAGATTGTCCTGAATATCGTTATCATTATCTTCTTGTTGAATTTTCTTCAGCCATTCTACTAATGGCAGTTCATCGTCTGAATCAAAATTATTCTCAACCTCCAGGAAACCGCCGTGTCGAAAACAATTAAAAATTGTTTGTTTTGATACCTTCTGCCATGAAATATGAATGAAGTGTATTGCATCCAAAAGATTTATGGTAAAATTTTCCCCGCCACTATCAATAAAATTTATCATTTTCGAGAGAAGAAATCTACGATAATGGCTTTTTAAACTATGGATAACACCCTGATCCATAGGCTGTAATTTGGAACTGGTATTTGGTGGCATAAACACTAACTTGATGCAATCCAAATTTTTAACATCTGGATGAGCTGGGCAGTTGTCAACTAACAATATGATTCTTCGTTTTTCACGGCGTAACTCAACATCCCATTCCCGTAATTCACTCGCAAAAATCTCTGAGGTCATCCATGCTCTTTTATTGAATTTATAATTTACGGGCAATTTTACAATATTCTTAAAACATCTTGGATTTTTAGATTTTCCAATTATCAATAACTTCCTCTTTACAGTTCCTGGTAAATTTGCCACCACAAGCACAGTGATTCTTTCTTTAGCGAGCTTTCCACCTTCACAGTTCTCCCCTTTGAATCTCAATGTCCTGTCAGGTGTAAGTTTATAGAATAACCCGGTTTCATCTCCATTGAATATGTCCTCATCCTTGAAGTTTTTTCTAATTATTGGCCACTTGTTCTGTATCCAGTCGTTCACAACGTCCATATCAACAGCAGTAGATTCTCCATAAATTTTTCCACTGGTTATATTATGTCTTCTTTTAAATCTTTCGATCCAGCTGGTACTAAATTTAGGTTCTTCATCTTTTAACAGCTTCCTTCCAAAGTCTTCAGCCTTCGATTGCAATATAGCACTGCTAATCGTTACATTTTTATCTCTTTGTTGCGAAAACCATTTCAAAAGTCCCTGATCAACTTCAGAATTCGTGGGCTTTTTAAATTTTTTTACATTTACATTTTGGCCTTTCTCGAACATTTCCAATATTTTTTCTTTATTTTTCCAAATTGTACCAACCTAGAATTAAAATGTCGAATTGTAATTTACATTCATAGCTCAGAGTATGTTTAGGCGTTTACACATGTTTTTATGCAGTACTCACCGTTGATTTACTTAATGCCATTTCCGAACAAACTTCACTTTGTTTCACACCTCGTTGCAATCTTTGGACGATGTCGTATTTACTATTTAAAGTAACTGCTTTCCTTTTTTTTTTTTTGAAATTGCGTAACTCGTGTTTGTACTTTAACACACTGAATGCAGTGAATAACTGCCTGTATTCAGTAGACTAAATTACTTATGCGCAGTTGAAATATTTCGAGGAATCCCCTGATTATTTGGTAAAATGCCGTTGTAAGTTCGTTATAACCGAAAACTTTTGCGATTATAACAAAAATTAAGGTTCGTTATATCCGAAAGTTCGTTGTAAACGGGTTCGTTATTTGCGAAAAAAATAACACACGTTTAATGATACTTCAGTTCGTACTTTATAGATTGGTTCGTTATAAGCGAAAGTTCGTAATAAGCGGGTTCGTTATAAGCGAAATTCACTGTACTATGAAAAAAAATTATGCGCCCCGGCACAACTTTTTTTAGGACTACACCTCTGATGATGATGACTAAAGAGCGGATTAATATGCACACAAAAAGCAAAATATATGCGCTTATATAGGCACTAAAAATGTAAAAGTTATGCAGTCAGTTTGTTAAAATATGCAACATTATATGCAAAATAAGCATACCAAGAAATAATAAAACAACCTATATTAAACAAAAAAATTTATTATGTGAAATACATTTCATTCTCTTTCATCGCTTTTCTCCCTATAGCAACTTACAATAATATGTTTCTCCAAATTGTTTAAATTAAATCTTTGTCGCCTATCAGATAAAATATATTTATAAGTTGAAAAGCTCCGTTCGACATCGACAGATGTAATTGGAGCGTTTTTCAATGCAGATACAATATTTGGATCGATTTACAATTCTATTGATTCTCCAGAAATAACTTTAGATGCATTTACAAGAACTTGGTACCCATAATTTTTCCCTAAAACTTTATTGAGTTTTTTTTTTCAATGGATTTATCTATTTGACCATGAACTGCAGTACAAGATATAGTAAACTTATTTATTAATTCAACCGTCTGCAAGCGAAAGGCCTTCGGCCTCTAATTTTAAAATTGTTTCGGACACAAAGCGGTAATTTGCACTTATAAATGCTAATTGTTGCGGTAAGTCGATTTCGTTTAGAATGCCTTTTGCTTCCGCAGTTGAATGAGATTCATTGGAAAATTCTAAAATTATTTGTTTAATTTCTTTAAAATTTTCCAAGTAAAACAAAGCGGCCTGTAGCCATGTAGCCCATCTAGTTATTTCCGGCTGAGG
The DNA here is from genome assembly GCA_963422195.1 of Carabus problematicus. Classification (NCBI taxonomy): domain Eukaryota; kingdom Metazoa; phylum Arthropoda; class Insecta; order Coleoptera; family Carabidae; genus Carabus; species Carabus problematicus. Next base: position 8,672,988 of record OY728582.1, on the reverse strand, counting down.
GGGAAGGGGAGTATTCGGAAGTTTTTCTTTGTATACCTGAATTCTAAGTAGTGCCTTGATAAATACTTTTTTTACATTGTTAATCAAACTATTTACTAAAGGGAACTGAGATCTAATCTCCTATGCTACTCTATTTAACGCAAGTGCCAAACAAGTGTTATGAATTAAATTTTTATAAAATACTTTTAAATTTTGATTTGCCTTTACCATGTATGGAGCAGCATCAGACAACATTAATAAAACTTTTTGGGTAGGGACAGCTTCAGGTAAAAAAAAAATTGCTAATTCCTCCTATATAAACCTACATATGGTTAAATGGTTCGTTTTTTCAAGTTGTTTGGAATTTATCAAAAATGATTTACTCTTATAATCAGGATGCAAAACACCTACATATAAATTTGCGATATAACGACCACAACTATCAGTTGTTTAATCCACTGCAAAATAGAAATAATTATTTCCTATTTGCTGTCGTATTTCGCACATTGTATCCATAAAGACAGATTTCACATAGTTTTTTCGCAAGGTACTTTCGTCAGGTAAATCCTGCTTACAGTATTTGCATAAAAATTATTTTAATTTAGGATCATTTAGTTTTTTTAGCAGTATATTAGAACTAACAAATGCTTGGCATAAATCATAGTTGAAGGATTCTGTTTCGTTCTGTTTTGAACTTCTTGCTAAACATTCTTGTAGGGACGACTGCTGCTTGTTTGTTGATTTTAAATTTTCACATTTTCGTTTGTGCAAAGGTGTACCGACGTGTTGATCAATTAAATACTTTTTTGTATACGAAACCTGAAATTATAAAATAGGAAAAATTGATTTTACACACATTTTAATTATATACAATAAAAAATTAACAATCAAATCAATTTCACAATATACAAAAATTCTGAAAATGTATCTATTTAACAGAATAGCATCCGCTATAAGCTCGGGATAACCACACACAGATAATCACAAACATAAGGTTTAACACAATATTTTAAATGTAAAAAGTGCGATTATTTTTACACTGTAAATTAATGCACAATAACTGACGAAAAGTTCAGATTGTACTTAAAATTTATCTTTCTTGACAATTGTTACTCGCTATTAAAATCACGACCTTTTCAATTTTAGTTTAACCAATGTACAACAGGCAGCGCCATCTGGCAGCTATCACTACAGTGACTATATTAAATATATATTAAAATATATATTAAATATATATTAATTATATATTTAATATAGTCACTGTAGCTATCACTACAGTGACTGTATTAATATAGTCTCTGTAGCTATCACAAAAAATCTATTGTTCTATCTTATTTTTTATAGCGACATTTGCAAGGACTATTATTATAGATCGTTTTGTTTGACGTTTTATTTTCATCATAACGACAAAACGAATGTTTTTGAACTGAATAGTACAACCTGACAGAACTTCACACCGCTCGAAGAAAATGTCAAATTTAACATGAGAATAAATGTTTTTGATTAAAATATAAGGTTAATTTAGAAAATCACAAAATATGCAATAATATGCACTTTTACGAAAATATGAAAACAGCTGCAAATATATGCAAAATATGCAAAATTAAGTTTGTTTCATATAACTCAAATTAATGTGATTCATCTAGATACCGAAGGATTTTTTTACAACATTATTATTAAAAGATATGAATTTTGCATATAATCCGCTCTTTAATGATGACACACTGCACTACACTGTATGTATTACTTATACGCAAAATCTCCCAAAGTTCGTAATCGGAATGAATACTGTTTGTTGATTGACAATTGTCAAAATCGGTGACCGAAAAAAACCGCACATAAAAAAACCGTACACGAAAAAACCGCACGTGTAAAAAACCGCACATGAAAAAACCGCACACGAAAAAAACCGCACATAGAAAAAACCGCACATGGAAGAAACCGCACACGGAAAAAACCGCACATGGAAAAAACCGCACACGGAAAAAACCGCACATAGAAAAAAACGCAGAACTGGTTAGGGGTAGGGTAGGGAAGGGTAGGGAAGTGTATTATTAGATAGGGTAGAGTAGTGGAGTGTATTATTATGTAGGGTAGGGTAGGGGAGTGTATTATTAGGTAGGGTAGGGTAGGGGAGTGTATTATTAGGTAGGGTAGGGTAGAGAGATGTATTATTAGGTAGGGTAGGGTAGTGGAGTGTATTATTAGGTAGGGCAGGGTAGGGTAAGGTAGGGGAGTGTATTATTAGGTAGGGTTGGGTAGGGGAGTGTATTATTACGTGGGGTAGGATAGGGAAAAGTATTATTAGGTAGGGCAGGGAAGGGAAGTGTATTATTAGGTAGGGTAGGGTAGTAGAGCATATTATTAGGTGGGTAGGGTAGGGGAGTGTATTATTAGGTAGGGTAGGGTAGTAGAGTATATTATTAGGTAGGGTAGGGGAGTGTATTATTAGGTAGGGTAGGGTAGAGGAGTGTATTATTATTTAGGGTATGGTAAAGGAGTGTATTATTAGGTACGGTAATAATACAGTCCACTTCCCTATCCTACCATACCCTACCCTACCATATTCTACCATACTCTACCATATCCTACCCTACCATACCCTAGCATACCCTACCATACCCTACCCCTACCCAGTCCTACGGTTTTTTCTATGTACGGTTTTTTCCGTGTGCGGTTTTTTCATGTGCGGTTTTTTCGTGTGCGGTTTTTTCACCGAATCGTCAAAATCATATTTTGTTCAATTATTTCGTGCAACTGGCAGCGACGGCGGCGTTACGCTGAAACTGGGCCTATGTACCGGCCGTAGAGTAATCGAGAAGGTCGTGGTTAAAATAAATAATTAATATAATTACCTGATTTTATTTAGTTACTCGGGGCCGATATGGTGGCCCGATAAAAATTCTTTCAAACCCCATTTACCGACAACCCTAGTATACACATACGAGTATCCATACATATTTATAAAATTTAAATAATCTTTTATTTAAAAAGAAATTAATAATTTTAGTTTATTTATTCATAAACATGCATGTATAAGCAGAATGTATATTAATAAAAACAAATTATTTACCTTCGTTATAATGAAGTCTCGCTTATAGTGAACCAAATTCCCGGTCCTACAAGCGGATACTACTGTATCTATGTATAAGAAAGTCGTGTGGTAGCCACACCAAATTTTTTTCACTGTAGGAAGATAAACATATATATATATATATAAATCAAAATTTTCAATTTTTCAGAGAAATTTTTAAACCTAAGTACTAGGAAATAAGTTTACTAATAAAAATATTTTTACACGTCTGGGAGTAGAAGTCGGTTTCTATGGCGTTAAACGCGGGACAGAAATGAAGCATTTACTCCCTAAAGACGAAAACACTTTTCGTAAGGGAGTTTTTATTATAACAAAGATTTTTGTAAATACATTTCTGTTGTCAAGGTACGCGTTGCATGGAAACATTTTCAAAGGCTTCTAAATATTGCAATTAGGGATGTAAAAATGTAACTTATAGGGTAAATTATCATAATTTACCAAATTGGCATTACCGTAGATTACCAAGGGAAATTATGGCAAATTTATAAAAAAAAACTATAAAACTACGCATGCTCAATGCAAAATTGCGTCTTGATGTGCACTTTTTCAATTTCCTATATTTTTATTTTCTATAATTTACAAAAAAAATCTTTGTAAGTTTCTTGAAATTTTCCTAATTTAAAATGCTTTTGGTAATATGTCTATATTTTTCAATTACAGTATTGTCGATTATCCCAACTAATTGGGATGAAAGGTAGTTCGGATAAACGATCTGATACAAAAATAAGAACAAATAAGTACATACATGTTTTATTGTTTACATAAGTTATTCTGCCTTATTTTTACTTTTCTTATAAATAGTATAAGGAAAGTATAGGAATCACGAGATTTTGAAGGAAATGCACGTTTTGAGGTCCCCTAAATACGTTTTGACTATCTTCTTAATGACGTCTGTGTGTATGTATGTATGGCCGTATGTTCATTATCTCAAAAACGAATAAAGCTAGAGTAATTAAACTTTATATTTAAAAGTTTTTGAGATTGGCGAAGAGCTGATTAGATTTTGGGTATAATTAGAAAACCGGAAGAGGAAGTTTACTGAACGCAGAAATTGTAAATTTCAAATTATTTTAAAAACAAAAAACGATACGTAAAAATTTTGTACTAATTTTGTAAAAAATGTACTATACATTTTTCGTCTATTTTTATCCAATTTTGAGTATAATGTATTTATATATTGGCATGTATTTAAAATATCATATATGCTATGAAAACAAAACAAAATATTTACAGAAATACGCATTTTAAATGTCAAATATGTGCCAATTTAAATTGAGTATAAGAAAGTAGTGTGATAACCACACCATATTTTTTTAAATTGGTGACCGCAAATGGAAAAATACGCACAAAGAAAAAAACGCAGGGCAGGGTAGGGAAATGTATTATTAGGTAGGATAGGGTAGAGGAGTGTAGTATTAGGTAGGGTAGGGTAGAGGAGTGTATTATTAGGTAGGGTACGGTAGTGGAGTGTATTATTAGGTAGGGTAGGGGAGAGGAGTGTATTATTAGGTAGGGTAGGGTAGAGGAGTGTATTATTAGGTAGGGTAGAGTAGTGGAGTGTATTATTTGGTATTACCCTACCTAATAATACTCTTCCCTACCCTATGCTGCCCTGCGGTTTTTTCTGCGTGTGAATCTTTATGTGTGCGTATTTTTAAAATGTGCGGTTTTTTCGTGTGCGTTTTTTTCACCGAATTAATATCCTATATATATAACGTAACTATTTTGAAACGTCATCACTTAATTTCTTTTGAACCAATTTTTGTCCTTTTTTCTTTAGAGCCCAATTACGCATCCTTCTCAAGATAATTAATTGATACGCGTTCGGATAATCGACGCTCTACTGTACTTGGTATTTTAAACGGTAAATTGCCAGTGGCAATAAAAATAAATTACGGTAATTTTACATCCTTAGTTGAAATTTATTCAGGTTTGAAAAATACGTTAGTGAGCTACAGGCATGTGTTTCTGTACCAAATTTAGTTTAAATATTTATTGTATTCTTTTAGAAAATTTTGCACCCTTGTTGAATTATTTTTAGAAAATTAGGATTTTCTATCTAATGGAAATTAATAACAAAATATGTATACAAATTTATTGAAATAATACACTTTTTAATTGATAAATCAACTAATCTACATCTATAATAAATTTAAATTAACAAAGACAGCATCAATGCGCATTACATTGCACTGGTCTCTTAAAGTATATGTATGAATATCTATATGTATTATTTTTTTCCATTTCTCTTTCTATACATTTGAGAGATAAACTTGACATAACCATTCTTGTTCAGTTCGTTGTCATTAAATATTCCTTATATCACTGTCACATGTTAGAAATAATATTTCTAGTGATGTTACAATTTGTGTCCCATTTTTAATGTTACCTTTGACGTACAAATCAAGCACGAGGAATATGTTTTCATACATTGCACTTACAAAACACTGCCATATCACCAGTGCAGTATTATTCAACGGATATTCATACGAAATCACAACATAAATTTAAAATAAACAATAATAACTAGACATATATGTTTATCGTGGCATGTACTTATAAATATATCTGTACAACTATAAATTTTCCGAAGTTTGGAGAAAAAAATATGCGTAAAGTTTTAAGTACTAAAATGTTTATGATCCGTTTTGATTAAGACAGATGAAATGAATGTTGACCCTCTCTAGCTGCAATTCGCAACTTGGCACGCATAACTTCTAGAGTCGAATAATCGGGTAGTTTCAAATAGTTAACACAGGTCATCACTGATGGAAGAAAATCATCTGCATCCATATTTGGCTCCAATGTTTTTCGTACTACAGTCAATGGTGGTGATAACGATTTAAAACCTAAAAAAAAAAAATACTATGCAGTTACTCCAAGTTCAAAGAATATGTACTGAAATATAGTACAATACGACATACTGTCAGGGTCGTAGATACAATTTAGAAAAATAGTTATTTGTTTTCGCAACAGAATGTATGTACATTTTTGTTCTGGAAATAATTTTTTTTTTTAAATAAAATTTGTTTGAATTTTTAATGTTATCGGACAGATATTTTCAAAATGAATGATTGATAAATCATATTTAGTAACTTCAACTACACATACATATATTATTATGTAACGAACAAATTAAATTGCATTTTAATGATAGATCGGTTCAAGAAACAGAAACGCCGTTCCGATTATTTGTTAACAAAAAAAAACATGTATATTTTGTAACATAATTTGATATGTTATCAAAATACATTTCAAAATTGATTTGCTCGATATAGAAAAATATTAGGCACTGAGTATAATATCATATGATGCAGTTTTTAATTTTGAACAACTTTTGTTGGTTTTTTGTTATATTCAGTGCCCTAACATTTTTGTGTGCAATATTTTATTATTGATTTACTCGATATTCAACATATTTGAGCACTGAATATCATATTATGCAGTTTTTATTTTGAACAACTTTTCCATATACACTCTAAAATGTATTGTTCAGAAGATATCACAATTTATCTATATATTATATTTATCTGTATATTTACATACGTTGGGTATAATCAATAAATGTATATGTTATTGTGCGAATTACGTAAAGTAAGTTGTTCAATAAAAAATTATTGGGTACGTTATGAATGCATGACAGTTTTAATAGGTACATGGGACATAACCGGAGAATTATGCAACGTTGCTGGTAGGTGCCAGTGAGCTATGTGACATGATAGATTGTAGATGTACTGTGGTGCTGCTGAGATCTTTATTGTTCTAGGGGTAACGAGTACCGACAAGCAAGAGGGTATTCGCCGGGCGTTGTACGACCGCCTTGTCACAACGTGGAATATCCGACAAGCTAGAGGGCATTCGCTGGGCGATGTAAGACCGCCTTGTCGCAACGTGGCATATTCGACAAGCTAATGGACATTCGCTGGGCGATGTAAGACTGCTTTGTCGGAACGTAGGATAATCGACGAGCGGTGGGCGTTTGTTGACTCAATTGTAAGACCGCACATGCCGCAACGAGTCCCGACAAGCAGGGGAAGGCTTTCACTGGGCGAAATAAGCTTAGGGTGGTCGTTGTGAGACCCTGCGGCCCACGGGGCCTGGGACACCGCACTCACTGCAACATGGGACAATCAACGAGCGGTGGGCGTTTATTGACTCAATTGTAAGACCGCACTTGCTGCACCGTTCGATTAAAGCACAAGAAAATGGTAAATGCGGCCTGGCGAAAGACTTCCGACCGGCCAGCAAGGGCCGGGTGAGTACCTATGATTGTTATGTGTAAAGCGTTTGTCTTATAATGTTCTTCTATCTGTTCCGTGTCCGAGACCGAGACTTCCCGGCTACAAATTTACAGAACCATGATATAGGCACCCAAGGGCAGCAGCAATCAAGTGAAAGAAAATTAATTGTTTATAATATTGTTATTGTGTTTTAGGGTTTATTAATGCGCTGGCGCGCATAAGAATTGGACGTTTTAGCTAACACATGTTAATTTCCTATGTCCCAGATATCTTGGGACACTCGGTAAAATTGTGATTACTTCTGAACAATACATTTTAGAGCAAAAGTGTAAGTAAAAAAATCGTTTAGAATTAAAAACTGCATATATGTGCACATGTGTATGATGTGTGTGCGTGTGTGTGCATATGTACCTCCAACGGGTAATCTTGGTGAACCAGTAAGGAATTGAATGAACAATCTCTGCTCCTCGCGATCATAACAGCTTAAAACTTCGAATAAAAATCTGATAGCTCTCGAATCTGGAGTATATCCATGATCAGGTCTACAACAATCCATTAATGTTTTCACATCCCAGCCTTGCAATCCTTCTTGGCAGTTTCCACAAAAAACTGCTTCTAATTCTTCAGGATAGAACATTTTTAAATTATTCAGAGGGAAAACTGATTCAAAGCCTTCTCTAAATGCTTCCATCTGTCGAGTAATTCCTTCAAACAAATACCAATGGGTTACAAGATTAATATATTGTTCCAGATTATGAATAGTAACTGGAGTTTCAGTGCCTCCTTTTCGTAGTTCAATTGAGGAATATCCTGGTAAAACAAAATCTAAGCCTAGATCTGCGATTAAGCATCCATCTAGATCTAATTTCTCCACCTAAATAATAAGATGAAAATAAATAAAATGACTTTGTAAATTGTGTAAATATTTTACAAACCTGCACAAGTTTATCAGAATACGAAAGTGAAGAATCTGCAAGAATTTCATCACGTGTTTTTACAAGTCGATGCATTCTTGCTAGCGTAGTATGAATTGCCGGAACGACATTTGCAAGATCTACGATAGATAAACTATGTTCTTGTCCTAGCATCCAACGATAGAATACCATCGAGAATGGTAAATCGAGCTGTAATATTGCAATGCATACACAAATTAACACTATAAAGACAAACCAATATCTTTAATACTAACCATCCTGGAATCCATTACTGCTTTTGCCATAAATTTACCAAGAAATCTAAACTTCGCTTTAATTTTACTCAGTTGTGATACTTTGGTACTTCTACCTAATGGAGCTGGAAAGAGTCCTGTTGTACAACTAATGTATATCGAATTATCATCATTCGTATGCCACAGGTCCAAATCACGACGTTGTAGTTCTTGAGATACAAGTGCATAGAATTCCAATGTCGGGCCCAGTCCCGTACCCACTTCGTTCTCGTATTGGACTTCGAGTAATGCTTTCGAACTGGCGAGATCTTGAATCACTTGCTCAGCTTGTTTCAAGATATCGTCCCGAGATATTGTTCTCTTACGTCGATCTAGACGCGGGGTAACGCGTTCTTGTGAATCGGATGAACTTAGTTCAGGAGTGGTATCTAAAAGTCGCTGCAAAGCTCGGTCACGATCAAATGACGTCGCGTAGAATAGCAACTGACGAGTTTCAAAGGGAAACAAAAAAGGGCTAAAATAGAAATAATGGTGTTATCATTACAAACAATGAATCATTATTCAAGAATATACATACCATACGACAGCTATTTGATGTAACCACGAAGGTAAATTTCCCGTCATAATAACTAAAGGATCTTGTAGTTGTCTACTAGCTTTAGCGGCAATCTTACTGTTAAGGAAGTCTGAATTTGATAAAACAGAACGATGTTCCAGAGCAGTATATTGTGTGTACCAATAACGATTTAAAGCATTTAAAACTCGTAGGAGGCACAGTACTTCTAAAGATGCATCTTGAATAGAAACAGTTTCTGGAAGTGAAGTTGTTAAGAAGGGAGACAATGGAGACTGGATCATTGGTATAACGCCTTCTGTAAAACAAATACTAATCTTAATTAATTACTTTACGGCTTGGCAATACAGTCAGCGTTCACTTAACGTACGTCCTTTTAACGTACGTTCTATAATACGTACATGATTATTTGCAAATCTTTGTCCGTATGAAGTACTCATTATCCACACGAACAAACATCACATCACCAGTGGAGCAACCAGGGGGTGCATATGCACCCCTCTTGGCAAGTCTAACATTTTTTACTTATTTAAGTATTTTAAGAAATTAATAGATCCAGATCTGCATATATGTAGATAATTGATGTATATCAACCTTACACAATTGTAAAACATATTTTCTGTACCCCCCCCCCAACTTCCTGGTTGCGCTACAGCACATTATACAAACCCGTCGAAAATACATCCAAAATACACTTACCGAAATTTGTGTACGTTAAGTGAGCGCTGACTATATATTGATTGGTATAAATTACTAAATTAATTATTTCCATGGATACATTAAACGATATGACTATTTGCACATACGGTAATACGAATAACTGGCTATTTGCACATACAGCAGGCACTAATAATTGAATATTTATATATAGATGGGCACGGGAGGGTACGAGTGGTTAGAGAAGGGTAGTGTATTGTACCTAGCGTATATGCAAACAAGGATTATGTATGTGTAAATAGCCTATTAAGCCCGTATGACACGGTCAATGTTTTTGTACATTTTTAATGTCAATGTTTTACAAAGTCAAAAATTGAACGTATCATACACGTAAAGTAGTTCAATGTTTCAGTCAATTTTAATGTACATTAAAAAATAGAACTGGTTCTATTTCCTTCAATGTTTCTTTCAATTAATTGCGCAAATAAGATGCGCATAAGCGCGTGATAGCTGATTGAAACGTCAAACGTTTTTCTTTTAATAAAATGTCGTGGTCGCAAGTTTCGTTATTAATAGACTGTATCCGTAACAGTAGTTAATGCTGCTAATATTAATAATTCGTCCTCACTTGAATCCATTTCAATATTTGACAAAGTTTGGTTAGTTCGTAAAAAAATAGTTAACCATTTCAAACTGTCAAAACAAAAAGTCTCGACAACTGCGCATGCTCACAAAGTGAAAATCTTGTATACGTTGCATACAGAAATATTTTCTTTCAATGATTCACTTTCACAAAAATGTACAGAAAAATTGAACTTAAAAATTGACATTAAAAATGTACAAAAACATTGACCGTGTCATACGGGCTTTATTTGTACTTACTGTATGTGCAAATAGCCTTATCCTATATTAAAATAAATCAATAAATTTACTAATATAACCAGATATATGTTACGACAAATTTGATAAATTCGGTAATTATGATAAAAAATAATTATAAAACCTAAAGAGAATGTAGTTGATATCCTCTAAGTTAGTGACGCGCAATCTTTTTACAAAGGCGACCTAATTTTTCTGACGGAAATTTGACGTGATCCATTATTTGTTTTTACCGTGCCCATTACAAGTTTAAAATGTAAAGTTAGAGTGTAAAGCGAGAACCAGCTCTAAAAATGATATTTATGACCTCCAATTTGACTTTTTCTCCTTCAATTTTGAATCGAATTCTAGTAAACATAATAGTTTCGTGTGGCATGCAGTCGGCGTTACAGCGTAGCTACTGAGTAGTCAGAACCACAATTGAGCTGGACAATTTTCAAATATAATTTATTTTCTCAATTTTTAACTATTTAAAAAATTTATTTCTCTCAACTAAAAATTTATCATTATCCAAGATAGGATTTTTTGGAAAATTTCACAATGCCCTAGTATTTTTGCTCTAACTTCACTTTCTAACACACCATAGCGGCAAAAGCCACAGACTGGAACATAATCTAGTGCCACTACAGTATATCCTAACACATATCACTAATATAACTTTAATAAACTTCCTTTCCTTTCCGAATCTGTCATTTTGTTATATAGGTTGTTTTAATTGTCAAATTACAAAAATTCTAACTCCACACCATAATTGTGTAATTAAATTCAACAAGCATACAGAGGTTGTGCAGCATAGGCAAGGCAAAGGAACTATTCTCACTCCAACTTGATCTCAAGTCATTTGTTCACTGAGGTAAGGTATGGTGAAATATGTGGTATATACTTTAAAGCTTCAATGTATATCCATCATTACTAAATTATAAAAACTAATATTTCGTTATTACCGAAACAAATACACTTTGTCGCTTAATTTGATCACTGGTTATTAGAAGTATACGTTTTATTGACTCAATTCTCAAAGTAACTGAATAAAACAGTTACTGGAATCAATTTGTGGGTATAAGAACTCGTCACAACTTACAATTTTCATCAACTAATATTTTTGTAGAATATTTCTAGTATAAAAATGTACTCACCATTCCAAAGATCATCCCCTTTACGTCTGGTATTAGCTTTAGTGCTAGGTCCTTTCCCTTTTCTACCTGTTGAACTACCGGTAATACCAGCTTTTTGTGAGACAGAAATGTCTTCTTTTAATGGTCTATAATATATAGTATGTGTCTGAACCCATACGCCTGCGTTACCCAATGGTGTTTCATTGTCCGTGTCAGTTTCCGATTGATCATTGCCAACGTTACTAAACTGCCGAATAGCTTGATAAACAGTCATATTGTAGGGCAAGACTGTGTTTCCTATTAAAAATTGAAGTTTGTGTTTGGATCCTCCTTGGGAAATAACAACTGCCGCCAATGTGTCATCAATGTCCTCATCTGAATTATCTTCATCTGAATCTCCAGAGTCTTTATCACGTAAACGACCATATCCACGTACCACAAGGTAACGTTCTATGGCTTGAACTAACGCCAAAGGGTCTATTTTAACGGTGCCGCCTTTCCACTGCTTCAAATTTGTACACTCCGGATGACGTTGCAAATTACACTGAAGACCAAAATTATTTGTTACAAATGTGATCATAAATGTACATAGATTGGAAAAGTCTACATTTTTCTAGTAAATGCATATTACGTATATCATTTATTCTAAAATATTTAATTTTGTTTTTTTTTCTTGAAGGCCAAAATATACTACATTTTGTTAAGACTGGTTTAAAAAATTTAGTCATGGTTCGATGTATGTAGTAAAAATTTAGTGCTGAAAACGATAACACTACAAGACAAGAATTATTAAATTTGACACTGTTAATATAGAAATGTGTGTATTTTTTATAGCAATACTATAGCAACAGTATCAATTTGAGTAGAAACATTTGGTAGTTCTTAAAAGTGCGTTTTACAACTATCGAATTTTCATCAAACAAACGTCAAATTCATGATTCCGTCGAAATATAACCATTGCAAACATAACAGAAGAAAAAGAAATGTCATTGTATTATAAGTCATTTGGAATGTCAAAATAATTTTAATACATGTAAACTGTTCGTTAATGTTCAAAAAAACATGGATACCTTTAACTGATGAGTGTTGAAAAATTTTAAAGCGCTAGTACCACCCCTGCCAGCACTTGAACCTGCTGGCAAATCATGCACTTTAACTGGAAACTGTTCTAATTGGGACACACATCCACCAAGTTTGGTCACTAAAGCTGCCATATACAAATGATTCCATTCTATGATTGTTTCCTGAAAATTCCATTCGAGCGGGCATCCAACAAATATGTGTAAAAAATTTCGTAATCGTTGATCACGGTCTAAAAGACCTTCTTGCGAAGCTAGATAATTCAACATAGCCTTAATCAAACCCGAATGGTTCACTTCAAATGGGGATATGTCGGATTCTATTAATATGTTCCGCAGTTCACGTAAAGCATCAATATTTTCCTGTTGGTACAATGAGATATATATATATATATATATATACATATATATATATATATATATATATATATTTATATATATATATATATATATATATATATATATATATATATATTTACTTATTTATTATTTATTACTATACCTCTGTATTCAACTTTTGAATAGCAGCAGTAAGCCGAGACAAAACATTCATGGCTGGATGTTGATGACCTGTTAATTCGTTACCAGAATATGTTTCTACAAATTTGGATGCTTGTTCCCGAACCCAGTTTCGAGTTTTTTCTCTATTGCCTGCAGTTAGATTCGATGAACTGACAGACTTCCCAATACATCCTCCAAGTGATTCCTTACTGTAATTACGATCGTTTCCTGATGAATTAACGTTTCGCCCCCATCGTGCGGGATTCAGACTTGCTAAAAATGAACTTGTCTTTGAGGAAGCACCGGCAAACTTTGAACGACTTGATCCGCCAGCAGTAGAAGTACCTGTTAAATAATATATAAACAAGAAGTATTACATTAAGACAAAAATGCTATTATATTACCTAACGAAGAAGCTTTGTTAAACAAATCCTGCATTAAAGACGGACTAAATTCTTCATGTCGTGATTTGGATCTATTACTTCCAGTCGGTCTCTTCGAAGTCCGTTTGCGTTTAAGTACATCGCTTAATCTCAGCTGAGAAGGACTGGGAGACCTGACGTCACCTTCACGGACATTATCCGTAAGAAATTTGTGTGTATCGGGTGCCGAAGTAAATATTAAACTTGATGGATTAGAACTGGTCGAACCTATAGTTATATTACCATTTGAGGTATTGCTACTAGACGGCTGATATATATTGCTAGATGATGTACTGGGAAGTGGCTGTGTATCGTTGAACGTTGGTGATGTGTTTGTTTCATTTTTTGAACTATACGTAGATTTCGGAGGACTTACACCCAGGGGCACTGCCGGATCTGCTAATTGTTTTATCTGATGCATAACACCTTCACGTCGAAAATGTACACCAAAAACGTCGGGAAGTTTAGCCATAAGTATATCAGCCATTTGCAATGCTCCGACAACAATTCTTAAATCGTTCGAAGCCATCATACCAGCAATATGGCTGCTAACTATTTGGTTTTTAAGCACTTCTTTAAGCAAATCAGAATGAGCGTAGTATACCATACGCAAAAGAGCCCGAAGACATTTGCATCGAACTGCCGGACCAGCAGATGAACTGTAAACTTCATATAAAACTGAAAATAGAGATCTTATGAAGGAGGCAGCCAGTCCTTGATCTTCACGTAAACATGTTACTCTGGCATCGCCATTTTTATTTTTAGCCATGCATTCAATGTTTTCTGAATTTTTAGTTGTATCAACTACGTTCGATATTGACAGTGTAGCATTGTTTGGTACATAACGTCTTTGAACAGGTCTAGAAGTTCCGGTATCTTCATTTATTTGTTGCATAGAATGAAAATCTATGGTATATGTACGTCCCAAAGTACTGAGACTTATTTCGTCATCTCCACTTAGATGGGCAGTCTCAATGATTCTGGAATCAATTGCGGAATATGCGTGCCACAACCCGCGATCATCTCGCCATTGCCAAGTAACAGTGTCTTTCGGAGCAGAGCTTGGACGATCCAAGAGTGAATCGACTGAAAAAATTCCATCAGTAGGCAGTCTGTAACAAAAAAAATTATATAGTTTTCATGACGGTATTTTTTGACGATTCCTACATTTTCTTATACTGCGTATAAGACATCAAAAAGACACAAAAAAATTAAGTCATGATTAGCTGTTAAAATCTTACCTAGGCATAAGTTCCCCAATAAGACATGTAATTTCGTACAATTCCTGTGGACTACGAGGAATTAATTCAACTTCATCATGTAAATTAGCCTCTGCACTACCAGTTAATAGATATAGCAAAGTTTCTGCAATGTTTTGCCTTAACAGAGTCAAAGCAAGCTCTGGACAGTTTGCACACATGACAGACATCATTCGCAAAACTGTAATAAATATACCTACACCAAAAAATTAAACGATATTAGAAAAAAATCATAAATAAAATGCATGCATGAAGACATGTACAAATATTTCCGGACTAATAATTACCAGTACTGATGACAGGTGGTGACACTACCAATAATTGCTGAAGATTAGTAAGTAGTTCGGAACTAGCAATTTCTGTTAACCGTGCAGGTTCATTTTGCAAACTATCCACTAGACGACTAAATACAAGACAAACAGATTCCACACTTTTCTTATCCTGTTGTGTAAGTCTGTTGGCAAGTTGTGGTAGTGAATCTGCTACAAAATGAAATTCATCGGAGTGCAGATTCATACAACAGTTGGATGCAATAGATAAAGCAGCACGTTGTGCATTTATAGAAAAAAAGTCTAAATACATCAAACAAGCTGAAACGCCTCTCTGAAACAAATATAAAAATGATTAAAGTATGTAACTATTTATGAATACAGATATGGATTACCGCTTGCAATATTGCCTTGCTGTGTCGACGGGATAACATATCTAGAGCTGTTAGTGACTGTTCAGCAACATCCATACATTGAATTACCTGAAGCTTCTCTAGAAATACGGGTACAGCTTCTACGACAATGGCAGAAGAACGCGGTAACGCTTCCATCATATATGTTAAAGCGCGACAAGCATGGTTCATCTACACAAGACATGAATTATAGAATGGTAACACCATCAAAAGGTTTATATATAAAAACTACCATATCAAAATTATGCTCCATTCCAAGAAGGGATATTAATGCCGGGACCACTTGTTTTACTGGGAATCCCGTAAGTGTGTCTTCATTTCCCATAACAAGCATCTGGCACATTTCTATTACTGCCTGAAGTTGTTGCCCTTCATCACCAGTAGATTGTAACCCTTGTAGTAACTGTTGTGCTTTAGAAGCTGAAATATAAATAAACACACAAAAATGGTATGCTTTTCAAGTAGAGTTGATGAATTCTCGACTATTTTGCTTCACGTGATTCGGGGATTATGATTAGCGAAATATTTTTTAATTTCTAGATATCGATATTTTTCACATTTATTCTCCAGAACTTTTTAAAAAAAACTGATTTTTTAATGAACATTATGTTATATAAAGATTTAAGAACATATCCTGATCGACTTTTCGAATAAATGAGAATGACGACAGACACATTTGATTATATAAGCTGTATTCTTTTTACAGGAATACGTTTTAATTGCTATCTCAGAACATAAGTATAGAGACATACTAAATTATGACAGCTTACAAAACAATATACCCTATGTTGTTCTAGTAAAATACAATTTATCTTTCAGTTAACAGGGAAAAACCAATGGATAATATAAACAAAATCAATTTGCGATCAAACAATGTTTTACAAAACTGTTCAAGCAAAGTTTTCTTTAATAATTAAGATTGTAATTTCAACAGCTTCCATGAAATATTCAGAATTATCCATCATTACAAATATCAATATGAAAATAAAAATATAAATCGATACAAAACTTCGAGAAACGGCACTTCTGCCGCTCGAATATAAGTTTTCTTTTCGTCTACCCGGCTAGACTAGAATGAACTGATCTGAACTGAATGATGCTTCTGAATGATCCTCATTCAAAAGAAACGTAAAAAAATTAGTGGGGTAGTTGATTAGCTGTTCGTGGTTCTTAACATTATTAACATTTATTACCACCGCACAATGAAAATATGTTTTATAGAATGTTATTGGCTCACTTGCATATACAGGATGAACGATACTTCGCTCACCATTGGGATCTCCGAAATTATAAGATACAAAGCCGGTTAAATTAGACGAAAGTTGCGTATTTATGGGCCGATGTATTGCATGGCTCATGAGATAATTACTAAAATTAGATTTTTGCGAATTTTAATTTTTCTATGTAACTCAGAAGGTACCAAAAATATTAAAAAACGCTTCAAATCAATATTTCAGCATATGTAAGAAGTTTTTAGGTGAAATCGATGAATATTTAGCTCATCGACCTCCTGGTTCAAATAAATGTTGTAGAACATAAAATTAAAAGCAATAAACAGAATTAATTTTGCATGTTTTACAACGGCAGAAATTTAATTCAAATTGTTGAAAATCATCTTAAAATGAGCAACAAATTATAAAAATATGATTTTGCATGTTAAAGTCCTATGTTCCAGTGTCGCGGTCACCACCCCGTATAATATATACGTATATATTATATATATATATATATATATATATATATATATATATATATATATATATATATATATATAATAATGCGTTACTAATATCTCACGAGTTTGCGTAATTAGTGAAAAAAATGAAAAATGTACATCACAGAGGAAAAGTTCAAGAGGTATTCCTGGTATTTAGAAGGGAAGTCTTTGCAAGAAGTATGTGATTATTTCAACGTTTAATTCCCGGGCAGGCCCATCCCATGGCATCAAACTTTGACAAACTTAATTTAAAAAAATCTGGTGTGGCCACCACACTACTTTCTTATACTCAATTTAAATTGGCACATATTTGACATTTCAAATGCGTATTTCTGTAAATATTTTGTCTTTGTTTTGTTTTCATAGCATATATGATATTTTAAATACATGCCAATATATAAATACATTTTACTCAAAATTGGATAAAGATAGACGAAAAATGTATAGTACATTTTTTCTTCATAATAATATTCGCTACAACTTTTATTTGAAAAATTTTTACGTATCGTTTTTTGTTTTTAAAATAATTTGAAATTTACAATTTTTGTGTTCAGTAAACTTCCTCTTCCGGTTTTCTAATTATACCCAAAATTTAATCAGCTCTTCGCCAATCCCAAAAACTTTTAAATATGAAGTTTCATTACTCTAGTTTTATTCGTTTTTGAGATAATGAACATAAGTTGCGATTACTTCTGTATTATTCATTTTAGAGCTCTGAAATTTGGTACAGGTGTAGGGATAGGTTATTAGCATTCATTCGTATTAAGTAAAATGATATTAAAAAAAATAACTCTAAAGTATATTGGCGATTCG
Organism: Carabus problematicus; assembly: GCA_963422195.1. NCBI lineage: Eukaryota > Metazoa > Arthropoda > Insecta > Coleoptera > Carabidae > Carabus > Carabus problematicus. Next base: position 8,654,808 of record OY728582.1, on the reverse strand, counting down.
AACCATAACATTTATAAATTATTTAAATTACCAAATAAGCATCTTACCGTTGTGCTAGCAACGCCATAAATAATTTTTTGCAAAAAATTGTATTTAAGCTACATCTTTTAATTATTACTTTTTAAAAGCTTTTTTATCAGAAATGTGGGCATTAATATCATTTTAATTAATACCAATGAATGCTAACCTATCCCTACACCTGTACCAAATTTCAGAACTCAAAAACGAATAATACAGAAGTAATCGCAACTTTTTCAATTTTACATGTTAATTCCCTATGTTGCAGATTTCTTGGGACACCCGGTATATCTTTTAAATCACTAACAAAATTACAATATATTATTTTTAATAATAAAGACAATATTGAACTTTTAAGAGATATAGAGTATTCAAATCCACATAGGAGTGACGTCCCATCAGATAAATTTGATTTACGACATAAACAAAACAAACTATCTGTTTTCAACTCGTATAAATCTATACGCACATCGTATTGACATAAGGGGCGGAGCTGTTTTTTATGACGTCACTCCTATATGGATTTGAATACTCTATACCAGATTTTCGGTTCTAAAACCCGTTCCTGAGATTTGTATATTTCGGTTTCGGTTACCAGCACTTATTATTACCCTCGATAATAGTACATTATACACCAAGGGACAGAAACCTCTTATTTTTCCTCAGGTGTAAAAATACAACGAGGGACAAATGGTGGTCTCTTCCGAGGTGTATATACTATTTTCCACGATCGGGAGTAGAAACGCTTAATTTCATAAATAATGAATTATATTAAATCGGAGCGAAATTGCAATATTTAGAAGCCTTTGGAAATGTATCCATGCAACGCTCACCATGACAACAGACATTTATTTACAAAAACCTTTGTTATAATAAAAACTCCCGTATGGAAAGTGTTTTCGTCCCTAGCGAGTAAATGCTTTACTTCCGTCCCGCGTGACGCCATAAAAACAGACTTCTACTCCCGGACGTGTAAAAACGACCTTACGGAAAGTTTTTTCGTCCCTAAGGAGTAAATGCTTCACTTCTGTCACGATTTTGACGCCATAGAAACCGACTTCTACTCCCGGACGTGTAAAATGTATATTCTTAAGAGAATTTAACAAAGAGAATTTTTAACATCGTACTCGTAATACCCATGAATATTTTCAAAAATTAACATACGGTATATTTGTAGATTTCCATGAAAGTACCAAAATTCTACTTTTTTTGTGCAGTGCTTGCTTGTCTACTATGGGCCACATACATATATATATATTTAAAATAAAAAAAATAAAAAAAAAAACTTACTGCTATTTGCACCCATACTACGATGAAGTAAATGTTGCATTCGAGGTCCAAGGGCCCCAAATAGATGTGGGGGTAAACCACGAGCTTCTAGTAAAGCCTGCAGACGTCCGACCTCACTATCATCGCTTTCCGAATCTGCTCCGGCCCCTAGTGCTGCACCTGAACCAGCTGAAGCCTGTAATCCTTCATTTGGACTTGGAGGCTCCTCGGAAGCTGCGAACAGCAATGTGGATTAATAAATCTCATTTTACATGTTACGTAATATACTTGTAGATACATAGCTTTAAAATTACTAACCTTGTTGTCCACTGTTTGACGCATGAGAGGGTGGAGAGTCATGCTGTTGATCCGTGGAGGACATAGCAGATGCAGATGATGACGGTGACGCCACACCCACCTTATGAGCACGTGTCGCGCGACGAGAAGCGCTACCACTTCCACTTGCTGCACTAGAGCTCGCACACGAACCCGTCGTGGACAAACCTAAAAAGCGAAGTCGATTCAATTAACAAACGTATATTGTCGTCATATAACAATCCTAGAATAATTTAGAATAAAATACATTCATACATATACACAGACGTCATTGAGAAAATAGTCAAAACGTATTCAGATTTCATGATTCCTATACTTTCCTTATACAGTAGAACCCCGGTTAAGCGAGTCTGGATTAACCGAGTTCCGGGTTATCCGAGCCCAAATTAGTTCCAACATGATTCCGTATTATCCGGTTGCTTCAAGTGATCCGGATCGGTAAATTTTTTATTGCTTTGTAGAGTTTAAATAATATGTACACATAAATGTAAGTACATACATATACATACATATGTACTACACATATTCAGTTAAGTTTTATTACGTTTGTTCGGAGTTTCGTAGCTCATATTTTTCTGTTTGCGTTCACATACTTTTATTAGAAATAAACCGTTATGAAAACTTCGATGCATTTCCTTTATGTTACTATAAAATTTAATTCAAAGTACGCATGTATGTGATGCATTTTTCTAAAATCCGAATTACCCGAGTTTTCAGTTATCCGAGGTGGGTACCCCCCCCACATTACCGCGGATAATCGAGGTTCTACTGTACTATGTATAAGAAAGTAAAAAAAAAAATTTTAATTTTTAAATAAAAGTGAACAATAGAAGATCAATGCATTTATGGTCGGTTTAGTCTGCTTTGTTATGTCAACAGAAGAAAATGATATCAGCTTTGTTTTAATACTGCCTAATCATATCACTACATATTTTTTTAACAAATTTAAGTTAACACTTCTTTATCACATTATTAATATTATTATTTACAAAAATAATCATTTTTACTGTCGTAATAAATAATTTTTCAGACAAAAACATTTCCCTGTCATTAGCTCATCGACCTCCTGTCGAAGAGCTATAGTGTTCGGTACGATGTCTGTAGCATTCTCAGATTTTAAAAATTTTTGCGCAGAAATCCCGGACAGACCCCTTAGATCACGAAATGACTATTGCAACATGTGACCGTATGTATGTCGTTCGTCCGCTCGCTCGTACGGTTTTTGTTCCACTAACTCCTCCTAGACTATCCAACCGATCTTGATGAATTTTTTTACAAATGCGTATTATGGTCTAGTTGTGCATCCGATTTTTTGTTTTTCAAAATTTCCTCTAGTACTTGAAAAAAAAAATATTTTTCAAAATTTTTTCAGTTTTTATTTTTTTTCTCCTTTATTTTCCACTCAATTGTATTCAAAATTTTCTTGCATATGCAGGAAATGAAACATTATTTTTCCATATTTTTTATTTTGAAAAATTATGTAAGACCACTGAAGAAAAAATAGTACATTATACACCAAGGGAGAGAAACCTCTTATTTTTCCTGAGGTGTAGTTTGAAGCCCGAGGGCGAAGCCAGAGGGCTACAAATACATCGAGGGAAAAATGGTGGTCTCTCCCGAGGTGTATATAGTATTTTTTCCACGTTCGGGAGTAGAAACACTTAATTTCTTAAATAATGAATTATAATAAATCAGAGCGAAATAGCAATATTTAGAAGCCTTTGGAAATGTTTCCATGCAACGCGTACCATGACAACAGACATTCATTTACAAAAACCTTTGTTATAATAAAAACTCCCTTACGAAAAGTGTTTTCGTCCCTAGGGAGTAAATGCTTCATTTATGTCCCGCGTTTGACGCCATAGAAACAGACTTCTACTTCCGGACGTGTAAAATAGTACATTATACACCAAGGGAGAGAAACCACTTATTTTTCCTGAGGTGTAGTTTGAAGCCCGAGGGCGAAGCCAGAGGGCTACAAATACATCGAGGGAAAAATGGTGGTCTCTCCCGAGGTGTATATACTATTTTTTCCACGTTCGGGAGTAGAAACACCTAATTTCATAAATAATGAATTATAATAAATCGGAACGAAATGGCAATATTTAGAAGCGTTTGGAAATGTTTCCATGCAACGCGTACCATGACAACACACATTTATTTACAAAAACCTTTGTTATAATAAAAACTCCCTTATGAAAAGTGTTTTCGTCCCTAGGGAGTAAATGTTTCATTTCTGTCCCGCGTTTGACGCCATAGAAACCGACTTCTACTCCCGGACGTGTAAAAATATTTTTAAATTAAAAAAATGAACAAAAGAAGATAAAATGCATTTATAGTCGGCTTAGTCTGCTTTGCTTTTGTCGAGAGAAGGAAACGGTTTCACACATGTTTTAAATTTGTTGTTTTATTTGCGACCTAGGCACCTAGGATTTTAAAAGTGTATTAAGATAAATAATAATTTGTAATACATATATTCAGACTTGAACATACGTCGATGAGCTGCAGGCATGGATGTCTGTATCCATTCCTAGTTTTTTACAAGTCCGAAACGTACGCTCTTAGATTAACTAATCAACGTGTGGTATGGCAGGCAGCGCCATAATGTTCGTTTTCGCCATAGTTGTCACCACAAAAAAAATCTATTGTTATATCGTCGTTTGTACTGGCCGTAGAGTAAATGAGAAAGTCGTGATAAAATAATTTTACGTTTCTTTGAACAAAAGAAGATTAATGCATTTGTATTCGGCTATGCTACAGGCATGGGTGTCTGTGCTTTACCCAATTTAATTATTTTTTGGCCGGTACATTTAAATTGTTAAATGCTATTTTCAAATCGAAATTACTGCTGATTTTTTTATTTTAAAAATATCTTGTATGTAAGTAGCTCATTGACGGATGTCGCAAGTCTGAATATAACACAACAAATCCATATTTGAAAAAAACACTCTCAAAGGGTACTATTTTTCGGCCTGTTAAAATTGGGATAATTCACGACAAAATTATCACTCTTAACGACGGGAAACTATTATAGGGCAAATATTTTAAATAACGACAAAATATGTAACCAATTCATTTTAGCTCATCGACCTCTTATCGAAGAATTATAGTGTTCGGTTCGATATCTGTAGCACCTTTCTATTTTGGAAATTTTTGAGCAGAAATCCTAGATAGGTCCAAATCCAGGAGATCTAGATCACGAAATGACTATTACAACACTAGGCGCTACCCGTGAGCACCATGTGCCCACATTCGTAATTTCTATAATAAACTATTTTTAAAAATTTCTGTTTCTGCTTTGCATGTACCTTTGCGTATCCTAGTTGCAAACTCTCTAAAATATCTTGTTTTTGTCTGTTTATCCATCTTTTGTGTCTTTCTCCATCTAACTGTCTTTATTGCAGCCGGATCTTATATTGTGAAAAAAATATTTACTATTGTCGGTGGTTTAAAAAATATAATTCTCTATACGGAAGCTTTAATAGACTTCGCAGAAGTAAAAATAACGTAATTTAGATATTTTCACATACATTCACAAACACTACATGTGTGCATGTGTGAGATGTCAAAATTTTGTTATTATCGTTTATATTTATGTTGCTAAGGGGTGCTGTCATTCATGCGCTGTCATTAATGTTGCCTAGGTTACGCAATTGCAGCAAACTTCATGCGTGACGGACAGACAAGGGCTTTTCTATATATACTAGGCGCTACCCGTGAGCACCATGTGCCCACATTCGTAATTTCTATAACAAATTTCTGTTTCTGCGTTGTATGTACCTTTACGTCTCCTAGTCGCAAACTCTCTAAAATATCTTGATTTTGTCTGTATATCCATCATTTCTATTTTTCTCCATCTAATTGTATTTATTGCAGTCGGATCTTATATTGTAAAAAAAAATATTTACTATTGTCGGCGGTTTAAAAAAATATCCGTCTATACGGAAGCTTTAATAGACTTCGTAGAAGTACAAATAACGTATTTTAAATATTTTAAACATGCATTCACAAACAATACTTCTGCGCACATGTGGGATGTCAAAATGTTATTATTGTTTATTTTTATGTTACTAAGAAGGGCTGTCATTTCGTGAACTGTCATTAATGTTGCCTAGGTTACGCAATTGCAGCTAATTTCATGCGTGACGGACAGACAAGGGCTATTCTATATATAATTACAACATATGTCTATTCGCTCCATCGCTCATACAGATTTTTGTTCCATTAACTCCTCTTTTAGACTATCCCACCGACCTTGATATTTTTTTTTACTAATACGTATTAGGGTCTAACTGTGCATGTGACTTTTTGTTTTTCAGAATTTCCTTTAGTACTTGAGGAAAATAGCTATTTATGTACCAAGGGTGTTATGACGATGATTATGCAAGCAGGATGACGATGTTCCTGCCCGAGGGCCTTGGGCCCGAAGGAAGGATGTCGCCGTTATATTACACTTTCCTATTATTTTTATCAAAAATAAATTGCCCGTGACAGTTCAAAATAATTACGACACATGCGTTGCGAAGAATTTTGTTTATTTATTTATCCATACAATTGAAATCGTGTCGATTGCATTACGTGTTTTTGATGGTATGTCGGAAGACATTTTAACCAAAACGAAGAAAGCTATTGCAGTTTTATTACCCACGAAATCGAAGGCAATTTGTGAAAGTCTTCGAATTATATTTGTTGACTGGAAGTTGGAAAATAAATTAGCAGGCGTAAAAGTCATTACGCCCGCTCATTATGCCCTAGGGCATGTTTATGTATTTCGTAACCAAGGTGAAAAAAGCTAATAATAGGCAAATGCAATATAAAATATTTTTCATACAATTTTCCACTTAAATGTGTTAAAAGTTTTCTCGCATGCAGAAAGCGATACAGAATTTTTTTATTTTGAAAAATTATGAAAGAGAATAGAAATTTTTTTAATGAATTTTGACGTTCTCTGAACTCAGTCTGCTTTACTTTCGTCAAGAAAGATTTTTTTTTTGGAATTTATTTAAAATTTGTGGTTTCATTTGCGAACTAGTGTTTAGGTTTATTAAAAAGAATTTAAGTAAATATTATTTTGCGATATATTCAGACTTGGACATGAGCTGCAGGCATGGGTGTCTGTACCCATTCTAGTTTTACTAAATTTCTATGTGTCATTTAACATAAAAAAAAATGTTTAACATAAAATTCCAATAAATATTTATAGTGCTATTCACTACTCGATACTAACGGCGCTACTTTTTCTTTTAAATTTGACTTTGTTGGGAAAATTGTGTATTTTTTTAGCATTACTATAACAACAGTATCGTGTTTATATTTATCGTTCGACGTATTTATTTCGTCATGCTAAATACCAATTTTATCGTACCACATTTGTCATCCGATATACAAATTTGTCGAGCTATAATTCATTTTCCCTTTCAAAATCCTAAACACCAGGTGAGAAATGAAGCAATAAATTTTGAATTCGTCAAATTTATTTTTCCTATTTCCTATCAACGGTTGTCGGGATTCACGGGTCGCCTATACATGGTTGTAAGTAGCAAATCTAAAGTTTTGTCCTGATTGGTTAAGGGTGTAAGAGTCTCATACCCTTCTTACAGCAAGAATAAATAAGTTTAGTATTTGTACAACATGGTTTCGATCTAATATAATTCATAATTTTCCGAAATCCTGGCATAAAATCATACTTTTAATATCGTTTCGCTCTAACACGGCTAGAAAATTGCGACAAACCGTGCATACTACCATATTTTCAAGATTTTGTGCGAAGAATAGCGTGCTAGTATATTCGATTAATGGGAATCCACATAACATACATTTGTTTCTCCAAATTTTATTCATGGACGTAATATTTAACATATTTTTGTTGAATATGTATTGGTCGAAGGATTCACCAAAATAGGTACAGAGTTTAAGGAAAATAAAGTAGGTAATCATTTCCAGTAAACTAGAAAAAAATAAGCCATTATAGGATTAATTTACTCACTCTTACTATTTCGCCTTGTGCGTCTAACTACAACTGCCCCACTGCGCGTAAGTCGCGCACTTGTGGTTCCACTTGTAGCGGGGGGCACAATCTCCTCCCGGGAACGGCTGACTGAAGTACCCAGGGTCTTGATGTCGGAGTTCACCTAAGTAAATATTTATTTATTTATTTAACCATTTTATTTACCCATGATAAAGTTCAGCTTGAGTTATTCTTACATTTAATGATCTTATACACAGATACAGTATAGGTACAAAAGAAAACAAGTAACGATTAAAAAAAAAACTGATGTAAACCTAATCTTAAGAAACACTGGTATAGAATTATAACAATAATAATAAACTGACAGCAAAAACACCTAAGTAGCTAGAGTGTGCAATACGGAGCAGGCATTAAAAATACTAAAATATACAGATGAACATAAGTATAATACATGCTGTGAATTTATTAATAATAATAGCAAAAATGATACTGGCTACAATTTAATTAGGAGTGCAAAAATATATTAAAATTCACTAGACATTAGACTGTCTAATTATGACAAGATTGTTTAATTTCCAGAATATGATTATATAGGTAAAGATAAATTCATTGATGATTTTAAATTTGTTATAAGTGAAACAGGACTTAAACTGCGAAGTATAAACTTTCTGTAAATGTAGTAAATTCTTAAAATTGGCAATGATAGCATATTGAAAATCTATGAATAAATTTGAGAAACAAAAATAGAGGTACATATTTATGATTGGTAAACTTTGAAAATATTTTCGATTGTGCATATTTAACCAAACCATTCATCTAACTTCCTGGAAATATGCTCATATTTACAAAGACTACAAATAAAACTAATACAGGTGTTTTGAATTCCCTGTATTCTGAAGAAAGTTAAATTATCAATGTACATCATCGCAATATGAATAATTAGGGCAATATTAATGAGTTAGTTTATAATCTAGGAAGTTTGTAATATGCAATATATTTTTTTTTAAATATTTACTGCAATTTTATTCAAACTTTAAGCCTACGGCACATAATACAGCATCGTAGAAAACATGATGAAAAAAAAGAACAGTATAGGACGAATTAGTGCTGTCATGAACCGATATTTTTTGGATTTGGGTACTTGGTTCGTAAAGTATTCGGATATCCGATTAACCGAGATTCGAATACTTTCGGAACCGATTCTTGGATTCGATTCCAACAATCGAATACTCGGTTCTTGGAACCGATTCTTTGCTTTTCATTTGCAAGAAAATGTAAGCTATTTTAATATCAAGGTCAGTCAACAATGTAGAGAATACGTAATTAATACATGTTACATACATAACATACGAGTATTTCATTCTTGAAATAAAATTCAAGCATCGGTTCCAAAAACCAAGTATTCGATTCTTGGGACCGAGTCCAAGAACCGAGTATTCAATTCTTGGAACCGAGTATTAGATTCTTGGAATCGAATTCAAAATTTGGAACCGAGATTCGGGTATCCGAAAAGTTCAGTATTCGGGTATTCTAATACTTTTGGAACCGATTCCAAAAGTATTCGGATTCGGTTCCCAGCACTAGACGAAATATTGCGGCGCCTCTATTTTCATCGCACAGCAATACGATGAAACGAAGGTGTTTCACACGTATCTTCTGTGTCTCATTTTACGTTAGTTTGGGTTTATATTTGTCATTTTGGTTTGAAAACGGATGGGTTCTGTTTTTTTTTTTCATCGTATTTTCTACGACATTGTATGATGCAGTATGAGAGGTGTGCCATAGGCATTAACGAGCTCCAATTTCTAAAAAAGGGTATTCATATGTATTCACTAGGGTATGTCTGAATTGAAATTCAAAAGCCTGATTATACTACAAATTTCCCAATTCACGTCTTATTCTTCAACAATCTTATTATTCATTATTCATAAGGGTGATTTTAAATACATGCAAAAACTTCAAGGGCTGATTCCTGGAGTTATTTTGATCATAAAAGTTCATATAAATAACTGTCCAATATATATATCCGAACCTCCAGTAATCCGAACAGCGGAAATTCACAGCTATGATCCGAACAATGTCACTTTAATCCGAACGGCGAACAGCAAAGTAATTCCCGCTAGATAAATGTGCAATACTGCACTGATAAACCATAATTCTTTAGATGTAACAAGGCAAGAAGCTCTTGAATGGACCAACGGACAAAAAGAATCATGGAAATCATAAACGATATGGATATTTTGGAACATGTTCAGAATGAATCAAGCTCGAACGAAGAAGTAGAAGTGATACCACGACGTAAGAAGCACACAGAGGTAGTCAGAAGTTTCGAAAAAAATAATGCTGAATCGGAACACCACATTCTAATTCTATCCGAAAATAAAATGAGTTCAAAAGACAGAAAAACCAAATATTAAACAGAACAAAATCACTGAAATTTTTACAGCTTCTTTTTCTAGTTATGTCATGTTTAATTCTCTACAACATTTATTTGAATTATTTTTGTCTAAAATAATTTGGGACCTTTTGCATAAGGAAAACTGATTGACAATGTTAAACGCTTATGACCAGTATGTAAAATTGTTAGTAAGCAAAATAGGAGAGTATGTATATGATGTTAATGAGGCGAAAGTGATATGTAATGGTAGTATGTGGTGAGCAATTGTGATAAAATTAAAGGTTCTACTAGCTTAGCAATGGGAAATGTGTGATGTTATGTATGTATATAACAAAAAAAATAATTTCTCGTAAAAACATTACCAAATATCATCATACGTCCATGTTTTATATAGATAAAAACATAAACACATAAATTTGAAGTAATTCACTTTAGTTCATTGACGAAATTATACATTTGACTATTTGTTGAAGAAAATTCATAATGTAAAACGCGCTTTATACCTGCTTCTTTTTTAGATAACCAACGTTGATCATTGACCTGAAACTAATTTGATCCTTGATGGAAGTAATGCTGATTGTAGACGTATCGAAAAACGGCTTGTAAACTGACTTAAATGTTATTTTAATTGCAACAATTATCATTCTATGTTTATGAAAGAGCACATCAGTACAAATCTCCATTTTGTGTTCTATAAGCATATCGCGGATAGCGATATTTCCTGCGAGCTCATGTGTTATGTCTTAGGTTAGAAAAGGATGGATTTGTATTCTAACGTGAAGACAGTTTGATAAATACCTTAGCATATTAACAATTATATGCGTCAGCCAATTGGTTTTTTATTTTTCGAAAAATAACATGAAAATAGTCAAACTAGTTTCAGAGATGAACAAAACGCGTATTTCTGTGATCATTTTGAGAACATAACTATAAAGAATGAAATTAGTAAAACACGATAAAAATTAAACATTATCAGATGCATGACATACTGTTTATGTTATTGATTTAATTTATCTGTCAACTACCTAAAACCCAATTTTTCGTCATAATTACGATTGATATTTTAAAATATTTGGATAAATAACTTACTTTATTCTTCTTTTTATAATTGCTTGGGAATTTGCTGTCTCCTTGATCAAGATTAATATCACACTTCTCTTCAGTTTCACAAACAGTTCGACGAACCTGACTTCTCAGAGGATAATTGTGTATTGACGAACTTTCGTGTTCTACTGGCTTATTATTGGTATTATCTCGTATTTTGGACCTGGACCTGGTAGAGCTAACTTCCCAAACGGAGGTTCCAGCTTCAACTTTCGACTGACGCCTTGTTCTTATAGAAGATTCCGTTAAATCCTCAACTTTTTTTATACTCCCAGTAGAATGGGCTTTCCTATTATCCCTGCGCTGTGTTTCTACAGACACAGTGCTGGTAAAGTTAATAGGTGCCTTGATATTTTTGGAAGTGGAAGGACAATCTTCTGACGAGTTTTGAATGGATTTATTGATATTGTGCAATTTGCTATTCTGCGGAGAATGTATTTTGTCGAAAATATTTCTGGATACGCGTTTTGAATTTCTGGTAATTGGTGCTTCACTATTTGTACGAACTTTTCCTCGTCCACCAGACTCAGTAGATACGGTCGCTGTGTCTTGTGAACGAGTACGAGGGCGTTTGTTCTCAACCTGTGGCTGTGTCGGATTAACACGTTTTCGTGTCGAATGACGGCTATTGCTGGCGGACACCGACACAGCAGCGAGCGGGAAACTAGCTGGATCTGCCATAGACAATGTTGACACTGCACCACCACTGCACAGGGTACTTACTGGTGCCACACATGCCCACCGTAGCAAACAATTAAGAAATTCTTGATGTTCAATAAATATAAATTTCTGAAAACAGTAAAACATGTTAACAATAAATTCACCAGATTAAAATGTAAAAAAAAATTAATTCGCTTGTCAATGTTAAAATGAAATATATATATATATATATATATATATATATATATATATATATATATATATATATAAAATACTGGTAATACATAATCGTACATCCTATCTCTTATTTAAATAGTGAAGTACAACACAAAAGATATTAAAATAATTTTGCGTCTTGTCATCAAGAGAATTCAATATTTTATAAATAAAACCTTGTACGCATACTACACATTACTAAACCTCATTTATTTTTTTTCGGTATGATTTTTTATTCCGAATATAAATTAATTCTAAAAATATATAATTAGATCTATTACCTTATAATTGAAAAATAATTAGCAAAAACAAATTTATATTTTCTAATACTCTTATATTAAAATAAAATTTTGCACTGTCTTTCACTTATTTATAATACAGCAGAATCAAAATTGCAAATGAATCATGAACAAATTATCAATGTTGTGTAGGATAATACATCAAAAAAAGCATTTTCAGAATATGAGATATTTGTACATACCAAAATTAGTAATCATATCTTAAAAATGTATACCAGCACTTACTAACTGAAGTTAAAAAGATTTCGAAAAATATTTACACTTAACACTAACCACTGTACTTTTCTCTATGGAACTATAAAGGCAGGTTAAAATTTGAGGAACTAGTAAAGGAAAGCAACAGAACCGTGATAATATGAAAGACAGAGTTACACTATAAGAGAATTCAATACCGTCAATATACTGTAATTTCCGATTTTAAAATATAACAATTTTAAAACTAAACAGTGTATAGTTGTATTTATTAGTTTTTATAATATCTCTTTACAAGTACACGTATATTTAAAATTTAATTAGAATGAGCATTCAATACTTTTACTGCGTATATATGGCCTACACCTGATTTGGCCATCTAGTGATCGAAGTTTGTACTATTTTATGTACATTAAATACAGGATGTTGAAAGGAAAACCAGATCAGTATTTTGTGTGCTATTTTTGAAATGAGCGAATATATTTTCCGGCATATTTGCGAAGAAAAATCTAAAGGAAAAAGTTGTTTCGAATTTATAAAAGGGTATGACGTTAAAGTTATTGCTAAAAGCCATTTATACATCGAGCAAACGTCTCTTCATGGTTGAATACGCTATAAAACTAAAAATATTCATATTTTGCTATATAATTGAAACAGTCAGTTAAGCTGCGTTAGCAAGGTGTGTGCGGGGATATTAAGTAGATTGAGTTAGATGGGGGATACCTGTATGGGTAGGGTATTTCGAGTTATATTGGTTGGTTCAGGTATCATGTGTATGATAAATAAATGCTACTAGGGTGTATTGTTGGCGGTAATGGTGGGTATCGGGAAAGATGTGTTAGAATATATTACTATTTGTAATTTTTATGTGAAGCGTTTATATTTTTTGGTATACAGTGGTATTTCGATATACGTCCGTTTTGGAATTAGTCCAACTTAAAATACCTGTATGTCCTGGATGCGTTTGGTATACGATCTTTGTTTGGAATATGACTCGCGCGCATTAATATGAGTTACGACTCCGCGCGTTACCTTACCTACATGGTGATTTCGTTTTTTCTTTCACAATATTGCATGGCTCACATGGCTAGACAAAACTGTGATTTTTTAGAAATTTAATTTTCCTTTATCACTCAGAAGGTACTGAAAATACATATTGAAAATAGTAATGGCTGCAGACACCCATGCCTGCAGTTCATCGACGTATGTCCAAGTATGAATTTATCACAAATTAATATTTACCTTAATACACTTTTAAAATCGTAGATGCCTAGGTCGCAAACAAAACAACAAATTTAAAACAAGTATGAAAACATTTTCTTCTTTTGACAAAAGCAAAGCAAACTAAGCCGACTATAAATGGTCTTTTTTTCAAAATAAAAAATATGGAAAAATATTGAAAAAACGTGTTAAATGGAGTTAGGGCTTAAAGAATCGATGTTGTAGATTCAAGTGTCTATTTAGACACCATCTTGTTAACAATAGAAGTTTTTTGTGTTTTACTATTTAATGTTAAAGTTAAATAGTTTCTATTTCATTTTCGTATATTAAATTTTTCAATTCAACTATGTTCAGATATCCGACAATTGTATTACATATCCTGATGTTGGAATGTTAATGTATATTTTACACGTGCTTATATCTTCTGAGGATGCCTTTAATTTGAGGCGAAACGTAAAATAAACGAATTTTATGTATTGAATCTACAACATCGATTCTTTAAGCCCTAACTCCATTTAACACGTTTTTTCAATTATATCGCTTGGCTTATCATCAACAAAATGGAAAAATATTGTTCCATTTCCTGCATATGCTAGAAAATTTTGAATACAATTGAGTAGAAAATAAAGGAGAAAATATTTTTTTTCTCAAGTACTGCAGAAAATATTTCATAAAAATCTGTTGGATAGTTTAGGAGATCTGAGTGGAACAAAAATCTCGTACGAGCGAGCGGACGAGCGACATACATACAGACATATGTTGTAATAGTCATTTCGTGATCCAGGAGGTCTGTCCGGGATTTCTACGCAAACATTTTTGAAATCGGAAGATGGTACAGACCTGGTGTCGAACACTATAGCTCTTCTACACAAGGTCGATGACCCAAAAAGATGCAAATAAATATTAAATAGTTTTAAAAGTCCAGTTATGTGACAATAAGAGATAATCATTATACATTCGCTATTATTTTCTAATATCACCTGTAATGGGCAGTCTCATACGCGATGCAATCTGTAAGAACGTTCTTGACGGTAATCTTGGAGAGACATTGGTCGTAGATGGAGGGTGTATTGCTCTGAACAAGATGTGGATGGGTCATACAAGTATGACCAATCTGCAAGCGAGTGATTGTAACGTGTTCACGACGTGTTAACGTGAACGGTTCAGTTCATCGAGCCATTTCCAGTTTAATTCTCTGCAGTTTGTCCTGTTCAATCATCCTGCCAAGTGCTAAAACAATAGTAACAGATAACATCAGTTCTTACGGCTTGACGACTAGTATAGGCGTAATTAACTGGAAACTACTAGCGCATATAAATATATATTTTACATACTTGAGCTAAAAAGTTGGCTATTTGTGTACAGTGGAATCCGCTTATAGTGAATCTGAAGGGACCAGGAATTTGATTCACTGTAAGCGGGTGTTCACTATAACGAAGATACACATTTTTTAAATTATTTTAGTTTTTATTAGCATTTATATTACTACTCATACATTTTTACTTTCTTATACGTAGAATAAAGGAAGAAAAGGAATCATGAAAAATTTCGATTGTGAGATTTTGGTGGAAATACATGTTTTGAGGTCCCTTGAATACGTTTTGACTATTCTCGTAATGAAGTCTGTGTGTGTGTGTGTGTGTGTGTGAATGTGTGGCTGTAGGATGTGTGTCTGTATGTTCATTATCTAAAAGACAGGACAATGAAACTTCGAATTTAAAAGTTTATTGATTATACAAAGAGCTGATTCGATTTCTAGCATAATCGTACAACCGGAAGAGGAAGTTTACTGAACATCAAAATCGAACATTGCGAATTATTGGAGAAAATAAAAGAGATATGGAAAAAGTTTTTAAATAAAAGTTATATGAAATGATTATCTTAAGAAAAAAATTTCTATGCATTTTTGTCCTATCTTTATCCAATTTTGAGTAAAATGTATTAATATATTAGCATGTATTTAAAATATACATGCTATGAAAACAAAACAAAGACCAAATATTTACAGAAATATGCATTTAAAATGTCAAATATCTGCCAATTTAAATTGAGTATAAGAAAGTCGTGTGATAACCACACCAGATTTTTACTTTCTTATACATAGTATAAGGAAAGTATAGGAATCATGAAAAAAATTCGATTGCGAGATTTTGAAGGAAATACACGTTTTGAGGTCCCCTGAATACGTTTTGACTGTTTTCTCAATGACGCCTGTGTGTATGTATGTATGGATGGATGTGTGGCCATATGTTCATTATCTCAAAAACGAATAAAGCTAGAGAAATGAAACTTCATATTTAAAAGTTCTTGGGATTGGCGAAGAGCTGATTAGATTTTGGGTATAATTAGAAAACCGGAAGAGGATGTTTACTGAACACAGAAATTTTAAATTTCAAATTTAAATACATGCCAATATATAATTACATTTTACTCAAAATTGGATAAAGATAAAGCAAAAATGTATAGAAAATTTTTTCTTCATAATAATATTCGCTACAACTTTTATTTGAAAAATTTTTCAAATAAAAGTTGTAGCGAATATTATTATGAAGAGAAAATGGTCTATATATTTTTTCGTCTATATCCAATTTTGAGTAAAATGTATTTATATATTGGCATGTATTTAAAATATCATATATGCTATGGAAACGAAACAAAGACACAATATTTACAGAAATACTCATTTGAAACGTTAAATATGTGCCAATTTAAATTGAGTATAAGAAAGTAGTGTGGTGACCATGCCAGTTTTTTTTAAATTTAAAATATATGAGGTTTTGCGATCTTTGCCGTTAGCATTTGATTGCAGGATTATTTATGGGCCTAAAAATTTGAATTTTTCAGAAATTAGTCTAAAGGTAGCTTTATGAAAAAAATTGCCGCTGCCCTATCGTCAAAATTTGGTATGGATTTTCTCATGCAAATATTATGTTATGTATTTTTTATATTATTATATTGTTACTCAGAAACATTACAAATATGTTTATTGAAGTTCATGAGGAAATATCTCATGTGTCGTGTCTAAAATTGACAACATACAGTGTGTCCCAGCGACTACCATACATAGGGAAATTAACATTGGGAAATTATATAAGGATCAACTATTGACTTGAGCTATATGCATATTCCACGACCTTCTCGATTAAAAGTGTATTATAGCGGCCCGCGACTAGGCCCAGTCTCAGCGTGCCGCCGCTGGCGCTAATAGCCGTAGGAAAACATTTGAGCAAAATACGATTTTGACAGTTGTTAATCAACAAAGTACAGAATTCAGTTGTGATTCAGTTTACTGGTGGATAAATCGAGAAGGTCGTGGCATATTCTTTCTGAGTGACAAAAACAAAAGATTTAAAACAAAGAAATTTATTTCTGTCAAATAATTTTACATTACATAATTATTTAATGGAATTTTATTTAAAATAGGAAATTGGGAGCGTCAATTGCCTTCGCAAAAGTTATAGAAACGGAACCCAGAATATTAACGAAGTAGATATTTTGGCAGCTGTCGAAGTGTGAGGGAAATTACAAATAATCTCGGTGAATCACCGCACTCATAAAAAATACAAATATTTTGCTTAAAAATATTACACGCTGCTATTAGCTTTGGAAAATATTTGTTTCACTGACGAGTAACATTTACATTAAATGGGGAACAGAATTTTATGACAGATTAAGCCACTGTCTGCGAGTCAATGGGAATACGTTTGAATATTGATATTGAATTTAGTGCTTATCTGTTGTGTTTTTCTTCGTTTTTCCATTACAAAATGCAATCTCGTAAGCTTTCTGTTGTTGGTATGTATTACTGAAAATCATCCAAATTTGTTTCTACACAAACTTTATTATAAAATAATAAATATAACCATATTCTTTTTCTCTAAAAATTATGTATTTGCAAGAATATTGATAATTCAATGGTAATAGTTGTATTGTTTCAGCCACGACCTTCTCGATTGAGTGACAGTTGTGACAGAAGGTCGTGGTTTCAGCAAATTTAAAAAATAACAGCAATCTGACAGTTTTAAATTTGATTAATTTAACTACCTACTGTTTCATTTGTAACAATCACATGTTTAGATACAGACACAGCAATACTTGATCCTTACATAATTTCCCAATGTTAATTTTCCTATGTATGGTAGTCGCTGGGACACAACTGTATATTAAATTCATTCATTGACAACCTACTCGAGTTTGCAAATTTAGTTCATTATATCTGAAAATTCACTATATGTGAGTTCACTTTATGCGAATTGCTTAACATTAGATGGCATATGTTTTTATTCGGGACTCAGAGATACGCTCATTATAAGCGAGTTACCATTATTTGCGTGTTCACTATAAGTGGATTCTACTGTATTTAGTTATTGTAAATGTAATGTACGTATATAGATAGCCTTTTATGTCGGATTATAATAAAATTTGCTAATTGAAAAATTTTTGAGAATCAAGCCTGTAGTGATTATTATATCAATGAAAGAATGAGTAATGAAAATAACTAAAATTTCAAGCATAACTCCTCTTACGCCGTATAAAACATGTTTTTGTGCGTATTTCTATTTTATTCTGTATGGTGTGAAAACAAAGACAATAATAAAATAGGTATTTATTTAATAAATGGGAATAGATGGATTCAATTTTGTATTAAATGTTTGAATAATCCTTCACTTATCGCCAAACAATACCCAAGTCTGTCCATAAAAGCCTTTTCTAACATTATGCAGCTGTCTGGGATTTATTTTTCTGCATTCATTAGAAATTTCAGCTTTTAGTTGTTCAACACCTTCGAAACTTTTTCTGTTGATAATATTTATCAAGTGGCTTCACAAAAAATGTCGCTCTGTGTTGAACCGGGTGACCGTGCAGGCCAATTAATTGCTCCTCATCTGCCAATCCAACTGTTTGGAAATGTATTATCTAAATACTCTCGAAATCAATGTGCATTATGAGCAGGGCAGCCATCATGTTGAAACCTCGCAATTTCCATATTTAAAGCTTCAATCTCCGGTCCTACTTTCTCCATAAGAAGTTGTAAATATTTTACAGCTGGTACAGTATACATTTACACACATTTTCTACACATTTACTCTTTGTATGTACTGATAATTCGTTTCTAAAATACTCGTATTGTGTGTATCAAGCTGCGATCAGTACCGAGAATTTTGCACATTTGGATTTTTTACTGTAAACGTACATTCGTTTGCAAAACAGATATTTTTTTTATGAAATTTATTTTTATTTGCTCCATAATTATCTCCCAAAAGTTGGCACGATTTTCAAAATCATTTGATAAAAGTTCTGGTTGTTGATTGCGGGGTTTCCTTTGATAAATGCACAGTGCCTGCTTTTTCTCTCGGATTGCGTTAGAAACATGCGCATTCCATCAAGGGATGGATCACTGCGATGGTGAGAAGAATATTTTGGGATATTTCCGGTGGTTAAAATAAAAATTGAGTTATTTACGCCATCGATACAAGCATTAATGTCAGCACTATTCATTGGTGGCACAATGCTGTTTGTGAAACTTTCCCAATCGGCCTGATCGTATCTTTTTTTTGTTTATATAAACGGAAGATGCAGAAAATGAGAACAAATTAATGCTAATAAGAAAATGGTCACTGTAATACTGTCGTCCAGCACGTTCCACAGGAGATACGAAGTGACTGAAGGTAAACAAAACGAGAGATTAATTACACAAAAGTTATTAACCTTAAGTTGATATACATAGACTGTCCTGTTTTAAGAAGTACTACTTCGTTGTTGTCCATGAGGTTTTGAACAATTCGTCCTTGGCAGCCTGTCATCGCTAATGCCAATTGCATGTTGTGAGCGTTGAAATTACCTGCCAATAACAAGGAAACGGGGGTTGGTAGTTGTTTCACTAAATCGTCGAGATCATTAATATTTCTTGTGAAGTGAGAGAGGTAGATATTTGCACAGCAACATTGCGCAATCTTGTCTCTAAATTACAAGATAAATATGGTGTCTTGGATAACAGCACAGCATTATGGTGGCTGATATTTGAAACAGTTTGAGTTCTCGTAAACGCGAGATTAGTCCATTACAGTTTCATTGGAGAGTGAAGATAGGTTAAGTGGGGTAAAGAAGAGTAGTAGACGTAAGTTGACTAACAGAAGTCATTCCCTTTTTTTACGCTTACGGGCGGCTTCCACTGAAACAACATCTACAAACACTACGTTCGAGTCTGAGCCAGAACCAGTGATAGCAATGTCCAGCCTTGGTAATGTCAATTTTTTTGTGTATTCTGTGCCCCTTCCCCACAACGGAAACAACGACAGAGTTAGTAAAGTGCTATCTATATATAGGTAGTCTGTGCTGGGCACAGAGTATATAACATTACTGGGTACGGTGGTTATGAGAAGTGCAGTCATATTAACCGAAATTATTTCTTGTATTTGATTCTTTATTTGAGGTAAGAGGATTACAGCAATGTCGTTTACAGTATAGTTGATGGTGTATTGTTTTTTCGACAACTTTCGCTTAAGAAACTTCGACCATACGGTGAATGTAACATTCAGCATCCGCATATCTGCATTTGTTAAGTGTTTTATAATCAACGATGGCGTACCTACTCCTCTTTTAATTTTGGAAAGCCTCTAGAAATAGCAGCATAGCTTACTTCAAAGTTTACGAATTTGACTGGTTGTACATAAGGTTGATCTTCTTGTTGTAATAAACTACAAACGTATAGTTCTAGTCTTGCTTTGACAGATCGTCGAATAGTTGGTAGTTAAAACATCGCATGTACGGCCTTACGACCAAACTGTACATAGAAGCTCTTATTTTCATTGGAAGTTCTGTACGGCTGAAAGTGATAACTAAAGCAGCAGGGTTCTCAGTGATATCGTTTGCTCTTCTACCAATTCTGCGTATTTCAGTATCGTTTTGTGTCTTGAATTTAAATAGCACTGGAATAACTTCACAGGTCACGATAGATTACTACACCTTTCGTGCACTTAAGGGAAGAATGAATTTAAGGAATACTTTCGCATGTTTCAATCAGGCCACTTTTTATTTTTTTGATAGATTGCGTCTTGCTAACTAACCATACACAATTTTCAAAATTAATTAGAATGGGTACAGACACCCATGCCTGTATCTGCAGCTACTCCTCTAGATTATCCAACCAACCTAGATGATTTTTTTTTACAAATACGTATTATAATCTATTAGTGCAAGGTACTTTTTATTTTTAAAAATTTTTCTTAATACTTGGAGAAAAAAAATTTCAACAAATTTTTATTTTTGTTCTCCTTAATTTTCCACTCAATTGCGTTTAACATTTTCTTGTATGTGCAGGAAATGAAACAAAATTTTTCCATATTTTTTATTTTGAAAAATTATGTATGAAATAGTACATTATACACCAAGGGAGAGAAATCACTTATTATACGCCAAGGGAAAAATGGTGGTCTCTCCCGAGGTGTATATATGTACTGTTTTTTCCACGTTCGGGAGTAGAAACACTTAATTTCATAAATCAGTCGCTTAGAAGCAAAACTCGACAAGTCACACTTTTGTTGAAAATTAGTTTGATATATCATTGAATTCGGAATGCAAAGGCCAACTGTTTAAAAAGGAATTTAAGGTTCAAATGTGAACTAGTCCAATGTAATTGGCCGGTAAATATTCACCTCAGATGCAAAAACCGACATGTCCTTTGAGGTGTTGTGTGCAAAATCCGACATTTCCACAGATCCAATAACGGCGACACACTTTTATCATGTGATGACCATGTTTGAATTAATAATTACTGTCAGTCTCGTCTGTGTTGATCCTAGACCAGGGATGAAAAACGCGCGGCCCAATTCACTTTATCTTGCGGCCCGCCAAAGCTTTACTTTTTGAATTTTTAAATATATACATATTTCTGTGGTAAATTAAGAAAATTAAAAAAAAAATATATTAAATTACAAACAAATAGATATATTTTAAAGCTGATCCTATTTCATAAAAATATGCTATCAAGAGAACTGGCTCTAAAATAATGGCGTTTGATCGCTTGCTAAAAGTGCAATTAATGTACTGTAATAATAGACTTAATACTATTGACTCAAGCGCGACAGAGTCGTCTTCGTAGTGTTACAAAGATTCAGCGAGTTACGTACAAGGGTCCATGCGTTTAATACTGACAGTCGTTTGCATTCATACGAACTGATTGTTACGTGATAGTTTTATAAGTTCAATTAAAAGTCTTTTCATAAATGTTAATAAAGAGATAATTTGTGTTTATCACTAGTCTCTAGTGTTCATATTTTCTTATATGCGCACAACATTTTTAAATTTGTTGTTGGCCCGTTGTGAAAAAAAGGTTGCTCATCCCTGATCTAGACAGTGTTGCTAATAGTTGCTTTAGTAAAACGTTTGTAATGGAATTACTGGAAAAACTAGATAACCCAGGTAAATTGACAAATATTCAGCATTGTGATAGCAATCTGGCTCGAAAGAGAACTAAAGGACAAATAAAATGCGAGAAGGCAAAATATGCTAGGTATGTTATATATTACGTTATAGTAAAGGTGGTAGATTTAAATTAATTAATAAATCAATTTGTTGTCGAAAAAAAAATTTGAACGTGATTTTACGCAAATGACCTTTTCAGGTATGCTCCACGTCATTTGCTTTTAATAACTTGAGACTGGCCAATTATTACTTGGAGAAGAAGGTAACTGTGAAGAAGAAAGCATAAAATTTGGAATATGAAAATAGTTGACATTCTTACACAAATTGTATTGAATAGTAAGATTATAATAAGAAATAAATAAATTTTGTTGAAATAAAAAGCGTTTTTTTTTTTAGTAATAAATAAAGAATTTAGGTGCAAAAACAGACATGTCCATATTAAAGTTCATTTTTTCACGTAAACTGTGTATCCCTGATTTGTCAATTATAGTTGATTGCTATTTATTATCAAATTAAAGCCTATGTCCAAAATTGTACAAATAAAGGTTTGGGAGGTTTTTAAGAAATATCTTTATACCATTTAAGAGGACTTGTCGGGTTTTGCATCTAGGCGACTGAAATAATGAATTATAATAAATCAGAGCGAAATTGCAATGTTTAGAAGCCTTTGGAAATGTTTTCATGCAACGCGTACCATGACAACAGGCATTTATTTATAAAAACCTTTGTTATAATAAAAACTCCCTTACGAAAAGTGTTTTCGTCCCTAGAGAGTAAATGCTTCATTTCTGTCCCGCGTTTGACGCCATAGGAACCGACTTCTACTTCTGGACGTGTAAAAAATTATTTTTAAATTAAAATAAAGGAGAATAAAATTAAAACTGAAATTAGTTTGAAAAATATTTTGTCACACTTGCTATTATTAGCTTTTTCCACCTTGGATTCGAAATATGAAAACAAGCTCATTATCCCCAGGGATGAGCAACCTTTTTTTACAACTGGCCAACATCAAATTTAAAAATTTTGTGCGGGCCGCATATAGGAAACGTATTAAAATATGAACACTAGAGACTAGATGATAAACACAAGTTGTCTCTTTATGAATAACAAACTCTATAAAAACTAGGAATGTATACAGACATACATGCCTGCAGCTCATCGACGTATGTCCAAGTCTGAATATATCACAAATTATTATTTATCTAGATTCACTTTTAAAATCCTAGGTGCCTAGGTCGCAAATAAAACAAAAAATTTGAAACAATTGTGAATACATTTTCTTCTCTTAAAAGCAAAGCAAACGAAGCCGACTATAAATGCATTGATATTCTTTTGTTCGATTTTTAATTAAAAAATATTTTTTTCTCCAATGGTCTTACATAATTTTTCAAAATAAAAAATATGGAAAAATATTGTTCCATTTCCTGCATATGCAAGAAAGTTTTGAATACAATTGAATAGAAAATAACGTAGAAAAAAAAATAAAAACTGAAAAAAAATTGGAATATTTTTTTTCTCAAGTACGAAAAAATCTCGTACGAGCGACATACATACGGACATATGTTGTCATAGTCATTTCGTGATCCAGGAGGTCTGTCCGGGATTTCTGTGCAAAAATTTTTGAAATCGGAAGATGCTACAGACATCGTACCGAACACTATAGCTCTTCGACAGGAGGTCTGTGAGCTAAAAAGGTTGCTCATCCCTGCCCTAGGGGATAATGAGCTGGTCCGTATGTATGTCGCTCGTACGAGATTTTTTGTTCCACTCAGATCTCCTAAACTACCCAACGGATTTTTATGAATTTTTTTCTGCAGATACGTGTTATGGTCTAGTTGTGCAAGGTACATTTTATTTTTCAAAATTTTCCTCAGTCGCGCTCGAGCCAGCAAAGCATACGGACGTGTTAATTAGTTATTAAACAAATTAAACAAACTGTGCTTGTTGAAATCAGTGCCTAAAACGAACCACGTGTTGTGTCGCTTCAAATCGCAACGTACATATACGTATACAATAAAACAAAAATATATCGTGGGGCGTCTCTATGAGACAGCCCCTGCAATATATATTAAAAGCGAAAATGCTAACAAACGCAAACAGTGAACAAACATGCTCAGAATCTTCAGCGGAAGAAGATACAAACGACGCTACAGGGTATACCCAAGCAATTTCGCACAAACGCCCATCGACCTCACAATTAACAAATGTAAGTAAACTAGTATTCAAAGAATGGGTTAGTCACCCATGCCTGCAGCTCATCGACGTATGTGCAAGTCTGAATATATCACAAATTATTATTTATCTAAATTCACTTTTAAAATCGTAGGTGCCTAGGTCGCAAATAAAACAACAAATTTAAAACAAGTGTGAATACATTTTCTTCTCTTGACAAAAGCAAAGCAAACTAAGCCGACTATAAATGCATTGATCTTCTTTTGTTCAATTTTTAATTAAAAAATATTTTTTTCTCCAATGGTCTTACATAATTTTTCAAAATAAAAAATATGGAAAAATGTTGTTCCATTTCCTGCATATGCAAGAAAATTTTGAATACAATTGAGTGAAAAATAAAGGAGAAAAAAATTAAAAACTGAAAAAAAGTTGCAAAATATTTTTTTTCTCAAGTGCGAAGGAAAATTTTGAAAAATAAAATGTATCTTGCACAACTAGACCATAACAAGTATCTGCAGAAAAAATTTCATAAAAATCCGTTGGGTAGTTTAGGAGATCTGAGTGGAACAAAAAATCTCGTACGAGCGAGCGAGCGAGCGAGCGAGCGAGCGGACGAGCGACATACATACGGACATATGTTGTAATAGTCATTTCGTGGTCCAGGGGGTCTGTCCGGGATTTCTGTGCAAAAATTTTTGAAATCGGAAGATGCTACAGACATCGTACCGAACACTATAGCTCTTCGA
Source organism: Carabus problematicus (assembly GCA_963422195.1). NCBI lineage: Eukaryota > Metazoa > Arthropoda > Insecta > Coleoptera > Carabidae > Carabus > Carabus problematicus. The sequence goes on along the minus strand of OY728582.1, from coordinate 8,629,785 downwards.
CAGGAGGTCGATGAGCTAAAAATACCAGTGCGATATAGCAACAAAAAATAGATTCCAGGTCTTAAATCCAGACCAGAGCGCTCCAGATGCAGTCAGAAATTCGTCAGAAACACACTTAAAAATTCCTCCAATATTCTTACATGAAGTCAATGACTACCAAAACATTGTAGCAGATCTGAATGAAATTCTCAAAAGCGATTTCACCACAAAGCAAAGTGGGAAAAATACAATAAAAATAAACACTACTTCAATTAATGATTACAGAATATTAACACAATACTACGATTCACTGAATGTGAAATTCTACACATTCAAATTACCCAACGAACAATCATTCTCGGTTGTAATAAAAAATATCCCACTATCACTCACAGAAGATGAAATCAGAGACGAACTAAAAACGACATATCCCGTAACCAAAGTGGTCAGACTTCGAAATAAATATAAAGATCCCATACCAGTTTGTGTAATAGATTTAAACAAAAATGAAGACTCATCAGAAATATATAATTTAAAACATATATTCCACGCACTAGTAACTGTAGAGCCTAGACGAAAAAATAAAGACATACCACAGTGCATAAACTGCCAAGCATACGGACACACCAAAAACTTCTGTAGAATGGACCCAAAATGTCACAAATGTGCAGGCAATCACCACTACACCAAATGTACAAAAGCAAAAAATGATAAACCTCTATGCGTTAACTGTGGTGAAAATCACCCAGCAAACTACAGAGGCTGCAAACACTACAAAGAAATCAAGGAAAAAATGTCAATCAGAAAAAACAAACAATCAAATCAACGAACCGAACAACAACAGAATCATCCCAAAAATATTGGAACAGACAATATTAACAGCAATACCCAACGTCAGCAACCTTCGACCTCTAAATCATATGCATCCTTTTTTCACAATAACACCACTCAAACCCATAACAGCTCACATACCAATAATAATCAAACATCAATAGAACCCCCACCCTCCATTCTAAATATTATCATTGAATTGATCAAACCTCACATTGAAACAATAAAATCCTTTATCACATCCATTATAAGCGCACTATTTAACTAAAATGGCGGCGACACCATACTTAAGAAATCTAAAGATAATGAACTGGAATGCAGACGGCCTTAAATCGAAAAGAGCCACAGTAATCGACTTCTTACAGAGACATAACATAGACATCGCATGCATTTCGGAAACACACCTTATTCCGAATGAAAGTCTCAAAATACCTGGGTACAATATCTACAGATTCGATCGAGAGGCACTCTGGGCATCGGGAGGGGTAGCAATTTTAATTAAACGCAAATTCAAACATCACGAAATACCAACACAGCAGCATTTAGCAATTGAAGCTACCGCAATAGAATTATCACTATATAATAAAGAAACTATTAAAATAATAGCAGCATACCAGCAACCAAACCGTAGAATACAAGAAGCTGACATAACATCAATTTTTAATAATCAGCAACCCACAATATTAATCGGCGACTTGAACAGTAAACATACGCAATGGGGTTGTCGAGTCAACAATCCAAATGGGATAAAATTGCACCGCATACTTACAGAACATTCCATACAAATATCAGCCCCCACTGAACCTACGCATTTCCCATACCGTACTGATCATTCACCAGATATCCTAGATGTAATACTATACAGAAATTTCTCCCCACCATTAACACAACATGTTCTATGTGAATTAGACTCTGACCACTTACCAATAATAGCGACTTTCTCCAATCAGCCTGATACGACACAAACACCAAATAAAATGCATTATGGAAAAATCGACTGGGACATTTTCAATCGCGAAATAAATAAAAAACTAACACCACCTGCACATCTAAAAACTACAGATGACATCGACGAAGCTATATTAAAATTCACAAAAACATTACACAAATCTACACAATCAGCAACAATACAACAAGGGTATATAAAGCAACACAACTATGCTACCCCAAAGTTCATATTAAGCTTAATTAAACAAAAGAATAGAGCACGTAGACTATGGCAAAGAACCCACGACAAACAGTGTAAACAAGAACTCAACCGACTAACTCATCAGGTCCACATGGCACTAGAAACCCACAGAATAAATACGTACCAGAGATATCTATCCGAAATACATCCAGGGGACTCACAAATGTGGCAAGCAACCAAGAGAATTCTCAAAAGTCCAACTATTATACCAACAATAGTAGAAGGAAATATAACGTATTCAAGTGATGAGGACAAGTGCAATGCATTCGCAGATTACTACGAAGAAGTATTCAAAACAGCACCTGGCAATGTAGATATAGCAGAGTTCGAAGCGATAGAAGATCCTATTCTAATACCAACAAAGATCAATCCAACATCACCAGCCGAATTAAAATTACATATTAAATTCTTAATTAACAAAAAGGCTCCAGGACACGACCAAATAACAAATTTAATAGTAAAACACCTCCCCCGAAAAGCGCTAAGTTTCCTAAGCTCCATCATAAATTCCTGTCTCCGTAAAGGATACTTTCCGAAAAGCTGGAAACACGCAAATATCATAATATTTCACAAACCTGGCAAAGATAAAAATCTAACATCAAGTTATAGACCCATTAGCCTATTACCAACATTATCTAAGTTATTTGAAAAAATACTAAAAACCCGAGTAGATACCTTCCTGCTATCCAACAATACCATCCCACCCTTCCAGTTTGGATTTAGAAAAAATCACTCAACAAATCACCAAATACTGAGAATATCAGAAATAATCGCAAATGGATTTGAAAATAAGCATCATACCGTCGCAGCACTACTAGACGTAGCGCAGGCCTTCGACAAAGTATGGCACGATGGCCTACTACACAAAATTAAACGTATGAATCCCCCGCCATATTTATTCCACATTCTGCAATCATTTCTGAATAATCGTACATTTCAAGTTAATATTAACAGCAATACATCCACTACTAGAAAAATTCGAGCCGGAGTACCACAGGGATCAATATTAGGACCAATTTTATTTAATATCTACATGCATGATATACCCGAATGTCAGAACTCATCCCTAGCTATGTATGCAGATGATACAGCAATATTAGGACAGCATTCAAACGTGGAAATAGCTAGAAATAATGTACAAACAGCACTGGATACACTAAATCCCTGGCTGAACAGGTGGAAGATCACACTTAATGCAGACAAATGCGAAGCAAAAATATTTACCCTTCGTAGAATAATAGATCCAGAAAATCTGATAATTAATAATACAGACATCACATGGAATCCTAGAAACTCAGCAATCAAATATCTTGGTGTGCACCTCGATCGTCGCCTAACGTGGAAAATACACATCGGGAAAAAACTCCAAGAGGCTAACAAGAGACTAGGAATACTCTACCCAATAATTAACAGAAAGTCCTCGCTTAAAAAGGAATGCACATTACTCATATACACGTCGATTCTGCGGCCCATAATTACATACGCATGTCCAGTATGGGGAGCAGCCTCAAAAACCCAAATTAAAAAACTACAAGCGTACCAGAACAAATTACTCCGAATTGCAACAAACTCACCCTGGTTTATCAGAAACGCCCAACTACATCGTGAGATAGGAATCAGGACAATTCAAGAACATATTAAGAAAACGGCAAGAACATTTTTCACAAAAATACCAATGTGCACTAGCGCAGACTACTTCAAACTAGGACAAAGGACGAGACGAAAAACAAGAATTAGGAAAAGACTACCTCAGGACATATTGTTGACCACAGAAGACGAACTGGACTAAAAATACGAAAGTGATAAAGCGCAACGGGGGTTCTAAGAACTAACCCAACCAACGATCTCGAACAAGATAACAATACCATGAAATAACAATGAATTGTTGAACTGGTAAACATCAAATTAAAAAAAAAAAAAAAAAAAAAATTTTCCTTCGTACTTGAGAAAAAAAATATTCCAATTTTTTTTCAGTTTTTATTTTTTTTTCTACGTTATTTTCTATTCAATTGTATTCAAAACTTTCTTGCATATGCAGGAAATGGAACAATATTTTTCCATATTTTTTATTTTGAAAAATTATGTAAGACCATTGGAGAAAAAAATATTTTTAAATTAAAAATCGAACAAAAGAATATCAATGCATTTATAGTCGGCTTAGTTTGCTTTGCTTTTGTTAAGAGAAGAAAATGTATTCACAATTGTTTCAAATATTTTGTTTTATTTGCGACCTAGGCACCTAGGATTTTAAAAGTGAATCTAGATAAATAATAATTTGTGATATATTCAGACTTGGACATACGTCGATGAGCTGCAGGCATTTATGTCTGTATACATTGCTAGTCATATTTCGTATCGAAGGTGAAAAAAACTAATAATAGGCAAGTGTGATATAGTCTTGTATGCACCACGGGTGTTACTCCCATCGGGCGACATCCTTCCCTCGGGCTGGAACATCATCACCCTCCTTGCATAATCATCGTCATAACACCCTTGGCACATAAATAACTATTTATTCTCAAGTACTAATGGTAATTTTGAAAACTAGAGATTTCGACAAGAGGTTGATGAGCTAAATATGGATAGGTGTCACCGAAGTCAGCATTGTCATTCCTTTTGACCACTAGAAACCGGGGAACGGGAGTTTCCGTCAACTGGTTGGTCTTTTGTCGTTTAGTCGGGCTTCCAAGTCTAGGCCGATCTTCTTCATCGAAATCTTCGCATATGGTGGCGTCATTAAAAAAAAACTTTTTACCTACTTGATTTTTATAAATTTTTTCTCGTGTAAAAGTTTTATAGTGTTATACTGCGGATGCTGGGTCTAACGAGCTGAATTAGTGGCTAGTTGTTTAGCATACATTTGCTCACGACAGTAAATCTAAATATGTCGAGCGAGAAAGGCTGACAAAAATTAATAGATTAATGACAAAAAGTTTTTATTCAAAGTGCGATAAAAAACGATTGTTTATGTTTTGATTTGACAGTGCATATATTGATTGGTACTCTCTAGTTGAAGCACAAATTTAAAGAATTTTCTGTAATTTATTATCTGCAGTAAATTTTGCATAAGTTAGAAGACGTGTATTACATAGGTTGTGTAAAAAACACAATAAAATAATGGATTTCGATATTTTGATTGGAATATTTGTTGAAAAGGTCTCCGGAATACGTTTTGACGTATTTTCTAAATGGTGTATAGTCGTATATTTATTATCTCAAAAGCTAGTAAAGATATAATGCCGAAATTAGTAAAGGATCAAAAGTACGGGACACTAATAACAAAAAAATACCTTTATTACATATTGGCAGACAATATAATAAATAACAACTGTGACGAGTAAATAAAAATTAGTAAGAGTAAACTATTTAGAATGTACACTATTATTCAATTACGAATACAGTACAAACATATGATTTTAAAGTGGAATTTCAAAGTTTACATCTAATTTTGCCGAGCGAGCTAATTTTACAATATTTGATAATTTCACTGCTAATCGGGCAGCCTCATCCAAATTATCTACGGGCAGAATTTTCATACCAGAATTTGCGATTAGTACTTTGGCATCATCAACATTTGTACCCTATAAACAACGAAAATATAGTTTGTTGTAAATAAATATGTAATAACGAAAAATTACCTGAAGTCTGCAAACAATTGGCATTTTAAGATTTAATTCTTTTGTAGCAGCAATAATACCTTCGGCAATGACATCACAACGCATTATACCACCAAATATGTTGACTAGAATAGCATGCACCTTTGGATCTGCAGTAATAATTTTAAAAGCTTCTTTCACGGCTTGGGCTGTGGCACCGCCACCAACATCTAAAAAGTTCGCCGGTTCTCCACCATGTAATTTAATAATGTCCATTGTAGCCATAGCTAAACCAGCCCCATTAACCATGCAACCAATGTTCCCTATTACAGAAATAATTATTTTATTAGTGACATATAATACCTCAATAACTACGGTTGCCACCTCTTGATTATTGTTAACCAGGAGATTTTGATTATAAAATCGGAACCCAGAATCTCCGGCCGAAACAGAAGAGGTGGTAATCGTGCTCTTAAAGATACGATCAAGGATCGAACACTATGTATTTATATTTTTTATTAATTAAAATGTTGCCCCCACCCACGCCAATTATGAGGAGTTTCTTCTCCCATTATAAAGAGTTATTGTAAAAAACAATTGTCCTGCTTGCTGAAATTCTACTCGACTTATAGCGTTTTCCAATTGTGCACTCAGTGCTCACTTTTTTCGTCACGCGTTTTCCAATTGGCGATACATATTGAGTGCAAATTTTGTTCCCATTTTGGCCCCATTAGCCAGTGTTCTAGTGGAAATATGGCGGCAAGAAATGTCAACACTTACTCCACTTACGACATTATTGTAATTATTATTAGATCAGATATCGAAATAGGAAAATATTCTATCCGGATGGGTTGGAATGAAAATGTTCTTGAACAATGAACATTAGATCAGATAACACTGCCCAACAAAATAAAAATTTTGTCTTGGTGCCGGAAAAGTAAGCTCTGATTTTGAATATATTTGATGTGCCGATTCCAAAAATACCTAGCTTTTTTTCGTAGCAGCTCTAGTTTTTGAGATACAGACTAATTGATTTTAGTTAAACAATGAAATAATGATATCTTTAGAGACCAAAGGAGAAATTTCTTACCTAAAATTAGAAACTAATTTGTCACTTTGAGTTAATCTGTGACTCTATAACCCTAAACCCCCACCTTCCTTTGCCTGTGTAACCCCCACCACGAACTAACTAATACCCCGCTCGTATTACTTCGTGCCTACCACTGCATTATTCGGTTCAGTTTACTATTGAGTTTTCATAGGTGACGTTGTGCTATTATATTGTGTACATTTTTGGCTACTTGACACGTAAATTTCCTGGAATTAGCGCTGAATAACTGAAAGCCGGAATATTGGATGGTCCTCAGATAAGGCAGCTTATTAAAGATCCACAATTTACCGCATCAATGAACGAGATTGAATGTAATGCTTGGTGTTCATTTGTTCAAGTAATACAAAATTTTCTTGGAAATCATAAGGCAGAGAATTACATAGAATTAGTGGAAAATATGCTTTGTAGCTTTAAAATTCTCGGTTGTAACATGAGCATCAAAGTTCACTACCTGCACAACCACTTAGATCGATTTCCAGAAAACCTAGTGATTTTAGTGAAGAACAGGGGGAAAGATTCCATCAGGACATGAAAGTTATAGAAGAACGATATCAAGGAAGATGGGATAGCCACATGATGGCTGTTGGAGTCTTCAGCGCGACTGTCCTAGTAAATTCCATGCTAGAAAGTCGTATAAACGAAAATTTTTAAGTAATATGTGATGAACGTATAATTATATACTTCGTGAAATAAATACCTTACTTTGTATTTTTTGTTTTTTAACTGAGAGTTGGAGCAAATAGTAATAGTAATAATGTGAAATGTACATAAGTAAAAAAATAAGATGATTTTATTCTAAAGAGGCCATTAAAGCATATCTCAAAAACTAGATCTGATAGATCAAATCTGACGACTATTTTGGATTCTGCACCCTAAATTTATCAAGAAAGTTAAAAAATCGCCGGCACCAAAATGTCTGTTGGGCAGTGTAATAATATAGACCATAAAAAAGCATTATTGTGTATGAGCGGTAAAAAAAAATTATAATATTAAATTATGAGATGGAAAATATTGAATTCAAAACGGTTGGAATAAATGACTATAGATGTTGTGAACTGTATAATTTTTATATGCACAACTTTCTTGTTCCTTTTTACTAAAACACGTCCACACTGAGCGCTGTTTCGCATGATAATCTTTTGATGGACCGACCAGCGACTGATTGTGTTCGGGCGTGCTCAGATGGTACGCGCACACACAAACACTACTTATACACTTGAGCATATTTGCGCGCAAACTGTACACCGCAAAAAGTGTGTACGCGGCTTTATATAAATAAATGCTACTAAAATATTGCACTCAATACTTCATCTGTTTTCCATTTAGTGTGAATCGTTTGGGAATTCGTAAAATTCGAAAAGTGTATGACGTTACTGCTCGGCTATCAGAACGCATAGAGAATTACTAAATGGAAAACACTGTTAGTACTTCTAATAGTTAGAATTTGGTCTATTGGCTGTACTGGGTTTGACACCGTTGCTTTAAAACAACATATTTTGTCATTTTTAATGGTATTCTTTCTCTTTCAAATACACCCAACTCTCGCTATACGGCCGCTTTTTATACGGCATTTCGCTATAACGGCCTTTTTTAATTAAGCCACTTTTTCGATTTACGGCCACAATTTTTCGTTATACGGCAAAAAAAAACGCTTGATTCGTTAAAATATGCTTGATTCGTTATACGGCTTTTCGCTTGACGGCCAATTTTTCCAGAACGTATCTAGGCCGTATAGCAAGGATTGGGTGTACACGTTTTCCAATGTTCTAATAGTACAGTACTCCAGTTTGATGACGTATCACTGTTTGTATATTGTTAAACGATCTAGTTTTCTCCGTTATCAAAACTTTGGTATATCAAACATTTTCAGTTTTGAATTATAAGGATACGTAAACTTTGCCATTAATTAATTCACTCTGATCTGATGTAAGGACGAAATATCTACGCCTTTTGCTGAAGTGTTTGTTTTCTCTACGATAGTTTCCGTCTATATGCAGCTTGTGACTATGAATACACTGAGTAAATTTAAATAAGACTTTGGTTCCCATCCTCTATAGTCCAGGTTTGCAATCCTGTATGTAATTTCTATGAAGTTAGACCACTTAAAAACAAGCAAATTATCTGATGAGGTAGAAAAGAACAATGCATACGTGGTTTCGATACTAAATAATTTCTTAGAAACTGGAAAACGAAAACTAGAACATTGGTAAAAATTATTAGAAAGGGAAAAGTATCTGCAAAATTTTGCAAATTTTTATATTTTCACGTTAACCGTCGAACTTAAAAATTATATTTCGATCAAATTTGAACACCTTTTATATAATTATTTAAAGTTAATTATATAATTGCTTTTTGCTTACAAATTATTCATAATATTTACCGTCTAACGCAATGTAATTAAGATCGAACTTAGCAGCAGCTACTTCCTTCTCATCTTCTTGCGACCAATCACGAAGTGCGAATAAATCTTTTTGTCTGAAGAAAGCATTATCATCGAATCGCATTTTACAATCCAGAGCAAAATCTGTAATAAATATTGATGTAAAGATGAATAGATGTCAGTAAAAAAGCATTTGATTTGTTAGTATTCATTATTAAATTAAATTCATGTATTTCAAACGCATTACATTACTGCAAGTATTTTAAAGGGATCTTGGAAACTGTAAGAGATACAACGTCGTTTAAATTAGATTAGATATTTTGAAAATATTGTTTGGCTCACTGGATAACGAAAAAAAGAGATTTTTTTGAATTTTAATTTTCTTTTATAACTTAGAAAGTACTCAAAATATTGTAAAATGCTTGATATAAACATTTTAGTATAGATAACAGGCTTTTCGATGAATATTTTTTATACATATTTCTGGAGATAAAGCATGCAAGTTCAATTTTTTAAATATGAACCATGTTTAATTTTAATTCAGTTACATAAATACGAGTATATTTTTAATTTTGAAGAAAAGCTTAAAAGAATGATTTTTGTAGTGTACCATGAACATTTGGTATAAAACAATTGCATCTAAATATGTTATGTACACGCAAAACAATTGAAATTCAGATACATTAGATAAACGAAACAAAATTCGTTCTAAAACTGAAAACTAAAGACAGGTTTTCGTATATAGCCATTACCTACATAAATTATTTTTTGCTCATCGACCTCCTGCCGAAGAGCTATAGTGTTCGGTACGATGTCTGTAGCATTCCCCGATTTTAAAATTTTTTGCGCAGAAATCCCGGACAGACCCCTTGGATCACGAAATGACTATTACAATATGTGACCGTATGTATGTCGTTCGTCCGCTCGCTCGTACGGTTTTTGTTCCACTAACTCCTCCTAGACTATCCAACCGACCTTGATGAAATTTTTTTTACAAATGCATATTATGGTCTAGTTGTGCAGTTGACTTTTTGTTTTTGAAAATTTCCTTTAGTACTTCTTGCATATGCAGGAAATGAAACATTATTTTTACATATTTTTTATTTTGAAAAATTATGTAAGACCAATGAAGAAAAAATTAGTTTTTAATTAAAAAAATGAACAAAAGAAGATTAATGCATTTATAGTCGGCTTAGTCTGCTTTGCTTTTGTTAACAGAAGAAAATGTTTTCACACTTGTTTTAAATTTGTTGTTTTACTTCGACCTAGGCACCTACGATTTTAAGAGTGTATTTAGGTACATAATTTGTGATAAATTCAGACTTACAAGGAGACATTGTCACGACCGGAACACGGATTTGGCTGAAATTTTTTTTAGTAGTAGGTGGACCCTACTAGTGAGTTTTGGTAAAGTAATAGCGCGCAACGTTTTGTCCTTTTTGAGAAAAAGGGCTTTAAAAATTTAGCAGTGTTTATATAGCTGTTTAAAAGAGGCATTGACAGTTGGTGCAGCGTTGCCGAGTGGATAACGTCCTTATCTTCCACGCGATTAGTCTGAGTTCGATTCCCGCCTAGGTTGTTTTTATTTTTATTTTTTAATTATGAATAATCAATGAAAAACTACTATAGCTCTTCGACAGGAGGTCGATGAGCTAACAAGGGGGAAAATATTTTCTTCTATTGAGAAAAGCAAAGCAGTCTATACGACTATAAATGCATTGCTCTTTTTAGCTCATCGACCTCCTGTCGAAGAGCTATAGTGTTCGGTACGATGTCTGTAGCATCTTCCGATTTAAAAAATTTTTGCACAGAAATCCCGGACAGACCCCCTGGACCACGAAATGACTATTACAACATATGTCCGTATGTATGTCGCTCGTCCGCTCGCTCGCTCGCTCTCTCGTACGAGATTTTTTGTTCCACCCAGATCTCCTAAACTACCCAACGGATTTTTATGAAATTTTTTCTGCAGATACGTGTTATGGTCTAGTTGTGCAAGGTACATTTTATTTTTCAAAATTTTCCTTCGTACTTGAGAAAAAAAATATTTTCCAATATTTTTTCAGTTTTTATTTTTTTTCCGCGTTATTTTTTATTCAATTGTATTCAAAATTTTCATGCATATGCAGGAAATGGAACAATATTTTTCCATATATTTTATTTTGAAAAATTATGTAAGGCCATTGGAGAAAAAAATATTTTTTAATTAAAAATTGAACAAAAGAAGATCAATGCATTTATAGTCGGCTTAGTTTGCTTTGCTTTTGTCAACAGAAGAAAATGTATTTACACTTGTTTTAAATTTGTTGTTTTGTTTGCGACCTAGGCACCTAGGTCCTAGGTGCCTAGGATTTTAAAAGTGAATCTTGATAAATAATAATTTGTGATATATTCAGACTTGCACATACGTCGATGAGCTGCAGGCATGTATGTCTGTATACATTCCTAGTATTAAGTATTAAGGGAAATTTTTAAAAATAAAAAATACCTTGCACTACTAGACTATAATACGTATTTGTAAAAAAATCATCTAGATCGGATGGATATTCTGGAGGAGTAGCTGCAGATACAGGCATGGGTGTCTCTACCTATTCTAGTTAATTTTGAAAATTGTGTATGGTTTAATTAGCAAGACGCAACATAAAAAAAGTGGCCTGATCTAAACATTTATATCAACGAATACATAATTATAAAAAGAATAGCACTTTTTAACTAGATTGAAATTAACTATGGTTTTATTTAAAATATTAAACTTGCATGCTATATCTTATAGAACGTTTTCAGGTGGAACAAAATTAAATCGATCTTAGTGCTACTGAGTGCAATTACATTTAAGTAAGTTAATTTCTGTTTTCTGATATTTTTGACATGTAATCAGTAAATAAAATCATTAGGTTTGTTCCAACACGCGATTCTTGAACGATGTTTGAACGGTTTTGGAACCGATTTATGCGCATGCGTCAACTTGGTACGATTCTAGAACCGTACTGAGAACGCAAGCGTTGGAACATTTTTACATCTTCGGAATATTGTGGCACGCAATTATCTAAAATTATATAATTTAGTTGTTACAAATAATTACATAGCCTTCAAAGAGTAGGTATGTTCCCACCTAATAATTTTTGTTTTTCATTCTTGGTTGATTTAACACAACTTCTTCATCATTTTTCAAAAAATTTTAAAATCGAAATCATCAGTAGTATTAGCTTATAAAATGCAACTATTGTCTAATTTAACTAACTTCTTATCTCTTATGGTTTCTAAGATTTATTAATGGAAATATGCTGCTGAGCATATGAATTGATTAGTACATTCATTAAACCCTGATCTCGTGATCACCACCAAAAATTCGGGAAAATCGCACTTTTCTGTTTATCTAGTGAGTCATGTGATATTTTGAAAATATGAAATCGCCATCAACATCGGCCCGTAAATGTGCAACTTTTGTCTAATTTATCCGACCTTGTATTTCTTAAGCTTGTTTTACATTTGTGCAATGCAATGCTATACACGGCGCAAGGCGTGAACTGCGCATGTGCGCAATACATATTGCATAATGTAAAACGGTCATGCAATGGAATGAAGCTTGCATTACCGAATTAGAACATGCGCTACTTTCATTAGCCTAGTTACTTTTTTGGTTATTTCGGTAGTACCAACTTACTGGAATTATAACCAGAAAATTTGACATTTGTTCATAGGTTATTATGTGTTATTTTAGAATATAATAATAATGCTGCATTTTTTATTATCACTGTGATAATATTTTTTTTCTTGATGTCAATATTTTGATAGTATACAGCGTTACAATTTGGTTAGAATAGAATTGTCAAAATAGACAGAACCAAGAATTGCAGCAAAAAGTATTGCACAAGTGTAAAACAATGGGCAAGTCTGCGGCATTGCAGCTATATGTATTGCATTGCATCGTATTGAATTGCATTGCACAAATGCAAAACGGGCTTTATAGTTTTGGAGATCCCAGTGGTGAGCATTCAAACTTGGGTCACGATATATATACAGGGTGTCCCAAAACGTACCGGCAATATTTCAAGGATGAATTCTAGAACTTATTTAGAGTGGAAAAGTCCATATAAACATATGTCCTAAACATAACCGTTAACGAACTATAGTTTATTTGTCTTTTCATATGACTAAAATTTTGGCTCAACGGATTTCTGAAATACTGATCTAGTTGCCATGATTGCATCTTTTGTAGGACAACCGTGTTCGCCGGATCTGACTCCAGTAGATTTTTATATTTCAGCTCACACGAAACAAATTGTTTATCCAACTGAAGCGCACACTGTAGAATAATTACGCCAAAGAATACAGCAGGCTGCCGATATCATTAGGAAAAGCCTCGCAACCATATTAAGGATCTCTTCTGCGTCGTGCGGCTATGCGTATCGTACACAATGGAGATAATTTTGAATATTTCTGGTAAATAAAGTAATAAACATGTATTAAAAAAGATTTGTATCATAAAATTCGATGAATTAAAATTTTACTCACATCACTTATGAAATAAACAATAACTCGTTAACGGTTACGTGTAGGACATATGTTTATATAGAGTTTTAGACTCTAAATAAGTTCTAGAATTCATCCCTGAAATATTGCCGGTACGTTTTGGGACACCTGTATATACTGTATATATACAGAATGTCCCTGAAATGCGTGGACATCGCTTAACCAGAGATTCCTTATACATCGCTTAACCAGAGATTCCTTATAAAAAGGAATCGCAAATATTTAAATCTGGTGAACGAGGTGCCCATTTTGCAAAAATTCAAAGGAAATCTAAATAATTGCACTAATAAATATCATATCGTCATTTATTTCTTAAAAAAACAGACTGCTAGATGACATTTTTTTATTAAATGCAGTGCGCGGTCCCTCAGATTTTATTTTTTTGTGCCTAAACCTTAACAGATATCAGTACAGACAACAACAACAAAATTACTATTGAATGTCTCTTTCTGAAACTATTTTTTTGAAAGTTATTGGCCTTAACATAAAAAAGTTTTTGACTGATTTATGCCGGGTTACCCGTGTTTCGTACACTAATGGTCCACTGATAATAACTAATATCACCTTAAAAGATGACCTACATCCGTAAGAAGTACAGTACCGAATATTATCCAAATCGATCCAAGCGTTCTGTAGTTATGGATAAAATAACTTTTTTTTTAAAGAACTTTGAAGAAGAATACCAGCTAAACGAAACGTAATTGCATATAGGTAAGTTTAGTTAAATCGTCTTATTTTCGACCCAGGAATCTGTGGTTAAGCGATATCCACGCATTTCAGGGACACCCTGTATATATATATATATATATATATATATATATATATATATATATATATATATATATATATATATATATATATATATATATATATATATATATATATATATATATATATATATATATATATATATATATATATATATATATATATATATATATATATATATATATATATATATATATATATATATATATATATATATATATATATATATATATATATATATATATATATATATATATATATATATATATATATATATATATATATATATATATATATATATATATATATATATATATATATATATATATATATATATATATATATATATATATATATATATATATATATATATATATATATATATATATATATATATATATATATATATATATATATATATATATATATATATATATATATATATATATATATATATATATATATATATATATATATATATATATATATATATATATATATATATATATATATATATATATATATATATATATATATATATATATATATATATATATACAGTCGATTCCGCTTAATCGGGACACATCGGGACTAGTGCATTTTGTCCCGATTAAGCGGCTGGCCCAATTATCCGAAGTTCCACAAAAATTACAGGATTATTGTTTTTTTTTTTACATATGCATCCGTATTCAAAAATTATATACGTACTACATAAAGCCCGTATGACACGGTCAATGTTTTTGTACATTTTTAATGTCAATTTTTAAGTTCAATTTTTCTGTACATTTTTGTGAAAGTGAATCATTGAAAGAAAATATTTCTGTATGCAACGTATACAAGATTTTCACTTTGTGAGCATGCGCAGTTGTCGAGACTTTTTGTTTTGACAGTTTGAAATGGTTAACTATTTTTTTACGAACTAACCAAACTTTGTCAAATATTGAAATTGAAAAAGTGAGGACGAATTATTAATATTAGCAGCATTAACTACTGTTACGGCTACAGTCTATTAATAACGAAACTTGATCCCGCGACATTTTATTAAAAGAAAAACGTTTGACGTTTCAATCAGCTATCACGCGCTTATGCGCATCTTATTTGCGCAATTAATTGAAAGAAACATTGAAGGAAATAGAACCAGTTCTATTTTTTAATGTACATTAAAATTGACGAAAACATTGAACTACTTTACGTGTATGATACGTTCAATTTTTGACTTTGTAAAACATTGACATTAAAAATGTACAAAAACATTGACCGTGTCACACGGGCTTAATACATTATGTAGTACGTATATAATTTTTATTTAATTTATATTTTATAAAATATAAATTCTGAAACAATAAATATGTATGTACATTTGTACGTTTGTATATGTATGTATAATAAATTCTTAACGAAAAATTATGTTTTACAAACTTAAATTAATTTAAATTATATATTCTGGAAGAATTTGTGCAAAGTGGTTTGCATTTTGTTTTAACGAGATTGCAGTACAAAATCAGCACAGATATTTATTGCTGACATAGGAATCCCGTCATTTTGTTGTCATTGTAGATTTTGACACTATCTCAGCAAGCTGACGAAAGCTAGTGTTACTTGGCTGACTTTTAATTTCATTTAGGATAGCAGTTTTATTTTTAAGTGTCAAATCCTTTTTTTCATCTTTAGTTTACTTAGTTTAATTCAATTTACACTTTTGTGGCTGAATTTACGTTAACTCCACCATACGATTATACCGTGCGAATAACGTAAGACTATACATTGGCGACTTTATTTTCGCTTTAATCAATTTGCCCATGTCACTCTAAATATTCACGTGTGAAGCCCCGAGTTCACGGGAATTTACACACGATTACTGTCCCCATTAAACGGAATATTGTCCCGAAAAAGCGAAGTAAATTTGTGTTATTTCCTCGGTTTTGTTTTCGTTCTTTAAGATTTGTCCCTAATAAGCGGCTGTCCCGATAAACCGATGTCCCGATTAAGCGGAATCGACTGTATATATAATATATAATATATATATATAATATATATATATATACAGGGTGTTAAAAAATAAGGGTAAAAAAATTTCATGGTATATACATTTCGATGTGCTGATTCAAAAACAAAAAGAATTTTTTCAAAATTCGCAAAATTACGGACATGCTTCTAGAAGAGTACATTTCTAGTATATATATATATATATATATATATATATATATATATATATATATATATATATATATATATATATATATATATATATATATATATATATATATATATATATATATATATACAGTAAAGTCGCGATTTAGTGAACTCTCGATTAAATGAACAACCCGGTAGAGTGAACACTTAAATTTTATCATTGCGTCCCGATATAGTGAACAACTGTAAACCCCGATACAGTAAACTATGGTATTTGCGATACTTCTCTGGGGGATCCCACTAAATATGAATCTAGATGGAGCGTAAACGAAAATACTTGAATTTATAACAAAAAAATTAAATACTTAATGTCTGGGTAAAGGAGAATGTGTGACCGTGTTTGCTAGTAGAATATTGCTGTTTGCTCGTGCTACATGATTTACGACAAAAATTAGTACAAATTAACATGAAAAAAAGCGTAAACAATTCAATATTACTTAATTTTTTTCGCTTCTGCAATAAATAACCTTTTATATGTACCTTCCCATTATATAATATGTACACGTATACATAATATTATGTAATAGGTACATGTATTTTTTTTAATTTTTTTTTGTAGATTTTCTTTTGTCAATTGTAGATCTTGAGAAGAAGAAATATTGAATCCAAAATGATTGGAATAAATGACTATAGTTCAAGAAGATAACAGATATGCGACGTTTCGACCAGATGTTTTTTGGTCATTTTCAAGCAAATCACAAAATTCTAGAGGAAAGAAACATAAACAAAAATATTCTCTAATATTTTTCAAAATATTTTTGTACTTTTTGAGTGTAATTCTCAAGAGATTTTGTTTATGTTTGTTTGAACTAGAATTTTGTTGATTTAGGTACCTAGAATATAAGTTGTTTCTCAAAATATCTGAGTGAGACCAGAACCCCGAAAATGTAAACACCCCTAAAAAGTGAACAGGCTTGGCCGGAATTAGTTCACTAAATCGCGACTCTACTGTATATATAAAAATTTCAAGTATAATTTTCTTGATGTACAAATGCATATTAGCATCTTATACATTTTAAATAACTTTTTCTATACACGTTTTCTCTATAATACAGTGGGAATAATTATTCGAACTTTTCCTTTCTAACAAGGAAAAAAGTACGATAAAAATGTGCAAGTTCCTCATTACGATATCAACACACCGCAACACACCTTTAGATTAACTTGTGTAGTTTTTTTTTTTAATAAACGATATTACCTAGATTTAAAACAAAAATTAAATACATAACATTCTTCTATAACGGAAACATCTACAAAATTTTCATATATTGCATTATATGCATAAGGATTTGAAATGAATTTTTTTCATCTTCCGTGATTTTTATTGTATCTTTTTACACTAATGCCTGTTCTACGTCATATTTTGTTATCATTATCAATATAGTAGAAATCTACTGTGATCATGGCTTTTTACATACGATAATTTTAATTGTTTGACTCAGCGGCAGCAATGAAATTTTAATAGTTAAAGGTTAAATATGCTTCAAAGACATCGTTAAACACATATGTCCAATTGCACCGACCTTTAAATTCGTTATTAACTAATAATTAATTAAAACGAACAATGAAGAAATGAAATTTGTTTACTTATTTGTAATATACCATGAACATTACAAAATTGATATTTTTCATACAAAGGGTAGTGCATCTGGCCAATAGTATTAATGGCAGATTTTACCTGATTATTTCTGTACAAATAAAATTTGTTTAATAAAATGTACTTACAAGAACCATCCGCATCTTCAGCGTAAGGATTTATTTCAATTAAAAGTGCATCTTTTTTGGTAAATATTTCATACATTTTCATTAGCATTTCGGCAGTATTTTCTTTAGTAGTTCCAGTCATACCCACTTTAGTAACTACTTTAAGAGCTTGATCCTTTTGGATACCTTTATTTATATCAACTGGTTCGTAAATAATTGCTTCTGGATTTTCAGCTGCCACATCTTCAATGCTAACTCCACCTTGTGCTGAAGCAATTATGACAGGTCCCTAAAATTGTTTAGGTTATTTTTAAATAGCAACACAAAAACCGGAAAAAATTTACCTGGAAAGCACGTTCCAACATTACAGCAAAATAATATTCTTTACGTGGAAATTTTCTTTCTGTCACCATCACCGCATTACAAATTCTTCCCTTTGAACCAGTTTGTTTCGTAATAAGGTACTGACCAATCATTTTGTCAGAAATATCTGAGGCCTCCTCAGGACTGAACATTTCCACAAATTACTAAATGACACAAAGTAAAAAAGGTGATATAATGCTCACCTATATACCATGCGGACACCGCCCTTCAGTCCATTTTTGAAGGAACCAACACCACGACCTCCAGCTAAAACTTGAGCTTTTAAAACAATATCTTTCGTTTTTAACGATGCTGCAATTTCAGCTGCTTCATTTTTATTTTTCGCAACTCCAAATTTCGGTACACCAATACCTCCTTCTTTTAAGAAGGAGTAACTAATATGTTCATGGACATTTAAGTGGCGGCATTGTTGACATTGCAGTTTCCAGTGGGGAAGTTGAACTGTAGCTGTAGCTCCTGAAATCTGTGAAAATATGGAAACATATATGAATTACTTGCATTATTGAACACATTGCTTGTATAATTAGGTATCGAAAAATGAACTGTTTTCGTTTCTATCGACATTTATGGCTTGGAAATCAAATAAACATTATTATATAATATGCGTACATAAAAAGTGAAAAGGAAAAAATTCGTTGGCGGCTCTTAAAATATATAAAAATAGTATAATTTTATTTACAGTACCACCTACATAAGGTATTTTTCGCAGTAATTTCTCAGAAAATGTTGCACTGACACTTCTCAAAATTGTCGCCATGATGACCCACTATCTACTACGCGAAACGTTTGTCTTTTCGCTGAACTGTGATATAGGCAACAACGAAAATTGACTGGCAACCAGTGTTGCCAATATGTTATATTAAAATTGTCCTCTCAGCCATCTGAAATTATGCGCAAATATCCGTATTTTTTCCTAGAAAAGACGTCAAATTCAAAACTTGTTAAATAATAATAAAGTAATTAATCACAACAAACGTAAAACATTAATTAATATTATGAAACGAACAAAAAATATATGTATACTTTACTTACAACTAATAAATCATAAAAAATCCAAAAAAATCTAAATTATGTAAACAAATAGTCTTAAGATAATCAGAGAAATAAAATAATAATAGTATATTATGTGTATTTTATGCAATTTTTTTATATTTTATACATTATAAAAGTCGATTAGTCGGTTCCGGCCGACTAATTTTAAACATCACTAAAAATCGCGGTAAAGTTCTAAAGTGATAATCATTGGTATACCATGTAGATGTTTGCTTGTTTCAAATGCGTCGTGCGCCATACGGACAAGTTACCTGTCAGGACATATCTGTTTATTCCGTCATTTGGCTATATTATATCTCCGTAAATAACGTATTGATTGTGATTGTTATATCTCGAAGAAAATCACATGTATATGACATAACGTTAAAAAAGTGAAGCCAAATTTCAAATGCGGCGGCCATATTTGTATGACCTCATGTCAAAATCAGAATGTTGACGAAGTGCACTGTTTTTATGGTTATTGATGTGTTAAGTTTTTCTTGTGTAATTATATTGAACATTACTGACTTTTTGTGTTATTAGTGATTAGTTCTAGTGTAAACCCTTCCTGAACATTACAGACTTTGTGTTATTAGTGATTAGTTATAGTGTAAAACTTTTTCTTGAACATTATTACTACAGACTTTGTGTTAATTATATCAAATATGAAATAGATTTCTCTTCAACTTTGTAGTAATTCATTTCTTTTAAATCATTAACTAAATTACAATATATTATTTTTAATAATAAAGACAATATTGAACTATTAAATAAATCTGGAGTGTATTTATTATCCTGTAGTTGTAATGCTATTTATATAGGTCAAACAGGGAGAAATTTCAAAATTAGATTAAATGAACATTTAAAGGCAATTAAAAATAAAAATAATTCAGAAAATTCTACATTTGATAATGGTGTTTTGGTAAATAACCATACAGTAAATATTTTAGATTGTATTAAAATTTTACATATTGAAGATAAATCTATAAACATAAATCTCAAAATTTCAATTTGGTAAATGAACAAACTGATTTAAATTATTCAATTCTTTTTAAATGTTTAAATTAAATTTATTGCCTTTGGTTTTCGTTCAAATAAATTTTTATTTGTTTTTGGTTGTTATGTATTTTGAATGTATAATTTTTGTGTTCCTGATGATGACATATTATGTTGAAACATGTTGAACATTTAAAAAATATAATAAAGTAGTAAAACAATGTAATTTTTATTAATTTATTAATTATATCAGTTAAATTCATTATCATTGCATTTTGTAAAAATGCATAGTTGTGTCGCTTTCGGTTGTGACAAAAAAATCATATAATATAATACATCTAATAAGAGCTGTGGCAGAAAAATGTATAGTGTTAGATTATATTATATCGCCAAACAAAATGTTGATCATTTCATCAGCAAAAGGAACTTATTTAATAAAATAGTTTTGTTTGAAGGGCATTGAACATATTTCGCTAATATTAATATAAAATTTCAATAAGTTTTGTTTGGTATTTTTCGGTTGTGACAAAAAAATCATATAATATAATACATCTAATAAGAGCTGTGGCAGAAAAATGTATAGTGTTAGATTATATTATATCGCCAAACAAAATGTTGATCATTTCATCAGCAAAAGGAACTTATTTAATAAAATAGTTTTGTTTGAAGGGCATTGAACATATTTCGCTAATATTAATATAATATTTCAATAAGTTTTGTTTGGTATTTTTCTTTTTTATTAATTTTTTCAATTTGTATGCTCTCTTATAAAAATATAATATGCTTATATTGTTCATTTATATGCTGCATTTGTATGATTTTTTTTAGGAATTTTTATAGCAAGAATTGGGATATTTTTACAATTTATTGAAATTCTTCCATATAAGCCCAGCAAAACGGAGGTCATACAAACATGGCGCGCACTTGCTTGTATTATCCGCTTAATTACGTCAGAAAAATATCCGCAATTGTCCGCTGATTGGCAACACTGCTAGCAACGTTCATTGTGTTCGAAGTATTTGGATCTAGGACACATTAGGCGGTAAATTCAACTTTTAATAAGGAAGAATATTACAAATGAAACAAAAATACGAATATAAAGCCCGTATAACACAATACATAATTCTGCATATATATATATATATATATATATATATATATATATATATATATATATATATATATATTTATATATATATATATATATATATATATATATATATATATATATACAGGGTGTCCCTAAAATGCGTGGACATCGCTTAACCACAGATTCCTGGGTAGAAAATATGACGATTTAACTAAACTTACCTATATGCAATTACGTTTCGTTTAGCTGGTATTCTGCTTCAAAGTTCTTTAAAAAAAAAGTTATTTTATCCATAACTACAGAACGCTTGGATCGATTTGGATAATATTCGGTACTGTACTTCTTACGGATGTAGGTCATCTTTTAAGGTGATATTAGTTATTATCAGTGGACCATTAGTGTACGAAACACGGGTAACCCGGCATAAATCAGTCAAAAACTTTTTAATGTTAAGGCCAATAACTTTCAAAAAAATAGTTTCAGAAAGAGACATTCAATAGTAATTTTTTTGTTGTTGTTGTCTGTACTGATATCTGTTAAGGTTTAGGCACAAAAAAATAAAATCTGAGGGACCGCGCACTGCATTTCATAAAAAAATGTCATCTAGCAGTCTGGTTTTTTAAGAAATAAATGACGATATGATATTTATTAGTGCAATTATTTAGATTTCCTTTGAATTTTTGCAAAATGGGCACCTCGTTCACCAGATTTAAATATTTGCAGCTCCTTTTTATAAGGAAATCTAAATAATTGCACTAATAAATATCATATCGTCATTTATTTCTTAAAAAACCAGACTGCTAGATGACATTTTTTTATGAAATGCAGTGCGCGGTCCCTCAGATTTTATTTTTTTGTGCCTAAACCTTAACAGATATCAGTACAGACAACAACAACAAAAAAATTACTATTGAATGTCTCTTGCTGAAACTATTTTTTTGAAAGTTATTGGCCTTAACATTAAAAAGTTTTTGACTGATTTATGCCGGGTTACGCGTGTTTCGTACACTAATGGTCCACTGATAATAACTAATATCACCTTAAAAGATGACCTACATCCGTAAGAAGTACAGTACCGAATATTATCCAAATCGATCCAAGCGTTCTGTAGTTATGGATAAAATAACTTTTTTTTTAAAGAACTTTGAAGCAGAATACCAGCTAAACGAAACGTAATTGTATATAGGTAAGTTTAGTTAAATCGTCTTATTTTCGACCCAGGAATCTGTGGTTAAGCGATGTCCACGCATTTTAGGGACACCCTGTATATAAAAATGTACACAATAATTTCATATATGTATGTACTTCATACATATCCACACATTTTCAAATTTAAATGCAAAAAATGTTATGTTTATTTTTAATTTTTTAGTTAATTTCATCCTTTATTTACTGTTACATATGTATTTTAAATTAATTAATAATATTTTGTGTTTATGTTTTTTCGGATATTATTATCAATCGGTTATTGTTATGAAAACCTCGAGTCCCGATGTGATCACATTAACCGGCGTGCACTGTATATACATACTTCGATGTGCTGATTCACAATCAAAACGAATTTTTTCAAAATTCGCAAAATTATGGACATGCTTCTAGAAGAGTACATTTCTAGTGCCACTGGTGACAGTACATTATTACAAAACGTCAGAATAAAATTAATTCATTTGTTATTCAACATCAGTTAGTCTGTTTTTTTTTTTTGCTCTTGTCAACAAAACGTCCAATGAAAACGCTCCCAGGCACGGAACAGCAGGAGCCGGACCTTAGCGCTTTATATAATACGATATAATATTTGATACAACTAATAATATGCTACAATTTTATTTTTATAAAATTTATTCAATAAACAAATTAAAATTCACATCAGTTTAGAAGTTGTAAGGGATGTGGCGCATTAACGCATCACTGAAATCAATTTTGAAATATTGCATTTTGATGACAGATCAGGAGGTCATGAAACAAAAATTGCATGTATTTTTGTTAATTACAACAAATAATCAAAACCTAGCGTTTTTGTTTCATGACCTCCTAATATCTCATTAAAATGCTGTATTTAAAAAGTAATTTACTCGTTACAGAAACATATTTAAACGATAAATATGGCATCATATGAAGCAGTTTTTAACTGTACATATAGAAAAATTGTGATTACTTCTGAACAATACATTTTGGGGCAAAAGTGTAAATAAAATAATTGTTCTGAATTAAAAACAGAATATTATGAATATGATGCCATCATATTCAATGTTAATGTTGCAGTGGATTATGTGTTGAAAATAATAATAACTTTTAGTATAAGAAATATGTATTAATATTTATTAGTGAACACAAAAATATACAGCCTCTTTCGTTATATTATTATTACATAAAAATCAACAAGAAAACAAACAAAATCAGTTACTACTACAACAAATAGTATTCTAGGTTGCTAAGGTAACAATAATAGGGAGCGGGAAATTAAATATTAAATTTATTTCCAATACTCCCCCTAAATTGATATATTTAATTTGGATGGAATCATGCCGATTTTTCCTCGTAGATTCTGTAGCGTTTCCTTAGGTAGAGCTTTCGTCAAGATGTCAGCTTCCTGGTTCTTACTGGCGACATGTTTCACATTTAATTCGCCTTCATTATATTTTTCGCGAATGAATTTATATCTCACATCGATATGTTTTGACCGACTATGGAATTCTGAATTCTTGATTAATCGAATAGCACTCTCGTTGTCTACCTGCAATACTGGAGTATCAATTTGATTACAGATTTCTTGAAATAATCTCTTGAGCCAAATTATTTCCTTTGTAGCTTCACTGGCAGCAACAAACTCCGCTTCCGTTGTTGATAAAGCAACAGATCTTTGTCGCTTGCTGCTCCATGCAATTGCTCCACCACTGTATTTGAAAACCATTCCGGATGTTGATCTTCTTGAGTTCGGTTCACCTGCATAATCAGCATCACAAAATGATTCAAGTATATTCGCATTATATTGTTGTTTGTAAAGAATTCCCAAATCAACAGTTCCCTTTATATATTTTAGAATCCTTTTTATAGTTTTCCAGTGCTGTTTTTCTGGTTTATCCATTACTTGAGAAATCAAACTAACTGCGAAAGCAATATCTGGTCTTGTCAACATTGCCAGATATATTAGACTTCCAACCGCCTCACGATAGGGAATCTTTTCATCAAGATTCTTCGTATTTTCTTCATGTATTTGTCCTTTTTCTAATGGAGTAGACACCGGATTTGAATTAATCATCTTAAAACGATTAAGTATTTTTCTTGCATAAGATTGTTGATTGATAAATATGCCATCTTCTACTTTGTGTATTTCCATACCTAGAAAACAATTAGCTGATTCTATAGTAACTTTAAACGCCTCTTGTAATCTATGTAGAAATGTTTCTGCATATTCCTCATCTCTAGCGACTACTAGCCCGTCGTCTACATATAATACCACAAATAGCATTTGGTCTCTGTTGATGAAAAGACAAGGATCTGCTTCACTCTCCTTTAAATCACAGTTTCTCAAAAAATCGCTGAATTTTTTGTTCCAGCATCTCGGTGCTTGTTTAAGTCCATACAAGCTCTTTAATAATCTGCATGCTCTACCAGAACCATCATCGAATCCATCTGGTTGTTTCATGAAAATTTCTTCTTCTAGAGAACTGTAAAGAAAAGCTGTTTTGACATCAAATTGAACAACTCTTAAATTTTCATTTGCTGCCACGCTTAAAAGAGCTCTGATTGTGTCCCATCGAACCACTGGACTGAATGTTTCGGTGAAGTCAATTCCAGCCTTTTGAGAGAAACCTTTCACTACTAATCTTGCCTTGAAACGATCTATCTTTCCATCTGGCTTTCGTTTTACTTTAAAAACCCATCGATTAGCAATTAGTTTTCGATTTTCAGGTACAGCTACTAATTCCCATGTTTTATTTTCTGCTAGTGACTGCAATTCTTCTTCCATGGCCTCTTTCCACTGTGTGGAATTTGCGGATGACAAAGCTTCTTTTATATTTTCCGGTTCTTCATGTTGTGCTAACATTACAAAGTTTTCAAACCTGGATGGTACCTTGATCGTACTCCTGTCACGTAGAGTACGTTTATTTTCACTTATTGACTCAGATTCCCTTACATCATCTTCAACATCGTCAATCTCTGGGTTCATTGTAGGTATTTGAATACTACAAACACTTCTCGATGATGTTTCATTTTTAAAAACAACGTCACGAGTTTTTATGACATCATTTTCTTCAGGTATCCATACTCTGTATCCATCTTTGTCTCCACAGTAACCTACAAGGTAACCCTTTTTAGATTTCTTGTCAAATTTCTTTCGTTTCTGTTTTGGTACGTGGACAAAACATTCTGTGCCAAAAATTCGTATATGATCAATTGATGCTGTCTTATTATGCCATAGTTCATACGGAGTTTTATTCTCCACCGAAGTTGGACCTGTACGATTTATGACATATACAGCCGTATTTATTGCTTCAGCCCATAATTGTTCGGGTAAATCTTTTGCATGTAACATGGTTCTTGCTGCTTCAACCAATGTACGATTATCTTGCTCAGCAGCGCCATTCTGCTCAGGGGTATATGGCATTGTAATCCTGTGATGTAAACCAGTTTCCTGAGTAATTTTGTGGACTTCAGAGTTGTCGAATTCTTTACCACCATCCGTTAGTAGTTCTTGAATTGTGTGACCAATTGTTTTGACTTCTGCCAAAAACTGTTTTAATTTTTCCTTTACTTCAGATTTTTCACTCAAGAAATACAATGATCGATACCTTGTGTAATCATCTTTAAAATTAACAAAATACCTTTTATTTCCTAGTGATTTTTCAGGCATCGGTCCACAAACATCTGCATTGATTAACTCACCGGGTTTAGTGGGTCGATCTTTACGCGTCCCAAAACTCATACGATGCATTTTACAATACATGCAGGCATCACAAAACTCACCATCTAATTTCACTTCAATTCCTCTTTGATGTAGAAATTTTTGTACATGGCGTTTGTTTTGGTGTCCCAGTCGTTCGTGCCAAACTTGTAGTTCATTGGTAATTGCACTAAGACAATCTCTCTTCGGACTGACAACTCGCATTAACAGTTTATAGACGCCACTAGGTTGTCTGATACCAACAGCAACTGTTTCACCATGCGAATTCATAAATTTTCGATGTTTCTTATCTGCTACTTCAGTGAGACCGTTGTCCAAAGCTGCCCCAGCTGAAAACAGATTTTGATTGCCGTCAGGTACATACCATACCTTATTAAGATGACCAGGTAACCATTTATTGTCAACTAGCATTTCAATTTGAATAGTGCCTTCTCCCTTTGCATACATTGACCTCCCATCACCAAGTCGGAGCGATTTTGGAATTTGGAACGGAGTATATTGAGAGAACGATTCAGACTTGACAGCAATATGGCATGATGCACCGGAGTCAATTAGCCACGAATTCTTTTCTTCTATTCCTGTTACACTCATGAAGGCTTGACCTGGTGCCTTCTTGAATGTTTCAAAGGATTTGTTTGTGTTTTCAGCCTTTTTTAGTTTTCTGCAGTCTCGCTTAAAGTGTCCGGGTTTTCCGCAATGATAACATTTCATTGTTTTGTTATTCACAGTCCTATCTTTTTCTTCAATTGAGATTAAATTGCTCGGTTTCTTCTTCCCGAAACCATTTGTGTTGCCTTTTGCAATGAAAGCAACAGTAGTTTCCTCGACTTTAAGATCCTTTACCTCTTTCAATCTTTGCTCGTGTAGCCGAAGTCGTTCGGTGAGACTCATGATGTTTCGTTCTGATGTAGGTACCGATTCCCACGCATTTTTGAATTCCAGATATTCATTTGGCAATGTATTAAGGATTCTATTTAACAACATTGACTTTGGCAGTCCAACATTTTCTGGTTTTAGTTCTTCTTGAAGATCTTGCCAAATTTTTTGTAGTTTTGATACATGCGTTGCAATGTCATCATTTATATCTTTGTGATAACCGAACAATTGTGTATATAAAAGATCTAATCTTCTTTCATTTTTCTGCTCATATACACTGTGAAGTTTGTCCCACATTTCTTTTCCACTTTTACACGTAAGAATGTGTTGCTTTGCTTCAGACCTTACACTTGATCCAATTATGAATTTGGCTGTAGCATCAGCTTCTACGTAGGCTTTCATATTTTTGTTATACGCTTTCCGTATTTCATCATTTACAGTACCCCTTGGAAGTGGTTCGGGTAACTTCAGATCACCAACTACTACTGGCATAACTTTATGCATAGTTAATTGAAGATCTACATCAAACTTCCAACTTAGCCAGTTTCGTTCACCTTCCAATTTGTCAATAGATTGAAATTTATCCATTGTGACCTTACAGTACAATAAAAACAATAGTATTGATAATTTCAATCTTTATACAACCGCAAATTGATGATATAATCACGTTCCTTTTTTGCTTCTAAAAATTATTATTTTTTACTTGTATACTGGGCCCATAACCTGTTGCAGTGGATTATGTGTTGAAAATAATAATAACTTTTAGTATAAGAAATATGTATTAATATTTATTAGTGAACACAAAAATATACAGCCTCTTTCGTTATATTATTATTACATAAAAATCAACAAGAAAACAAACAAAATCAGTTACTACAACAACAAATAGTATTCTAGGTTGCTAAGGTAACAATAATAGGGAGCGGGAAATTAAATATTAAATTTATTTCCAATAGTTAAACTATGTTCCTATAACAAGTAGGTAAATCAATTTTGAAATACTGCATTTTGAAGACTGAAAAACGCTGTGTTGATTTATTCGATATACAAGAATATTTGAGTATCAAATATGGCATCATATTATGCAGTTTTTACTTTTGAACAATTTTTTTTATTCATTGTAGAATTTCTTTAGTCAAATTTACCTTCACAATTTTTTTATTTACACTTTTGCTCTAGTAAATTTGATTTTCTCAATGTTTTATGTTGGTTTAATTACTTTATACTCATTGTTTCTGCTCACCGTCTACGCCATTTGGCATGACGTTTCATGTGTTTTAATAAATTTTAAATTTTCTCACAGAATTTTAAGATGTTGACTTAGTTAGGCAATTATTTTGTATTTAAGATTGTATATTTCCATTCTTATATTTATTGTGGTTTTTCAGATGTTATGTTGAGTTTTTCTGCTTTGATAATGACCAGAACCATATGGTCGAACCGTCAGCAATAATGTTATTTTACTAAATATATACAGTTCTCCACAACCAGAACTTTAGTCAATTATTCAAAACTCACGGATTGAATATTCCTTTTCATCATTTATACTACATACTTCAAATGAAAAATTTTGGAAAATATTTCATATAAATATTTTAGCATGGGTTCGAAGCTTTTATAGGGATATCACAGTCTTATCACCTCTTAAGGAATTTCAGTAAGACAGTATTAAAAAAAATCTGGTGTGGTCCCCACACTACTTTCTTATACTCAATTTAAATTGGCACATATTTGTGTGTATTTCTGTAAATATTTTGTCTTTGTTTTGTTTTCATAGCATATATGATATTTTAAATACATGCCAATATATAAATACATTTTACTCAAAATTGGATAAAGATAGAATAAAAATGTATAGAACATTTTTTCCTAAGCTTATTGTTTTCTATAACTTTTATTTCAAAACTTTTTCCATATCCCTTTCAGTTTCTCTAATATTTCACAATGTTCGATTTTGATCTTCAGTAAACTTCCTCTTCCGGTTGTGCGATTATGCTAGAAATCTAATCAGCTCTTCATATAATCAAAAACCTTTTAAATACGAAGTTTCATTGTCCTGTCTTTGCTCGTTTTGAAGATAATGAACATACAGACACACATCCACACATCCAAACATCCACACACACAGACGTCATGGCGAAAATAGTCAAAACGTATTCAGGGGACCTCAAAACATGTATTTCCATCAAAATCTCGCAATCGAAATTTTTCATGATTCCTATACTTTATACTATGTATAAGAAAGTAATAACTAGAATTGATTTAGGATTTCTTGTAATAGCATTTCCATTGTGGAAATTTTAACTATTTTTGTTTCAAAAGTCAAAAATAAAATAGGTTTTTGGAAACAATTATTCAATTTTGATATTGCAAAGGAAATATTTCAAATCGTATTATTATTTTTGTCTTCCGGCCTAGGCGGTCGCCTAGTTCGCCTTAATGGTAGGTAACTGCCGACATGAATGTACTCAATCCAGTTAATATTAGAATCTCTAATTTAGAAATATGTTTATAAATCTAAAATATGGTGATGTAGATTATATATTCCAAAATTATTTACAAATTTCCTATATAACCAGTTATACTTGTCCCTTTTTCGTCTCATATAATTTTGTAAATATGAAGCAAGTTTTACACAATATGAAAAAATGATCACTTACTGCAAGTGGAAATAATTTAGTGGCTACATCAATACATATAAAAGTGAATGTATGTGTGTATGTTCCCTATAGACTCCGAATGTGTGTATGTTTCCTATAGACTCCGAAACTACTCGACCAACTACTTGACACAAAGTGTGTTTTGAGGAGAGGAAGGTTTTAGAAGCTTATTTTTTTTTTAGAAAAAATGGACCTCCTTGGTGGCTTTGGTGATATTTACGAAAATATATGTTCCAGATAATTAACTGTTAAAACATCGTATTTCTATTGTTGCCGGTGCAAAGCCGACTGTTCACCGAAAATTTTATATCTGGTATATACTAATCACGACCTTCTCGATTAAAAGTTACTATAGCGGCCCGCGACTAGGCCCAGTTTCAGGGTGCCGCCGCTGGCGCTAATAGCCGTAGGAAAACATTTGAACAAAATACGATTTTGACAGTTGTTAATCAACAAACTACATGATTCAGTTGAATACACGAATATTTTGTGTAAAACTGATATACAGGTTAGTCAAAATTACCGGAACACCTAAATAATTCTCTTACCGTAAAGAATTAAAAATTTTTTTTCGTACAAAAGTTTTTTGGTTGTAAACAAGCTACCGTTAAGTATTTTTTTAATATTTGCGTTGTTATTATTCATAGGTATTATTATTCATTTTAATGGAAATTATTAGGTGTTTTTACAGCAACACTTTCAACTTTAGCATACATAGTTTGATGTGTCATAATTAATAACGAATAATTGTAATTTGTTTCATTATAAGAAGTGTTATATACCAAGCTGCAATCTACATCTACAAGATACAAATGTACTTCATGAATTCCCATCAGAAATGAATATGACACATAAATGGCTTGAGGGTATAAATTTACACATTGGTACCAGTAGATTATTAAATGTTAGTTTTTCTCCAATATTAAATCGCGGATCAGATAATAAAAGACATATTGTTATCTTTTGCAGTAAATGTTATATGTTATATACATATTTTAATTTATTATGAAATTTTATAAAGTCAAATATCTTTAAGAATTATTGATAATATGAACATGTCTATATATTTCACGATTAATTTTACATTTATAATTAATAATTCTTAGGCAACAACCTTTTACAATATTAGCTGATATTGTTTGACAGTGACAAGTAGCTACTGTAACTAGCGCCAATACTTCAACATTTGGTCGAGCTGTCAGCACAAAAAATCTATTGTTCTATCGCTAATGTCGCAGGCCGGTATGAATCTAGAAGGTCGTGTTAATATGTATGTCAGTTAAAAAATATTTATTACAGTTTTTCCGTTACAATATAGCCCGGTAAGCTTTTGTAACTTAATTTCTTCCTACCATTCGCCCTTTATCTATTTGTAATGAATGTTAGACAAATAAATTGAGTACGTGACAGACTTTGTGAGAGAAGATTTGCTACGTGGAATGTGAGAGGAATACTTGGAAAGGAAAATGAGGTATTGAATGTTATGAAAGATTATGGAATAGATGTTGTTAACATTATGTGAAACAAAAATGCAAGGATGCTGTGAAAATGAAATAAATGGTGTATTTTGTTTATGGTCAGGTGTCAGTAAAAACCACGACCTTCTCGATTAAAAGTGTACTATTCCGGCCCAGTTTCAGCGTGCTGCCGCTGTCGCTAATAACCGTAGAAAAAGATTTGAACAATTGACGGTTGTTAATCAACAAACTACAGAATTCAGTTCTGATTCAGTTTAATACACGAATCTTTTATGTAAAATTGATATATAAACTGTGCATATCGTGCAATTACATACTAATTATTTGTTAAATATTTGCGTTGGTATTATTTACAGGTATTATTATGCATTTTACTAAAATTATTAATAGATGTTTTTACAGCAACATTTTCAACTGCAGTGTAGTTTGGTGTGTTATATTAATAACAAATTACTGTAATTATGGTTCATTATAAGAAGTGTTACCGAACTGCAGTCGATAAGAAACAAATTTACTTCATGAAATCTCGTCAAACATGAATATGACACATAAATGCCTTGAGAGTATGAAGTTACACACTGGTACTCGTAAATTATTAAATGTTAGTTTTTCGCCAATGTTAAATCGCGTATTAGATAATAAAAGATATATGTCTACATATTTCGCTATTTATTTTGTATTAATAATAATTAATAATTCTTACGCAACAACCTTTTACAATATTAACTTGCATTTTTTGACTGTGACAAGTAGCTACTGTAACTAGCGCGAATACTTCAACATTTGGCCGAGCTGTCAGCACAAAAAATTTATTGTTATATCGTTCAGCTAGCAGGCCGGTATAATTCGAGAAGGTCGTGCTACTCACTATTATTATTTTGTTAGAAACCCAAAAGAAAAAAAAAAAATAATCAATAGTTGCAAAAATCTGTCAATGAAAAATAGTCTTTCTAAAAATAAACGTGCAAATTAAAATAATTTGAAATACAATGAAAGTTAAAACCTCAATTAGTTGGTTAGTGAATCTATCAATCACTCTGTCAAGTGTACGAAATTCGTCGTGAAATTCGAGTGTGAAAGAAATTTATTGAAAAACATTTCATTAATGGAATGCTCCAGATTAGGGACACCAAAATTTATTCACTCGCATGAAAAAAAATATATCAATAAAATTAATTTTTGCGTAAATATTCAACAACTAAAACAACAACAAATTAAAAAAATATTTCATTTATTGATGCGTAGCAACGCACGCCGGGTATTACCTAGTACGAATATAAATGGAAGTATGTAGGTTTATCCGAGTACACACATATATGTTTTAGTTTAATATAAAAAATAAATATACATCCACATGCGAATATAATACTACTTCAAACAAAAGAACGAAAAGGCTACTAGAAGACAAAAGTCAGCTACTGGCAACTGATGCATGAAGCGTGAATCCTTCGCAGGTGTTGTTCCACATTTCTACTTCAGTATGCTTTTACCTATCTTGTAACACTTATGTGAGGTGGTGTATTTTCTTATATGTTATTAAAAAATATATTTTTTAATAGAGTGCGTGTATACTGGTGAATGAAAATGAAATAATAGTCAATTTTGGTGAGTAACCTTTTTTATAAACATTTTTTCGGAGATTAGCTAAAAGTAAAAAAATGTTAATATTACATTTTTTTTGAAACTTCTTAGCTTTTTCTGCATCACATTTAATTTTGATATAGTATAAATATTTTATATGTGAATTCATGCGAAAGGGTCAACGATCTGATGCCTTATAATTTTATACGGGTGTATAAAGATTTCGTATTTCATTAGTTAAAATGCCACGACAATTTTCTTTTTACTCTCCTAAGTCGCATTGGAAAGAACAGACAAAATGAATAACAAATAGATGTGCTGCAGTGGTCGAAAGACAACCTTATTTAATGATACATACTAAATTACTCGTTTCTAACAACATGCGTACCAATGGCAGCTTGATCGTTTTTATATATTATTTATTAAACATATAGCTGTCACTCTGTCAGTGTGA
Source organism: Carabus problematicus (assembly GCA_963422195.1). Classification (NCBI taxonomy): domain Eukaryota; kingdom Metazoa; phylum Arthropoda; class Insecta; order Coleoptera; family Carabidae; genus Carabus; species Carabus problematicus. Next base: position 8,596,041 of record OY728582.1, on the reverse strand, counting down.
TTTAAGTTGGTTTAAAATTTCTTTAAGTAACTGAGAAAAACATATTAAAAAATATTATTTTCTTTATTATTTTCCACTAAATTTTATTTAAACTTGTCTTGCTCATGCCGAATATATATACGGGATGTCTATTTTAAACGGGCCACTACAGGGATCTCAGAAACTATAAGAGTTACCATGTCAGTTAAATTAGACAAAAGTTGCACATTTATTGGCGATATTGATGGCGATTCCATATTTTAAAAATATTCCATGGCTCACTAGATAATGACAAAAGTGTGGTTTTTCGAATTTAAATTTTCCTTTATAACATGGAAGTTACTCTTTTCGATGAATTTTATTATTTTTTTTACTACATATTTGCTGAAATGCAGCATTCAAGTTCAATTTTTTTAAATAGGAACCATAGTTAATTTCAATCCAGTTGCAAACTACTTTTTTTTCTTTTTACAATGATGCATTAGTTTCCATAAATATTTTCGAAGGAAAACTAAAAAGTATGACAAAATAATGATTTTCGTAGTATACCATGAAAATTTGGTATAAAACAATGCATCTAAATATGTTTAGTATATGCAAAACAATTGATATTCAATAACATTTTTATAAACGAAACAAAATTCGTTCTGTAAATTGAAGTCTACTGGACAGATTTTTGTATGAAGTCATACCTACAGTAAATTAAATTAAAGATGTCTCATGAAGGTCCTCTGTATCATTTACGAATTAATGTGTAGTTATATATATATCTCGCTCTCTCTCATTTCAATTGTCAAGCAGCACGCACGATAAGAATGGATATAACGCTTTTGTCTTTAGATTATCCGAACAATACTCGACAAGCATAACAAAATGAGGCTCGTTGTACTCGATACTATTACAATAACGTACGTTGTATCTTATTTCCTACACTACTAGCTGGCGCATAGGCGCGTAGCGTCATTTTGCTGCATTTTCTGTCAGTTTGTCTTATTTACCACTAATTAACACCAATGTTATGTACTAACACACAGTTATAATAATCACTTTTATTTCAACCACTTTTATTATATTATCTAAATCGTTGTTCTACATTTAAAATGTGAGACACAAATGATTTAACATAATGAACTGTCAAAACATCGTATTTCTGTTGTTACCGTTGCTTAGCCGAAAATTTTACATCTGTTATATACTAATGTATGCATTATTCTTCTTTTGTTTAAATCCCCCCCTTCTTCTGCTAACCCCTTATCGTCGGAAATTACAGTATCTTATATGCTCCATTAAAAATTAGGTAGACGTTACTGATGTGAGAAAATAGGCGTGGTTAAAATGTAAACTCATGACAAGAGTCTAGGCGCTTTCCTTTCGTCTACGCCAACTGGGGGAGCTGAACTGATCCTCATGCGAAAGGAACGTACAAAATTGAGTGGGGTACTTGACTAGCTTGATATTTCAGATTTCGCAACAAAATTAATTTTTGTTTGTAGATAATAATTATTTTTTATGTTCATCTCTTTATATATTAAAATAAATATACAATATATAAATAAAAATATTAAGTCATTTCTCAAGTATCCGTACATATTTAAAGAACACTTATATCAAGCTATTATTAAAAATTACGATTGCGAGAAATTAGAAAATGCATCGCGAGTACGAAATATGAATTGCAAAGTATAATTTGTTTATGAACTACATAAAAATATCATAAATATCTGACAAATGAAGATACGTTTTATATAACATTATTAAACTTGCTTGCATATATACAACAAACGCAGCTAACCGGGCGAGCAGTTCAGTTCGCACCGCGAATTTTTTGATGCTTCGGGAGGTAAAGGGGGAAGTAATAGAGTAGATCAGCTCGTACTACCCAAGGCCGAAAGGAACAAAACTGTGCAGTTCAGTTCAGCTGGGAGTAGCTCAGGGTAGCTAGATCAGTCGAAAGGAAAGCGCCTTAGTTGTCAGATATCTAGCACTACGAAGAGACACGATGTCTGTTTACGAAATAATACGACGTGATACGAGCATGCCTGTTCTTAGTTCGTAACGTTGTGCTAAACTTGTGTGCAATACATTTGCTGTTAGTGTAATTTATAGATTTGGCTACTTTACCCTACCCTACTTAATAATACACTCCTCTACCCTACCATCCCCTAACCTATCCTACCCAGTCCTGCCTGTATTAATAATTAATAATAATTAATGTAGTTCCACGATTTCCCCGAATCCGTCCATTTTAGACTTATATGATCGTGCGAGCTCGGGTACTGGGAGTTATCTGACAACCAGACCAGGAGGCGGACACGCAGTGTTAAATTTTGTGACCGTAGTCTGCAACTTATCTTACATGTATGTAATGCATATTTCATAGTTCCGGGGGAAAAAGTCAGATGTCACTACGAGTATTCTTGCTAGGTCAGCGAATACAGCGGTATATTTAAATTGATTTAAATTTTGTATTTAGGGAATTATTAACAAAAATTTAATTTTTGTGTACAGATTTTTTATTTACTAGTTGCTAATAATGATTTACTACATTAATAAAATAATTAAAACTAAGCATATATACAATATTTACAATAGTTGGTATTTCCACAAATTCCTCTAACTCTGGAGTTTCAATTACTGCTGTAGGTACCGTTAAATTTGGATATTCACCTAATCCTGTTCGCAGAATGTTCGATATATTTGTGGATATAATCTTCTTTAAATCGAATGCCTGGTTTGTTCCTGGTAATTCTGAAATTTAAAAATGGAAAGGTGTTAGCAACATAATTCTATTCTATCATGTCATGTACTCACCAATAGTTGGTATTTCTTCCGACTCTTTCTCCTGTAAAGCAGCTGGGTTTGTCGGTGATAATGGTAATGGAATTTCAGGTTCTAAAATAAAAAATAAACACTGTTATAAATTCCATAGCTTAAAGTTGTAATAGTAAAATCAAACAAAACTTAATTAGCAATTGAATAAATGTATGTATGATGCATGTATATCTATACATTTACGTACCATGCACAAAAATAGTTGAAATTGCTCCAATATTTAACTTTTTGGTCAACGGACTTCTGTACTGGTCTCTGCCATGTCTAATCTTCCCATGTTTTCCAACCATTTCGTACGACGTTCATCAGACAATGGCAAATGGTGATAGTCCAAATCAGCATTCTCTGTTGAATTCTTGGAGCAGCCAGGAACACAACATACTGAACGTACCATTTTGCTGAAGTAACATTAATAATATTAACATAACAGTTGCCATGCTATTTATGTATACATATAATACATATATGTATAACAAATACTACATGCAAAATATCAGCATCATATTCACATGCTTCATATAAAATAAATACATTTTTAAAAGCTTACCTTTTCAAATTTCACAAACAGCACTTTACAAATCGCCCTGCACCGTAATGTATTCGTAATGACTGTATATAGTTTAGAGACTGATACACAACTGAAAATATATTCTCATATCTCTTTAAAAGTAAACTTAATCCGATTTAATAGCACAAGCTTCGAAGAATCGTTTACTAACCACTTCGAAACATTCAAATAACTGTCAACAGACACCATTTGCTTAGTCATGTGATCACATTTTTTCAAGCGGGCTGACCTAAATAACTTATTTGCTAGTGACCAGCTAGTGCCATCTGACTTTTTCCCCCATAAGTATGATGGTTAGGCAACGCAGTTTTACAGTACTGAAAAGTATGCTGTATCTAACGTGGTCACAGGCGCGTCCATAAGCGTGACTACCCCCTGAACCAGACTATTGTAAAACTCATGCAGTGTTTTCATTGTAACTGATAGTAACATAAATAGACTTGGTTTAGACTAAGGGGCAAATTCATATACATTCCTAAAGTAACACTCATACTCACCTCAATCTTCACTAATTTGCCACTCACTTTGGGATGAGTGTACCTTTCACTCAAATTTCGTATTCAGAATGCAACATAAATGAGTGACTCATTTGAGTGAACATTTAGGGAGCGTCATTGCATTTACGCGCAAAAGTTTTTATTTTTTTCTCCTATACTATTAATTTCATTTAAAAAATTCATTAATATGCGAGAAATAATACAGAATATTTCTATTTTTTTTATTTTGAAAAATTATAAAAGACCGTAGAAGAAAAATATACTTTTAATGAATTTTGACGTTTCTCTGAACAAAAGAAGTTCAACGCATTAAGGTGCCCACAGAGTTTACATAGCATAGCATAGCATAACATAGCATAGCATAGCATAGGCAACTATCAAGGTCCCCACAGAGTTTACATAGCATAGCATAGCATAGCATAGCATAGCATAGCATAGCATAGCATAGCATAGCATAGCATGGCATGGCATAGAGCTGCATAACCCACGTTTGCAGGTTTCACAGTTTACATAACATAGTGCTAGAATAAGAAGAAGTTTTGATTTGTTTTGAATCGTTCAAGAACCTCATTTGTTTTGACATTTCAATTATATTTCTTAAAATATGAATTTTATATATGCAAACATATAAAAATAGTGGGGAAAGAAAATAAGAAATAACAGGGTAAGTTTGAGTAATGGTACTTAAACGGATTAGATGCAAAACATCTATTGTTGGCATCATTATTGAAGAAGTATAAAATACACATTGTAAACTGCCAAGTGTAATTAGAGAATAATACCAATACGTGACAAATATAAATTGTATAAGATAAAAACATATTCAATTATATTATTGAAGTATGTTCGATGAACCGTAGTAATATAAATATAAATATATATATATATATATATATATATATATATATATATATATATATATATATATATATATATATATTACTACGGTTCATCGAACATACTTCAACAATGTAATTGAATATGTTTTTATCTTATACAATTTATATATACCTTGAAGGTCCCCACAGAGTTTACATAGCATAGCATAGGCAACTATCAATGTACAGATATCCGTATACCACTTCAGAGTTAACATAAGCCGCATAACTATGCATAACTCAAATTAGCATAGCCTAGGAAATAAATATTTTTTATTTCGCTATGCTATGCGGCTATGCATCGGACGACTTCGTACTCAATCGGAATAAATCGTGTAATTCGAAGGCGGAAATTTAAAATTTATTTCGCTTTGGAAACATTCAAGCTGTTTATATATATATATATATATATATATATATATATATATATATATATATATATATATATATATATATATATATATATATATATATATATATTTATATTTATATTACTACGGTTCATCGAACATACTTCAATAATATAATTGAATATGTTTTTATCTTATACAATTTATATTTGTCACGTATTGGTATTATTCTCTAATTACACTTGGCAGTTTACAATGTGTATTTTATACTTCTTCAATAATGATGCCAACAATAGATGTTTTGCATCTAATCCGTTTAAGTACCATTACTCAAACTTACCCTGTTATTTCTTATTTTCTTTCCCCACTATTTTTATATGTTTGCATATATAAAATTCATATTTTAAGAAATATAATTGAAATGTCAAAACAAATGAGGTTCTTGAACGATTCAAAACAAATCAAAACTAACAGCCCAACTCGACTAAACTATCGGCCGATAGAAAGTCTGTAGTCTGAGCCAACTAAACTGTCTGGTTGGTGGAGAGTGCGCAGACCAGCCAACAGTCGGCCGATTGCCGATTGCAAGCAATTTACTAGTTAGTAAGCTGCTCTTGAATAAAATGTTGTCCAGAACTGTTATTATTGCTCTTATAAAACCGAGGAGACGGATCAAGAAGAGAAACCGAAAGTATTGGGTGCATCCCATCTACAGTGATAGATTATTACAAGGAAAGTTTTACACGATCCATTCAAAATTACTGAATTTCCCGAAAAAGGATATGATGCGGATCTCTTTTTAATTTCTCTTCAACAAAATTTGTGATAGACGTTTCTACTAGCAGCGCCATCATGAAACAGTGCTCGGTGGCTCGCAGCGGCTTGAGACCGTCGGCCGACCAAACAATCGGCGAGTGTGCGCGCGTGGCTTCCATGCCATACTGATTAAGCAGTCGGCCGATTGGCGAAAAAAAGACAAGAGTCTAGCCATCAGACCGTTTCATTTTCGAAGATACACGATGTGTTTACGAAATAATACGACGTGATACGAACATGCTTGTTCTTAGTTCGTAACGTTGTGCTAAAGTTGTGTGCAATACATTTGCTGTTAGTGCAATTTATAGATTTGGCTATTTTACCCTACCCTACTTAATAATACACGCCTATCCTACCCGTCGGCTAACCTACCCTACCCAACTCCAAATGTAATATTAATTAACGTGGTTCCACGACTTCCCGATTCCGCACATTTCGGACCTACTTGTTCGTGCGAGTTCGGAAATATAAATTGGTCTGACGACTAGACACTTGTCGAAAAAAGTCAAAGTAGCTGACATCTGGTGGCCTAAAATAAAAGCTTCGAGTCGAGGATAACAGAAACAGGTTAGCATGTAAATACATGAATAAAATTTTTAATCATATCAATTATGGAATTATTACTGAGTTTTATTATAAATATTATATTAAAATTAAGATATTAATAATCCGTCATCATGATAAGAAAAACACTTTCGTGTGAAACTTGTGTAAATTCAAATGACAAGCAAATTAATAATTTCTGTTTTAGGGTTAGCTCACTATTGCAATGACAAATAAAACATTTTCGTGCATTTTTATTTATGGGATATACCATTTAAATTGCTTGTTTGTATACAAAACGCTACAATTTCATTTGTATTGTGTTCTTTACAGCCACACATAGTAACATGACGCTCGTGGAAAACCGCTTCACCTTCTTTAATAGGTCTCGGTGAGCTAATATATTGAAATATATCCACTAAATTTACTTTTACAGCTACCATATTACTTAGATAAATAATATTAAACTAAACGACACAACACAAATCGTAATATTATTTGAATAAACCACTAAATAAAACGTCTCCCAAGAAAATCACATGTAAACTTCAATTTGTTATCCTCGACTCCTACAGGAGTAACAGGAGCTTTTTTCGCCAATAGTTGGCCGACACTTTAGTTTGAAGGTCAATCTTCACAATTATATTTACAAATTTCAAGTTACTTAACTGTGCAATGTACCCTACTTACAACCTAAATTAACACTTACAGGTATATAATAATAAACATGAAATACGCAATACAGAACCAGTACAAATTACAATAATACAAGTTAATAACAATAAAACAACAATAATAATAATAATAAAAATGAAAGTAACCTGATTAGAAGAAAAATTACAAAATATACATTTCATTAAAAAAACTCTTAATAGCACATAGTCAATATAACATTAGTACACAACTGATCTATGTCATTCAAGGCAAATCAAAATATTTCCTAACAAAGTTTTCTACACCGATTGTACATTTCAGATGAGAGCACGTAAACCATGCATTGATTGCTGTCAGTGAGGCGCGGTAAAGGGGGCAACATTAGCCATTCCCATTACCAATTTCGGCCTTTGCGTAAGCCGTCAGTTGCCGTCAGTCTTCTTTAACTCTGCTTAAGCTTCGGTTTCCTCCAAAGCGGTGCCGTCATATTACGGCCGGAATAATACGGTGAAGTGACGTCACGAAAAGCGGTGAGGCAAGTAAGGCCGTCATAGCGGTACCGAGTAGTGTAAAGTCTGAAGTCGTACTGTCATATGGACACAATTACATCTGCATACATACTACACAATATATTACAAGACGCAAATGTACCGATTCCCACACAGGCTAATAACAATAGTCCACTGCCATTGCCACAAAAAAAATATGATACCATTAATTCAAACTAATTCACGTGGAGCGAACACACCAATTCAAATTCGTGAAACATTGAAGTTATATTTTAATGGTCCGGGTGCTGTGGATTGGCAGGAAAAACATAAGCAAAATAAAATAAAACCACTATTAATTGTAACTAATAAAAACATTATTTATAAAACCGCATTATATAAATCCTTAAACTACTCGTAAATAAACCATAACTAATAATAGCTCTATTTATTTATTTATCTGTTTATTTTTTAGTATGTCTCCTATTTCATGCCACAAACGTTGCTTTGATTGGCTATTTCGATACTCCTTCAATTGAATATTATATAGACTTTCATGTGTCCTGACAAAGTCAATTAGTATTTCATCTTGTTCAGATGACCACGTAGCAATCTGTTGTTTCGAACACATGGTGTGCTTAATAAAAAAAAAACTATTATTTGCTTGAAACACGTAGGAGCGCAGTATTACGTTCACCGCTTTATACAACTCACCGTCAAAAAACGTTGCTGAACTGTTTCGTACCGTACTGGCTCACCGCTACATATGAGACGGCACCGCTCTATTACGTTCGGTGCGCACACAAGTGTCTAGTCGTCAGACCAATTTATATTTCCCAACTCGCACGAACAAGTAGGTCCGAAATGTGCGTAATCGGGAAGTCGTGGAACCACATTAATTAATATTACATTTGGAGTTGGGTAGGGTAGGGTAGGGTAGGCTAGGGTAGGGTAGAGTAGGGCAGGGTAGGCTAGGGTAGGTTAGGCTAGGGTAGGTTAGCCGGCGGGTAGGATAGGAGTGTATTATTAAGTAGGGTAGGGTAAAATAGCCAAATCTATAAATTGCACTAACAGCAAATGTATTGCACACAACTTTAGCACAACGTTACGAACTAAGAACAGGCATGCTCGTATCACGTCGTATTATTTCGTAAACAGACATCGTGTATCTTCGAAAATAAATTGGTCTGATGACTAGACTCTTGTGGTGCGCACTACCGCTCTTTAGGAAACCACATCGCCTGTTATACACGACACCGTTTTTCGTGACGTCACTCACCGTATTATTACGGCCGTAAGATGACGGCACCGCTTTGGAGGAAACCGAGGCTTTATAGCAAAGTATCGAGTGCGTATCGCTAGTCCGAAATCTCGTTGCTCCGAATTCTCTCTGGTTCGATGTCTCGCTGGACCAAATGTATCAGTAGTTAGAATAGCCCCCACCACTTTTGCTCTAGAAAATTGTCTCGTTGGATCGAATCATACGCAGTTATCCCGTTGTAAACAAACGTTCATTTGGTTGCCTACATTTAGGATAAATATTAAACGGAACTCTATACAGCCAGTGCTCGCTTAACGCACCCAATTCGTGCATACATTTTGGTACGGTAAGTGAATGTACGTTAAGAGGACGGTGTATTTTGGGTGTATTTTTGAAGGATTTGTGTCTGTTTGTGTGATGTGCTGTACGTTCGTGCGAATAATGAGTACGTAGTACGGACAGATAGTCGTAAATAATTATGTATGTATTATCGAATGTACGTTAAAAGGACGTATGTTAAGTGAACGGTGCCAGTATTATTACTTATTGATAATAAATTTACGGGCAACGATATGAAAACAATACCTGTGTTATTAATTAATTATATATAGAATAGCCCTTGTCTGTCCGTCACGCATGAAGTTAGCTGCAATTGCGTAACCTAGGCAACATTTCAGCGCATGACAACCCTCTCTACCTCACCCTTAGCAACATAATACTAAATAATATAACAAAATTTTGACATTTCACAAATAGCCACACGTGGTATTGTTTATAAATATATTTAAAATACATTATTTGTATTTTTACAAAGTTTATAAAAGCGTCCATATTAAGGGTAAGTACCATACAGTTTTTTACAATCCCGAAGAGTATAAATATCGTCTCCTTCTTTGTACATTTCTCAGAAGGTATTCGAAATGGAAGATTCGGCTGCAAAAAAAAGACGGTTAGATAGAGAAAGGCGGGTAAGATGGCGAAATAGACAAAGTAAAGAAACTCTAGAGCGCATGCGACGAGGAAATGCAGAGGCACACGCATTTCAACGTGCCCAAGAAACGCAACAACAGACGGAAGCAGGAAGAAATGCTGATATCCTCTATAAAAGAAAGCGCCGCCTAGCTGAGACGCAAAGAATAAGAACAGCAATAAGACAAGAAGCCGTTATAAATATTGATGAAACAACTGTTATTGTGCATAGTTGTGGTCCATTAAATGTATTTTGTTAGTTTTGTGCATCACGAAACTTTGTTGCTGAGCGTCCAGCTGACGGAAAGTTTACAAGTTGCTATCGCAAAGGAAAAGTAAAGCTGCCAGAATCAATTGATGTTGATGGGAACTCTATTTTATATCCTGATTTTCTACGAGAATTATTGTCTAATCCAAATAATCCCAATTACCGATACTTTCGAGATATAATTCGTTCATATAACAGCGCTGTGTCATTTGCGTCAATGGGCGCTAAAATTGTTGAATTTCAAGGAGGTGGGCCATATGTTTTTAAAGTTCATGGTCAAATTTATCACCGAACAAGTCATGTTGGAACATTGAATGCCGAACCACCAACGTTTGCTCAACTGTATGTTGTGGACAGCACGCAAGCAACAGAATTTCGAAGAAATCATCCGGCTAACGAGCAATGTAGTGCACAAAAACTTGATCAGATTGACCGCTTCTTCAGACAACACAATAGACTCACCGATGCATATCGTATGTTGCGTGATGTCGAAACTGAAGCAATTTTAAATGCAAATGCTACAGGCGAAGTTGCTCCAGTTGTTAATATGGTGTTTCGTCGAGACCGCCAATCCAATGCACCCACAGCTAATGAAATTGCAATGGTATTCGTAAATTACGATGGCGAATCACCATTTGACCGTGATATACGTGTATATTTAACAAATCCCCAGAATCCACAGCAACCATTCGTAAATTTAAGTATTCTTAGTCTTAATTTGGATCCTATGTCCTATCCAATTATGTACCCATATGGTCAACCAGGATGGCAACCCAATTGGCATTGCGATGCATATAACGAAGCCCGAGTAAATGGAATGAGAATCAAGGTGTCAATGCTTCAGTACAAAACAGCGCAAATGGCAATACGAGGAGATTTCAATCCAGTTATTAACGCAAGAAAACTGACTCAACAATGGTTGGTTGATTCGTATTTCCAAGTAGAAGCTAATATCTGAATTACATCCGAAAAAATCAACGACAGTTGGGAACGCAGTCTTATCAAGGTCTCGCTGATCATATTGACAATGTAGCGCACGATGAAGGTTTGCATGCTGGAGTTCCCGTTATCTTACCCTCATCATTTGAAGGTTCTCCGCGAAATATGAGAGAACGTTGCGCTGATGCAATGTCCATTTTTTCAAAACATGGTGCTCCCGATTTGTTTCTCACCTACTGCAAATCCAAAATGGCCAGGAATCATTGAAAATTTACCTCCCGACGAAATATCAGCTGATCGGCCTGATTTAGTGGTGAGAGTGTTTAAATTAAAATTGAAATCGCTCATTGCAGGTATAACGGTACATGAAATTTTTGGAAAACCGCTCGCTTATGTGTACACGATCGAATTTCAAAAGCGTGGATTACCGCATGTGCACATTTTAATTACACTGCAAGCAGACGATAAATTCAGAAATGCTGCACGAATCGATGAAATTATCAGCGCTGAAATTCCAGCGGTCAACAAAAGTCCGCGTTTGCATGAAATTGTTTTAAGATGCATAATGCTTGGTCCATGTGGCTTCGAGAATCCTCGAGCTCCGTGCACGGAGGATGGAATATGCCTGAAAGAATTCCCAAAGGAATTTCGTGACAATACTATCCACAACATCAAAGGATATCCATTTTATCGTCATCGACGTGGAGTTACAGCGGAAGTGAGAGGGGTAGAAATGGATAACAGATATGTTGTGCCGTACAATCCATATCTACTCCTGAAATACAACGCACACATCAACGTGGAAGTTTGTACCTTACTCCGTGCAATCAAATATATATACAAATATATTTATAAAGGGTTTGATTGTACAAATATGGTCATCACAGCAGGAGAATTAAGGAACATGCAATGTAATGAGGTGAATAATTATATTAACGCTAGATATGTGAGTGCACCTGAAGCAGCATGGCGTCTTCTGGAATTTACAATGCATGATCGTTCACATGCAGTAATGAGACTACCAGTTCACTTGCCAAATCAACAACACATTACATTTCAAGTGGGACATGAGGAAGAAGCATTGGAAGCTGCTCGCATTGGACGAACAAAACTGGAAGCATGGTTCCAACTTAATGAAAATGATAGAAATACACGTGAATATCTATACACAGATATTCCGTATAACTATGTGTACAACAAAAATGCTTGGCAGCGAAGGCAACGAGGAGGAAATAAAGTCGCTTCTCGAATGTATATAGTATAACCGTATTTGGGGTTGGTTACAAACGATATGTCCGGCTAGCGACCAGTTGGTGAGGAGTGTCGTGGTTCGTGAATTGGTAGCTCGGGAATCCTATCGGAAAGAGGGATGTTGAAGTGGGCGCCACTTAGTGCTTCACGCACTAAGAAAAAAGTGGAATCAAAGGGTAGTCTAGGTTGATTGACGGACGGGCCGATATGTTCACTTTAGAAAAGAATAATAGACACGAAATAACCGGGATACTAATAGTAAATTTAATAACAACACGAGTTTATAACTCGTATGAATATGAAAGAACAATAAATGAATGGCGACGTGTCTAATCCACAAATAAATCTTTGCAACAATCGTTGAGAATTATAATTTAACAATACAACCTGCTGGGGTTGATCAAACCCGTAAATCAAATAATGGAATAGTACAATAATTCGAAAAGGAACTCACAAGGAGAGAGATGTGAATCCACAGTTAAATTAATTCTGTGTTAACCCAAAAATAGTGTTTATGTGAAATTAACGGAAACCAAAATTAAATAAACATTCCTAGATCTACAGTTTTAAGTTAACTGTGTATTCTCTAACCCATAAGTAACATTAATTGTCAAATACTAAACTAAAACAATGATACAAAATAATGATACGGGTTTGTAGAACAAAATGGCGGTAGCACGTTCGTGGAACACAGTCCCTGAAGGGGGGGGGGGGGGGTTACTTAGCTCGCGTGTTGTAACTTTGTAGCCGATGATGTGACGTTTTGTCTCCACGTGGTGGTCTGGATTAACCTGGGTTGGTACTGATGTTCGACTCTACACTCTTCCACCACCAAGGTGGGTCAGCTGGTGGAGGACGTTGGTCCACCGCGGGACACCTTACACCTCCCCGTCAGCCCGTTCTTCCAAGGAATCCGTTACTTCCGCCGCTATGGACGATTCTGGCTCGTGGCTCGACTATCAAAAGGGGTTACTCCACCCAGGCAGCCCGCCAAACGGATAGAATCTCTCGAAAACACTTCCTTCGGACGAACAATCAGGTAACCCGGTATACAACTTACATACGTCAACACTTGAGGAACGCTCTCCGGCCACTGTCTGTGCAACACACGAAAAAAGCAGAACGCACCGAATTCTCTTAATTACCGTCTTAATTAAACAAGAATATACTTAGTTATTAGAGTACAAACCACATTTAAAATGTGAAAATCAGAAAGTTGGCGGAAAGGCGGTATTCTCGTTACAAATCCCCCTCTTTCCCGAAAAAAAAAAGAGTTTTAAGGCAATCAGGTTAAGGTTACTCAACTACCGGTTTAATATCTTGCACATGCCATACACGCGGGTGTAGGCCGTTAAGGTCGGTAAGCATATACGTTACGGGAGACAACTTCTTCTTAACTAAAAATGGACCGACGTACTTCGGTGCTAATTTCGCGGCAAAATTTTTACTCGCATCGGATAGACAATAGTTACGACGCCACACTCGTTGTCCAATCTCATACCGCACAGGCCTCCTACGCAGATTGTAGTACTTCTCATTCTTAAGATGAGCCTGCTTCATTTTGTTCCGAATCGTTTCAAAAAGTTCACGGAACGGCTGGTCTTCTTTCGAGGGCAGCACTATCGGTGGAATGTGGTTGTCGGGAGTATTTCCGAATTGTTTACCTGACAGTATATGTTCCCGCGCATAGTTGGCGAAATATGGAGTAAGTCCAGTCACTTCATGAGGATTAGTATTGATGGCACATTGTATGTGGTTGATCCATTGGTCCCATTCTTGATGATCGTTTCCGAGGTATGATTTTATCATACGTTTCACGACTTGATTAACTCGCTCAGTCGGATTGTTTTGTGGGTGATAGTGGGCGTTGTACATAAGTCGTACATGGTATTTCCGGGTTAGTCCTTTGAATTCGTGTGATATAAATTGTGGTCCGTTGTCGCATATAACGAATTGTGGAACACCGTGTACTAAAAAGATCTGTTTCTCCAATATTTCGGTTACTTTGGAAGCCGTCGCTGTTCGCAGAGGGGTTAAATGGATAAATTTTGAGAAGTAATCCGCGATGACTAGTAGATGTTTGTTTCCTTTCTTGGAACGGGGAAAATCCATTAAATCCAGTGAAATTAACTGCCAAGGTTGACAGATATCAGGTCGCTTCCCCATGAGTCCACTGGCAGCTCGTAGATCGGGTTTGTTCTGTTGACACACTCTACATTTCCTGACATAGTTGGCTATATCTGAGCGCATACCTGGCCAGTAGTAAAGTTGACTAGCACGATGTACTGTCTTGTAGATACCCGAGTGGCCCGCGGTTTGTACGTCATGGCATTCTCTCAGGACTTCACGTCGGTATTCCTTGGGCATAACCATCTTCCAAGCAGGTTCGATGTGCGCCGCCGACCGTGTGAACCGATAAAGGGACTTGTCTTCTATTTTCCAGTTGTGAAAAGCAGCCGGCTCTTCGGTGATTCTCTCCACCATTTGTCGGTACCAAGGATCGACAATAGGTTGGTTAATCGTAATCAGTTGTATCTCTTCAGATACAGATCGCGAAAGTAGGTCGGGCACGACGAGTTCGTTGGCTCGGCAATGAATAATCTGGAAGTCGAACTGTTGCATTTTGACGGCCCAACGCGCCAATCTTCCCACAGGATCCTTCAGCCTATTCAGCCAGATCAGCGAGTGGTGGTCGGTAACAACAGTAAATCTCGTACCTTCCAGGTAGGAGCGGAACTTCTCGACTCCCCAGATAACCGCCAGGCATTCCCGTTCCGTCGTTGAGTAGTTTCTTTCTTGTTTGTTGAGTGTTCGGCTGGCGTATGCAATAACTCTCTCGTCATCATCGATTTTTTGTATGAGCACAGCGCCAAGGCCGTATCCCGATGCATCTGTTTGTACCATGAACGGATAGTCAAAGTTGGGGCAGTTTAGTATCGGAGCGGACACGAGCTTTTGCTTGATGGCATTGAACGATCGTTGGCACTCTTCTGTCCAGATCCACTTCCTATTCTTTTTAAGCAAGGTTGTCAGTGGTGCAGTCAGTGTAGAGAAGTGGTTGATGAAACGTCGATACCAGGACGCTACTCTTATGAAACGGCGTACTTGTGATATCGTACTCGGTACGGGTATCTTCAAGATTGCATTTACTTTATCCGGGTCGACTTGTAAACCGTTACGATTTACTACATACCCCAAGTATTTTAATTCAGAGACACAGAATTTACATTTTTCTGGATTTAAAGTGTGTCCAGCTGCCACTATCTTCTGGAAAATTTGTTCTAAAATCGTTAAATGTGGTTCAAAGTTGGGTGTGATGATAATAATATCATCCAGATATAGAAACGCATAAGGTTCGAATTCTTCGCCAAGTAAACGATCCATAAATCTCTGCCATGTCGCTGGGGAGTTGTGAAGTCCGAAGGGCATGCGGTTGAACTGGAATAGCCCTCGGCCAGGCACGGTGAAGGCGGTGATCGGTTTACAGGCGGTGATCGTCAAACATTTGAATATATTTGTTGTTTTTGTATTCCAACAAATATTGGACAATTGTGGAACAATTATCGTAACGAAATGTCACTCGATTACTTAAGATCGAATACTGATGATGTTGCATACAACTTGGCTTTGCACGACATCGATGCAGTATTAAAGCAGCATAGTTTGTCATGTGTGCAGATAGGATTATCTATGCCGAATGGTAATCTAATTGTAATTGAAATGTACGACCCGATTGTTGAACAAGCCGAAGCGGAGAGATTAATTGGAACCTTAAACCAGGAACAAATGAATGCGTACCAAAGAATTATCGCAGCAGTCAGTAATCCTGATGAGCTAGAGAGATATTTCTTTCTGGATGGTCCTGGAGGTTCTGGAAAGACCTACCTTTACAGAACTTTGATGTCTTACATAAGAGGAAGAAATGAAATCGTTCTTCCATTTGCAACATTACTAAAAGGTAGAAGAACAGTTCATAGCGGTTTCAAGCTCCCTGTTCCACTGTTAGAAACATCAGTTTCAGCTATGCGATCTAATTCACCGGAAGCAGAAATACTTCGACAAGCTATTCTCATCATTATTGACGAAGTATCCATGTTGACAAAACAAGGACTTCGCTGCATCGATGTTCTTCTGCGCGAATGAATGCAAAGTCATCGGCCATTTGGTGGTAAAGTTATTGTTATTGGTGGAGACTTTAGGCAAACGTTACCAGTTGTCGTGCGAGGAACAAGAGTAGATATTGTCGAATGCTGCATTAAATCAAGTCGATTATGGCAACATTTTATAAAAATTATTTTGAAAACTAACATGCGCAGCGCGCATTATAATGCTCATAACGAATGGCTGCTAAACATTGGATGTGGAAATACACTAGCTATTCCAGATGTGCCTGCATCCTCAATTGAAATCCCTGCACAAATGATTTCAGATCAAAATTTAATTGAAAATATTTATGGGTTAAATTTGAACGAAATGTCTCTCAATGAAGTTGCGAAACGTGTGATTCTTGCACCGACTAATTTAGAAATTCTAAAAATGAATGAAGCAATTATAACTATGCTACCGGAGGAAATGCAAATTTATTATAGCGCTGATTCAATCATCTCAGAAGATGATGATAACAAGGTTTTGGAAAACTCCGGTTTAGAAGAGGATTTAGACACTGAGGAAGCATCCAGAGAACAAGAAATTGCCGAACTCGAGGATGCTGCCGAAGTAAGTTATCCTGGAGGGGATAATCCTGAGAGAAGAATCTTGCCGGCTAGAGAAGCCCGGGCTTTGGCGCAACTTCGACTTCAATATGAAACTTCCAGGAGGAAGTTTTGAGAAAATGGGGAGTGGTGTAGCGTGCGCAAACTTATATCGGTTTGCTTGCATAGATGTTGCTATGTTTTTTCAAGGTTGTGCGTGTGTGTGTGTTTCAAGGTTGTGCGTGAATAGGGCCGGGTGTGCGGAAAGTAAGACAAGAATCTAGTCGTCAGACCAATTTATATTCCCGTATTCGCACGAACATGTATGTCCGAAATATACGGATTCGGGAAGTCGTGGAACTGCATTAATTATTATTACAAGTAAGGTAGGTTAGGAGAGGGTTAAGTAGAGTAGTGTAGTTTAGGTTAGGGTAGAGTAGCCAAATCTATAAATTGCACTAACAGCAAATATATTGCTCAGAAGTTTAGCACAACGTTACAAAATAAGAACAGGCATGCTCGTATTATGTCGTATCATGTCGTATACAGACATCGTGTATCTTCGAAAATAAATTGGTTTAGGTGAAAAGGGCCGGGTATACGGAAAGTAAAGGGGACAGCTAACGCGAGTCAGTTGATCAAGGGCTAGCGAACTAGACGTTGGTTTTTCTGCAGTGTGTGTGATCAGTTCTGGAAGACTGGAATTCGTAGACAGATATTAGTAGTCTAAGTAAAATTGTAATCACGCTACAAATTATTATTTACCTAGATATACTTTTAAAATGCTAAGTACCTAGGTCGCAAATAAAACAACATTAAAACAACATTCCTAGTATATTATAGATACCGGGTGTTAATTAAACTAGGAATGTATACAGACATACATGCCTGCAGCTCATCGACGTATGTGCAAGTCTGAATATATCACAAATAATTATTTATCTAGATTCACTTTTAAAATCCTAGGTGCCTAGGTTGCAAATAAAACAACAAATTTAAAACAAGTGTGAATACATTTTCTTCTCTTCACAAAAGTAAAGCAAACTAAGCCGACTATAAATGCATTGATCTTCTTTTGTTCAATTTTTAATTAAAAAATATTTTTTTCTCCAGTGGTCTTACATAATTTTTCAAAATAAAAAATATGGAAAAGTACTGTTCTATTTCATGCATGTGCAAGACAATTTTGAATACAATAAAATAGAAAATAACGCAGAAAAAAAATAAAAACAAAAAAATATTGGAAAAGTACGAAGGAAAATTTTGAAAAATAAAAAGTACTTTGCACAACTAGACCATAACACGCATCTGCAGAAAAAATTCATAAAAATCGGTTGGATAGTTTAGGAGATCAAAAATCTGTACGAGCGACCGAGCTGACGAGCGAGCGAGCGAGCGGACGAGCGACATACATACATACGGACATATGTTCTAATAGTCATTTCGTGAGCTACGGACAGGAGGGCGATGAGCTAAAAACATAAATTTTTATATTGAAAATTTAACACCGTTCAAGCTATAAAATTAAAATACAATATTCAACCACACTATATCAACGTATAGTAAAAATTAACTCGAAATAGTACTGGGTACAAATCAATAAAATTATTTTTCAGTGTATATTAACACACAAATGAGTAAAAGAATGACTGAAAAAACGGCGGCACAGTTGATACGTAGTTGCGGCACACCTGATACGTAGTTGCGGCACACCTGATACGTAGTTGCGGCACACCTGATACGTAGTTGCGGCACACCAGTGTGCCGCGGCGCACAGTTTGGGAAACACTTCGAAGAAACTGAAAATATTGAAAAATACTTCAAATAAATATTTTAGCATAGGGAATAGGTTTTTCGATGGATTTGACGAATTTTTTTTTTCTGGAGATGCAGCATGCAAGTTAAATTTTTTAAGTGGGAACCATAGTTAATTTTAATCCAGTCAACAAGTGCTATTTTTGCTCTTTACAATGTATTTCGAAGAAAACCTAGAAAGTAGCAATTTTAAAAGCAGCAGTACAATAAAGTAGTTTTGTCTAGTTTATTGTATTATGCCGGGCTGGTTGGCTGTAAACACAGATAAACTCGGACAATGCGTTTGTATAGTCTTAACTCAACTAAGTTTTGCGGCAAGGTGTGCAGCAGAGGTCATCTGATGTTCAGAAGCATTACGAGTATGAAATTTTTGTTAATACATATATATTTTTTTTTATTTGAATTTCTCTTTGCAAATAAACTCATATACCAGGTATCCCAAGAAATCTGGGACTTAGGAAATTAACATGTAAATGTATAAATATTGTGATTACTTTTGAACAGTACATTTTAGAGCAAATGTGTAAATAAAAAGTTGTTCCGAATTAAAAACTGCACAATATGACGACATGTTCAGTGTTCAAATACATCTGTATATTGTGTAAATTAAGTTTGAAATATCGCATTTTTATGACAGATCAGGAGGTCATGGAACAAAAATTGTATGTATTTTTGTTAGTTACAACAACAGATAATCAAACCATAGGATTTTTATTTCACGACCTCCTAATCTGTCATTAAAAAGTAGTATTTCAAAATTGATCTAAGCATTATAAAAACATATCTGAGCATTAAATATGGCAGTTATGCAGTTTTTATTTCCGAACAACTTATTTATTTACACTATTATTCTAAAATGTATTGTTCAGAAGTAATCTCAATATTTTTATATTTACGTGTTAGTTCCCTATATCCCAGATTTCTTAGTTACCAGGTATGTATATTACAATATATTATATTGTGACGCTCCCTCATAACGCGGGTGTCGGGTTACTCGGGCGCCAATCGGTTTTATGCCGGGATAGTTCAATGGAGATCAGGGTAACGGAAATAAATAACACAGTATATTAATTAGAAGGTAATGACGTGCATTACGTGTCGTAGCTACGGTAGTCAGTGATTTTAATAATCACTCATTTAAACAATACACCTTATTGCAATACAATCAATTATTACACAAGTGTTCCTCATACACGTGATGTTTGAACATGAAATACAATCAATTATTAAACTAGTATTTATCATACATCGAACATGAAATACAATCAATTATTAAACCAGTATTTATCGTACATCGAACATGAAATATAATACTCACCCTCCGGCTATCGCAGAAGTGATAAGCAGTATGCTGGCCGAGAATTCGTAACGGGACGGCTCCTGATAACTTGACAACAAGACTCTTGCGCAGTGGCAAGCAACAGATCGCAGAGATCACAACAGGGTTCTTCCGCAGTGTGGCGGTACCAGGCCGGTTACTGGTACCTTGACAACAGGATTCTTGTGCAGTGTCAAGCAACAGATGGCAGAGACGACAACAGGACTCTTGCTCAGTGTGGCGGTACCAGGTCGGTTACTGATAACTTGACAACAGGACTTTTGCGCAGTTTCAAGCAACAGTTGGCAGAGACCACAACAGGACTCTTGCGCAGTGTGGCGGTACCAGGCCGGTTACTGATAACCACAAATATTATATTGGTTCTTAAGAGAGTAGCTCGTGAACTGTATTAGCAGACGGACGTGCCTAAGTACGCTTGTGAAAACAATGATGTGAAGTGATTACGACTAAAACAAGTTGAAACAGTGTATCGCCGTATATAACCAGAGATCTGGTAAATGCGGCCGACGAAAAACACAACATAATTGACACCAAAACAATTATCAAATCGAATATTAAAGAACCCCAACTTAGAAGGAAGTTCCATCAACAAGGGCCAGTGACTCGCAGCGCAACCGCGAATTGTGGCAAAGCCACCGCGAACAGTGTTAATGCAGCAAACACAAAGTATCCCTCTAATAGTGACAAAAATGAACATATCGAGACAAACAACATAAACATAGACGACATAATCATGACTGGAAAACCAAATCCAAAAAGAACCGAAAAACATAGCATACCAATACCAAGCACAAGCGGCATGAACACACGCAACAGTTTTGAAGTACTAACCAACCTAGACGAAGAGGGTGAACTAGACGACATGGAAATAACACAAGAACAAGAGGAGACAACTAATAAAAAAGAAAAGACGCCTCCCAACAATCGTAATACACGGACAGACAAATAAACACAAACAAATCGTGCAACTTATAAAAGGAATAATCAAAGGTAATTTCAATATAAGATACACCAGCAAAAATATAAACGTAACAATAAGTAACAGACAGGACAAAGAAAAGCTCATCACATATCTCGACAAAAAACAAACATCATTCCACACGTACATAGACACTACTGAAAAAACGCATGCGTTTGTTATTCGTGGGCTAGCTGAAGACGTCACGACGGAAGAAAAAGAAGTAGAACTAAAAGAGAAATACAAAATCTCCGTGAAAAAATGCTATAAGATGAAAAACATAAACCGTCCACTCTACTTACTAATCACCGAAAACACTATTACAATGAAACACCAAGAATCACATATCAGAAACATAGCATATACGAGAGTGATGTTCGAAAGAAGAAGAAACACGAGAAAAATCACACAATGCCACAGATGTCAGACATGGGGACATGCAACATCCAACTGCAGAGGCCCGATAACATGTATGTTCTGCTCCGCCATCCACTGGACTGAAGATTGCCCCAATAAAGAATAAACACCGAAATGCAGCAATTGCAGTGCGACACATCAGTCCAACAGACTCGACTGTCCGGTATACACACAAAGGATCCATTGGATAAAACAAAAACAAGAAAGACAAAACAAACCAACACAAGACAAACCGAGACTAGACAACAACAAATATACACACAGCGACACACATTACCTGCAATTACAATACAAAGATGCACTGCAACCAAAAAACAACGCATGGGCGGGAAGACCTACAACGTCAACCCCAACAACAGCGGACCCAAACATAACAGTACAACAACAACGGCAACCTGGTAGGGAACAATCCCACAGTGGCGATACACAACAAAGAGCACCATGTGCCAACATCAGAAACCCCCCATGAGCTATCAACAACCAATTAACTCCTTCAACGTACTCATGAATGAATTAACCACATTACATACCCTGGTGAATAGTAGAGGCTTAACTAAAGCAGTTAAAAACCTAAACACATTGCTAAAACAATGCAACACACAAGAAGAAAAATTCCATACATTCACACAATTCACAAGTAATCTAGCCGACTATGACATATAAGAAAATAAAGATATGTACATGGAACGCCAACTAGCTCAACTAATCAACTTTTTACATACGTATGAAGTCGACATATAACTGACAAATGAAACCAAATTAACATAGGCAGACAAACTAAAACTGCGATGATACAATGTAATACGAAACGACAGACAGTGTGCACACGCAGAGGGCGGTGTAGTAATTGCCATCAAACACAACATTCCACACATGCACATACATACACCAAACACAACTCTCGAAACACTCTGCATTAAACTGATAGACAACACACACATAATAGCAGCATATAACAACCCACGAAACAATATAACACACACAGACCTCGACACTGTACAAAACATCGCACAAAAAGTCCTAATAGTGGGGGACCTGAACGCAACACATGAAACATGGAACTGTCACTTAAGAAACAGAAACGGAATCACAATACACACACACATTTTAAATCACAATACAATCATCCTACACACCAACACATTACCCAGATAATAACACAACACCAACAACCATACACATAATAATTAATAAACACATACAAAACATCTCACATCCTCAAACACTAAGTAATATTCACAATAAACACACCTGAACACAAAATCATCACAGACTACAATAGAACCAATTGGACAGACTTTAGACAAACACATACACATAAACAATAACATAACAAACACAGACGAACTAGAAGAGGATGTCACTAAATTCACACAAGCAATCACACACGCAAAACGAAAACACACGCAGGAGAAGAAAATAAGCACAACACAAGACAACCTACCACAGCACATACTCGACATGATCAAATAGAAAAACAGACTACGAAAACATTGGCAAGCTACACGCGACACACACATCAAAACATACATAACAATCATGAACAGACAAATTAACTCGGAAATCAGAATACACCTAAATACAACATGGTAAACAAAACTTGAAGCCCTGCATCCACAGGACAACTCACTATGGAAAATAGCCAAATCACTAAGGAAAACATACAAACCAATCCCCACACTAGAGCACAACACCACACACGCAACCACAGATATAGAAAAAGCAGACATGTTAGCAAGCTTATTCGAACAAATACACAACATAGACACAGACAATACAGACGAACACAAACACATAAACATCACAGTAAAATTGTTTCTTGCGAAAAAACATCCACCAGACACAGAACAACGCAAGGAACTCCTCACAAAACCCTCCGAAATCGCACAAATAGCCAAAAAACTACTCAGTAATAAAGCACCAGGATCTGATAACATTGATAACGTAATATTAAAAAATCTCTCCAAAAAGGCATATACAAAACTAACATACATTATCAACACAATTATCACCCAAAAATTATTTCCGAAGCAGTGGAAAATCGCTCACATAACACCCATTCTCAAACCAAACAAAACCTCCAAATCACCTGATAGTTACCGCCCCATCAGCCTACTCCCAACATTTGCAAAACTCACGGAAAAGATATTACACAAAAGACTAACCAAAATAGACACCAAACTAAAAATAACACCAAATACACAATTTGGCTTCAGGGCAAAACACAACACTGTCCAACAAGTAACCCGAATAGTAAATGACATTATACTAAATTACAACAAACAAAACATCACAACACGGCTATTACTTGATATACAAAAAGCCTTTGACACAGTATGGATTGACGGACTGCTATACAAGCTCATACAAATACAATACCCCCCAACACTAATCAAACTGATACACTCATACCTAACGAACCGACAATTCCAAGTTAGAATAAATACCACACGCTCACGATTAATAACGGTGAATGCAGGGGTCCCTCAAGGTTCTGTACTTGGTCCAACAATTTTTAATTACAACATACACGACATCCCAACAATCGCAAAAACACACATGGCATTATACGCTGATGACACAGCGATCTACGCTCACTCACACAAGACAGCCGGAGCAAATAAACAACTTCAAAAACACGCAAGAATGCTTGAAAAATATTTCGACAAATGGAAAATCCAACCAAATGTAACTAAAACAGAAAATATAGCATTTACAAGAAAATACAAAAACACGAAGATACTCACTCCAATAATAATAAACAACACGCCCACAGTCATCACAGACAAAGTAAAATATTTAGGGGTACACCTGGACACACGATTAAATTTTAAACAACACATTAAACAATCAATACGGAAAGCATACGTCATAACCAAATCACTGTACCCGTTACTGGTTAAGAACACAAGAATGAGCGCAAAAAAAACAAGAAACTAATCTACATTCTACACAGCCATAATACGACCAACTATAACATACGCAGCCTACACGAAAACGCTAACATCGAATATATAAAAGATTACATACAAAAAATATCAGTGAATTTTTACAAAAAGCAAACAAACAATAACCCACTAATAAAAAACATTCACAAATCACCAGACAAACATCCCAACCTGGTATTTAAACATAAGCTCCCTTACTTTAAGTTAAATATAAATGTAAATACAGACGAACCCGTTTAAAATCTCCTCGGTTAATATCACGGCCCGCTTATTATCACTGAAACTTGAAATCAACTTGCCAAACACTACTAAAGTAATACATTTTTATTCTGTTAATGTCATCTTGCTTAATATCCATTTCCCGGTTATTATAATGAATATATTTTGTTTTTGACACTTTGAACTTGCTTAATATCATCATTCGGGTTATACAAGATAGAAAGTTTGTCTTTTATTTTTATGCCTTTGGTAATATAATGATATTAGATATAGTATTATCAAAATAATGTTGTACGAAGTGTGACAAAGGCAAATTTTAGGGGTATTTTTTTAAATTTTTTGGGGCTAAAGTAATTGCTTACATGAATTGGAAAATATAGTTCAGCACACTATTTAAACAAATTCCATCAAAACACATCAATTAACGTTAGAGAAATGGTTCAAATAATTTTATATGGAAACTTATAGATATACATACTGCTTTTTTTCAAATACATAGAGGAGTTTCTTCTTAAATAAATTTGCGGTTAGTATCATGAATAATCATAATAAGCGAGTTTTCGGTTAATGTCACAAATTTGGATATTAAGCGGGTTTCGGTTTATATCACGACCCGTTTAATATCATAGTTTTTTGTGGAACCGAGAGCATTTTATTAAGCGGGTTCGTCTGTATTGTAAATAATGTATATATAGGCTAAGACACATTAGACTAAGACACACAATCACAAAAGCAGGTTTTTTTTCATAATTTTCCTGCTAAAAACACACAAACAACACACACACACACACACAATATCTGCCAAAAAATCGGGGTATAAACATAAGACTGTGAAGGAGCCCCAAAATAAAGAACTGTAATGAACTGTTAAGTGAAAAGATAACAATAAAAAACTATTGAAACTGAAAAAAACTGGTTCTTAAGAAATTGTAGTTAAGGTGAATTTGTTGTTAACGCCTTTCCGTGTTAAAATACTGAGAAATATATAGTAGCGGCCTTCTTTGAATTCGTCTAACAATTGAATTAACGACGCGAATGCAAAATTCCAAGCTTTCTGTAACTTTCTATGTAGAGAGAGAACAAAGTTAAATAAAGAGCAACAGATTGTTATTTTAAAAACTCGCAATGCACAACTCGCGGCCTCTTTTGGAATTTTGTGCGGCCCGCTTTCAATTTTCACAATACAAAATCAGCTAAAAAATGAAAACCTCAGTCGAAAACGAAAAAAGAAGGGCAAAAATCTTTTGCGGCGCCCGACTCAAAAACAAAGTTATATATGGCCCTTTATACAAAAATAGTTGTACATCACTGATTTAAATAATCTAGTGTGCAATTTATTTTTTACTCGGCCCGTTGGTAGCTTTTGTTAATGAATTACTTTGTGAAATTAATATGTTCGCATTAACTGCGGTTCTTGGGTATATGTGGTTAATTGTAGAAAAAAAAAATATTGGACCGGCCCGCGTTTAGTGCGGCCCATGCGGAAATTTCCGCATGCTCCACATGGCCAGTCCGCCCCTGCTGATAACTTAACAACAGGACTCTTGCGCAGTGTCAAGCAGCAGCTGTAGGAGACAACAGGACTATTGCGCAAATTTTTTTTTACATATACATACGTATGTATTGCGTACCCATAAAGTATAATTTTTATTTCTAAATTGTAGAAGTATAACGTTATGTGAAGTGTTTCGCAAATTTCTGATTGTGCCTGAGCGAAACCATATTGTAAGATACTGTGCTGTAGGAGGGTTACTTGTACATATTTGTACCTTTAATCTGTACCTTTTTAGGGTGCATGAAATAAGAAATGGGTCTCTAAACTTTTAAATGTCTTGAAATGCCGTAAAATAATTAACAAGTTTTTAAGGCTGGTCATAAGGATTTTTCAAATTTAAATTTTTGTGGGTAGCGAGCAAAATGGGCAACCACTACATTTATTTGTTTATGTCCGTCTTTAGGAGATTTTTGTTCGCTTTCGGAGGGTAATAGCGTATTTTATATAGGAAAGTACACCTGTAGGAAGAAATTCGGGACCAAATTACGAAGACTTTGTTGGGTGACGTAATTAAGTATAACAGAATTCACTAACTGGAAAATATTTACTTCTGATAGGTTGGAATAATTGAAAAAAAGTTCAGGTGTTGTGACATATTTAACATTGGAAATTAGCATAAAGATGATGAAAGATATGCTGATGTTTCGATCATAATGTTTTTGGTCATTATCAAAGCAACATTAACATCTGAAAATCAGAGTAGTACAGTATGCAATACCAAAAAAAAATTACAAAATAAATAATAATAAAAATAATTACCTAAACTAAATACTCCCAACAATAAAAACTTTGAAAAGGACTAATTTTATCGGTAACTGTTTAAATATACTACGCAAAGAATTTATGATTTAATGGTGAGACGGCAAAACTAAAAATTTAGGGGCATCAATCGAAGAAGAGTTAATATTCGATAAAGGGGATGAAATAAGATTGTTATTGACAATTGACGGTGTATTAGCAAATTTTCCTGTCTATTTCGGATAATTTTAAGTATTAACTGTCTTGGGTAACCGTTATACAGGATTAGTCAAAATTACCGGAACACCTAAATAATTCTCCTACCGTAAAGAATTAAAAAAAAATGTTTCGTACAAAAGTTATTTGGTTGTAAACAAGCTATCGTATACTTATTTGTTTAACATACAGGGTGTTCATTTTATTGTGGAAATTAGGTGAACTTTCTTTTTTCAAATAGAACACCGTATATATTTTTACATTTTTTAATTCCGAGCTTAATTCTAAGTATTTTTTGTAGGAATAATTTTTTTATAAAATGCATAATTTTTGAGTTATAAGCAATTAATCCAAACTCCTGAACTTCAAATTATAGTACATTATACACCAAGGGAGAGAAACCACTTATTTTTCCTGAGGTGTAGTTTGAAGCCCGAGGGCGAAGCCAGAAGGCTACAAATACATTGAGGGAAAAATGGTGGTCTCTCTCGAGGTGTATATACTATTTTTTCCACGTTCGGGAGTAGAAATACTTAATTTCATAAATAATGAATTATAATAAATCGGAACGAAATTGCAATATTTAGAAGCCTTTGGAAATGTTTCCATGCAAAGTGTACCATGCCAACATACATTTATTTACAAAAACCTTTGTTATAATAAAAACTCCCTTATGAAAAGTGTTTTCGTCCCTAGGGAGTAAATGTTTCATTTCTGTCCCGCGTTTGACACCATAGAAACCGACTTCTACTCCCGGACGTGTAAAAAGAGTATTTTCATACATACATACATACATACATAACATTTATTTTAACTAAAAGGATAAAAAAAAATTGCAAAATAAAAAAATAACAAATAAAATAAATAAAATTAAAGTAAATGTAAATTAAAGTGCACGTGCCTGCTTGATAATGCTCCACAACTTCATGAAACAATTGACAAATTGTCATTCAATTGACATTTAAACTACAGATTAATTGCTTATAACTAAAAAATGATGCATTTTATAAAAAATGAGTCCTACAAAAAACACTAAGAATTAATTTTAGAATATAAAAAAGTAAAAAAATATAGGTGTTCCATTTGACAAATGAAAGTTTACCTAATTTCCGCAATAAAATGAACATCTTGTATATTAAAAAATACTTAAACGGTAGCTTGTTTACAACCAAAAAACTTTTGTACGAAACAATTTTTAAAATTCTTTAGGTAGGAGAATTATTTAGGTGTTCCGGTAATTTTGACTAACCTGTATAACAAAGTCTGTAAAATAGAATCAATT
Source organism: Carabus problematicus (assembly GCA_963422195.1). Classification (NCBI taxonomy): domain Eukaryota; kingdom Metazoa; phylum Arthropoda; class Insecta; order Coleoptera; family Carabidae; genus Carabus; species Carabus problematicus. Next base: position 8,567,570 of record OY728582.1, on the reverse strand, counting down.
TTTAGCTCATCGACCTCCCGTCGAAGAGCTGTAGTGTTCGGTACGATGACTGTAGCACCTTCTAATTTTTGTTTTGCGCAGAAATCCCGGACAGACCCCCTGGTACACGAAATAACTATTACAACATATATCCGTATGTATATTGTTCGTCCGCTCGCTCGCTCCTAAACTACTCAACTGATTTGTATGAATTTTTTCTACAGATACATGTTATGGTCTAGTTGTACAAGGTACTATTTATTTTTTTCAATTTTTTTTTCAGTTTTTTTTCTGCGTTATTTTCTATTCAATTGTATTTAAAATTTTCTTGCATGTGCAGGAAATGGAAGAATATTTTTCCATATTTTTTATTTTGAAAAATTATGATGGAGACCATCGGAGAAAAAATATTTTTTAATTAAAGATTGAACAAAAGAAGATTAATGCATTTATAGTCGGCTTAGTCTGCTTTGCTTTAGCCAAGAGAAGAAAATGTATTCACACTTGTTTTAAATTTGTTGTTTTATTTGCGACCTAGTACTTAGGATTTTAAAAGTGTATCTAGGTAAATAATAATTTGTAGCGTGATTACAATTTTACTTAGACTACTAATATTTGACTACGAATTCCAGTATTCCAGAACTGATCACACACACTGCAGAAAAACCAACGTCTCGTTCGCTAGCCCTTGATCAACTGACTAGCGTTAGCTCCCCCTTTACTTTCCGCACATCCCGCCCTTTTCACATAAACCAATTTATTTTTGAAAATACACGATGTCGAGTATGTGTCACAGCATCTACTCGGCATGCCCTTTAATGTTCATAAGTTCTACACGAAGATCTCCGAACTCAACTTCGGGTGTAGCCGGACTGCTAGCTTAAAGTACGTGTTAATCCCAATAAATTTAATAATGAAATGTCAAATTATAACGTGAAAATAGCAGTTAATACGGAAACAATTATTTATTGAATTACATTATAATAAATAATATTAACTCATTTTGTCAATGTATTGTAACTGTATTGTAGATAACAAGAAAATGTAAGAGGGTACAAATTTATTAAATTAATATATCTTTTGAATAATCGTTCACATAAATGTACATAGAAATAATAAAAAATTAATTTTAAATATTACCAGAGTTTTTCCAAAAATAAAACAATATTTCTATATTTAATTTACGTATAGATATTGCAACGCAAATTTACTAGAATGTACAAAATTTATGCAAGTGGCAAGTACTGGCACACGTTTGCCCGATAGTTGCTGGTAGCGTCAGTGGAGTAGTTCGACCTGTCATCTATGTGTCAATAGTTTAATACAAAACAAAGAAAGATGTTATAGTGGGCGCCACGCACTCTAATTTCAAAATCCCCACCTAATAATTCGCCAAACACGAGTACGAATGTCTGGAAGGAGATCGGATATGTTCGGCGTACGACGAAGAACAAAGAAACACGTGCAATTCCAAATAACATTAAATTTAATCTTAAGAATAATAATAAACAACCCGAAAAAGAAATAACCGTGTACAAAATGTTCTTATTGCTAAATGAGAGTGAATGAAATGACGCTGATGATGATACTTATGTGACTAATTACAATGTAAAATATAAAAAATGAACGGGAACAAATCAAAAACAAGAGTTCTGCGCCTACTTGGGCGTTAAGTCTAAATTTGAGACAACGTAGCGTCCCTACGGGGGTACACTGGTGGTGTAAAGTTTAGGGACAAAGTCGGATGGTACTCATCTGCGAACCACGCTGCCTAGGATGGAACACGGCGCCCGATCTTTGACCTTTGGTCCCCGGAGACGGCTGGATAGGTCGGACGTTTGAAAACGCGTCCTCGGATTCGACGATAGGGCCTGGAGAAGCGTAGGTTGACGGACGGGATCCTCCCTCACAATACAGAGGGCACGTCGCGGAACACGTGGCACAAATTCAACCACCGAAATTTTCGCGAACGCACTCCGTCAATTTTTCCGCGTAACACTCCCCAAATAAGGGTGAAATCCGGCTTTCAGCGGTACTTATTTACCACAAAGACAAACGTAGAATTCGGAAAAGCTCGGATATTAATACAAAACGGAATCAAAACTACGTGCTTCTCGCAAGACTCGCTACATCACAATCCCCAGTATTTTCTTTTTCACGTTCAGACTTTACTTGACACAGGGTATGTACATGTTTCGAACGGAATTATGAATAATTAGAGAAAATTACGTTACAAACCCTCCCCTTACGAGAAAATGCTTTAGTTTACAAAGCGTTTCAGGTCCTGGATATGCCATATTCCTTTTGTGATTCCTTCAAGGTCACACAGTTCATAAGTTAACTTAGATGGTTTTGATTTCACGCGGAAGAGGCCGATATACTTAGGTGCTAGTTTGGAGGCGAAAAACTTAGTTCCATCGGATAATACGTAATTTTTACGCCAAACCAAGTCACCAACATTAAACTCATCTTCCCGGCGGCGCTGATTGTAAACGCGGCAATTCTTTTCGTAAGCGCGACGTAATTCCTTTCGGACATTGGTAAAGATCGTTTTAAACTGGATATTTATCTTATCGACGTTCTCTCGGTCGATAGGGGGTTCAACGGGTATCGCAGTTTCACGCCCGGTACTGAAATATTTGCCGTCAAGTACTTGTTCTCTGCCATGATTAATATAGTACGGGGTACGTTTGGTTACTTCGTGTCGACCGGTATTTATCGCACAGGCAATTTTTGATAAATTTTCGTCCCACTTTCGGTGATTATCACCTAAATAAGATCGTATCATTGTTTTAATAATACGGTTAGTCCGTTCGGTGGGGTTATTTTGTGGGTGGTAGAGAGCATTATACATTATTTTTGCACTATAATTCGACATAAAATTTTTAAATTCTTTACTTATAAATTGACGACCATTGTCGCATATGAGATATTGGGGTACGCCATATTTTAAGAAAACTTGATTTTCTAACAATTCGCACAATTTAGCGGCAGTTGCAGTACGCACGGGGTGCAAAATAACAAACTTTGAAAAATAATCAGTAACTACTAACAAATATTCGTTTCCTCGGGTTGATTTAGGGAATTCCATAAAATCTGCACTGATTAGCTGCCAGGGTTGGTGAACGAATGGTCTCCGGCCCATGAAACCAGCAGGTGCTTTAAGGGTTGGTTTCTGGCTTTGGCATACGACTCAACGACGGACGTACTTGGTGATATCAGAACGCATTTTCGGCCAATAATATAGCTGATTGATACGATGGAAAGTTTTATACACTCCCGCGTGACCGGCGGTGGGGGAGTCATGACATTCGACTAGTACCTTACGGCGGTAGTCTTTCGGTACCACCAATTTCCAAACTGACTGGTTTTTACTCTTCACTAATTTATAAAGATTATTATTGTCATCCAATGTCCAATTCAAGAAAGAAACAGGCTTTTCGCGTATTTTGTCGCGTAGTTCACGATACCATGGGTCTGCAGTATTTGGATCAACAGTGATTAAATCGATTTTCTGTTCGACCGCGCGGGAAAGTAAATCAGGGACTAGGTGGTCTTTTCCTTTTCTGTGGACAATATCAAAGTCGAATTGCTGCAGGCGTACGGCCCACCGTGCTAGGCGTCCTATGGGGTCTTTTATCTTATTCAACCACAGTAGCGAGTAATGATCAGTGACAACCGTGAATTTTATTCCTTCTAAATAGAGTCTAAATTTCTCTATGCCAAAAATTACACCTAAACATTCTCTTTCCGTTACTGTCAAATTGCGTTCCGCTTTACTTAACGTCCTGCTAGCATAACTTATAACATGTTCGGTTTCTCCCGATTTCTGCGTTAGAACTGCCCCTAATCCAAAAGCTGAAGCGTCTGTTTGTACGTAAAATGGTAATTCATAATTGGGACAATTTAGTATGGGCGCACTGACAAGTTTCTCTTTAATTAAACCAAACGCATTTTCACAGTTGTCGGTCCACGTCCACGTTTTATTTTTCTTAAGTAGCGCCGTAAGTGGTGCAATCGTAGTCGAGAACGATGGTATGAAGCGTCGATACCACGATGCGACACCTATAAAACGACGTATATCGGGTACACTTTTAGGGGTAGGTATGTCCAGGATAGCGCGTACCTTCTCGGGGTCTACGTGAAGTCCTTGACTGTCGACGACGTAACCAAGATACCGTAATTCCGGACGACAAAATTTGCATTTTTCCTTGTTAATCGTAAGACCGGCGTCATTTAGCTTAATAAAAATTTTCTCTAAGATGGTAAGATGTTCTTCAAAAGTGGAGGTTATCACGATGATATCATCTAAATAAACAAATACGAATGGTTCGAAGGTGGGGTCGAATAATCGGTCCATTAGGCGTTGCCAAGTAGCCGGGGAGTTATGTAGCCCGAAGGGCATTCTGTTAAAATGATAAAGACCGCGACCTGGTACAGTAAATGCTGTCTTTTCTTTACTTTCTTTGGCTACCGGAATTTGCCAATACGCGGATTTAAGATCCAAAGAGCTCAGATACTTAGCGTTGCGCAATTTGTCTAGAATTGAGTTGACGTACGGTAGAGGGTAAGCGTCTTTACGTGTGACGGCGTTCAGTTTGCGGTAATCGACAACAAAACGATACGTGTTGTCCGATTTCCTGACTAACAGTACGGGACTAGACCATGGACTGTTGGATGGTTCAACAATTCCGTCTTTTAACATTTTCATCAGTTCCCGATCTAAATGAGACTGCATCACCGGATTGACAGGGTAATACCTTTGTTTAATAGGCTCAGCATCCGTAACGATACGATGTTCGACCAGGGTGGTACAGCCGAGTTTAGGGTTGTTTATTTTAGGATATTTGTCTAATAGGGATTTCATCGCGATTTTCTGTTGGTCGTTTATCGTGAGAATAGGTTTAATCGAATCCGCGGCAACTGTATTCGTGAAAGACCAAATTCCGTTCTTAATATCGGGCATAACGTTCATTTTTGACCAAAAGTCAATTCCGAGGATGAGTTCGTAGGGTATGGAAGGTACGACAAGGACTTTCAGTAAGCATGACTGATTCTCTAGAGACATAAGTACCTCTACAGTTCCGATTGCATCACAGGCCGAGCCATCAGCCACCGTACAACGAATAACACTACTTACATCTAAACATAAGTTATGTCTCTTTAATTTAATCCAACCAGCTTGACCTATTATAGTCCGAGTGGCACCTGAATCTAATAAACCGCGATAGTTTGTTCCGAATATCAGTACGTCTAAATAGGGGCGCGTGTCTCCCGGACACGATGATAAAAGAAAATCTATATGTGGCTTCAAGGAAAATTTCTTAATGGTTTGTAGCCACTCTTGCCACTCTGGACCGCGAACCGTTTTTGGCGATTTCGGGAAATTACGGTTCCTGATATTCCCGAATTTTAATCGTTTTTTGACCATCGTTTGCCACATTTAGTACACGATGCTTTCGTGCAATCGGGTGTTCCACAGGAATAACAGAACAGTTTCCGGGGTGCTTTACAATATTTATACAGATGACCCGATTGTCTACAATTCCAACAATGAGGCGATATCTTACGTGTGTGATCTCCCGTTTCTACCGTACAAGTTCGAGAGGCTGATTTTATAGGACACGCGAGATCTGGTTCGAGAAGGTTTCTCCGCATAGATGTCGGGGGTTGAAAGTTTGTAGCCATGTATTTGTTATTTTCTAACCGCTTGCACATTGTTAAAAGTTCATCAACTGTGTGTATTTCCGTCAGACCGGAGTTATGTATAAAATACGGGGCTATATTCCGTCTTAATACGGCTAGTTTTTCCTCTTCACGCGGCGGGGTTGGTAATCTCGCGAATAAATTAATCATGCAGGCAAGGTAATTGCCTACCCGTTCATCTGGACCTTGCGAACGTGCCCTGATTTCTGCCCAAAGTTCAGTTTCGTACCCGTAAGGTTCGAACTCTGCTCGCAGCATTCTTATAAAGTCCTCCCAATTAAACATCCGAGACCGTACCGACCGATACCAAATGAGAGCACTACCTTTCAATAACTCTACGGCTGAATTGAAAAGCTGAGTTGAGGTAACATTGCGCGAAATACGATATTCGTTTACTCTTTCGAGGAAACCGTTCACGCTAAGACCCGTTCCATCTCCCGAAAATGAAATATCCCACTTATGTACAGGTATGAGTTTTCTAGATGAGACAGGAGAAATAATATTAGGTTGAACTCGGGAGGGTAGATGAAGTGCCGGCGACATCCGAGGAGGCGGTTTGTTCCGTGTCAATTTTATCACTTACTATAGATTCTAAATGTTTTAATTCATCACGCAATCTTTGAATTCCAGCGTTAATATCCTCCGTTTCCGTCGTTATCCTGGTCAGCCTGCCAAAAACATGACTTAGTTTCGCGAAAAAACGTCTGCCGTCGCTTGACTCGAATGAGTCTACTGATTCGGACATAGTTTGTAATTCTACGACTTTACGTGTGCAGATGGTTAACTCTCCCGTGCAATCTATTTCCTCGGTCGGATTATTGACAATCGTACCGAACTTTTCTGACTTAATCATTTTAGCTAACGTTTTCTTCATTTCTAAGGCGGTTGCCATTTCTAAGTTAGCGTAACCTCGCACCGACAATTCGTATTCGAGTTCATCCCGAATTAATCGAAACGGATCCATGCTTGGCAACGTGTGAACGCAAATGAGTACGCAAATGTACAAATACAAGAAATAATATTAAATGAACTAATTAACTTATCCTATACAAACAATGCACGTAACGTGTTTCCTTGTCCCTACGTCGAAACGCGTAAAGAACAATATTTCTAAATAAATCAAAATAAAATGAACAGGCCCCACGTTTAGGGTGCCAAAACTTGCAACGCAAATTTACTAGAATGTACAAAATTTATGCAAGTGGCAAGTACTGGCACACGTTTGCCCGATAGTTGCTGGTAGCGTCAGTGGAGAGGGGAGTAGTTCGACCTGTCATCTATGTGTCAATAGTTTAATACAAAACAAAGAAAGATGTTATAGTGGGCGCCACGCACTCTAATTTCAAAATCCCCACCTAATAATTCGCCAAACACGAGTACGAATGTCTGGAAGGAGATCGGATATGTTCGGCGTACGACGAAGAACAAAGAAACACGTGCAATTCCAAATAACATTAAATTTAATCTTAAGAATAATAATAAACAACCCGAAAAAGAAATAACCGTGTACAAAATGTTCTTATTGCTAAATGAGAGTGAATGAAATGACGCTGATGATGATACTTATGTGACTAATTACAATGTAAAATATAAAAAATGAACGGGAACAAATCAAAAACAAGAGTTCTGCGCCTACTTGGGCGTTAAGTCTAAATTTGAGACAACGTAGCGTCCCTACGGGGGTACACTGGTGGTGTAAAGTTTAGGGACAAAGTCGGATGGTACTCATCTGCGAACCACGCTGCCTAGGATGGAACACGGCGCCCGATCTTTGACCTTTGGTCCCCGGAGACGGCTGGATAGGTCGGACGTTTGAAAACGCGTCCTCGGATTCGACGATAGGGCCTGGAGAAGCGTAGGTTGACGGACGGGATCCTCCCTCACAATACAGAGGGCACGTCGCGGAACACGTGGCACAAATTCAACCACCGAAATTTTCGCGAACGCACTCCGTCAATTTTTCCGCGTAACACTCCCCAAATAAGGGTGAAATCCGGCTTTCAGCGGTACTTATTTACCACAAAGACAAACGTAGAATTCGGAAAAGCTCGGATATTAATACAAAACGGAATCAAAACTACGTGCTTCTCGCAAGACTCGCTACATCACAATCCCCAGTATTTTCTTTTTCACGTTCAGACTTTACTTGACACAGGGTATGTACATGTTTCGAACGGAATTATGAATAATTAGAGAAAATTACGTTACAATATAAATTATTGCAATATCTTCAAGATAATCTACCACAGCTCTATTGTCGATAAAATTTGGCTGTGTAACAATGCTGTAGATCTTGTGAACATTCCGAACACTTACGAAAATTTCCGAGTGTAGACGTTGTGACTAGTAGAGGGCATGAGATGCTTCGCACGATGTCTGTGTACTACATGATACGACATCATACGAGCATCCCTGTTCTTAGTTTGTAACGTTGTGCTAAACTTCTGAGCAATATATTTGCTGTTAGTGTGTTAGTGTGCAATTTATAGATTTGGCTACTCTACCCTAACCTAAACTACACTACTCTACTTAACCCTCCCCTAACCTACCTTACTTGTAATAATAATTAATGCAGTCCCACGACTTCCCGAATCCGTACATTTCGGACATATATGTTCGTGCGAATTCGGGAATATAAATTGGTCTGACGACTAGACTCTTGTCTTACTTTCCGCATACCCGGCCCTATTCTCGCACAACCTTGAAACACAGATTGACATAGCAACATCTATGCAAGCATATATTCAGACTAGGACATACGTCGATGAGCTGCAGGCATGGATGTCTGTATCCATTTCTAGTTTTTGTGAAATTTAGGGCCCGATAATTTTAAAATACGACAACAGTAATTTTATATTGTTTAAGACAGTGATGCACAATCTTTTATGTATAAAGTGCCGCATAAAACTCCGTTTTAGAGTTGGTGCCCGTATATAACTTCGTTTTCGGGTCGGGAGCAGAAAAGATTTTTTTTACCCTATTTTTGTTTGTTTTTGACTGAGGTTTATGTTTTTGTTTAGCGCATTTTATTGTGAAAAATTGCCCGAGCGGGTCACAAAAAATTGAAAAACCCGGTTCGCGGGTTGTACATCACTGGATATTGATTATTATCCTAAACCAGTAATGCACAACCTGCGAACCGCCCTTTTTCATTGCACCTTACCCGCATAAGGCAAGTAACGTCCAGTACCGATCAAAAATGAATTTATCTTGAAGATGTGAGATAGTAATGTTACAGTTGATAGAAAAATTAATTTCGTTTTCTAACGTAAACTGTAAATGTGAATTTAAACTATTAAACACTGTGAAAATATTATGAACCTGGTTTTCTGGTAAACAAACAGTAGTATCATCCACATAATGGAAATAGAATAAACCTTCGAAATCATGTTGATTAAAGATACTAGATTCAACAAATCGTAAAACCAATTCAGCGATGATAAGACTGAGCTGAGAGCCCATTTCAACACCTATAGTTTGAAGGTAAAATGAAGTGTTAAATTGTAAATTTTGCGGCCCGTCAAAGCTTTACTTTTTGACTTTTTAAATATATATTTCTATGCGTTAACATAGAGAAGAGGACAAATAAAAAATATAGATATATTTTAAAGTAGATCCTATTTCATAAAAATATGCAATCAATAGAACTGTCTGTAAAATAATGGCGTTTGTTCGGTTGTGGAAAGTGCATTTAATGTACTCAGTTCCTTCGGAGTCGGCTTCGCGATATTACAAAGAGTCAGCGAGTTACGTACAAGAGTCTATGCGTTCTATACTGACAGTCGTTTGCATACAAACTGATTGTTTCGTGATAGTTCTTCAAGTTGAATTAAAAGATTTTTCACAAATCATAGAACTTTTTTGTGTGTATTTTTTGTTGACTATTTTTGTTACTTGCTGGTGTGTCATTGTAATAAAAAAGGTAGGCAGTACTTTTAAATAAAAAAAAAAACTAATTCTCGAAACAAAAAAACGAAAAGTTGGGGATGAAAATAGAAGTTGTTGTATTGCCTATATCTGCAAATATGGTCTATATTTGGTTGCAAAGGGGCAATGTCAAAATTCTCATTAAAATTTGCTTGTTTTCTGTTATATGTTTTATTTGTGTTATTTTTTTATTCGTTGTTGTTATTCGTAAAGAGATAACTTTTGTTTATCATCTAGTCTCTGGTGTTCATATTTGAATACGTTTCTTATACGTGATATATACGTACATTTTTAAATTTGATATTGACCGGTTGTAAAAAAAGGTTGCTCATCCCTGGTGTGAGGGACGTTCGTACGATTAGTAATTTCATTTCATCGGTTTTCTAAAGTTAATTTTATTAAGTCATAGGGGATTTTAGTAGATAACGATTTTACTTCTAATGAACTCAATTTGAAGTTATTAGGACATTGTAAATCTTTAACTTTCTCAATAAGTTGAAAATAATTTTCACTGAAAATTTGAGGATTATATTTTATGGGGGACAAAGTGGTAGCTAAGTATTTAGTAATTTTACAGTTCGGAGTATTGATATTTATAATAATTGGTCTAACAATAAGCGGAATATTGACTAGTAGCAATATTTTGGGTAAACAATAGATTTTAGGAGAAACGGCATTATGAATCTTGAGAGAATATTTACAACTAGGCTCTTTCTGTGAACACCATGTGCCCACATTGGTAATTTATATAATAAACTATTTTTGAAAATTTTTGTTATACATTTGCGTCTCCTAGTCGCAAAATCTCTAAAATATCTTAATTTTGCCTGTTTATCCATCTTTCCAGTCTTTCTCCATCTAACCGTCTTTATTGCAGCCGGATCTTGTATTGCATAGAAAAAAAATAATAATATTTACTATTTTCAGTGGTTTAAAAAAATAACCCTCGATATGGAAACTTGAATAGACTTCGTAGAAGTACAAATAACGTATTTTAGGTATTTTAAACATATATTCACAAACACTACTTGTCCGCATCTGTGGGATGTCAAAATGTTGTTATTATTGTTTATTTTTATGTTGCTAAGGGGGGCTGTCATTTCATGCGCTGTCATTAATGTTGCCTAGGTTACGCAATTGCAGCTAACTTCATGCGTGAGGGACAGACAAGGGCTTTTCTATATATAATAAGATGGAATGTGACCATCAGTAATAAGACCATCAACCAATTTATTATTTTGAATTTGAAAAACTAAAGTAGGGTCTTTATGAAACAATTTATATGCAGGGCTGTGATGGTAAACTGAGCACAAGGTATATTGTAAAGCTCCTCAGCCTTTTTCCTAACCCAAGCAAATATTTTCGCGACACCGGGTATAATGGTATATAAATTAGAAATGTGATTTCAAAAATTTGCTAATCATAAAGAAAATTTATTTGAAAACAATTCTTGGTTATACATTTTAGTTTTGATACAATTTTCGCGGTCTCCAAATTTAGTTACGCGACCACTTATTGGGCCGCGACCCACAGTTTGAGAACCGCTGCTGTAAAGAAGTCTAAACAAGCAGAAGGTATACTTTGTTGCTGACGGCGGCGGGAGTATTAATCTTAAAAAACAAAAGGTATACGCTATTCTTTTGAAATTTAGCACAGGGTATACGCCGTATATCCCGTATACCCAACATCACAGCATTGTTTATACGTGCTCACATTAGCCAACAAATATTGGATTATACAATCGAATTACTGTGGGAAAATCGCCCACCGCGGGAGCCGGCCAGAAGGGTTTTGGATAGAATGGAGCCAACGGAGGGATTGGTGATCGGTGATTATTGTGAAGTGGTATCCTTCCAAATAGAGTCCTATTTTCTGCACTGCCCACGCGACCGCTAAACACTATTTTTCTGTGACCGAGTAGTTACGTTCTGAATCGGAAAGAGCCCGGCTTGCGTATGCCACTATGCTGGCTCTGGTGTTAATACGCTGGACTAGAATACTCTTTCGTCCATATAAGAGTATATGGCTCCTGTGTCGACTAAAGCGAGGCCGATCTAGGTTCCAATGGTGGTTTTGACGAATATCCGTCCATCTGGAGTAGGATCTGTATTTAATGTGATGATGGTGTTGCGATGAACTGGGGTGTAGCTAGGTTTCGACGGGTCACGGTCTTTCAATGACCAGCCGTGCTGGCGTTTTCCGCATTTGGAGCGCATGGACAGTCACGTGACAGAATATCAGTGGTGCCACAGTGCGATCAGAACTTCTGTGGTATCGCCTTACAGTTGCTGCGCCAATGCCCTTCCTGTCCACAGCGACTGCAAGCTCCGGTGGGGTTGTATGACTCTTTTGTTATCTTCCGTTATTCTTAATTTTAAGCTAAAACATGCGTGTAGACAGCAAAGAAATTATAATAAACAAACAACAATCACAGTATAATGGGATGGGGGGTCAAGTTGGTAGTACACCGTGGCCTCTCAACAGCGCGAAAAGCAAGATATTGAGAATTTGTACACAGCTGTGTGATGCACCGTGGTTATCTCGGACATATCCGGAATCTCTATATAATGAACGAAAGGCAGAAACTAAGCAGCCTTGGATATCGGCACTTCTCACTCGGATCCTCTCAATTCTCCGGGCTCGTAATTTACGTACACGTGCTGAATTTTGCGCCACGAAAAACTTTGACATACATCTACGTACGTCTGCATAAATAAAAAATTCCCCCAAATAGGGCAGAATCCCAAACTCTCGACAATTATAGTTAATTTTCATCAAAATGAATTCCGAATCACAAAAACTTTTATATAGCTACTAATATTCAGAGGCGTACGCGAGAGACTGATTACGAGTAACCTATCGTCCAAAAAAACGTGTATTTCTCCGTCTTTAAGTCTTTATGACTAAATTTAGGTAAAGCGAATATGTATAAAAAATGTTATTAATTTATTGGCATGAATTGATCAAAATGAATGTTATAGTATATGTATAGTCACGAAGAGTGTAAGACTTTTAACGCGATGTTGGGGAGGACTTTTGGAACAGTCACGATCTTTACATCATTTGCTTGGACATCTTCGATTGCGATATTGGTTTGTAGTACAGCACCGCATTCTACCTGGTTGTCTCTACCGAACCCGTGCAAAGTTCGTTGCTGTAGTTGAACAGGTAATGTTGTTCTCTGCACGACTGACTTCCGATTTTTGCTCACTGTACTTCCTGCATCTATCATGCCCAGTACTGCTTGCTTTCCGGTAATACAAACATTGCGCACATATTTGTCAAGGAAAATTCCATCATCCCCTGACGTGGTCAATCTCGACCCAGTGTTGGCATTTGTGGTATTCGGTAATACTGGACAGTATTTCTCCATTTATCCCGTCTTCTGACATTTGAAACATTTCATTGCTTCGCATGGTTTCTTGGCGTTTGTGCAATTGTAACGACTTCCTTGTCATAGCCTGTATTTTTCGGTTTGGCTTGCGGTTCGGATGTCGTCTTCAACCTTCTTCCGAACTCAATTATGTCTTGTAGGAGTTCATCGACGTCGTCGGGCGTTTGCCCAACAGTGCGTTTACAACTTCTTGATTCTTCAACTCCGTCATTATTTGTTCTCTCACTTCCACAAAACTAAGATTGCGTTGTCTGAATAGATGCAACTTATAAAAGTATGAGGGCACTGTCTTATCTACCTTATGTTAACGGGATTCCATCTTATTCCATCTCTCTGTTAAACTGATAGTACCGATGAATGTGCATTTGAATCGTTTTCGTTCTTCCCATGTCATCACTGCCATTTGCACTGTTTTATACCATGACGCGGCTTCGGAAACTGGATTTGTACGCGCCGTTTCCATAATGAACGCTTCCGCCCATTGATGCAAATTGGTGCATTTCAGGTGCTTCAACCACTCACGTGCTACATCGTCATCACCTTTGTCATTGAATTCGCATACTGTTTTCTAGAAGTCTGGCATGATTCGGTACACTGGACTTGCACTCTGATTTTTATTGATGAGATCTATTAATCGCGCCTCACTCAACGCACGGTTTTCTTCAATGTTCCGCATGAGTTGTAACATCAAAGTCGTTGAATTTTGCTCTAGTATCGGCTCTACACTTGGAAAATTTCCGCACTCGCCTAAATTTTCCTCACCTTCACTCGTACGACGGGATCATGAATCTCCGAAACCCACTTTGTTATGTTCTGTTCACTTTTTTCATAACGCACTTTGTTTTCTTTTTTTTCATCACTTCACAATCCTTTCTCTACTCTAGGCATATATTACCATATACAGGATGTTAAAAAAGAGTAAAAAATTTCATGGTATAAACATTTCGAAGTTCTGATTCACAATCAAAAATAATTTTTTCAAAATCCGCAAAATTATGGACATGCTTCTAGAAGAGTACATTTCTAGTGCCGCTGACACAGAACTTCGAAAACAAGGGCTAAAAATACTATCTGCAATAACCTTTCTGGGAGCAGGAATACAAGATAACGAATATAACCACGTTCTCAGCTTCCGGCGACAGGTATACATAGCACCTAACGAAAAAACCACTATACCAGAAACAATCACAGTGGACTACGAAGACACCACCAACAGAATCTTTATAAATGAAGAACTAATTATTTGCTTCTTTTGTAAGCAAAATGGACACACGACTAACCAATGCAAAAACAAAGAAATCCCAACAACAATACCAAAGACATCAACACAAGATGCACAAACATCAATCGCAAACACAAAACGACCAGCATCCGATATCACAAACTCTGACACAGCCGACAACAAGTTTGATGAAACGAATATAGCCGAACAAAACCCTGAAACAACACCGGATATCGACAACAACAGAAGCCAAACACAAAAATGACCACCAGTCAAAAAATCACGTTCCCACAGCCCCTCTCCAATAAGACACATCGAAGAACAACTGGCACCAATCAGAAACAAAATAGCGGCAAACCCGGAACGATACATACTCTCCTACGAAGAACTGAAAGATTTTTTGGAAAACACGTTCGGTAACAATAAACAACTGTTAGTTGCAAGAGAGTATACCGATAATATACCAGTACTACTGAACATAATGTACGACCTCTACTCACTTATTTCAAGTAGATCATTAAAGTCCAGAATAACCAGAATTTCAACAAAACTAAAATACCAACTGAAAGCTGAAGAAAGCAAAAAAACTCCCTAAAATTGACATTCTGCAATGGAATACCAATGGCTTCTGCGCTCACTTAACAGAATTACAAAACCTAATTGTACAAAACCAACCTCAAATTATCTGCCTGCAAGAAACCTGACTACACGGACATCAAATCGCAAAATTAAATGAATATACCGTATACAGGAAAGACCGGCCAAACGAGAGAAATGCAAGTGGAGGCGTAGCAATTTTTACTAAAGACTCACTCCACGTCGTTCCATTAAACATTCAAACCAACTTGTAAGCCATAGCAGTAACAACATACATTCCTGAAAAAACAACAATATGTTCACTATACCTGCCACCAAATCTATAGATTGAACAGAGAGACCTAACCTCATTAATAGACCAGCTTCCACCGCCATTCATACTAGCCGGAGATTTCAACGCACACAACACCTTGTGGGGATCTACGAAAGACGACCGTCGAGGTAAACAAATTGAAAATATTATTGACAATAACGCAACACTGCTAAACGACGGATCGCCAACCCACCTTTTTAGCTGATTTGGAAATTGCTCCTGCATAGACATAACGCTATGCCATCCCAGATTAACACCAAACATCACATGGGAAACCATCCCGTACCTACGTAGAACTGACCACTTTCCCATTAAACTATCACTGGCTTCTCCAACCACAGCAACAGCGCAACATCAATACCCCCGATGGAACTTAAAAAACGCAAACTGGGAACTGTTGAAACAACGTGCAAAAAAATAACACAAAAGACATATCAGACGCAGACAACATCAACACAATCGTTGACGATATCACAAATCACATAACAACAGCCGCAGAAAAATCAATAGGATACATAAACTCTACAAATACACACAAAACTGTACCTTGGTGGAACAACAAATGTCTTAAAGCCACAAGAGAACACAAAAAAGCATTAAACAGGTACAGAAACAACAAATCACTCTAAAATTTAATAGAAGTCAAATGAACAAAATAAGTTGCCCGTAGAATCATTCTAACAAGCAAAAGAAGAATATGTATCTAAAATCAGTGCAAACACACCC
This sequence comes from Carabus problematicus, assembly GCA_963422195.1. Taxonomy (NCBI): domain Eukaryota; kingdom Metazoa; phylum Arthropoda; class Insecta; order Coleoptera; family Carabidae; genus Carabus; species Carabus problematicus. Next base: position 8,551,706 of record OY728582.1, on the reverse strand, counting down.
AGCAACGACATCTGGAACAAAATACAAAAAATCAAAGGAAAAAATTTACACAAACAACCCAAACACTAATAGTAGAGGACAAAATCATCTCAACACCACAGGAAATTGCCAACAAACCAGCGGATTCCTTCCAACAAAAATGCAGCGACGAACAATACACACAACAATTCCTCACACACAAACAGGAAATAGAAAATACTCAAATACACACAGAACCAGACAATAATAAACCACTCCATAAGCATTGAAGAACTAGAAACCACAATTAAAGAGCAAAAAACAAATAGTAGTCCTGGACCTGATGGCATACCATACACAATAATAAAACACCTCCCACAAGAAATCATCACATATATCCTACAGATCTACAACCATATATGGAAAAACAATACATACCCAACCCAGTGGAAAGATGCTATAATTATACCAATACTGAAACCAAACAAAACAAAAACCAATCCACAAAACAATCGACCTATTTCTCTATCCAACTGCCTCAGTAAAATCCTACAAAGAATAATAAACAAACGACTACTGCGGTACTTAGAATCAAACAATATTCTAAACCAGACACAAAGCGCATTCAGAAAAGAAAGATCAACAACTCACCAGATTATAAACATAGCCACCGAAATACAGAAAGGTTTTAAAAACAAACAACATGCAATTGCAATTTTTCTCGACATAGAAAAAGCATATGATACAACATGGAAACACTATATCATGAAATCACTAAAAGAATACGGACTTAATGGTAACATTCTACGATACATACAAAATTTTCTAAGTGATCGAAAGTTTAAAGTAAGATTAAATGGCTACCTATCAGAGGAAAAAATACAAAAAAACCGCGTCCGACAAGGCGAAATCTTCAGCGTGATACTGTTCCTTATAGCTATGAATGAAATAGTAAACCACATAGCCAAACCAACAAAAATAGCCATTTTCGCAGACGAACTACAAAAAACAATAACAAACCTGGAAGAATGGGCATTGAGCACAGGGTTTAACTTCTCACCAAACAAAAAAAGCCATGCATTTATGCAAGCTAAGACACCTTCATCAAAACCCCATCCTAACCATTAATCACACTGACATCGAGTATACTAACACCACAAAATTCTTGGGAATGACATTGGATAGAAAATTAACTTTGATCCCCCATCTACGAAACTTAAAAATAGAATGTAACAAACGCATAAACATAATTAAAACGCTATCCCATCACAAAAGGGAAGCTCAGAGAGAAACCCTTCTAACAATATATAAATCTATACAAATTAATACACAACACAGGTATATGTTTAGCAAAAGGAGCGTACAGAACAAGCACAATCAAAAGCATACTCTGCGAAGCCAGTGAACTGCTAACACTAAAGTATATAATTAAATTAGCCAGTACATCAAGCAACCCAACCTTTAATAACATCTTTCAAACAATACAAAACAAAACAATAACTCAAAATATTACACCAATCGGAAAATATATTAAGAATATCTTACAAACACTACACATTACAATCCCAAATATATATAAATGTAACACCCAAAACAAAATTCCCCTTTGGTGCACCAGAGAACCGGATTACCACCTAAACCTAACTAAATGCAAAAAATTTGAAAGCTTCCCGATACTCTACCGGACAGAATTTAATGCTCTACAAACGAAATATCACAACTACCAATTCATATTCACTGACGGTTCAAAAATCGAAGAGGAAACCGGAGCAGTAATAACACTAACCAACCATGCATGGAAGTACCAGCTTCTACACAGCAGACTCGTTTAGCATATCAAAAGCTCTCGAGTATATTTCAGACGCTGAAAACACTCACTATGCTATCTGTACAGACTCCCTCAGTAGTATACAAAGTATAAAAGACGTATACACGTCAAATCCGGTGATCTAGGGAATACAAGACAAAATCTACACAACAATAACGGAAAAAAAGAAAAACATAATTTTAATCTAGACACCGTCGCACGTAGGAATCCTCGGAAACGATCAAGCCGACAAAGCATCAAAAAGAAGCGACAAACAACGAAATAATACAACTCCCAACAACCCAAACAGACTTTAAAAACTACGCTAGACACAAAATCAAAGACGAGTGAAACAACAACTGGAAACAAACAACAAACATAGAAACATAAAACAAGACACAACCAAATGGGACACCAAACCAAAGAGAAAAGGACAAACCATCATAACCCGACTCAGAATAGGCCACACTAGATACACACATCATGCAAAAAAGAGACTCAGACATCTGCGACACCTGCAACACGCCTATATCAGTAAAACACATCATAACAGAGTGTCAAAAATACACGAACCAAAGACTAAAACACAAGATTCCAGCAACAATGAGAGAGGCATTAGCGAACAGCCCGGACGCTGTACACATCATTCTCCTGTGCCTGTTAGATACACAGCTAATAAACGAAATTTGACCCCAAGAAACACCATAATCCAATTGTACCAGTACTAATGACGTCAGTGTTGAAGTACTTAATTAATAATAAAAAAAAATAAATAAAAAAAGTACAAATAATTTTTCTTACCAGACGTAAATTTTGTCAAAAGTTATAACAATTTCAGTAAAAATGTGGATTAAAATTTTAAAAACGTTTTTAAATAAATAACATAATCTATTGAAAAGGGCCACCCACAGAAAAAAAAATACATGTTGCACACTGTCACGTGGCGTACGTGGATATTGAAATCGCTTTTATTTATTAACTATTCGAGATTGTGCTGCCACCAACCCTCTTTCTCTTGGATAGAAGGATTTCGTTTATAACCGAATTTAGCAATTTACGGAACAAAACAGGTATACTACGAAATAAAACAATAGTTGAATACACGTGCGGATAAAAATAATATATATATTGTTACGAATCGAGTTGTTCACTTTTACATAAAAGTTGAATAGATACACAATAAATACTAACAAAGATATAATACAAAGGTCTACTTACAGCCGTTCATCACTGAAGTTACTGTTTTCTTAATGCAGATCTTAAAGCAAAGAGAGATGTTTACTCGGACAAGTTTCAAATCAAAGAGAGTGATGTATTCATAATTCAATACTGATTAGGGGTTGACACCCCCACTCCAAAAGTTTAATGTTTCTCTTATTGGTCAGCATTCGCCCGACCAGGCAAAAAGAATTCCAAAATACTAACTCATAAAAAATAACTAAATTCCCGTTACGGTCTTCTGCCTGAGTCCAGAGAATGCTCACAAGCTAACCTTGGAATGTACCGAGATGTTTTAGCGACTGCTACAACTCCTCCCCCCTTTGGATGCAACTCATATTCCTCCCAAGGATTATGAGGCATTCTAAAATCCCAAATGCTTCGCAAAGCCAACTTGTACCCACGACAAGAAGCACGCAGTCCGCCATTACCCTCGATCCTCCAGTCTTCCATCAGGATCCATCATGCTCGACGCCATCTTTGTGGAACGTTACTCACTAGCTGCCATGCAACGATGCGAAGCTCCTAGCTAGCCTAGCTATGACTCGCCGTGTATACGTCCTGGTACTGGTTGAAAATAATGCGGCTGGACTTCTCGACTCGTGTTTCTTCATGGACTCATAGTTCGAAACGATGATGAGTTCAGCCATCGAGAGTTAGCGTTGAGCAGTTCAACTAAAACATTCAGTACATCCCGCAGTATTTTGTTCTAAAAACTTCAAAAATATGACAATACAATGAAACCAATTATTATAACGTCCAGTTTACCTACTGGTAACAATGAACTAATATACTTAACATAACTTAATATTACGATCCGCAAAGATGATTACACATAAGAATTTAACTACTAATTGCTTAACTAGTCACTGAGGGTTTAGGTTACGTAAAATTTTAGACAAAACCTTACAAAACTAAATTAACTTTACATCACGTAACCTAAAACACCAGTTGGCTATTATCGAATAGGAGCGCCAACTTCCTAAGTCATACAACAATTATGACTCTGGCATCCGAATTTATAATCTAAACCTGCTTTACTTTTGATTTATTTAAAATAATTGGAAGGTTGGTTTTGATCTGGTTTCTGGTTCATTTGCATGCAACTCAGCTTTCAATGGGATCTCGACAAATAACCTGATCGTATTATCAAAATAAGCGGCATGCACGAAAGCTATATCGTAATATACGTAGATGGACTTATCGAAGAAGCTAGTGAGTAACTGTAACCCTAAAGGCATATGATCCTGAATGGTTTTAAGCGCGGCTAGTAAAACTGTCGGACTTATGAAAATTGGGCTCAACTTATTTAACGCAGTTGCTTCGAGTGCATTACCTAAATCGGCAACATGTTCTTTTAAATCAATTAAGATATACTCTATGGTCCGCATTGCTGAATTTAAATTGACTGTTTGAATTAACTTAGTCTCTATGTCGTGTTTGACCACGGAACGATCCTTCACAATCTGTGCAAGTTTAGTATTTAGGAGCTGCACGACACCGTTCATTTTTTCTACATTATTATTAATTTTCATATTATTATTTTGGACATCCCGAATTATGGTTACTTGTTCACTAACGACGTTCGTAATACCATCGGCTACCGAAGTTAAATTATCAATTTTACTATTAATGTCTATTAGGTCTTGGTTATCTAAGGTGCCAAACAAAAAGTTCAAAACACGTCCACCGACATTTACCAAACCTCGTTTTTCGCGTGAGTTATATGGTGCGACCGTTTTGACCAAATTAGCTAATTTTACTTTTAGTCTACTCACATCGCTCCGGATAATGTTGGTTTCTTTTTCGATTATCTCGTTTAGAGTATATATTAGGGTCGGCTCGATATTCTTCCCCAAGTCCACATCGATCTGGGTAACGTTATCCAGTAGTTCACTGAATGTATCGAGAGCATTGATGTAGGTGTTTAAGCGAACGTCTGTGGTTAATATCCATTTGTCTCCGGTCAGTAGTATTTCTTCGATTTTGACAAATACTAATCCTTTGTCTAACTCGTTGACGTCGGCTATTGATTCATGCTGAACCACCGTCAGCATAAAAAACAGTTGAAGACTAAAGTCTAAAAACAAAAAAAATATATAAAAGTAATTTACAATTTATATTAAATTCTAGCGTTTGATATCCAAGGTAAATCGGCTGGTGGACCAGCGCTACGAGTTCGGATACGCTCCGGCGTCTCGTTTTCTCGCGAGTGGTTATCGTTATCAGATTCATAATCATCGTCATAGTCATTGCTCCCTGGTCCACTATCTGTCAGCTCTTCTTGATCACTTTCGGAATCGAAGCTTTCGTGCTCGCTATCATTGTCCGGTATTGTAGGCTGTGTGGTCAGATGATATGGGACGGGCTGTATTTCAATTAAATCAAACAGATTTGGGTCGGGCGCAACATCCGGTGGCTTCTCTTCGATTTCCTCCTCTTCTTGACGTCAGACCTGCACAGCTTCAGCCGATTGACGTGGACAACTTGTTCTTTTCCCGTACTAATGTCCTTAATGACAAAGTTCACTGGGCTAGTCTGTTTTACTAACTTATAGGGGTCTTTCCATGGTTTCCCTAGTTTTCGAGAAAGTCCGGGCTGAATAGCAACGTCAAGAAGGTAAGCGAAATCTCCTTCTTTTAGTTCTACTGGACGTGTTTTCTTGTTGTACTGCCTTTCGTTCTTCTCGGCAGCTACTTGCAGTCTTTCTCGAACAAGAGTGTATGCCTGGTGTAATCTCCCTGAGAGTTCAGTAGGATAACTCTCGTCGGTGTAACATCTGGTTCTTTGCGGGGCTAGAACATCATCGAATGGCATCTGAAACTCTCGTCCATGCAACAAGAAGAATGGTGTTTCACCAGTTGCTGAGTGAGATGAACTACGCAGTGCCATAAGAACATATGGTAACCACAGATCCCAGTCGGCTTGATCTTTCGCTATATAGTGCGACAGGCAGTCCTTCAAGGTCTTGTGGAATCTTTCGATTCTACCATTGCACATTGGATGATACGCGGTGGTTTGCAGCTTCTTGATCCGTTATAAAGTGCATACCTGTTTGAATATTTCGGATACGAAATTACTACCTCGATCTGTTAGCAGTTGTTTGGGTACACCGTGGCGAGCTATAATCTCTGTTACAAAGGCTCTGGCCACAGTGTCGGCTCTCTGATCCGGAATTGCTATTGCTTCTGGGTAGCGAGTAAATTCATCCTGAAAAGTCAATATGTATTTATTACCTTTACTGCTCGTTACCAATGGTCCCACTAAATCCATTGACGTGCGCTCAAAAGGTTGTAACACCTCTTGGAATCTCTGCAGTGGAGCGGGACGGTGATGCGGAGAAGTTTTCCGCTGATTACACGACACGCATTCCTGGCAGTATTTCTTAATATGTTGAGTCATTCCATTCCAGTAGAAATACCGTCGAACTCGGGAAAGAGTCTTTTCGTAACCTTCGTGACCGGCTTGAGGTAAATCGTGACATGTGCGAAGTATTTTGTTCCACATGGATTGAGGAGCAACCAAATTATCCTCGCGTTCATGAGGTGCACGTAACTTGTACACTAAACCTTCGTGGTCAACAAAAAAATCGTTGTTTCCTATCTGTATCTGGAACTTCAGACGTTGAACCGCGGGATCTGAATCCTGCTCTGACTTGATGTGATCACGATCCCATACAGGCTCGATTGCGTCCGCAACATGTCCTACGATGACTCGTGATAACGCGTCTGCGTTACCGTTGGCCTTTCCTGAACGATGTACAACTTCGAAATCGTACTCGGCTAACGTTAGCGACCACCTAGATAGCCTGGAGCTAGGGTCCTTGATTTCCATGAGCCACTTTAACGGACGGTGATCCGTGGTCACCGTGAATCGCCTGCCGTACACGTAGCATCGGAAGAACTTTACAGCCCACACAATTCCAAGACATTCGCGCTCGATTGCACTATACTTAGATTCTGCTTTATTAAGCGCTCGACTCGCATACGCGATGGGATGCTCGAATCCACCTATCCTCTGGCTCAGCACAGCACCTAGAGCTACTTCGGATGCGTCAGTTGACAGAACAAATGGCAGCGAGAAGTCAGGATATCGTAACACCGGGTTGCTCTGTAGTGCTTCGCATAAGCTGCCAAACGATTCTTTCTGCGCATCACTCCAGATGAAGGGCTGATCTTTCTTGGTTAGAATGGTTAACGGTTTGGCTAGGTCGGCGAACTTTGGTATGAATCTCCGGTAGAATCCAACTAGGCCCAAGAAGGCTCGCACGTCCTTCAGCTTGGTTGGTACCGGGTAATTCTGTATTGCTGATACCTTGTTTGGATCCGGTTTAACTCCTGCGCCAGAGATCAAGTGACCAAGATATGATGTTTCTCGCATCATAAACTTACACTTGTCAGGCTTCAATTTTAAATTGTGTGTTCGCATGCGGTCGAACACGGCTTTCAGTCGATTCAGATGATCGTGTACGTCATTTCCGCTAAAAATTATTATGTCATCGAGATATACATAACATTTTTCACCTGTGAGTCCACTTAGAACCGCATACATCAGCCTTTGCCAGGTGCTTGGAGCGTTAGTTAAACCAAACGGCATTCGGTTCCATTCATAATGACCCCAAGGAGTGCTGAATCCGGTTTTTTCTTTGTCTTCTTCAGCCATCGGCACTTGGTGATAACCGCTAGCTAAATCTAATGTCGTGTACAGACTCGCCTGGTTAAGTTGTTCAAGAGTTTCCTGCAGGTTTGGCAATGGGAAGAAATCTTTCTTCGTGACTTTATTTAGTTCCCTAAAGTCTATGCACAACCTAACCTTCGTGCTACCGTCAGACAACATTCGATTCACCAGGATAACCGGGGCTGACCACGGTGACTCGGATTCTGAGATGATGCCCTCGTTCAGTAGATCATCTATTTGGTGGTTTAGTACCTTCTTTTGTGCCTGCGGCACTCGATACGGAGCTCGTGCTATAAGATGTACGTCTTCAGTAATTATTCTGTGGGATACTTTCGACGTACAGCCTAATTTCATGTCCGCGAACCTGAAAATATCCTCATAATTAATTAAAACATCCAACAGATTCTTTCTATTTTCTGTATAGAGATGCTCGAGTTCGAACAGTTCTTCTACATTTCTGTCCTGCACAGTTGCTATAATCTCATTGTTGACGACAGAATCCGTAGTGATCGACCCTTCCGTCACAACTTCTTCGAGGCCGATGATCGTTTTGCTAGGCACGTTCAGTGCTGTCTGGCTCACGTTCATCAACTTCACGGCGACGTCTCTTGTTCCTGTACTAGCGACTACTCTTGCCGCTAAAATTCCATGGATCGAGATCTCTACTGGTTCGATCATGATGGATTCACTATCGTTCTGCGAGCTCTGTCGTACACCTAAACATACAACTTCACTTCTCGCCGGGATAACCAAGTTCTCTTTCAAGCGAACCGCATTCTGTGATGTGGTGCCTGTAGTGCGTTCCGCGGCTCTGATGTCTGTGCTGACTGTGCTTGCGATTTCTGTATCGATAACGTCAACCGATTGTACAACCGCTATCTTCAAACAGGCGTTACCAAGCTCTATCTTATTTGCATTGTAGTCAATTCTAGCTTTAAATTTCCGTAAAAAATCTAACCCGATTAAACCATCTGTATGTACAGCTAGCTCATTGCTGCAAACAATGAAATCGTGCTTGAATTTACTACTACTGCTAATACTATTACCTACAGTTAGCTCTATATAGCTTCTTCCTACTACAGGTAACTTTTGCCCTGAAAGCCCTACAATTAACCTGTTTCTATCTAGCTCGTACATGGGATGACCCCTAATAGCGCCTCTTTTTACCAAACTGACACTGGCACCGGTATCTACTAAAAATGTTAAAACTTTACCCGAATATACTAATTCAATGATGTTAGCGTCCGGTTTACTCGGGATCGCGGGTACCAGTTCAGTTGTGCATTCTGAGACGTTTAAGCCGTGCTGGTCGGGGTGCTCACCGACGGCTGGTTGGAGTTAAAATTCTGTCTTTTTACTTTACACTCCGCTAACCTATGTCCCTTGGCTTTGCAACGCGAACACGTGGGCACCGTTTCGTCACGTGGTCGTTGCTGTGCTTTGCAGAACCTTGCTATATGTCCGACATTTTCGCATTTAAAGCACATTCTAGTATCTTCTCTTGCTACAGTTGCTTTGGTTTTTACTGTAATATTGCTATCTTTTGTACCGTTTCTGAATTCGCGCGTGCGTACCTGCGAGGTGCTTGGGTTCTGTACTACATGAAATGCAGTATCTCGTGTGTCCGAATAACGAACGAACTCTTGATGTTCGCTATCAAGGCTGCCTAACTGCCGTTCTATCCGTTCCGATTTTTTCGCAGTATTAATACCTTCTTCGAATGTTCGCGGATCAGCGTTTAATACTGGACGCCTTAGAAGCGGTAACAGACCTTCTAAGAGTTGGTCCAATAATCGTTGGTCAAGCATTTTATTTTGAATTCTGAGTTCTTCTGCGTTATCCGATTTATCAAACAACTGTGAACCTATAGTACGCAACCGACTTACATAGGCGTCTACTGATTCTCCAGCCCTCTGCACGCAACGGTAAAATGAACGCGAAACCACGCTTGGAGCCTGCTTCGGTGCGAACCTTTCTATTAGCGCGGATCTAAATTCGCTCCACGATTCTGTTGCTTGAAGTAACGGACTATTACCAATAAATAAACGCGCTTCTCCGAGAGTACAAATTTTAGCGATAGCAATGGTTGTTACTGGGGTCCAGTTTCCGATTTTGCTTATTAATTCTACCTGCTCAATGAATTGCTTGACGGACAGATTATTTGTGTAACCGTTAAACATCGGTATCTTATTTACTAGACCCATAACGGAAGTTGCGGCAGTCATGGCTTCCATTTTGTAATTAATTCCTCGATTTTTTAAATTTAAAATATACACGCTATAAAAATATCGGCAAATTACAAACGAACTTGACTGTTACTAGTATAAGGTACAACTGGTTTGAAATGTTCTATCCCACCGCTTGCCAACAGTTTGTCACGTGGCGTACGTGGATATTGAAATCGCTTTTATTTATTAACTATTCGAGATTGTGCTGCCACCAACCCTCTTTCTCTTGGATAGAAGGATTTCGTTTATAACCGAATTTAGCAATTTACGGAACAAAACAGATATACTACGAAATAAAACAATAGTTGAATACACGTGCGGATAAAAATAATATATATATATTGTTACGAATCGAGTTGTTCACTTTTACATAAAAGTTGAATAGATACACAATAAATACTAACAAAGATATAATACAAAGGTCTACTTACAGCCGTTCATCACTGAAGTTACTGTTTTATTAATGCAGATCTTATTTCTTTCCAACATCCTACCATTATTTTGTTCTCTGTAAAATTAAATTTTCCTTCATATTTCATCGCTCTTTTTCTGGCTTCAAACCTCATCTTCCTGTGCTTAGTCTCTTCTACACTTTTTCCAACAATAATTCAGAAAGTGTGAACTGTAATTCAGAAACGTCAAATGAAATTCAGAATTATCAACTGTAATTCAGAAAGCTTCAAATGAATTTCAGAATTGTCAACTGTAATTCAGAAAGTGTCAACTGTAATTCAGAATTGTCAACTGTAATTCAGAAAGCATCAAATGAAATTCAGAATAGTAAATTGTAATTCAGAAAGTGTCATTAGTAATTCAGAAAGCGTCAACTGTAATTCAGAAAGCGTCAATTGTAATTCAGAAAACATCGATTTTAACTTACTTATGCAGTGCAAGTGTTGAGATCATGAAAAAATATTATTGCGAGATTATTATATTAAGTTAATTGTATGTAGATTTCCTTACTTAAATTTTTCCTTTTCAAGATATATTAAGTTAAAATCCATGTTTTCTGAATTACAATTCACGCTTTCTGAATTACAATTGATACTTTCTGAATTACAAATGATGCCTTCTGAATTTAATTTGACGCATTCTGAATTACAGTTGACAATTCTGAAATTCATTTGACGCTTTATGAATTATAATTGATAATTCTGAATTTCATTTGACGCTTTCTGAATTACAGTTGACCATTCTGAATTACAGTTGACCCTTTCTGAATTACAGTTGACAATTCTGAATTACAGTTGACACTTTCTGAATTACAGTTGGAAAAGGTGTAGAACAATGTAACTAGGGGTTGTGTTGTCTACACCTTTTCCAACTGTAATTCAGAAAGTATCAACTGGAATTCAGAAAGCGTCAAATGAAATTCAGAATTGTCAACTGTAATTCAGAAAGCGTTAAATTAATTTCAGAATTGTCAACTGTAATTCAGAAAATGTCAACTGTAATTCAGAATTGCCAACTGTAATTCAGAAAGCATCAAATGAAATTCAAAATATATGAAAGGTTTATCCCCAAAGGGTTGGAATGATGACTTCAACTTCAGACGTAAAGAAGTTTATTCAAAAGTTCATATAAAACTTATGCCGACGTTTCGACCTTAAGGTATGAGGTCATTATCAAGGCTACAACATTTAAATAACAACACATGTAAATTACAACAATTCAAAAAAGACAGTAAACGTATTACAGGCTTAACATTACCTTAATGGAAAAAGCGAAGAACAATATTACCACGTGGATTTTACATGGAAGTATAAACACAAAATTGTGAACAAAACATGTTCAATACAATTGAACAGTGTAAAAAAAAACGTATGAAAATGTAAAATTAATAATAATGATAACAAAAACAACTGACCATGGTCGTCAGAATAAAAACGCAAAAAACCAGACAGACAACATAGTTGTCTTGTCAAGTCAAAATTAAAAATGGACGTCAGAAACAACGTACAAGAACCCTAGCGGAAAATACTAACATCAAAACTTGTTTAATAAGGGCGCGTAACATGAAACAATTTGTAAAAAATCCGTTTTATGATTAACAGAATTCTTAGTAGACTGAATATAACAGCTTTCCAAAAACAAACGTTTATAATTATTCTGTTCAGTATGCAAAATATTGACATTGATGAAATCAATATTGTGTCCAGAACTACCAGCATGTTCAACAATGGCACTATGAGAAGAGTTCTTATTTTTTAAATGGTATTTATGCTGGTAAATACGGGTTTCAAGGTACTGTCGTGTTTCACCAATGTACATGGTCCATTATGAAAGTAATGCGCATGATTTTATTGTGACGCGACTATCCATCACAGGGTGCCGTGACCGGTCGGAAAATGTGGAGGGGGGTCTGCCCGTTCAAATGCGACCGGTCCCGTTCCGATCCGAGCAGTGTGAGGGGAAGGACGTGTCTTTGCGTGAACGGTGTTTTTTGTTTTTGTTATTACATTAAGCCTGTAATACTTTCATATCAATTTTTGACTTAAATAAATCTACTAGGAAATTCAAAATAGTCAATAGTAATTCAGAAAGTGTCATTTGAAATTCAGAAAGCGTCAATTGTAATTCAGAAAGCGTCAATTGTAATTCAGAAATCTTCGATTTTAACTTACTTACGCAGTGCAAGTGTTGAGATCATGAAAAAATATTATTGCGAGATTTATATGTAAATATGCGTTTTGATATTCTCTGAATACAATCTGATTATATTATATATATTTTTATTATATTTAGTTAATTGTAGATTTTCTTTAGTTAAATTTTTCTTTTTCAAGATATATTAAGCAAAATCGATGTTTTCTGAATTACAATTTACGCTTTCTGAATTACAATTGACACTTTCTGAATTTCAATCGACTATTCTGAATTTCATTGGACGCATTCTGAAATACAGTTGATAACTCTGAAATTCATTTAACGCTTTCTGAATTACAGTTGGCAATTCTGAAATTCATTTAACGCTTTCTGAATTACAATCGACAATTCTGAATTTCATTTGACACTTTCTGAATTACAGTTGACAATGCTGAATTACAGTTGACACTTTCTGAATTACAGTTGGAAAAGGTGTAGACCCAGGAGCCATTTAAAATATTTTAATTGGAGTTGTTCAATTTCCTCCCGTTCTTCCCAACCCCATATTTCTGCTCCATACATTGTCATGCTTTTTATTATTGAATCAAACATCAACACTCTTATTTTGTAGTTATTTCTAAACTTACGCTCTCCAATCGCCTATATTTCTTTTGCAGCTACTGTAGCTTTTTTGCTGACTTCTTTTAGTAATTCATGTGGTCTGTTATGTCTTTGAAATACGCAACCCAAGTATTTAAATCGTTTAATTTCTTCAATTTCCTTATCGTGCCATTTTCAGTTCTCTTTGTTTCATCATAGAACAGAATTTACTTTAGTTTCACTTTTATTTTATGGATGGCGAGACATCGCTATTTAATTTTGATCATGTTACAACTAGTGTAAATGTTGGAACCATATATTGAGTTTACCAGGGTGAATGAACTCGCTATTATGGTCACTGACAACAAACGGGGAAACTTGTCAGTGAATCTTACGGATAGGCTAGTTTCGCTTCTTGAGTGTGAAGTGGTTAGTTAGTTATTTACAATTTTTTACTTATTAACAGTAACATAACTTCAATTTTTAATTATGAATAGTAATACAGTGATAGTCCTGATTTATAATGTACATCACACTATTACAATTTATAATGTAAATTTTGTAAACATTTAAAAAAAGAAAAACAATACTATATAATCTAAATTATTGTCAAACGTATTAGTAGATATTAAGGAAAATTTGTAATTACAGTGTACCTGATGATGCTTCAAACTAGAAGTGAAACGTCGTTATTAATTAAAACAACTTTGAATTCAATACCAACTGGAGAATTCATTCCCTAGGGCATAATGAGCGGGTATAATGCTTTTACGCCCGCTAATCATTAACTTTATTTTCCAACTTCCAGTCACCAAATATTTTTCATAAATTGCCTTCGATTTCGCAGGTAATAAATCTTCGCGCTGGTTAAAATATCTTTTGACATATCATCAAAAACACGTAATGCAGTCGACGCGATTATCAAGAATAAATTCAATGGGTAAATTAATAAATAAATCAAAATCTTTGGCAACGCATATGTCGTATGTGTCACTGGCAATTTATTTTTGATCAAAATAATAAAAAAATGTAATAAGAAGCCCTCGGGCTGGAACATCGTCATTCTAAATATGTGGAAAACGTACGAGATTTCGACAAGGGTCCTACATGCAAAAAATTGTATTCACACCCAAGAATTTGAAAGATTTTACCAATATGTTTAATAGCTTTTTTTTTTACGAACGTGGTCAGACTATGTATTTATGTGCAATACCTTTTTTTTAATGTACAAAAATCAACCCATCAAACTTAAAACAATTACATTATTTGGAATGTACGAAAAACAAACAAAAATTATTTTATATCACACTTGCCTATTATTAGCTTTTTTCACCTTGGATACGAAATATGAAAACAAGCTCATTATTCCCTAGGGCATAATGAGCGGACATAATGGCTTTCACGCTCGCTCATTCATCACTAACTTTTTTATTTTTGATAAAAATAATATAGTCTTGTATGCACCACGGATATTACTAGATGATTATGCCCATTGAGCGACATCATTCCCTTGGACCAAAGGCCCTCGGGCTGGAACATTGTCATCCTCCTGCATAATCATCGTCATAACACCCTTGGTACATAAATAACTATTTAATTAGAATTTGTTTTTAAAACCGAGTCTCATCGAGTACTCGGAATCAAAAAAACCTAACTGGCCCTGATTGCAGTGTCTTAGTTATGTAAAAAAGTGGCGGCATAGGAAACAGTTTGGGCACTATTGATCTTGAGATTCGTCTGATCGCGCACCCCGGGTATCTATATACTATATAGTAGCCTTGAGTCAAGGTCAATTTGTTTTTCTGTGTTCTGGAGAAATTTGTGTACACAAATATGGTTACCACACAAATTGTAGGGTAACCATATCAGATTTTTTTTACAATTTTTGGTTGACAATTATTATTTTCAGTTTTTAGGTGAATCCAAATTGATCGCGAAAAGTAATGGACAATGGCAGATTCCGTTTATATTGCAATAATAATTGTAATAACTTTACTGTATATTAAGGCACAGGGTAAGTATTTTGAGATATTACATTTATTTACATTCATTGTATATTGTCTTATTTTGCAAATAAATGTAGTGTAAATAGTGTTACATGTGTGTTGCATGTCTTTAATTACGGTTCATTGATAGAAAATATACAATTAACATAATATTTTTTATAAGTTTTATTATATAGTATCACAACACAAACGCGAATTAATTTCACTAATAATACAATCATTATTAAGTACCACTGCAACCTTCTCAATTAAAAGAATAAAGTCCGGTTTATAATAAGGATAACACAAGTAAACATACCACAACGCAGGCGAACTCCAACCATAGAAAAGCTAACCTGTCACCTGTTAAACAAATATCGAAATAAAGACGCAAGTACACATCAAGCTATGCTATATTATGATTGATAACCATCTTTTGCGTATCGGCGCTTGTGGCGTGGCATTGTATTGTATCAGTTTTTTAACGCTCTATCTCCATACCTACAGCAAAACTTAACATTCATCTCTGTTCTGTTGCGACGCCACTTTACTTCGCCGCATTACGTAGTATACATCGAGTTTGCATTATTATAACACCAGCTTCTTAATTAAGAATTTTTTTTATTTTTGTTCGCTTAACAGTTAACTTTTGATCGACTGAAGTTGAATTAGTATTGATTGCTTTTCGTTGAATAAAATATAAGCAACGACCGCTAGATGTTGCTAGTGTATCACATGAACTGTAATTGTGTACATCTCGTGTTTTTTCTTTGTGCTGCACACAAATATTTTTTGTTAATTTAAATTCAAGTAATCTTTTAACTTCAATTTTACCACAGAAATCAATTATGGCTGGGTTTAATATTACATTGTTGACTTCTTATTTATATTAGTTCTTATATTGGTCTCATTGACTGGTTCTGATGATGTCAAATAAAATTTTACATTTAATCTACTTTGGATGAATTTCTGAACACCAAGAAAATTTAAGCCTCAAGATTCTGTTTCCGTAAGGATATACTTTCCACACACGATGAATACCTCGTGTTTTTTCCTTGTGTATATTTTTTGTTAATTTAAATTCATGTTATCTTTTAATTAAAAAATCACAACAGAAACCAATTATTATGGCTGTGTTTAATATTACATTGTTGACTTCTTAATTATATTGATTCTTATATTGATCTCATTGACTAGTTTTGATGATGATCAAAACGCATTATTGAAACGTCAAATGAAGTTTTACATTTAATCTACTTTGAATGAAACACCTAGAAATTTTAAGCCTCAAGATTTCGTTTCTGTAAGGATATACTTTCCATGCATGCAACAGAACCTGCGCGTACGCGACACTGCGCTATGCGCAACTCACACGGCGAATTTAGGTATTACAACTCTGGATCTGACGTGTTCGATTGGTCTCGGACGGAAATGATGGACTATGGCGTTGGCGTGGTCAAACGACTATGGCGATGGCGTGGTCAACCGACGATGGCGAGGACGGCCGCGTGGTGGAGGCGAACTACACAACACTCCCCTAGCGGGTATATATCTGTGAGCACGGGACACGTGAATCGATGTAACACTTCCCAAAACAATGCTCACTCGGAACAAATAAACTGACCTCGTGCGCGCGACACAAAACTCCTCCAAACTGGAGATGACTTTCAGTAGAAATGATCAGCCTTCTCGGCCACGAATACACAACTCTAACAGAAATCTAACTGCACTGCACAATCGAGGATATTCTCCTTTTCATCAGGACAACACTGTCCAGCCACCGACTCGTTTCGTGGCTGATTCAAGACTCTCTGTCACAAAAACGCGTCTTTTCCGTAAGAACACGACATACGACCGTTCTAGTCAGCCTAATTACAAGCTAGCTATTCGCAACAAGTTAGTTAAATAAATCCGTGATAAACTGAACGTCACAATATATATATATATATATATATATATATATATATATATATATATATATATATATATATAGTGATTTATTATAAATATAACTATGTTTATGTCACTACATTGGTATTAATTAGTGTAATTCCCTATCTCATTGCAAAGAATTTGTGATCCGATTACAGAATAAAAGGAATAAATTCTTTTTCTACCTTGATCAGTAAGTTAAATGCTATATACCGTTAAAGTAAGTATAAATAATTTAGTATTTTTCCTTTACTTTCGTTAGAAAAAAATGGTCACCGTAGTTATAACGAATTTAAAACGGCATTTTACCAAATAATCAGGAGATTCCACGAAATCTTTCAACTCCGCATATGCAGAGTCGGCGTAACAGTTCTTGCGGTTCTTGTGTATAATTGTATGAAAAAAAATTATCGGACCTTCCCGCAATTGGAACGGCCTATGCGGAAATTTCACATGGCCTGACCGCCCCTGTTTACTGTATTTAATGTATTAAAGAAGTACAATTATGAGTTACGAAATTTCAAAGAAAACTCGTAAAGCTCTTACTTTAAATAAATAAAAATAAATATTCACACCACTCAAAATATTACACAAAAAACACGCATCATTGAACAGTCACACATCAATGAACACGGCAGGTATATAAGCCATAACATTACACCACACCTTATCACATGATAATGAACGAGAGTTCGAAACGCGTCGTGATCCTAACTAAAATTGACGAGTTCATAATACGGACATATTACTTGTTTTTAATAATATTGACGATGAACTTCGGAATTGAAAATATAATATTCAACTCAGCCACATTGGCAAATATTTTAACTAAATACATAAAACTAAAAACCAAAATAAGCATTGTAAACGCGAACACTTGGTTCAATAAACAATGTTTAGAACACAAAATTACACCTAAATACGCTGAAATCAAAATTAAAAACAATACAACAACAACTAAATACATAAAAATCAAAGCTGAAAAACAATTTATAACTAAAGAAATCCAGCAACAATACAAGAAGAAACGCAACCTAAAGAAGCAAACATATAATACACACATGTCAATAATTAACATATTCCAGACATCAACATGGATCAAATTAGAAAACTATGTCCAAGAGCACATAAAAATAAAAATGGAAGAAAAATATAAAAATCTTAATAAAAAACTAAATAAACTAAAAAACTACAATAAAATAACAAATCAAACCGCAGAACATAAATTTCACGACAGGGTCGAAAATTTAACATCAATAAAATTCACACAAGAAGAACTAGACTTATTAGACAAAGGGCTAAAATACAACAATCCACCACTAACAAATGCGAAAAACTTAAAACAGATCCAACCAATAAATACCAACTAGTTAAAAAATATTTTCAAAAAAACCCTACTAATAATAAAACCTAACGAAACATATTTCAAAATAAACATGAACCCACAAGCGCCAATATTAAAAGCACTACCCAAAATACACAAATCAAACACCCCGATACGACCACTAGTAAACTTCACGCAAGCACCAACATATAAAATATCAAAAACATTTGCACGCATATTAAAAAACCAAATGGAGTTAAATAACAAATACACTATTAAAAATAACAAAGAACTAATCGAAAAAACTAAAGATATAGAAATAACACCAAAAACAAAAATAATATCTTTCGACATAACTAATCTTTACACAAACATCCCAGTAAACGAAACCATTGACATAATCAGTAATAGGCTAAAAGGAAAAGATATTGACAAAACATACATAAAACAATTAACTGAAATATTAAACACCATACTAACACAAAATTACTCCCAATTCAACAACCAATATTCAGTTGTCTGTTCACACTCGTGGTGAGCAGACGCGATTTCTTTGCGCTCCGTACGTTTCTAATCGGTCCAATTAAAGCCAATTAAGCGGATTAAAAACCTGTCTTGTTTTGTTTTAATCAAGTTTTAATTGATTTAGAGTGGACTTAGAAAAATATTCTAAAAAAAAGTGTCGTGTGTATAAATCCGCGTTATTTACGCGGCAGTTTACGTTTTCTCCATAGTTCTCGTCACTGGTGATGGCTAGTGGCGAGTACGGAGAAGGTGGTGACCCTGGTCCACCATCAAACCCAGCGAAAAAACAAAAAATTACTCAGGAGACGGATGGTCCAGTGCCCCGGTTCCTGATAATTAAAAATAACAATAGAAGCAATTTTGAAAAAGTGAATCCTTTTGTAATAAATAAAGCGCTATACGGATTAATCGGTGAAGCGGCAAATATCAAAAAAATAAGAGATGGTATCTTGGTTGAATGCAGCAGCGCTAAGCAAGCCCGCAGACTTCTGGAAGTGAAAAAACTGTGTGAATTTTCGGTGATTGTATCAGCACACAGTTCACTTAATATTTCGAAGGGAATTGTGACTTGTCGTGACCTTCTCAACTGCTCGGTTGAAGAGATTCATGATGAGTTAAAATCTCAGGGTGTGATTGAAGTGAAGCGTATGAAGAGTCGCCGTGATGGTGAATTGGAAGACACACCGTCACTTATTCTTACTTTCAACTGCATAAATCTTCCAAATAAAATACGCGCAGCAATGTACAGTCTTCCTGTACGTGCTTACATCCCAAGTTCTATGCGCTGTTTTAAATTTCAGCTTTTCGGTCATACAGCCACTCGATGTAGCAAGGGACAAATTTGTGCATGCGACAGCGCTATGCACGAAGGCGTACCTTGTACAGAGCCGTTTAAATGTGTAAATTGCAAAGGAAGCCATTTAGCTAGTTCGCGTAATTGCCCGGTATATAAAGAAGAGTGTGCTATTGTCGAGTACAAGACACTCAACAAATGCAGCTACATAGATGCAAGGAATCATTTCAAGCGCAGCACTCCACGTGCCAATACATCTTATGCGCAAGCTACATCCAAGCCAGCAGTCCCTGTTCCTAGTGTAACCGACATAGCTATTCTTCTTATACCTCAAATCAAGCAATTGATTGAAGATGTTTTTAAGGCAAATTTTGCAGCGATGTTTAAAACCACCACACTGACCCATACGACCTCTCCGACCCCACTCATACAGGATACAACTGTTTTAAATACACCCAGCGCCAAACCAACAACCAGCAACGCCAATACGTCTCGTATCCCCTTTGTAAACTTACAGCAATCTGTAACAAAACCTCTCACTCGCTCTGAGACTTACGTAAGACCCCAGGCACCACTTCCATCTGGTAACTCTGTTACCAATATGGACGTTGAGTGCAGTGATACGTCTGTGGACGCGGCAGCCGTCGCTGAAGCGCGCAAACCAAAAGACCGTCGAGGATGGGTTAAAGGCAGACCACGTAAATCTGGTCAGTCTGATCGATCCTCGTAATATTTTTTTTTTCTTTCTCTTTTCTTCACATTTTTATATTCTCTTTATAATATTCACTACTAGTTTAACTTTCAAATTAAACAAGGCAGCTATTTTAAATAGCATTATTTCATTTACCTTTTTCTATCATCTTCTTTATCCAGTGGAACTGCAATGGAATAGCCAATCATTTAGCTGAACTCAAACTGCTGTTAGCTGACAATAATCCCTGCTGTGTATGCATTCAAGAAACGCATCTCAAGCTACTCGAGCCATTTCATCTCAATGGGTTCAATGTCATCCGTCATGATGTTGCCCCCGGTGCCCGTGCACACGGTGGCGTTGCAATATTGTTGGACTCTAAGACACCACATCTTCCTTGCGATCTTCAAACAAGGCTCCAAGCGGTCGCCGTTAAGATCTTTGCTCCTTTAAAAATAACCATATGCAACGTCTACCTTCCGAATTTCACGTGGAACATGAATGACATCGAGCGTTTAGTACAACAACTTGAACCACCGTTTCTTTTGGTTGGTGACTTCAATGCGCACAGTACTTTGTGGGGTTCTTGCAAACAGACGGCAGAGGACAGATTATTGAGAACCTTTTGGACAACAACAACAACATTGTTATCCTTAATACAGGACAGTCTACCTATTTTAATTCACGATCCAGAAGCTTCTCAGCTCTTGATCTTGCCTTTTGTTCGCCAGCTATTGCACCACAGCTTACATGGGAAGTTCTTGACGACCTCCATTTCAGCGACCACTTTCCTATTCTCATAAAATCTTCTATTTCTTCTATTCCCCACGTGTTGAGCAGAAGGTGGCGAGTCGATTTAGCTGACTGGGACAGCTTTACAGCCAATGTAGTACCTCCGATTCCATCAAATGACATCAACGTCTCACTGTCTGATATCAATAAATCTATCTTATTGACTGCTACACACACCATTCCTAGAACATCTTCTCGCCCCAGAAAACGTACTGTACCTTGGTGGAATAATAACATCGCGACCGCCATCCACAATAAAAAGAGATTTTTAAGAATATTTCGACGAAATCCCTCCGTTGAAAATCTAATAAATTTTAGAAAAGCACGTGCGCAAGCTCGGCGTACTATAATCCAAGCCAAGCGGAATTCTTGGCGAGAGTACGTGTCTTCAATAACGCCCGACGATCCTCCTAGCCTTCTGTGGAAGAAAATTAGGTACATGAACGGTCACCGGAAATATAACACAATTTCCTTACTCCAGGTCGATAATGTAGAATGTACAGACCAGGTCAATATTGTTGAACATCTCGCTGATCGCTTCGAATCTGTGCCAAGTTCGGATAACTATTGTCTTCAATTCTTGCGCACCAAAGCCACGTTTGAGATCCCCCTCGATTTTGAAACGCTGGACGAACACCAGTACAACCTGGCATTCCTGCAAATATCCTGATATTTGGCGCGAAGCAATAGTTATCTTTGTATTGAAGCCAGGCAAGAACCCCTCTCTGCCCACCAGCTATAGACCCATTTCTTTGACGTGTCACCTGTCAAAGGTTTACGAGCGTATGATCAGTTTGTGTTTGGTTTGGTTCCTCGAATCAAATCAGCTCATTAATCCGCGGCAATGTGGTTCACGAAAGATGCACTCAACAACTGATCTGCATGTGTATTTCACCAATGCCATACAGAGCAGCATTGTGGAGCGCAAGCATCTCGTTGCTGTATTTTTTGATCTTGAGAAAGCGTTCGATATGACCTGGAGATATGGCATTTTAAGAAAACTCCATGACTGGGGACTACGAGGCAATCTACCTCGATTTATTGAGAACTTCTTGTGTGACCGTTCATTTAAAGTGCGTATTGATGATACGTATTC
Source organism: Carabus problematicus (assembly GCA_963422195.1). NCBI lineage: Eukaryota > Metazoa > Arthropoda > Insecta > Coleoptera > Carabidae > Carabus > Carabus problematicus. Next base: position 8,529,494 of record OY728582.1, on the reverse strand, counting down.
TAGCTCCCATCCTCTTGAAAACGGAATCCCTCAAGGTTCGACCATCAGCGTGACACTCTTCATGATCGCAATCAATGACATCGCCAGCAATCTTCCCAACTCTGTTGACCATTGCTTATATGTCGATGACCTGACCATCTTTACTTCCGCATCTTCTGTTGATGTTTGCAAACGCCGTCTGCAAAACGCTGTTGACACAGTTACTCATGCAGCAACTGCACGTGGCTTTCGCTTCTCAGCCGAGAAGACGAAAGTCGTTGATTTTTGTGGTCTACGGACTCCTCACGTGTGTCCCGATCTTACTATGTACGGTGCTCAAATACAGAAAGATGCGGTTGTGAAATTCTTAGGCCTTTATTACGATAGTTATCTGACATGGCGTCGACATATAGTGTACCTCTCGGGTCAATGTCGCATGTCAATGAATGCAATTAAGTGTCTGTCAAGCACTAAATGGGGAGCCGATCGAGAATGCCTACAACGTTTGTATACCGCTTTGGTTCAATCCAAACTGGACTACGGGTGTATCGCCTTTTCTTCCGCCAAACGCTGCCACTTGCAAAAATTAAACACCATACTTAATGCTGGCATCAGAATGATCACAGGTGCATTTCGTACTAGTCCTGTCGAAAGTCTGTGCTGCGAGTCGGGCATTCCCCCACTGAAATTTCGATATATGCGCATTGGTATGAAATACACTGTCGGTATACTTACCAAACCACAGCATTTGAATAACACCTTGTTATTTCATAACCAACCTGCTATTGACGTCTATCATCACAGTACTAGTACGATGTGCCCTGTTGCCATCAAACTTGTACGGCAATTGGAAAACCTGCCGATGAGGCAAGAAAATGTGTTACCGTGTCTCGTGCCACGAACTCCACCCTGGTGCAATCCGATCGTCCATACCAATTTGAGTTTGACAAGTCTGTCAAAGCATACCACTCCTCACGCTATGTATGTCCAAGAATTCTATACTTATCTTGAGCACTATAGCACGGCACTACACGTCTACACTGATGGGTCGAAAACGACTAACGGAACTGGCTGTGCATTCACCGTGAACGATGCTGTCTTCTCCTATCCGCTATCTCCAACATGCTCAGTATACACAGCTGAACTATATGCAATCTTCTTTGCGCTGCAATATTGTCTGCTATCTACTGCGGGTAACAATTCGATTGTAATATTTACAGACTCCCTTAGTGCTATTTTGGGTATCTCCACTCAATTTAGTACAGACCCAATGATTCAGGCAATATACGATATTTTTAGTGACTTGCATAGCCAGCATATACGTATCACATTTATGTGGATACCTGGGCATGTTGGAATTCCTGGAAATCACACCGCGGACCAAGCTGCATCTGAAGCTGCTAACAGTCAGTACGTTAACCGTTATGCTGTAAGGCCCGATGACATGGTGTCTGCTATTAAACAGTTTTGCGGATCTGCATGGCAGGAGGAGTGGAATCTCTCCACTAGCAAACTCAAAGTTATAAAGCCTCTCGTTGCTAAATGGCCATCTCCTTGTTCCGTCACCCGACGTGAGCAGGTGCTTGTTACACGGCTGAGGATAGGTCACACTGCGTTCACCCATCTTTACTTACTTCTGGATGACCCTGTACCTATGTGCGACAGATGTAACGTAAGGCAGACTGTGCGACACATTCTAGTAGATTGTCCGCTACACGCCAATGCCAGATTAAACTGCGACGTACAAGGCACGCTAGTAGAAATGCTGGCCAACGACAGTACAAGAATTAAAAATATATTAAAATTCTGCAAGACCATCGGATGTTTTAGCGATATGTAAAATCACCCCTTGTTTAACTCTACTTGTTTATTTTCTTTTTCAAACCGTGTCAATAGCGGCATATGGCCCTGGCAACCGGTCCGCTCTTATTATTAAAAAAAAGAAAAAAACAACCAATATTATAATCGCAATGGGCAGCCCATTATCCGGAATATTTTCTGAAATATTCCTACAAAATCTGGAAGAAAACACCATGAACAAAATAAAAGAAAAATATAAAATCAAACAATGGGTAAGATATGTAGATGACATACTGTGTATCACCGATTGCGAAAACACCACCGATATACTAAATTACATAAATAATATACACACCAATATAAAATTCACAATAGAAGAAGTTAACAACAAAATAAATTACCTCGACATAACAATAACTAAAAATTGCACAAGCCTAAAATATAACATATACCGTAAACCAACACAAACTGACAACATCATACACGCAAAATCAGAACACCCTAAACAACATAAACTAGCAGCCTTTAGAAGCCTAATACACCGACTAGAAACCATACCAATGAATAAAGGCGATTATAACAAAGAACTGAACATTATTAAACAAATAGCCACCAACAATGGATATAACATTAATACTGTAAATAAAATACAACAACATATTAAAAGAAACCACAAAGACAATAACAATATTCAAGAACCGAAACAATGGGCCACATTTACTTACAGAATAACTAAACTTTTTAAGAAACACAACATAAACATAGCATACAAAACTACAGACAACCTCAAAAGTCAAATTAATAATAACATAGAAAACATAGATAAATACAACCAAAGCGGAATATACAAATTAAAATGCAACACTTGTAATCTAAACTACATAGGCCAAACCGGTAGAAAATTTAAAGACAGGTATAAAGAACACATAAACTCCTTTAAAAAACTTAAAATCGACTCCAACTACGCAGCCCACCTACTTGATAATAAACACGCAGCAGGCGACATAAAAGACATAATGAAAATAATCAAAAAACACCCCAAAAGTAGGAAACTAAACATAATCGAAAACCTTGAGAAATACAAAGAAAAACTTAAAAAACCCATAATAAACATACAAATAAACAGCGAATCTAATGCCATATTCACACCACTCAAAATATTACACAAAAAACACGCATCATTGAACAGTCACACACCAATGAACAAGGCAGGTATATAAGCCATAACATTACACCGCACCTTATCACTTGATAATGAACGAGAGTTCGAAACGCGTCGTGATCCTAACTAAAATTGACGAGTTCATAATACGGACATTACTTGTTTTTAATAAATAAAAATAATATAAAATAACAATAAATATAAACAAAAGTAAAATAAACGATTTTTTCAAATAAGATTCATAAAAACTCTTGTTAATGTACATATGTATATGTATTACAAAACAATATTATGTACCTACTTGAAACATGTACTGTTACGATTATTTTGTCACTATTGTGTTTCGTATTCTTTTTGACGTTTTGTTTTCTTGTTATTGTTCGTATTTGTCATTTTCGCCTTTTTTTATTAATCTGAAATACATTTTGTTTAGTTCCGATCCCTTTGATTATCTAGAAGTATTTATAAATAATTTAGAGTCACATTTTCATAGTTTTCATTCTACTTACCGTTTTATTTAATTCAGTATATGTATATGTTTTTCAATTCCATATTATAAGGTTAGCATCACATGTTAATTTGACATTACAATGAAGTTGACTAGCTTGTTCAATTATAAGTTTAATGACAGACCGGTTTACACCTAGTCACTAGCGTAACGTACCTTATTTATTGTTTTATATTGTCACTAGTAATTTTATTCAAAGCATTCGTAAAGTTTATTCTTATTTAGTTGTGTATTTAATATCATTAATTTTTGGCTGACCCATATTTTGTCCCGTATTACAGATTATTCTTCCGTTCTTCCGTGTAAACGTTCCTTATTGTCACCTTGACTAGGTCATAGTTTCGGCGCGAATTTGTATCTATCTTTCCTCTTCTTTCTTACTTTACTAAATGTTCTCTCTTCATGAACGAGCTGAAGGGCGTCGTTTCTGGTTTTTGTATTCTATTCTTTGGTTCAAAAAGATAAGTCGAGTTCTGACCTTCAAGTGAATCGCACGCAAGGGCGTTGACCGAGTGTAATTTCGGATTTTGGAATATTTCCTTATCAGTAGTTTTTGTGATTTACCCTTTTACGGGGATTATAGTTTCCATTTTCCTCCCTACGGAGCTTGAGTGTATTTTTCCGGCGGGCCACTCATTTTGGGGATCTGTGCACCACGGACAACCCTGACCACGTGTTGGCACAGGACCTTCTGACTTAGCCACGTGAGGACGTTTTTCGTTCCTTCCGAGGCTTCGGACCGTCAGTGAGCCGTTTCGAGGACGAGTCCACCACCTTATCGTCCCGGCAGAACCAGCGTCGTGTGGGAGAGCTAAGTTCAAAAACTGGTTACCGTATTTCCAATCTTCTTCGTGCTTAGCCTCCTTCCCCCCTTCTACCGACGTTCTATCTGTGCAAGTGCGGATATTTGTAGTCACTATATTTGTTCTCTTTATTATTCTCTTCCCTAATGTTTCATATTTTTGTAGTATACGTGCAGGCACGTGTATGTATGTATGCATGCATCCCTGTAGGCGCACATTTTGCTATTTTGCCTATTGTAACCGCTTTTTGAATGGTTATGCTTTTTTTTCTTAAATCTTGTTGTTTTCGTGAATTCATTGTTCTTAATTTAAGTTAGTTAATAATTAATTTTAATCCCGTGTGGATGAGCCACGTGCTTTTCTTTTGTTCAATTTTCCAACTTTGTCTTTTGCGCTTGTGCCGTGTCGCATTCGGTCCCCACCAGCCGTTTTTGTGAACCGAAACTGATCAGCGTAGAGCCCCTACTGTTTGTATTACGTACAACGACGTGGCCGAGCGCCTGTCGACATTTTTCGGACATCCACGCGTTTATATTCACTATTTACCATTTTGTTTAAATTTAGATTTGCCATTTGTATTTGGCCATATTTATGTATCTATTACTTCTACTGGCTACATGTTGGTAGTATTTGCGTTATACTCTATTTTGTTACTTAATTTTATTTTACTTATTACTTATGCTTCACTTCAATAACCACTACTTGTTTTAATTACTTAGCATCTTGTTTATTAACTTTTTTTTCTCTTAGTCATTCTTATTAATAAATTCAGTTTTCAACCCTAACTTATCATTGCTGTGTTTCTTTTAAGTATTACCCTTCCCCCACCTCCGTTGGGATTTCAGCTGCCGAACTGTTTCATTGTTGTCCGGTCCACCATCGCAATTTGGCGCCCATATTTTTATTAAGAACCACCCCGTCTCCACTGAGAGGCCGGCAACCTTACCTTTTGGCGAGGACAATTGTTCGTGTCCCATCTGGACACGTAAAAGTACCAATGCATCAATAAAATAATGAATTTCTGATGTTTATCGTTCATTACGAACTTCGTTTATAGCGAACTATTTTCGTCGGTCCCTTGAGGTACGTTATAAGCGAAGTTTACTATACGTGGCAATTGCAACAGCTCATTTTAATGTAAAATTGAGTTGACTCAGGTGTAAAAACGGCAGAGAATACATTTCCAAGGAAATCAAGGAATTTTTCGAAGGAAAGGGAACTCAATTTGTGTTTTCCATCAGGTATACGCCGCAGCAGAACGGAGTAGCTGAGAGACTAAATCGCACCATTCTGGAAAAAGAAAGGTGCACGTTATTCAACGGTAAACTGGAAAAAACTTTCTGGTCTGAAGCGATTCAAACCGCTGTTTACTTGATAAACAGAAGCCCAATGTCATTACTCGAAGGAAAAATTCCAGCCGAACTTTGGTATGGAAAGAAAATCAATTTAAAAAACTCAAGATTTTCGACTGTGTATCTAAAACGTATCTAAAAATTCCTAAGCAACTACTTCAAGGAAAATTTGACTTATGATCCCATAAATGCTTTTTTATTGAATACTGTGTGAATGGATACAAGCTCTGGGATCTGAAAAATCGGAAAATTGTCGTTGACACGATGTTATATCTAATGAAACAAAGATTTCATTCAAAAGTGAAAATAGCGACAACTGGACTCATCGCGAAGAAAACGAGCAGCGATCAGAACATGAGGAAAATGAAGAAACCGAAGAACCAGTAATAACAGAAATCCCAAGAAGAACGAATAAGACAGTAAATAAACCACAATACCTTGAAGATTAAGTTATTCTAGGACTACATGCTGAAACATTTGTTGAAGATGTACCTGAAACGTTTGAAGAAATAGCCTCCAGGAGCGATAAAAACGAATGGATGTAGGCAGTTGGTGATGAAATGACAGCGTTGTTAAAATGAGACTTGGCAGCTCACCAATCTTCCAGCAGGAAAACACACAAGTGGGTTTTAGAATAAAACGAGACAGCAACGGAGATATTGAGAGATATAAAGCAAGATTGGTAGTTAAAGGTTGCACCGAGAAGAAAGGATACGACTACACAGAAACTTACGCTCATGTTGCTAGATTGACCACGCCCAGGGCCCTCCTATCATCGTACTAAACGATTTCATATTTTTCCACATAGGCGTCAAACATGCGTTTCTGCGCGGAGAGCTTGAGGAGAAGGTATACATGAAAATCCCGGGGGGACTTGAAATTAAAACTGGTGCAATTTGCAGATTGAAGAAGACTCTCTATGGATTGAAACAAGCTCCCAGGGCATGGAATACAGCAATAGGCATCTTTCTTGTAGAATTGAACTTCAAACGATCAGGATTCGATAAATTTTTTTATATCATGAAACTTGATAAAATGTCTATTTTTCTTATTCTCTATGTCGACGATATTTTGATTGCAATAAATGATGAGAAGAAAATCAATTACGTAAAACACGCTGTAAAAGAGAGATTCGATATGAAAGACTTGAATGAACCCAAATCATTTCTTGGCATCAATATTCAGCGCTTAAATAACGGACTTCATTTGAGTCAACGGATTTATTTTCAAAGGATGCTCGAACGTTTCGAAATGTTCTTCAATTGTAATCCTACTGACACACCGATGGAAACAACGTCAATTCCCGACAACGAATTCGATCAAATCCAGGACACGAAACCATGTCGAGTACTTATTGGGTGTTTAATGAATGGAATGTTAGCCACTAGACCTGACGTAAGTTTTGCTGTCAATTATTTTAGTCGATATCAACACAAACAACGCAAGGCCCGTAGCAAAGGCCTCAAAACGATTTTATGTTATATTAAAGGAACACTTGACTTCGGTCTTTCATTCGCAAAAGCTAGAGATTCGGAACTCCTAACATGTTTGTCAATGCGGACCGGATAGAAAGCCTGCCGCAGGCTACCTGATGAAATCTTTTAGACAACCAGGAGACAGATTTCAGTGGCTTTTCCTCGACTGAGGCAGAATATGTTGCACTAGCATAGGCGACAACAGATCTGATTTGGACGAAAGGGCTTCAAGAAGAAATCAACGGCATCAAAAACATCCTGCCTATCATATACGAGGACAACCAATTATGCATCCATTTGCTCTTCAAATGGGAACATAAAAGACTGAAGCACGTGGATGTGAAATACAATTTCGTACGGGATAACGTTTATTCAGTCAAATATATCAACACGAAGAATCAACTGGCTGGCATCCTTACCAAGCCTCTTTCAAGGATTCAATACATTAAACTTCGATCTGAATTCGGATGTACGAGTTACATAGAAGAACCCTAAAGTTAAATGCTCTTTAAGTTAAGGAGGAGTGTTGGAAATAAAACTTAACACCAGGCAGAGCCAATCATATCCTTTTGTTATTGTCTTTGTTGTTACGATAGTAATAAAATAACTCATGTACGTGACAGTTTTCCAAACGCTTGAGCTAAAAAATTATATAATTATAAAATCTGTTTTATTCAATTTAATTAAAAGCATCAAATATATATATATATATACATACACATATATATATATATATATATATATATATATATATATATATATATATATAATAAATATATATATTTTTTGTACTCTCGTTCATTATCTAATGATAAGGTGTGGTGTCGTGTTGTGGTTTACATACCTGCTGTGTTTATTAGCGTGTGACTGTTCAGTGATGCGTGTTTTTGTGTAATATTTCGAGTGGTGTGAATATGGCATTAGATTTGCTGTTTATTTGTTTGTTTATTATGGGTTTTTCTTTATATCTATATCTATTTATCTATATATCTTATTATATAAAGCACTAAAGTCCGGCTCCTGTTCCTGCTGCTCCTGTTCCGTGCCTGGGAGTGTTTTCATTGGACGTTTTGTTGACAAAAGCGAAGCAGATTAAGCCGACTATAAATGCAAGAGGTGATGTTTTGTTTATCTGACAAATCACTATTTTCTGTCATTGTGTCGAACGAATTGACATTTAATTAATAGAGTTGTATTAAAAGTGTAATATTAAAAGTGTAAGGAAATATTTAAAGGCATGTAATTTAAAAATCTGATATTTAAAGTATTTATGAGGTGAGCTGCATTGAAATCATATTAAAGATATAAAATAAACAAAAATTAATAAATATTACAAATGGATTACGTTACCCAAGATTTTCTTTACATATCCGTAATTAATATTATTCCGTCGTATGACGGGCATTTAACCTAGTATATATATATATACAGTATGTCCCAGCGACTACCATACATAGGCAAATTAACATTGGGAAATTATGTAAGGATCAAGTATTGCTGTGTCTGTATCTAAACATGTGATTGTCACAAATTAAACAGTAGGTAGTTGAATTAATCAAATTTAAAACTGTCAGATTGCTGTTATTTTTTAAATTTATATATATATATATATTTACTAGAATGTACAAAGTACTGGCACACGTTTGCCCGATAGTTGCTGGTAGCGTCAGTGGAGAGGGAAGTGGTTCGACCTGTCATCTATGTGTCAATAGTTTAATACAAAACAAAGAAAGATGTTATAGTGGACGCCACGCACTCTAATTTCAGAATTCCCACCTGATGATTCGCCAAATACGAGTACGAATGTTTGGAAGGAGATCGGGTATGTTCGCCGGACGACGAAGAACAAAGAAACACGTGCAATTACAAATAACAGTAAATTTAATCTTAAGAATATTATAAACAACCCGAAAAAGAAATAACCATGTAACAAAATGTTCTTATTACTAAATGAGAGTGAATGAAATGACGCTGATGATGATACTTATGAGACTAATTACAATATAAAATATCAAAATGAACGGGGAACAAATCAAAAACAAGAATTCTGCGCCTACTTGGGCGTTAAGTCTGAATTGAGACAACGTAGCGTCTCTACGGGGGTATAATGGTGGTGTAAAGTTTAGGGACAAAGTCGATTGGTACTCATCTGCGAACCACGCTGCCTAGAATGGAACACGGCGCCCGATCTTTGACCTTTGGTCCCCGGAGACGGCTGGATGGGTCGGACGTTCCAAAACGCGTCCTCGGATTCGACGATAGGGCCTGGAGAACCGTAGGTTGACGGACGGGATCCTCACTCACAATACAGAGGGCACGTCGTGGAACACGTAGCAAAAATTCAACCACCGAAATTTTCGCGAACGCACTCCGTCAATTTTTCCGTATAACACTGCCCAAATAAGGGTGAAATCCGGCTTCCAGCGGTAATTATTTATCACCAAGACAATCGCTGTGTTCGGGAAAGCTCGGATATTAGCAAAAACGGAATTAAAAACTACTTGCTTCTCGCACAATCCGCAGTATTTTCTTTTTCACGTTCAGACTTTACTTTGAAACAGGGAATGTATCATACATGTTTCGAATGGATTTATGAATAATTAGAGAAAATGACGTTACAATATATACAGTGGACGCCGCTTAATGTGATCACATCGGGACTCGAAGTTTTTGATAACAATAAACGAAGAAAATATAAACACAAAATTTTATTAATTAATTAAATCTACATATGTGAAACAATAATAAACAGTAAATAAATTATGAAATTGAACTAAAAAATCTAAAAATAAACATAACATACACTTTTTAATTGTGCTGCTGCATTCCACTGACTCATTTTTGGCAACTTATCATACTGTTCTAAAATGTTAATTTTTTTTCTTTTAAGCTAAGATCACGTCTTTTTTTACGCCAGCCATTGCAAACGGTTAGAATGAAACTGAATTTGTTGTAGTAGTTAAGACCATACAAACGCATTGTCCGAGTTTATTTGTGTTTAATGTCAACCTGCCCGGCATAATACGATAAACTAGACAATCAAATTTCTATATATACATAAACCGATGTCATGATTACAATAACCGAAATTTGTTTAATGTATTTGTATACGTCCGGGCCGTTCTTTGCGAAAGTGATAATAATAACCGATTGATAACATTATCCGTGATTCCAATAAGCGGCGTGCACTGTATATATACAGGGTGTAGAGAAAGTAATGCAACAAGGCTATATTTAAGTTATTATTGAATTTAGACAAAAATGTTTCAGACAAATTTACATGGTAAAAAGTACTTTATATTTCTGTGACCTTGAAATTATCTTAAGCCATTACGCGCATGCGTTACGCTCTGCAACTTAAATTTTTTAAATGGCAACATACCATTTTGACTAAATTTTTGGAATCAGAAAGACTTTTTACTTCCGTTCGTATACAAATTTTGATGGGTTATATAATCAAATTTTTAAGAAAAATAGGTATTAATTTAAGGTAAACTTAAGGAAATACCTTAAATTAATACCTATTTTTCTTAAATATTTGAGTATGTAACCCATCAAAAACTTTATACTTATTTAAGTAAAACTTAAGAAATACCTTAAATTAATACCTATTTTTCTTAAAAATTTGATTATGTCACCCATCAAAATTTTTATACACCCGGAAGTAAAAAGTCCTTCTGATTCCAAAAATTTTGTCAAAATGGTATGTTGCCATTTAAAAAATTAAAGTTGCACAGCGTAACGCATGCGCGTAATGGCTTAAGAGAATTTCAAGGTCACAGAAATATAAAGTACATTTTACCATATAACTTTTGTCTGAAACATTTTTGTCTAAATTCAATAATAACAAAAATATAGCCTTGTTGCATTACTTTCTCTGCACCCTATATATAGTAGTATATGTTCGGTTATTGGGCTCAGCCTGTCGAACAGAGTATTAAATAAATAAATAAATAAATAAATAAATAAATAAATAAATAAATAAATAAATAAATAAATAAATAAATAAATAAATAAATAAATAAATAAATAAATAAATAAATAAATAAATAAATAAATAAATAAATAAATAAATAAATAAATAAATAAATAAATAAATAAATAAATAAATAAATAAATAAATAAATAAATAAATAAATAAATAAATAAATAAATAAATAAATAAATAAATAAATAAATAAATAAATAAATAAATAAATAAATAAATAAATAAATAAATAAATAAATAAATAAATAAATAAATAAATAAATAAATAAATAAATAAATAAATAAATAAATAAATAAATAAATAAATAAATAAATAAATAAATAAATAAATAAATAAATAAATAAATAAATAAATAAATAAATAAATAAATAAATAAATAAATAAATAAATAAATAAATAAATAAATAAATAAATAAATAAATCGTTGTCTGTTCACACTCGTGGTGAGCAGACGTGATTTCTTTGCGCTCCGTACGTTCCAAATCGGACCAATTAAGCGGATTATAAACCTGTTTAGTTTTGTTTTAATCCAGTGTTACTTGATTTATAGTGGACTTAGAATTTTTTCTAAAAAAGTGTTGTGTATTTTTGCGCGATAGTGTTGTTTTCCCCCGTGTTTCTCGTTACTAGTGATGGCTAGTGGCGAGTACGGAGAAGGTGGTGACCCTGGTGCACCACAAAACCCGGCGAAAAAACAAAAAATTACTCAGGAGACGGATGGTCCAGTGCCCCGGTTCCTGATAATTAAAAATAATAATGGAAGCAATTTTGAAAAAGTGAGTCCTTTTGTATTAAATAAAGCTTTGTACGGTTTAATCGGTGAAGCGGCAAATGTCAAAAAAATACGTGATGGTATCCTGGTTGAATGCAGCAGCGCTAAGCAAGCTCGCAGACTTCTGGAAGTGAAAAAGCTGTGTGAATTTTCAGTGATTGTATCAGCACACAGTTCACTTAATATTTCGAAGGGAATTGTGACTTGTCGTGACCTCCTCAACTGCTCGGTTGAAGAGATTCATGATGAGTTAAAATCTCAGGGTGTGATTGAAGTGAAACGTATGAAGAGTCGCCGTGATGGTGAACTGAAAGACACACCATCACTTATTCTAACTTTTAACTGTATAAATATACCGAATAAAATACGCGCAGCAATGTACAGTCTTCCTGTACGTGCTTACATTCCAAGCCCTATGCGTTGTTTTAAATGTCAGCTCTTCGGTCATACCGCCACTCGATGTAGCAAAGGACAAATTTGTGCATGCGGCAGCGCTATGCACGAAGGCGTACCTTGTACAGAGCCGTTTAAATGTGTGAATTGCAAAGGAAGCCATTTAGCTAGTTCGCGTAATTGCCCGGTATACAAAGAAGAGTGTGCTATTGTCGAGTACAAGACACTCAACAAATGCAGCTACATAGATGCAAGGAATCATTTCAAGCGCAGCACACCACGTGCCAATACATCTTATGCGCAAGCTACATCCAAGCCAGCAGTCCCTGTTCCTAGTGTAACCGACATAGCTACTCTTCTTATACCTCAAATCAAGCAATTGATTGAAGATGTTTTTAAGGCAAATTTTGCAGCGATGTTTAAAACCACCACACTGACTCATACGACCTCTCCGACACCACTCATACAGGATACAACTGTTTTAAATACACCCAGCCCCAAACCAACAACAAGCAACGCCAATACGTCTCGTATCCCCTTTGTAAACTTACAGCAATCTGTAACAAAACCTCTCACTCGCTCTGAGACTTACGTAAGACCTCAGGCACCACTTCCATCTGGTAACTCTGTTACCAATATGGACGTTGAGTGCAGTGATACGTCTGTGGACGCGGCAGCCGTCGCTGAAGCGCGCAAACCAAAAGACCGTCGAGGATGGGTTAAAGGCAGACCACGTAAATCTGGTCAGTCCGATCGATCCTCGTAATATTTTTTTTTTCTCTTTCTTTCTCTTTATTCACATTTTTATATTCTCTTTATAATATTTACTACTAGTTTAACTTTCAAATTAAACAAGTCAGCTATTTTAAATAGCATTATTTCATTTACCTTTTTCTATCATCTTCTTTATCCAGTGGAACTGCAATGGAATAGCCAATCATTTAGCTGAACTCAAACTGCTGTTAGCTGACAATAATCCCTGCTGTGTGTGCATTCAAGAAACGCATCTCAAGCCACTCGAGCCATTTCATCTCAATGGGTTCAATGTCATTCGTCATGATGTTGCCCCCGGTGCCCGTGCACACGGTGGCGTTGCAATATTGTTGGACTCTAAGACACCACATCTTCCTTGCGATCTTCAAACAAGGCTCCAAGCGGTCGCCGTTAAGATCTTTGCTCCTATAAAAATAACAATATGCAACGTCTACCTTCCGAATTTCACGTGGAACATGAATGACATCGAGGGTTTAGTACAACAACTTGAACCACCGTTTCTTTTGGTTGGTGACTTCAATGCGCACAGTACTTTGTGGGGTTCTTTGCAAACAGACGGCAGAGGACAGATTATTGAGAACCTTTTGGACAACAACAACAACATTGTTATCCTTAATACAGGACAGTCTACCTATTTTAATTCACGATCCAGAAGCTTCTCAGCTCTTGATCTTGCCTTTTGTTCGCCAGCTATTGCACCACAGCTTACATGGGAAGTTCTTGACGACCTCCATTTCAGCGACCACTTTCCTATTCTCATAAAATCTTCTATTTCTTCTATTCCCCACGTGTTGAGCAGAAGGTGGCGAGTCGATTTAGCTGACTGGGACAGCTTTACAGCCAATGTAGTACCTCCGATTCCATCAAATGACATCAACGTCTCACTGTCTGATATCAATAAATCTATCTTATTGACTGCTACAGACACCATTCCTAGAACATCTTCTCGCCCCAGAAAGCGTACTGTACCTTGGTGGAATAATGACATCGCGACCGCCATCCACAATAAAAAGAGATTTTTAAGAATATTTCGACGAAATCCCTCCGTTGAAAATCTAATAAATTTTAGAAAAGCACGTGCGCAAGCTCGGCGTACTATAATCCAAGCCAAGCGGAATTCTTGGCGAGAGTACGTGTCTTCAATAACGCCCGACGATCCTCCTAGCCTTCTGTGGAAGAAAATTAGGTACATGAACGGTCACCGGAAATATAACACAATTTCCTTACTCCAGGTCGATAATGTAGAATGTACAGACCAGGTCAATATTGTTGAACATCTCGCTGATCACTTCGAATCTGTGTCAAGTTCGGATAACTATTGTCTTCAATTCTTGCGCACCAAAGCCACGGTTGAGGTCCCCCTTGATTTTGAAACGCTGGACGAACACCAGTACAACCTAGCATTTACCATGGAGGAGTTTGAAAATGCACTTAAGCATACCGGCAACGCCTCTGTTGGCCCGGACAACGTTTCTTATGCTATGTTACGACATCTCCCTATGGTAATGAAGGAACAAATATTGTGTTACCTCAATGAAATTTGGCATTCCTGCAAATATCCTGATATTTGGCGCGAAGCAATAGTTATCCCTGTACTGAAGCCAGGCAAGAACCCCTCTCTGCCCACCAGCTATAGACCCATTTCTTTGACGTGTCACCTGTCAAAGGTCTACGAGCGTATGATCAGTCTGCGTTTAGTTTGGTTCCTTGAATCAAATCAGCTCATTGATCCGCGGCAATGTGGTTCACGCAAGATGCACTCTACAACTGATCTGCATGTGTATTTCACCAATGCCATACAGAACAGCATTGTGGAGCGCAAGCATCTCGTTGCTGTATTTTTTGATCTCGAGAAAGCATTCGATATGACCTGGAGATATGGCATTTTGAGAAAACTCCACGACTGGGGATTACGAGGTAATTTACCACGATTTATTGAGAACTTCTTGTGTGACCGTTCATTTAAAGTGCGTATTGATGATACGTACTCTAGCTCCCATCCTCTCGAAAATGGAATCCCTCAAGGTTCAACCATCAGTGTGACACTCTTCATGATCGCAATCAATGACATCGCCAGCAATCTTCCCAACTATGTTGACCATTGCTTATATGTCGATGACTTGACCATCTTCACTTCCGCATCTTCTGTTGATGTTTGTAAACGGCGTCTGCAAAATGCTGTTGACACAGTTACTCATGCAGCAACTGCGTGTGGCTTTCGCTTCTCAGCCGAGAAGACGAAAGTCGTTGATTTTTGTCGTCTACGGACTCCTCACGTGTGTCCCGATCTTACTATGTACGGTGCTCAAATACAGAAAGATGCGGTTGTGAAATTCTTAGGCCTTTATTACGATAGTTATCTGACATGGCGTCGACATATGATGCACCTCTCGGGTCAATGTCGCATGTCACTGAATGCGATCAAGTGTCTGTCAAGCACTAAATGGGGAGCCGATCGAGAATGCCTGCAACGTTTGTATACCGCTTTGGTTCAGTCCAAGCTGGACTACGGGTGTATCGCTTTTTCTTCCGCCAAACGCTGCCACTTGCAAAAATTAAACACCATACTTAATGCTGGCATCAGAATGATCACAGGTGCATTTCGTACTAGTCCTGTCGAAAGTCTGTGCTGCGAGTCGGGCATTGCCCCACTGAAATTTCGATATATGCGCATTGGTATGAAATACACTG
This sequence comes from Carabus problematicus, assembly GCA_963422195.1. Classification (NCBI taxonomy): domain Eukaryota; kingdom Metazoa; phylum Arthropoda; class Insecta; order Coleoptera; family Carabidae; genus Carabus; species Carabus problematicus. The sequence continues at coordinate 8,513,796 of OY728582.1, read as the reverse complement.
TCGGTATACTTACCAAACCACAGCATTTGAATAACACCTTGTTATTTCATAACCAACCTGCTATTGACGTCTATCATCACAGTACTAGTACGATGTGCCCTGTTGCCATCAAACTTGTACGGCAATTGGAAAACCTGCCGATGAGGCAAGAAAATGTGTTACCGTGTCTCGTGCCACGAACTCCACCCTGGTGCAATCCGATCGTCCATACCAATTTGAGTTTGACAAGTCTGTCAAAGCATACCACTCCTCACGCTATGTATGTCCAAGAATTCTATACTAATCTTGGGCACTATAGCACGGCACTACATGTCTACACTGATGGGTCGAAAACGACTAACGGAACTGGCTGTGCATTCACCGTGAACGATGCTGTCTTCTCCTATCCGCTATCTCCAACATGCTCAGTATACACAGCTGAACTATATGCAATCTTCTTTGCGCTGCAATATTGTCTGCTATCTACTGCGGGTAAAAATTCGATTGTAATATTTACAGACTCCCTTAGTGCTATTTTGGGTATCTCCACTCAATTTAGTACAGACCCAATGATTCAGGCAATATACGATATTTTTAGTGACTTGCATAGCCAGCATATACGTATCACATTTATGTGGATACCTGGGCATGTTGGAATTCCTGGAAATCACACCGCGGACCAAGCGGCATCTGAAGCTGCTAACAGTCAGTACGTTAACCGTTATGCTGTAAGGCCCGATGACATGGTGTCTGCTATTAATCAGTTTTGCGGATCTGCATGGCAGGAGGAGTGGAATCTCTCCACTAGCAAACTCAAAGTTATAAAGCCTCTCGTTGCTAAATTGCCATCTCCTTGTTCCGTCACCCGACGTGAGCAGGTGCTTGTTACACGGCTGAGGATAGGTCACACTGCTTTCACCCATCTTTACTTACTTCTAGATGACCCTGTACCCATGTGCGACAGATGTAACGTAAGGCAGACTGTCCGACACATTCTAATCGATTGTCCGCTATACGCCAATGCCCGATTAAACTGCGACGTACAAGGCACGCTAGCAGAAATACTGGCCAACGACAGTACAAGAATTAAAAATTTATTAAAATTCTGCAAGACCATCGGATGTTTTAGCGATATGTAAAATCGCCCCTTGTTTAACTCTACTTGTTTATTTTCTTTTTCAAACCGTGTCAATAGCGGCATATGGCCCTGGTAGCCGGCCCGCTCTTATTAATAATAAAAAAATAAATAAATTACATAAATAATATACACACCAATATAAAATTCACAATAGAAGAAGTTAACAACAAAATAAATTACCTCGACATAACAATAACTAAAAATTGCACAAGCCTAAAATATAACATATACCGTAAACCAACACAAACTGACAACATCATACACGCAAAATCAGAACACCCTAAACAACATAAACTAGCAGCCTTTAGAAGCCTAATACACCGACTAGAAACCATACCAATGAATAAAGGCGATTATAACAAAGAACTGAACATTATTAAACAAATAGCCACCAACAATGGATATAACATTAATACTGTAAATAAAATACAACAACATATTAAAAGAAACCACAAAGACAATAACAATATTCAAGAACCGAAACAATGGGCCACATTTACTTACAGAATAACTAAACTTTTTAAGAAACACAACATAAACATAGCATACAAAACTACAGACAACCTCAAAAGTCAAATTAATAATAACATAGAAAACATAGATAAATACAACCAAAGCGGAATATACAAATTAAAATGCAACACTTGTAATCTAAACTACATAGGCCAAACCGGTAGAAAATTTAAAGACAGGTATAAAGAACACATAAACTCCTTTAAAAAACTTAAAATCGACTCCAACTACGCAGCCCACCTACTTGATAATAAACACGCAGCAGGCGACATAAAAGACATAATGAAAATAATCAAAAAACACCCCAAAAGTAGGAAACTAAACATAATCGAAAACCTTGAGAAATACAAAGAAAAACTTAAAAAACCCATAATAAACATACAAATAAACAGCGAATCTAATGCCATATTCACACCACTCAAAATATTACACAAAAAACACGCATCATTGAACAGTCACACACCAATGAACAAGGCAGGTATATAAGCCATAACATTACACCGCACCTTATCACTTGATAATGAACGAGAGTTCGAAACGCGTCGTGATCCTAACTAAAATTGACGAGTTCATAATACGGACATTACTTGTTTTTAATAAATAAAAATAATATAAAATAACAATAAATATAAACAAAAGTAAAATAAACGATTTTTTCAAATAAGATTCATAAAAACTCTTGTTAATGTACATATGTATATGTATTACAAAACAATATTATGTACCTACTTGAAACATGTACTGTTACGATTATTTTGTCACTATTGTGTTTCGTATTCTTTTTGACGTTTTGTTTTCTTGTTATTGTTCGTATTTGTCATTTTCGCCTTTTTTTATTAATCTGAAATACATTTTGTTTAGTTCCGATCCCTTTGATTATCTAGAAGTATTTATAAATAATTTAGAGTCACATTTTCATAGTTTTCATTCTACTTACCGTTTTATTTAATTCAGTATATGTATATGTTTTTCAATTCCATATTATAAGGTTAGCATCACATGTTAATTTGACATTACAATGAAGTTGACTAGCTTGTTCAATTATAAGTTTAATGACAGACCGGTTTACACCTAGTCACTAGCGTAACGTACCTTATTTATTGTTTTATATTGTCACTAGTAATTTTATTCAAAGCATTCGTAAAGTTTATTCTTATTTAGTTGTGTATTTAATATCATTAATTTTTGGCTGACCCATATTTTGTCCCGTATTACAGATTATTCTTCCGTTCTTCCGTGTAAACGTTCCTTATTGTCACCTTGACTAGGTCATAGTTTCGGCGCGAATTTGTATCTATCTTTCCTCTTCTTTCTTACTTTACTAAATGTTCTCTCTTCATGAACGAGCTGAAGGGCGTCGTTTCTGGTTTTTGTATTCTATTCTTTGGTTCAAAAAGATAAGTCGAGTTCTGACCTTCAAGTGAATCGCACGCAAGGGCGTTGACCGAGTGTAATTTCGGATTTTGGAATATTTCCTTATCAGTAGTTTTTGTGATTTACCCTTTTACGGGGATTATAGTTTCCATTTTCCTCCCTACGGAGCTTGAGTGTATTTTTCCGGCGGGCCACTCATTTTGGGGATCTGTGCACCACGGACAACCCTGACCACGTGTTGGCACAGGACCTTCTGACTTAGCCACGTGAGGACGTTTTCCGTTCCTTCCGAGGCTTCGGACCGTCAGTGAGCCGTTTCGAGGACGAGTCCACCACCTTATCGTCCCGGCAGAACCAGCGTCGTGTGGGAGAGCTAAGTTCAAAAACTGGTTACCGTATTTCCAATCTTCTTCGTGCTTAGCCTCCTTCCCCCCTTCTACCGACGTTCTATCTGTGCAAGTGCGGATATTTGTAGTCACTATATTTGTTCTCTTTATTATTCTCTTCCCTAATGTTTCATATTTTTGTAGTATACGTGCAGGCACGTGTATGTATGTATGCATGCATCCCTGTAGGCGCACATTTTGCTATTTTGCCTATTGTAACCGCTTTTTGAATGGTTATGCTTTTTTTTCTTAAATCTTGTTGTTTTCGTGAATTCATTGTTCTTAATTTAAGTTAGTTAATAATTAATTTTAATCCCGTGTGGATGAGCCACGTGCTTTTCTTTTGTTCAATTTTCCAACTTTGTCTTTTGCGCTTGTGCCGTGTCGCATTCGGTCCCCACCAGCCGTTTTTGTGAACCGAAACTGATCAGCGTAGAGCCCCTACTGTTTGTATTACGTACAACGACGTGGCCGAGCGCCTGTCGACATTTTTCGGACATCCACGCGTTTATATTCACTATTTACCATTTTGTTTAAATTTAGATTTGCCATTTGTATTTGGCCATATTTATGTATCTATTACTTCTACTGGCTACATGTTGGTAGTATTTGCGTTATACTCTATTTTGTTACTTAATTTTATTTTACTTATTACTTATGCTTCACTTCAATAACCACTACTTGTTTTAATTACTTAGCATCTTGTTTATTAACTTTTTTTTCTCTTAGTCATTCTTATTAATAAATTCAGTTTTCAACCCTAACTTATCATTGCTGTGTTTCTTTTAAGTATTACCCTTCCCCCACCTCCGTTGGGATTTCAGCTGCCGAACTGTTTCATTGTTGTCCGGTCCACCATCGCAATTTGGCGCCCATATTTTTATTAAGAACCACCCCGTCTCCACTGAGAGGCCGGCAACCTTACCTTTTGGCGAGGACAATTGTTCGTGTCCCATCTGGACACGTAAAAGTACCAATGCATCAATAAAATAATGAATTTCTGATGTTTATCGTTCATTACGAACTTCGTTTATAGCGAACTATTTTCGTCGGTCCCTTGAGGTACGTTATAAGCGAAGTTTACTATACGTGGCAATTGCAACAGCTCATTTTAATGTAAAATTGAGTTGACTCAGGTGTAAAAACGGCAGAGAATACATTTCCAAGGAAATCAAGGAATTTTTCGAAGGAAAGGGAACTCAATTTGTGTTTTCCATCAGGTATACGCCGCAGCAGAACGGAGTAGCTGAGAGACTAAATCGCACCATTCTGGAAAAAGAAAGGTGCACGTTATTCAACGGTAAACTGGAAAAAACTTTCTGGTCTGAAGCGATTCAAACCGCTGTTTACTTGATAAACAGAAGCCCAATGTCATTACTCGAAGGAAAAATTCCAGCCGAACTTTGGTATGGAAAGAAAATCAATTTAAAAAACTCAAGATTTTCGACTGTGTATCTAAAACGTATCTAAAAATTCCTAAGCAACTACTTCAAGGAAAATTTGACTTATGATCCCATAAATGCTTTTTTATTGAATACTGTGTGAATGGATACAAGCTCTGGGATCTGAAAAATCGGAAAATTGTCGTTGACACGATGTTATATCTAATGAAACAAAGATTTCATTCAAAAGTGAAAATAGCGACAACTGGACTCATCGCGAAGAAAACGAGCAGCGATCAGAACATGAGGAAAATGAAGAAACCGAAGAACCAGTAATAACAGAAATCCCAAGAAGAACGAATAAGACAGTAAATAAACCACAATACCTTGAAGATTAAGTTATTCTAGGACTACATGCTGAAACATTTGTTGAAGATGTACCTGAAACGTTTGAAGAAATAGCCTCCAGGAGCGATAAAAACGAATGGATGTAGGCAGTTGGTGATGAAATGACAGCGTTGTTAAAATGAGACTTGGCAGCTCACCAATCTTCCAGCAGGAAAACACACAAGTGGGTTTTAGAATAAAACGAGACAGCAACGGAGATATTGAGAGATATAAAGCAAGATTGGTAGTTAAAGGTTGCACCGAGAAGAAAGGATACGACTACACAGAAACTTACGCTCATGTTGCTAGATTGACCACGCCCAGGGCCCTCCTATCATCGTACTAAACGATTTCATATTTTTCCACATAGGCGTCAAACATGCGTTTCTGCGCGGAGAGCTTGAGGAGAAGGTATACATGAAAATCCCGGGGGGACTTGAAATTAAAACTGGTGCAATTTGCAGATTGAAGAAGACTCTCTATGGATTGAAACAAGCTCCCAGGGCATGGAATACAGCAATAGGCATCTTTCTTGTAGAATTGAACTTCAAACGATCAGGATTCGATAAATTTTTTTATATCATGAAACTTGATAAAATGTCTATTTTTCTTATTCTCTATGTCGACGATATTTTGATTGCAATAAATGATGAGAAGAAAATCAATTACGTAAAACACGCTGTAAAAGAGAGATTCGATATGAAAGACTTGAATGAACCCAAATCATTTCTTGGCATCAATATTCAGCGCTTAAATAACGGACTTCATTTGAGTCAACGGATTTATTTTCAAAGGATGCTCGAACGTTTCGAAATGTTCTTCAATTGTAATCCTACTGACACACCGATGGAAACAACGTCAATTCCCGACAACGAATTCGATCAAATCCAGGACACGAAACCATGTCGAGTACTTATTGGGTGTTTAATGAATGGAATGTTAGCCACTAGACCTGACGTAAGTTTTGCTGTCAATTATTTTAGTCGATATCAACACAAACAACGCAAGGCCCGTAGCAAAGGCCTCAAAACGATTTTATGTTATATTAAAGGAACACTTGACTTCGGTCTTTCATTCGCAAAAGCTAGAGATTCGGAACTCCTAACATGTTTGTCAATGCGGACCGGATAGAAAGCCTGCCGCAGGCTACCTGATGAAATCTTTTAGACAACCAGGAGACAGATTTCAGTGGCTTTTCCTCGACTGAGGCAGAATATGTTGCACTAGCATAGGCGACAACAGATCTGATTTGGACGAAAGGGCTTCAAGAAGAAATCAACGGCATCAAAAACATCCTGCCTATCATATACGAGGACAACCAATTATGCATCCATTTGCTCTTCAAATGGGAACATAAAAGACTGAAGCACGTGGATGTGAAATACAATTTCGTACGGGATAACGTTTATTCAGTCAAATATATCAACACGAAGAATCAACTGGCTGACATCCTTACCAAGCCTCTTTCAAGGATTCAATACATTAAACTTCGATCTGAATTCGGATGTACGAGAGAAGAACCCTAAAGTTAAATGCTCTTTAAGTTAAGGAGGAGTGTTGGAAATAAAACTTAACACCAGGCAGAGCCAATCATATCCTTTTGTTATTGTCTTTGTTGTTACGATAGTAATAAAATAACTCATGTACGTGACAGTTTTCCAAACGCTTGAGCTAAAAAATTATATAATTATAAAATCTGTTTTATTCAATTTAATTAAAAGCATCAAATATATATATATATATACATATACATATATATATATATATATATATATATATATATATATATATATATATAATAAATATATATATTTTTTGTACTCTCGTTCATTATCTAATGATAAGGTGTGGTGTCGTGTTGTGGTTTACATACCTGCTGTGTTTATTAGCGTGTGACTGTTCAGTGATGCGTGTTTTTGTGTAATATTTCGAGTGGTGTGAATATGGCATTAGATTTGCTGTTTATTTGTTTGTTTATTATGGGTTTTTCTTTATATCTATATCTATTTATCTATATATCTTATTATATAAAGCACTAAAGTCCGGCTCCTGTTCCTGCTGCTCCTGTTCCGTGCCTGGGAGTGTTTTCATTGGACGTTTTGTTGACAAAAGCGAAGCAGATTAAGCCGACTATAAATGCAAGAGGTGATGTTTTGTTTATCTGACAAATCACTATTTTCTGTCATTGTGTCGAACGAATTGACATTTAATTAATAGAGTTGTATTAAAAGTGTAATATTAAAAGTGTAAGGAAATATTTAAAGGCATGTAATTTAAAAATCTGATATTTAAAGTATTTATGAGGTGAGCTGCATTGAAATCATATTAAAGATATAAAATAAACAAAAATTAATAAATATTACAAATGGATTACGTTACCCAAGATTTTCTTTACATATCCGTAATTAATATTATTCCGTCGTATGACGGGCATTTAACCTAGTATATATATATATACAGTATGTCCCAGCGACTACCATACATAGGGAAATTAACATTGGGAAAACTGAGGGACAAAAACAAAAGATTTAAAACAAAGAAATTTACTTCTGTCAAATAATTTTACATTACATAATTATTTAAAGGAATTTTATTTAAAATAGGAAATTGGGTGGGTCAATTGCCTTCGCAAAAGTAATAGAAACGTAACCCAGAATGTTAACGAAGTAGCTATTTTGGCAGCTGTCGAAGTATGAGGGAAATTACAAATAATCTCGGGGAATCACCGCACTCATAAAAAATACAAATATTTTACTTAAAAATATTACACGCTGCTATTAGCAGCAGATAGTGAAAAACTGATCACTTTTTGTGAATTAATATTTAATAATCTGTTGTGTTTTTCTTCGTTCTTCCATTGCGAAATGCAATCTGTTAAGCTTTCTGTTGTTTTTATGTATTACTGAAAATCATCCAAATTTGTTTCTGCACAAACTTTATTATAAAATAATAAATATAACCACATTATTTATCCCTAAAAATTATTTATTTGCAAGAATATTGATAATTCAATGGTAATAGTTGTATTGTTTCAGAAAATTTAAAAAATAACAGCAATCTGACAGTTTTAAATTTGATTAATTCAACTACCTACTGTTTAATTTGTGACAATCACATGTTTAGATACAGACACAGCAATACTTGATCCTTACATAATTTCCCAATGTTAATTTGCCTATGTATGGTAGTCGCTGGGACACACTGTATATATATATATATATATATATATATATATATATATATATATATATATATATATATTTACTAGAATGTACAAAGTACTGGCACACGTTTGCCCGATAGTTGCTGGTAGCGTCAGTGGAGAGGGAAGTGGTTCGACCTGTCATCTATGTGTCAATAGTTTAATACAAAACAAAGAAAGATGTTATAGTGGACGCCACGCACTCTAATTTCAGAATTCCCACCTGATGATTCGCCAAATACGAGTACGAATGTTTGGAAGGAGATCGGGTATGTTCGCCGGACGACGAAGAACAAAGAAACACGTGCAATTACAAATAACAGTAAATTTAATCTTAAGAATATTATAAACAACCCGAAAAAGAAATAACCATGTAACAAAATGTTCTTATTACTAAATGAGAGTGAATGAAATGACGCTGATGATGATACTTATGAGACTAATTACAATATAAAATATCAAAATGAACGGGGAACAAATCAAAAACAAGAATTCTGCGCCTACTTGGGCGTTAAGTCTGAATTGAGACAACGTAGCGTCTCTACGGGGGTATAATGGTGGTGTAAAGTTTAGGGACAAAGTCGATTGGTACTCATCTGCGAACCACGCTGCCTAGAATGGAACACGGCGCCCGATCTTTGACCTTTGGTCCCCGGAGACGGCTGGATGGGTCGGACGTTCCAAAACGCGTCCTCGGATTCGACGATAGGGCCTGGAGAACCGTAGGTTGACGGACGGGATCCTCACTCACAATACAGAGGGCACGTCGTGGAACACGTAGCAAAAATTCAACCACCGAAATTTTCGCGAACGCACTCCGTCAATTTTTCCGTATAACACTGCCCAAATAAGGGTGAAATCCGGCTTCCAGCGGTAATTATTTATCACCAAGACAATCGCTGTGTTCGGGAAAGCTCGGATATTAGCAAAAACGGAATTAAAAACTACTTGCTTCTCGCACAATCCGCAGTATTTTCTTTTTCACGTTCAGACTTTACTTTGAAACAGGGAATGTATCATACATGTTTCGAATGGATTTATGAATAATTAGAGAAAATGACGTTACAATATATACAGTGGACGCCGCTTAATGTGATCACATCGGGACTCGAAGTTTTTGATAACAATAAACGAAGAAAATATAAACACAAAATTTTATTAATTAATTAAATCTACATATGTGAAACAATAATAAACAGTAAATAAATTATGAAATTGAACTAAAAAATCTAAAAATAAACATAACATACACTTTTTAATTGTGCTGCTGCATTCCACTGACTCATTTTTGGCAACTTATCATACTGTTCTAAAATGTTAATTTTTTTTCTTTTAAGCTAAGATCACGTCTTTTTTTACGCCAGCCATTGCAAACGGTTAGAATGAAACTGAATTTGTTGTAGTAGTTAAGACCATACAAACGCATTGTCCGAGTTTATTTGTGTTTAATGTCAACCTGCCCGGCATAATACGATAAACTAGACAATCAAATTTCTATAGGGTTCTTTGTAAAAACCACTTTACTGTACTGTTGCTTTTAAAAATGTTCGGGACAAAAGCAATCCTAAGAAAAAATTGGTAACATAAACCGATGTCATGATTACAATAACCGAAATTTGTTTAATGTATTTGTATACGTCCGGGCCGTTCTTTGCGAAAGTGATAATAATAACCGATTGATAACATTATCCGTGATTCCAATAAGCGGCGTGCACTGTATATATACAGGGTGTAGAGAAAGTAATGCAACAAGGCTATATTTAAGTTATTATTGAATTTAGACAAAAATGTTTCAGACAAATTTACATGGTAAAAAGTACTTTATATTTCTGTGACCTTGAAATTATCTTAAGCCATTACGCGCATGCGTTACGCTCTGCAACTTAAATTTTTTAAATGGCAACATACCATTTTGACTAAATTTTTGGAATCAGAAAGACTTTTTACTTCCGTTCGTATACAAATTTTGATGGGTTATATAATCAAATTTTTAAAAAATAGGTATTAATTTAAGGTAAACTTAAGGAAATACCTTAAATTAATACCTATTTTTCTTAAATATTTGAGTATGTAACCCATCAAAAACTTTATACTTATTTAAGTAAAACTTAAGAAATACCTTAAATTAATACCTATTTTTCTTAAAAATTTGATTATGTCACCCATCAAAATTTTTATACACCCGGAAGTAAAAAGTCCTTCTGATTCCAAAAATTTTGTCAAAATGGTATGTTGCCATTTAAAAAATTAAAGTTGCACAGCGTAACGCATGCGCGTAATGGCTTAAGAGAATTTCAAGGTCACAGAAATATAAAGTACATTTTACCATATAACTTTTGTCTGAAACATTTTTGTCTAAATTCAATAATAACAAAAATATAGCCTTGTTGCATTACTTTCTCTGCACCCTATATATAGTAGTATATGTTCGGTTATTGGGCTCAGCCTGTCGAACAGAGTATTAAATAAATAAATAAATAAATAAATAAATAAATAAATAAATAAATAAATAAATAAATAAATAAATAAATAAATAAATAAATAAATAAATAAATAAATAAATAAATAAATAAATAAATAAATAAATAAATAAATAAATAAATAAATAAATAAATAAATAAATAAATAAATAAATAAATAAATAAATAAATAAATAAATAAATAAATAAATAAATAAATAAATAAATAAATAAATAAATAAATAAATAAATAAATAAATAAATAAATAAATAAATAAATAAATAAATAAATAAATAAATAAATAAATAAATAAATAAATAAATAAATAAATAAATAAATAAATAAATAAATAAATAAATAAATAAATAAATAAATAAATAAATAAATAAATAAATAAATAAATAAATAAATAAATAAATAAATAAATAAATAAATAAATAAATAAATAAATAAATAAATAAATAAATAAATAAATAAATAAATCGTTGTCTGTTCACACTCGTGGTGAGCAGACGTGATTTCTTTGCGCTCCGTACGTTCCAAATCGGACCAATTAAGCGGATTATAAACCTGTTTAGTTTTGTTTTAATCCAGTGTTACTTGATTTATAGTGGACTTAGAATTTTTTCTAAAAAAGTGTTGTGTATTTTTGCGCGATAGTGTTGTTTTCCCCCGTGTTTCTCGTTACTAGTGATGGCTAGTGGCGAGTACGGAGAAGGTGGTGACCCTGGTGCACCACAAAACCCGGCGAAAAAACAAAAAATTACTCAGGAGACGGATGGTCCAGTGCCCCGGTTCCTGATAATTAAAAATAATAATGGAAGCAATTTTGAAAAAGTGAGTCCTTTTGTATTAAATAAAGCTTTGTACGGTTTAATCGGTGAAGCGGCAAATGTCAAAAAAATACGTGATGGTATCCTGGTTGAATGCAGCAGCGCTAAGCAAGCTCGCAGACTTCTGGAAGTGAAAAAGCTGTGTGAATTTTCAGTGATTGTATCAGCACACAGTTCACTTAATATTTCGAAGGGAATTGTGACTTGTCGTGACCTCCTCAACTGCTCGGTTGAAGAGATTCATGATGAGTTAAAATCTCAGGGTGTGATTGAAGTGAAACGTATGAAGAGTCGCCGTGATGGTGAACTGAAAGACACACCATCACTTATTCTAACTTTTAACTGTATAAATATACCGAATAAAATACGCGCAGCAATGTACAGTCTTCCTGTACGTGCTTACATTCCAAGCCCTATGCGTTGTTTTAAATGTCAGCTCTTCGGTCATACCGCCACTCGATGTAGCAAAGGACAAATTTGTGCATGCGGCAGCGCTATGCACGAAGGCGTACCTTGTACAGAGCCGTTTAAATGTGTGAATTGCAAAGGAAGCCATTTAGCTAGTTCGCGTAATTGCCCGGTATACAAAGAAGAGTGTGCTATTGTCGAGTACAAGACACTCAACAAATGCAGCTACATAGATGCAAGGAATCATTTCAAGCGCAGCACACCACGTGCCAATACATCTTATGCGCAAGCTACATCCAAGCCAGCAGTCCCTGTTCCTAGTGTAACCGACATAGCTACTCTTCTTATACCTCAAATCAAGCAATTGATTGAAGATGTTTTTAAGGCAAATTTTGCAGCGATGTTTAAAACCACCACACTGACTCATACGACCTCTCCGACACCACTCATACAGGATACAACTGTTTTAAATACACCCAGCCCCAAACCAACAACAAGCAACGCCAATACGTCTCGTATCCCCTTTGTAAACTTACAGCAATCTGTAACAAAACCTCTCACTCGCTCTGAGACTTACGTAAGACCTCAGGCACCACTTCCATCTGGTAACTCTGTTACCAATATGGACGTTGAGTGCAGTGATACGTCTGTGGACGCGGCAGCCGTCGCTGAAGCGCGCAAACCAAAAGACCGTCGAGGATGGGTTAAAGGCAGACCACGTAAATCTGGTCAGTCCGATCGATCCTCGTAATATTTTTTTTTTCTCTTTCTTTCTCTTTATTCACATTTTTATATTCTCTTTATAATATTTACTACTAGTTTAACTTTCAAATTAAACAAGTCAGCTATTTTAAATAGCATTATTTCATTTACCTTTTTCTATCATCTTCTTTATCCAGTGGAACTGCAATGGAATAGCCAATCATTTAGCTGAACTCAAACTGCTGTTAGCTGACAATAATCCCTGCTGTGTGTGCATTCAAGAAACGCATCTCAAGCCACTCGAGCCATTTCATCTCAATGGGTTCAATGTCATTCGTCATGATGTTGCCCCCGGTGCCCGTGCACACGGTGGCGTTGCAATATTGTTGGACTCTAAGACACCACATCTTCCTTGCGATCTTCAAACAAGGCTCCAAGCGGTCGCCGTTAAGATCTTTGCTCCTATAAAAATAACAATATGCAACGTCTACCTTCCGAATTTCACGTGGAACATGAATGACATCGAGGGTTTAGTACAACAACTTGAACCACCGTTTCTTTTGGTTGGTGACTTCAATGCGCACAGTACTTTGTGGGGTTCTTTGCAAACAGACGGCAGAGGACAGATTATTGAGAACCTTTTGGACAACAACAACAACATTGTTATCCTTAATACAGGACAGTCTACCTATTTTAATTCACGATCCAGAAGCTTCTCAGCTCTTGATCTTGCCTTTTGTTCGCCAGCTATTGCACCACAGCTTACATGGGAAGTTCTTGACGACCTCCATTTCAGCGACCACTTTCCTATTCTCATAAAATCTTCTATTTCTTCTATTCCCCACGTGTTGAGCAGAAGGTGGCGAGTCGATTTAGCTGACTGGGACAGCTTTACAGCCAATGTAGTACCTCCGATTCCATCAAATGACATCAACGTCTCACTGTCTGATATCAATAAATCTATCTTATTGACTGCTACAGACACCATTCCTAGAACATCTTCTCGCCCCAGAAAGCGTACTGTACCTTGGTGGAATAATGACATCGCGACCGCCATCCACAATAAAAAGAGATTTTTAAGAATATTTCGACGAAATCCCTCCGTTGAAAATCTAATAAATTTTAGAAAAGCACGTGCGCAAGCTCGGCGTACTATAATCCAAGCCAAGCGGAATTCTTGGCGAGAGTACGTGTCTTCAATAACGCCCGACGATCCTCCTAGCCTTCTGTGGAAGAAAATTAGGTACATGAACGGTCACCGGAAATATAACACAATTTCCTTACTCCAGGTCGATAATGTAGAATGTACAGACCAGGTCAATATTGTTGAACATCTCGCTGATCACTTCGAATCTGTGTCAAGTTCGGATAACTATTGTCTTCAATTCTTGCGCACCAAAGCCACGGTTGAGGTCCCCCTTGATTTTGAAACGCTGGACGAACACCAGTACAACCTAGCATTTACCATGGAGGAGTTTGAAAATGCACTTAAGCATACCGGCAACGCCTCTGTTGGCCCGGACAACGTTTCTTATGCTATGTTACGACATCTCCCTATGGTAATGAAGGAACAAATATTGTGTTACCTCAATGAAATTTGGCATTCCTGCAAATATCCTGATATTTGGCGCGAAGCAATAGTTATCCCTGTACTGAAGCCAGGCAAGAACCCCTCTCTGCCCACCAGCTATAGACCCATTTCTTTGACGTGTCACCTGTCAAAGGTCTACGAGCGTATGATCAGTCTGCGTTTAGTTTGGTTCCTTGAATCAAATCAGCTCATTGATCCGCGGCAATGTGGTTCACGCAAGATGCACTCTACAACTGATCTGCATGTGTATTTCACCAATGCCATACAGAACAGCATTGTGGAGCGCAAGCATCTCGTTGCTGTATTTTTTGATCTCGAGAAAGCATTCGATATGACCTGGAGATATGGCATTTTGAGAAAACTCCACGACTGGGGATTACGAGGTAATTTACCACGATTTATTGAGAACTTCTTGTGTGACCGTTCATTTAAAGTGCGTATTGATGATACGTACTCTAGCTCCCATCCTCTCGAAAATGGAATCCCTCAAGGTTCAACCATCAGTGTGACACTCTTCATGATCGCAATCAATGACATCGCCAGCAATCTTCCCAACTATGTTGACCATTGCTTATATGTCGATGACTTGACCATCTTCACTTCCGCATCTTCTGTTGATGTTTGTAAACGGCGTCTGCAAAATGCTGTTGACACAGTTACTCATGCAGCAACTGCGTGTGGCTTTCGCTTCTCAGCCGAGAAGACGAAAGTCGTTGATTTTTGTCGTCTACGGACTCCTCACGTGTGTCCCGATCTTACTATGTACGGTGCTCAAATACAGAAAGATGCGGTTGTGAAATTCTTAGGCCTTTATTACGATAGTTATCTGACATGGCGTCGACATATGATGCACCTCTCGGGTCAATGTCGCATGTCACTGAATGCGATCAAGTGTCTGTCAAGCACTAAATGGGGAGCCGATCGAGAATGCCTGCAACGTTTGTATACCGCTTTGGTTCAGTCCAAGCTGGACTACGGGTGTATCGCTTTTTCTTCCGCCAAACGCTGCCACTTGCAAAAATTAAACACCATACTTAATGCTGGCATCAGAATGATCACAGGTGCATTTCGTACTAGTCCTGTCGAAAGTCTGTGCTGCGAGTCGGGCATTGCCCCACTGAAATTTCGATATATGCGCATTGGTATGAAATACACTGTCGGTATACTTACCAAACCACAGCATTTGAATAACACCTTGTTATTTCATAACCAACCTGCTATTGACGTCTATCATCACAGTACTAGTACGATGTGCCCTGTTGCCATCAAACTTGTACGGCAATTGGAAAACCTGCCGATGAGGCAAGAAAATGTGTTACCGTGTCTCGTGCCACGAACTCCACCCTGGTGCAATCCGATCGTCCATACCAATTTGAGTTTGACAAGTCTGTCAAAGCATACCACTCCTCACGCTATGTATGTCCAAGAATTCTATACTAATCTTGGGCACTATAGCACGGCACTACATGTCTACACTGATGGGTCGAAAACGACTAACGGAACTGGCTGTGCATTCACCGTGAACGATGCTGTCTTCTCCTATCCGCTATCTCCAACATGCTCAGTATACACAGCTGAACTATATGCAATCTTCTTTGCGCTGCAATATTGTCTGCTATCTACTGCGGGTAAAAATTCGATTGTAATATTTACAGACTCCCTTAGTGCTATTTTGGGTATCTCCACTCAATTTAGTACAGACCCAATGATTCAGGCAATATACGATATTTTTAGTGACTTGCATAGCCAGCATATACGTATCACATTTATGTGGATACCTGGGCATGTTGGAATTCCTGGAAATCACACCGCGGACCAAGCGGCATCTGAAGCTGCTAACAGTCAGTACGTTAACCGTTATGCTGTAAGGCCCGATGACATGGTGTCTGCTATTAATCAGTTTTGCGGATCTGCATGGCAGGAGGAGTGGAATCTCTCCACTAGCAAACTCAAAGTTATAAAGCCTCTCGTTGCTAAATTGCCATCTCCTTGTTCCGTCACCCGACGTGAGCAGGTGCTTGTTACACGGCTGAGGATAGGTCACACTGCTTTCACCCATCTTTACTTACTTCTAGATGACCCTGTACCCATGTGCGACAGATGTAACGTAAGGCAGACTGTCCGACACATTCTAATCGATTGTCCGCTATACGCCAATGCCCGATTAAACTGCGACGTACAAGGCACGCTAGCAGAAATACTGGCCAACGACAGTACAAGAATTAAAAATTTATTAAAATTCTGCAAGACCATCGGATGTTTTAGCGATATGTAAAATCGCCCCTTGTTTAACTCTACTTGTTTATTTTCTTTTTCAAACCGTGTCAATAGCGGCATATGGCCCTGGTAGCCGGCCCGCTCTTATTAATAATAAAAAAATAAATAAATTACATAAATAATATACACACCAATATAAAATTCACAATAGAAGAAGTTAACAACAAAATAAATTACCTCGACATAACAATAACTAAAAATTGCACAAGCCTAAAATATAACATATACCGTAAACCAACACAAACTGACAACATCATACACGCAAAATCAGAACACCCTAAACAACATAAACTAGCAGCCTTTAGAAGCCTAATACACCGACTAGAAACCATACCAATGAATAAAGGCGATTATAACAAAGAACTGAACATTATTAAACAAATAGCCACCAACAATGGATATAACATTAATACTGTAAATAAAATACAACAACATATTAAAAGAAACCACAAAGACAATAACAATATTCAAGAACCGAAACAATGGGCCACATTTACTTACAGAATAACTAAACTTTTTAAGAAACACAACATAAACATAGCATACAAAACTACAGACAACCTCAAAAGTCAAATTAATAATAACATAGAAAACATAGATAAATACAACCAAAGCGGAATATACAAATTAAAATGCAACACTTGTAATCTAAACTACATAGGCCAAACCGGTAGAAAATTTAAAGACAGGTATAAAGAACACATAAACTCCTTTAAAAAACTTAAAATCGACTCCAACTACGCAGCCCACCTACTTGATAATAAACACGCAGCAGGCGACATAAAAGACATAATGAAAATAATCAAAAAACACCCCAAAAGTAGGAAACTAAACATAATCGAAAACCTTGAGAAATACAAAGAAAAACTTAAAAAACCCATAATAAACATACAAATAAACAGCGAATCTAATGCCATATTCACACCACTCAAAATATTACACAAAAAACACGCATCATTGAACAGTCACACACCAATGAACAAGGCAGGTATATAAGCCATAACATTACACCGCACCTTATCACTTGATAATGAACGAGAGTTCGAAACGCGTCGTGATCCTAACTAAAATTGACGAGTTCATAATACGGACATTACTTGTTTTTAATAAATAAAAATAATATAAAATAACAATAAATATAAACAAAAGTAAAATAAACGATTTTTTCAAATAAGATTCATAAAAACTCTTGTTAATGTACATATGTATATGTATTACAAAACAATATTATGTACCTACTTGAAACATGTACTGTTACGATTATTTTGTCACTATTGTGTTTCGTATTCTTTTTGACGTTTTGTTTTCTTGTTATTGTTCGTATTTGTCATTTTCGCCTTTTTTTATTAATCTGAAATACATTTTGTTTAGTTCCGATCCCTTTGATTATCTAGAAGTATTTATAAATAATTTAGAGTCACATTTTCATAGTTTTCATTCTACTTACCGTTTTATTTAATTCAGTATATGTATATGTTTTTCAATTCCATATTATAAGGTTAGCATCACATGTTAATTTGACATTACAATGAAGTTGACTAGCTTGTTCAATTATAAGTTTAATGACAGACCGGTTTACACCTAGTCACTAGCGTAACGTACCTTATTTATTGTTTTATATTGTCACTAGTAATTTTATTCAAAGCATTCGTAAAGTTTATTCTTATTTAGTTGTGTATTTAATATCATTAATTTTTGGCTGACCCATATTTTGTCCCGTATTACAGATTATTCTTCCGTTCTTCCGTGTAAACGTTCCTTATTGTCACCTTGACTAGGTCATAGTTTCGGCGCGAATTTGTATCTATCTTTCCTCTTCTTTCTTACTTTACTAAATGTTCTCTCTTCATGAACGAGCTGAAGGGCGTCGTTTCTGGTTTTTGTATTCTATTCTTTGGTTCAAAAAGATAAGTCGAGTTCTGACCTTCAAGTGAATCGCACGCAAGGGCGTTGACCGAGTGTAATTTCGGATTTTGGAATATTTCCTTATCAGTAGTTTTTGTGATTTACCCTTTTACGGGGATTATAGTTTCCATTTTCCTCCCTACGGAGCTTGAGTGTATTTTTCCGGCGGGCCACTCATTTTGGGGATCTGTGCACCACGGACAACCCTGACCACGTGTTGGCACAGGACCTTCTGACTTAGCCACGTGAGGACGTTTTCCGTTCCTTCCGAGGCTTCGGACCGTCAGTGAGCCGTTTCGAGGACGAGTCCACCACCTTATCGTCCCGGCAGAACCAGCGTCGTGTGGGAGAGCTAAGTTCAAAAACTGGTTACCGTATTTCCAATCTTCTTCGTGCTTAGCCTCCTTCCCCCCTTCTACCGACGTTCTATCTGTGCAAGTGCGGATATTTGTAGTCACTATATTTGTTCTCTTTATTATTCTCTTCCCTAATGTTTCATATTTTTGTAGTATACGTGCAGGCACGTGTATGTATGTATGCATGCATCCCTGTAGGCGCACATTTTGCTATTTTGCCTATTGTAACCGCTTTTTGAATGGTTATGCTTTTTTTTCTTAAATCTTGTTGTTTTCGTGAATTCATTGTTCTTAATTTAAGTTAGTTAATAATTAATTTTAATCCCGTGTGGATGAGCCACGTGCTTTTCTTTTGTTCAATTTTCCAACTTTGTCTTTTGCGCTTGTGCCGTGTCGCATTCGGTCCCCACCAGCCGTTTTTGTGAACCGAAACTGATCAGCGTAGAGCCCCTACTGTTTGTATTACGTACAACGACGTGGCCGAGCGCCTGTCGACATTTTTCGGACATCCACGCGTTTATATTCACTATTTACCATTTTGTTTAAATTTAGATTTGCCATTTGTATTTGGCCATATTTATGTATCTATTACTTCTACTGGCTACATGTTGGTAGTATTTGCGTTATACTCTATTTTGTTACTTAATTTTATTTTACTTATTACTTATGCTTCACTTCAATAACCACTACTTGTTTTAATTACTTAGCATCTTGTTTATTAACTTTTTTTTCTCTTAGTCATTCTTATTAATAAATTCAGTTTTCAACCCTAACTTATCATTGCTGTGTTTCTTTTAAGTATTACCCTTCCCCCACCTCCGTTGGGATTTCAGCTGCCGAACTGTTTCATTGTTGTCCGGTCCACCATCGCAATTTGGCGCCCATATTTTTATTAAGAACCACCCCGTCTCCACTGAGAGGCCGGCAACCTTACCTTTTGGCGAGGACAATTGTTCGTGTCCCATCTGGACACGTAAAAGTACCAATGCATCAATAAAATAATGAATTTCTGATGTTTATCGTTCATTACGAACTTCGTTTATAGCGAACTATTTTCGTCGGTCCCTTGAGGTACGTTATAAGCGAAGTTTACTATACGTGGCAATTGCAACAGCTCATTTTAATGTAAAATTGAGTTGACTCAGGTGTAAAAACGGCAGAGAATACATTTCCAAGGAAATCAAGGAATTTTTCGAAGGAAAGGGAACTCAATTTGTGTTTTCCATCAGGTATACGCCGCAGCAGAACGGAGTAGCTGAGAGACTAAATCGCACCATTCTGGAAAAAGAAAGGTGCACGTTATTCAACGGTAAACTGGAAAAAACTTTCTGGTCTGAAGCGATTCAAACCGCTGTTTACTTGATAAACAGAAGCCCAATGTCATTACTCGAAGGAAAAATTCCAGCCGAACTTTGGTATGGAAAGAAAATCAATTTAAAAAACTCAAGATTTTCGACTGTGTATCTAAAACGTATCTAAAAATTCCTAAGCAACTACTTCAAGGAAAATTTGACTTATGATCCCATAAATGCTTTTTTATTGAATACTGTGTGAATGGATACAAGCTCTGGGATCTGAAAAATCGGAAAATTGTCGTTGACACGATGTTATATCTAATGAAACAAAGATTTCATTCAAAAGTGAAAATAGCGACAACTGGACTCATCGCGAAGAAAACGAGCAGCGATCAGAACATGAGGAAAATGAAGAAACCGAAGAACCAGTAATAACAGAAATCCCAAGAAGAACGAATAAGACAGTAAATAAACCACAATACCTTGAAGATTAAGTTATTCTAGGACTACATGCTGAAACATTTGTTGAAGATGTACCTGAAACGTTTGAAGAAATAGCCTCCAGGAGCGATAAAAACGAATGGATGTAGGCAGTTGGTGATGAAATGACAGCGTTGTTAAAATGAGACTTGGCAGCTCACCAATCTTCCAGCAGGAAAACACACAAGTGGGTTTTAGAATAAAACGAGACAGCAACGGAGATATTGAGAGATATAAAGCAAGATTGGTAGTTAAAGGTTGCACCGAGAAGAAAGGATACGACTACACAGAAACTTACGCTCATGTTGCTAGATTGACCACGCCCAGGGCCCTCCTATCATCGTACTAAACGATTTCATATTTTTCCACATAGGCGTCAAACATGCGTTTCTGCGCGGAGAGCTTGAGGAGAAGGTATACATGAAAATCCCGGGGGGACTTGAAATTAAAACTGGTGCAATTTGCAGATTGAAGAAGACTCTCTATGGATTGAAACAAGCTCCCAGGGCATGGAATACAGCAATAGGCATCTTTCTTGTAGAATTGAACTTCAAACGATCAGGATTCGATAAATTTTTTTATATCATGAAACTTGATAAAATGTCTATTTTTCTTATTCTCTATGTCGACGATATTTTGATTGCAATAAATGATGAGAAGAAAATCAATTACGTAAAACACGCTGTAAAAGAGAGATTCGATATGAAAGACTTGAATGAACCCAAATCATTTCTTGGCATCAATATTCAGCGCTTAAATAACGGACTTCATTTGAGTCAACGGATTTATTTTCAAAGGATGCTCGAACGTTTCGAAATGTTCTTCAATTGTAATCCTACTGACACACCGATGGAAACAACGTCAATTCCCGACAACGAATTCGATCAAATCCAGGACACGAAACCATGTCGAGTACTTATTGGGTGTTTAATGAATGGAATGTTAGCCACTAGACCTGACGTAAGTTTTGCTGTCAATTATTTTAGTCGATATCAACACAAACAACGCAAGGCCCGTAGCAAAGGCCTCAAAACGATTTTATGTTATATTAAAGGAACACTTGACTTCGGTCTTTCATTCGCAAAAGCTAGAGATTCGGAACTCCTAACATGTTTGTCAATGCGGACCGGATAGAAAGCCTGCCGCAGGCTACCTGATGAAATCTTTTAGACAACCAGGAGACAGATTTCAGTGGCTTTTCCTCGACTGAGGCAGAATATGTTGCACTAGCATAGGCGACAACAGATCTGATTTGGACGAAAGGGCTTCAAGAAGAAATCAACGGCATCAAAAACATCCTGCCTATCATATACGAGGACAACCAATTATGCATCCATTTGCTCTTCAAATGGGAACATAAAAGACTGAAGCACGTGGATGTGAAATACAATTTCGTACGGGATAACGTTTATTCAGTCAAATATATCAACACGAAGAATCAACTGGCTGACATCCTTACCAAGCCTCTTTCAAGGATTCAATACATTAAACTTCGATCTGAATTCGGATGTACGAGTTACATAGAAGAACCCTAAAGTTAAATGCTCTTTAAGTTAAGGAGGAGTGTTGGAAATAAAACTTAACACCAGGCAGAGCCAATCATATCCTTTTGTTATTGTCTTTGTTGTTACGATAGTAATAAAATAACTCATGTACGTGACAGTTTTCCAAACGCTTGAGCTAAAAAATTATATAATTATAAAATCTGTTTTATTCAATTTAATTAAAAGCATCAAATATATATATATATATACATATACATATATATATATATATATATATATATATATATATATATATATATATATATAATAAATATATATATTTTTTGTACTCTCGTTCATTATCTAATGATAAGGTGTGGTGTCGTGTTGTGGTTTACATACCTGCTGTGTTTATTAGCGTGTGACTGTTCAGTGATGCGTGTTTTTGTGTAATATTTCGAGTGGTGTGAATATGGCATTAGATTTGCTGTTTATTTGTTTGTTTATTATGGGTTTTTCTTTATATCTATATCTATTTATCTATATATCTTATTATATAAAGCACTAAAGTCCGGCTCCTGTTCCTGCTGCTCCTGTTCCGTGCCTGGGAGTGTTTTCATTGGACGTTTTGTTGACAAAAGCGAAGCAGATTAAGCCGACTATAAATGCAAGAGGTGATGTTTTGTTTATCTGACAAATCACTATTTTCTGTCATTGTGTCGAACGAATTGACATTTAATTAATAGAGTTGTATTAAAAGTGTAATATTAAAAGTGTAAGGAAATATTTAAAGGCATGTAATTTAAAAATCTGATATTTAAAGTATTTATGAGGTGAGCTGCATTGAAATCATATTAAAGATATAAAATAAACAAAAATTAATAAATATTACAAATGGATTACGTTACCCAAGATTTTCTTTACATATCCGTAATTAATATTATTCCGTCGTATGACGGGCATTTAACCTAGTATATATATATATACAGTATGTCCCAGCGACTACCATACATAGGGAAATTAACATTGGGAAAACTGAGGGACAAAAACAAAAGATTTAAAACAAAGAAATTTACTTCTGTCAAATAATTTTACATTACATAATTATTTAAAGGAATTTTATTTAAAATAGGAAATTGGGTGGGTCAATTGCCTTCGCAAAAGTAATAGAAACGTAACCCAGAATGTTAACGAAGTAGCTATTTTGGCAGCTGTCGAAGTATGAGGGAAATTACAAATAATCTCGGGGAATCACCGCACTCATAAAAAATACAAATATTTTACTTAAAAATATTACACGCTGCTATTAGCAGCAGATAGTGAAAAACTGATCACTTTTTGTGAATTAATATTTAATAATCTGTTGTGTTTTTCTTCGTTCTTCCATTGCGAAATGCAATCTGTTAAGCTTTCTGTTGTTTTTATGTATTACTGAAAATCATCCAAATTTGTTTCTGCACAAACTTTATTATAAAATAATAAATATAACCACATTATTTATCCCTAAAAATTATTTATTTGCAAGAATATTGATAATTCAATGGTAATAGTTGTATTGTTTCAGAAAATTTAAAAAATAACAGCAATCTGACAGTTTTAAATTTGATTAATTCAACTACCTACTGTTTAATTTGTGACAATCACATGTTTAGATACAGACACAGCAATACTTGATCCTTACATAATTTCCCAATGTTAATTTGCCTATGTATGGTAGTCGCTGGGACACACTGTATATATATATATATATATATATATATATATATATATATATATATATATATATATATATATTTACTAGAATGTACAAAGTACTGGCACACGTTTGCCCGATAGTTGCTGGTAGCGTCAGTGGAGAGGGAAGTGGTTCGACCTGTCATCTATGTGTCAATAGTTTAATACAAAACAAAGAAAGATGTTATAGTGGACGCCACGCACTCTAATTTCAGAATTCCCACCTGATGATTCGCCAAATACGAGTACGAATGTTTGGAAGGAGATCGGGTATGTTCGCCGGACGACGAAGAACAAAGAAACACGTGCAATTACAAATAACAGTAAATTTAATCTTAAGAATATTATAAACAACCCGAAAAAGAAATAACCATGTAACAAAATGTTCTTATTACTAAATGAGAGTGAATGAAATGACGCTGATGATGATACTTATGAGACTAATTACAATATAAAATATCAAAATGAACGGGGAACAAATCAAAAACAAGAATTCTGCGCCTACTTGGGCGTTAAGTCTGAATTGAGACAACGTAGCGTCTCTACGGGGGTATAATGGTGGTGTAAAGTTTAGGGACAAAGTCGATTGGTACTCATCTGCGAACCACGCTGCCTAGAATGGAACACGGCGCCCGATCTTTGACCTTTGGTCCCCGGAGACGGCTGGATGGGTCGGACGTTCCAAAACGCGTCCTCGGATTCGACGATAGGGCCTGGAGAACCGTAGGTTGACGGACGGGATCCTCACTCACAATACAGAGGGCACGTCGTGGAACACGTAGCAAAAATTCAACCACCGAAATTTTCGCGAACGCACTCCGTCAATTTTTCCGTATAACACTGCCCAAATAAGGGTGAAATCCGGCTTCCAGCGGTAATTATTTATCACCAAGACAATCGCTGTGTTCGGGAAAGCTCGGATATTAGCAAAAACGGAAAAACTACTTGCTTCTCGCACAATCCGCAGTATTTTCTTTTTCACGTTCAGACTTTACTTTGAAACAGGGAATGTATCATACATGTTTCGAATGGATTTATGAATAATTAGAGAAAATGACGTTACAATATATACAGTGGACGCCGCTTAATGTGATCACATCGGGACTCGAAGTTTTTGATAACAATAAACGAAGAAAATATAAACACAAAATTTTATTAATTAATTAAATCTACATATGTGAAACAATAATAAACAGTAAATAAATTATGAAATTGAACTAAAAAATCTAAAAATAAACATAACATACACTTTTTAATTGTGCTGCTGCATTCCACTGACTCATTTTTGGCAACTTATCATACTGTTCTAAAATGTTAATTTTTTTTCTTTTAAGCTAAGATCACGTCTTTTTTTACGCCAGCCATTGCAAACGGTTAGAATGAAACTGAATTTGTTGTAGTAGTTAAGACCATACAAACGCATTGTCCGAGTTTATTTGTGTTTAATGTCAACCTGCCCGGCATAATACGATAAACTAGACAATCAAATTTCTATAGGGTTCTTTGTAAAAACCACTTTACTGTACTGTTGCTTTTAAAAATGTTCGGGACAAAAGCAATCCTAAGAAAAAATTGGTAACATAAACCGATGTCATGATTACAATAACCGAAATTTGTTTAATGTATTTGTATACGTCCGGGCCGTTCTTTGCGAAAGTGATAATAATAACCGATTGATAACATTATCCGTGATTCCAATAAGCGGCGTGCACTGTATATATACAGGGTGTAGAGAAAGTAATGCAACAAGGCTATATTTAAGTTATTATTGAATTTAGACAAAAATGTTTCAGACAAATTTACATGGTAAAAAGTACTTTATATTTCTGTGACCTTGAAATTATCTTAAGCCATTACGCGCATGCGTTACGCTCTGCAACTTAAATTTTTTAAATGGCAACATACCATTTTGACTAAATTTTTGGAATCAGAAAGACTTTTTACTTCCGTTCGTATACAAATTTTGATGGGTTATATAATCAAATTTTTAAAAAATAGGTATTAATTTAAGGTAAACTTAAGGAAATACCTTAAATTAATACCTATTTTTCTTAAATATTTGAGTATGTAACCCATCAAAAACTTTATACTTATTTAAGTAAAACTTAAGAAATACCTTAAATTAATACCTATTTTTCTTAAAAATTTGATTATGTCACCCATCAAAATTTTTATACACCCGGAAGTAAAAAGTCCTTCTGATTCCAAAAATTTTGTCAAAATGGTATGTTGCCATTTAAAAAATTAAAGTTGCACAGCGTAACGCATGCGCGTAATGGCTTAAGAGAATTTCAAGGTCACAGAAATATAAAGTACATTTTACCATATAACTTTTGTCTGAAACATTTTTGTCTAAATTCAATAATAACAAAAATATAGCCTTGTTGCATTACTTTCTCTGCACCCTATATATAGTAGTATATGTTCGGTTATTGGGCTCAGCCTGTCGAACAGAGTATTAAATAAATAAATAAATAAATAAATAAATAAATAAATAAATAAATAAATAAATAAATAAATAAATAAATAAATAAATAAATAAATAAATAAATAAATAAATAAATAAATAAATAAATAAATAAATAAATAAATAAATAAATAAATAAATAAATAAATAAATAAATAAATAAATAAATAAATAAATAAATAAATAAATAAATAAATAAATAAATAAATAAATAAATAAATAAATAAATAAATAAATAAATAAATAAATAAATAAATAAATAAATAAATAAATAAATAAATAAATAAATAAATAAATAAATAAATAAATAAATAAATAAATAAATAAATAAATAAATAAATAAATAAATAAATAAATAAATAAATAAATAAATAAATAAATAAATAAATAAATAAATAAATAAATAAATAAATAAATAAATAAATAAATAAATAAATAAATAAATAAATAAATAAATAAATAAATAAATAAATAAATAAATAAATAAATAAATAAATAAATAAATAAATAAATAAATAAATAAATAAATAAATAAATAAATAAATAAATAAATAAATAAATAAATAAATAAATAAATAAATAAATAAATAAATATATACAGGGTGACCCATCTGTGAATGCTCACCATTGGAATCTCCGAAACTATAAGAGATACAAGGTCGGTTAAATTAGACAAAAGTTGCGTATTTATGGGCCGATGTTGATGGCGATTTTGTATTTTGAAAATATTGCATGGCTCACTAGATAATGACAAAATTGTGATTTTCTCGAATTTTTATTTTACTTTATATGTCAGAAGGTATAGGAAATATTGAAAAAAGCTTCAAATAAATATTTTAGTATAACTAATAAGCCTTTTGATGAATCATATGAATTTTTTTTTTACTAGATATTGCCGAAGTTACAGCCTGCAACTTTAATTTTTTAAATGGAAACCATAGTTAATTTTAATCCAGTTCAAAAGTGCTATTTTTTCTCTTTACAATGATGTATTTGTTTACCTAAATATCTTTTTTAGTTTCGAAGAAAAACTAAAAAGTAAGATAAAATGAATGATTTTTGTAGTGTGCCATGAAAATTTGGTATAAAACAACTGGAACTAAATATGTTATGTACGTGCAAAACAATTAAAATTCAATAATATTTGGTAAACAAAAGATTAGAGACAAAAAATAATTTATGTAGGTATGGGGTTCATACGAGGATCTGTCTATTAGCTTTCAGTTTACGCAACGACTTTTGTTTCGTTTATCAAATGTTGTTGAATTTCAATTGTTTTGCACGTACATAACATATTTAGTTCCAGTTGTTTTATACCAAATTTTCATGGCACACTATAAAAATCATTCAATTTATCTTATTTTTTAGTTTTTCTTCGAAACTAAAAAAGATATTGTAGTAAAGTCGCCCATATTAGAATTGTTTTAATCATATTTAGTAATGTTTTGTATTAGTTTAAGGACATAGTAACATTGTATATCGATAATGTTTAGTTTTATATCCTATGAGTTTTAACATTATGTTACATTGTATTTTATCTTAAGGACAATATTTTGCTATGTAGTCACTTCTCACACTTTGTATGTAGTCTTAAGTCGTGGACCATTCCCACGAAAAATGCTGATACTATGTCTATGTGACATCCGTTCATCTCGAGAGATGCTGACACCACAATTGTTAATCTTAAGAGAATAATGCCAACCTGTAGTCAGAAGCATCCTGGTCTCAGCACTCAACACACGTATATTTCAACAATAACCAACTCTCGTAATAAATCCGTATTACCAATCGTACTGTTGCATTTTTAATTTAAACACCCTAAAAATTATATTTATTGTTGCGTTCTCCACAACATAAATTTTGGTGTCAGGTGTGGGGTTTTGTTTAAATTAGTGCGTTTTTGGCGGAAAGTTTCGTACCTCCGTGCGCCGTGTAATTAGTGCGTGTTCGGTTGAGAAAAAAGTTCTTTGTGTGAAAGTGTTGTGTTGTGAGTGCATATTCATCATCACACCGGGTCAGGAACGAGAGATCTTCCATCCCAGCGTTACCAGCAGATACTTCTCCCCTCGTCAACATCGTAAGGGTTATATAGTGGGCAATACAACCAGCCTACCGTTTCCATCGTCTCAGTAACAACTCGTCACCATCATCTCCTCATCACATCAGAGAAAAAGTGTAATGTGCAAGTGAGTTAATAAAAGAAAGAAATTATATGTCAGGAATTTTAGATAGTTTTGGCACAGATTTCGCTGATTTAATTGAATTTATTAAGACAGAAAACGAAGACATGCCGTTTTCAGTAGAAATTGCTCTTAAAATGATCCCAGAATTCAATGGGGATCGAGATAAATTACATCGATTCATAACTTGTTGTGATATAGTCGGTGCATCTGTGTCAAGTAATGTACAAACAGTACAATTTTTAAATGTCATTAAATGTAAGTTAACGGGTACTGCATATAATGTAATCAAATATAGAGATTTCCTTGAATGGGAGACGTTAAAATTAGAATTGCAAAATCAATATTTAGAAAAACGAACAATTGCTCAAATCCAACGTGAATTATTAGGTAATCGACAACAAACAAATGAAACTATTAGAACATTTGCTAATCGTTTAGAAAGATTAACAGCTGATTTAAATGACGCTTGTATAGCAAGCGAAGGAGTAGACGCGAGCCAGGTTATTCAAAATTTAAATAATAAATCTTGTTTAAAAGCTTTTCAGGAAGGTTTGCTAGAACCTGTTAAAATTATTATCAAGGCAAGTAGATTCACCACCTTCAACGAAGCGGTTGAAAGTGCAGTTGAAGAAGAACGAATAATAAATCAAAATAAATTATTTTCTAAATCTCAAGTAAATACACAAAAAGTTATAAAATGTTTTAAATGTAAAAAATTAGGTCATATTGCTGAGAATTGTAGAAGTAATGTCACTAATATATTACCATCATATCCCCGTAGATATGAAGTTAAACAAGAAATGCCTAATAAAATTAATATTATTTGTGCTTATTGTAAAAAGCCAGGTCATCATATTTCAAGTTGTTATAGAAAACCCAATCAGGGTAATAAAAATAAATTTTGGCAACAAAATCCTAATAATTCAAATGTTCGTAATGGTCCCAGTACAAGCAAACAAAATACGAGACAAGTAAATATTATAGATTCGGGAAACGAGTCCAGTCCTGTAGCGAGCCGCGGCTGCGTGCAGGCAAACGAAATGTAAGCCGCAACTATTCAATTGACTTCCATGAAGCTCAATCTCAAGAAAATTTTGTATGTCCGAGTAAAAAGTATAAAAGTAAAGTTTTTAATACTGATGAGAATCAGTCTTTTGTTAATCGTAATACTGATAAGGATCAGTCTTTTGTAAGATGTAATACTGATAGAAATCAGTCTTTTGTGAATAAAGTTGTGACAACTGATGAGGATCAGTCTGTTACAAGTAATATCGTTGGTAATAAATCGTCGAAGAAAGAATTAAAGTGTTTTAAAAACTCGGAAAATAATTGTTTAAAAGTTTATGAAATGAATATATCTGAATATGCTAGTTCAGATTGTGTGTTAATAAAAATGTCCTCATGTAAGAAGGAAAAAATAAATTTATTAATGGATACAGGTGCTGATATAAGTATTTTGAAATTTAGTATGTTAAAAGGTGAAGAAATCGTAAATACTAATAATAAATTACACCTCACGGGAATTATTGTGGGTAGCATCCCAACTTTAGGAGTATGTCTTATTAAAATGGAATTGGGAAATATCGTTGTAACTCATCCATTCCATATCGTGCGTGATGATTTCCCAATAGGTAATGATGGTGTATTAGGTAGAGATTTTCTCTTAAAATATAAAGCAAGTATCAATTTTGAGAATAAAAGTTTATCATTTAATCTTGATAATAATCTCGTAATAATTGAATTAATTTCTAGCACAGAGATTATTAAATTAGCACCTCGAAGTGAAAATGTAATAAGGATTAAAACAAATATAAAATGTGATAGTATTTGTTTATCTAAAGAGTTAGATAATGGATTGATAATAAGTAATTCGATAGTTAAACCAGAAAATGGTTCTTGTGTGATAAATGTAATTAATAGAAGTGAAAATTTTGTAGAGTTGAATCCTAAGGAAGTAAGTTTTGATGATCTTAATAACTATCACATCTTGAATTTTCATCATTCCAATAATTTTGAAAGATTAAAATATTTAAAGTCTGAATTAAGACTAGCGCATTTGAATAGTGAAGAAAATAGTTCTATTCAGGAAATTTGTATAGAATATAATGATATATTCCATTTAGCGCCTTTTGATAAATTAACGTATACGGATAGTATTACTCATAAGATACCAGTGATCCCGGATACTGCACCGATACATGTAAAACCATACAGATTACCTGAACTTCAAAAAGGCGAAATTAACACTCAAATAGATGAGTTATTATCAAATGAAGTAATTCAGCATAGTAAAAGTCCTTGGAATGCTCCGCTTTTAGTTGTACCTAAAAAGACGGATGCAAGTGGAATAAAAAAATGGCGTGTTGTTGTAGATTTTCGTAAATTAAATGACGTCACAGTCGGTGATGCCTTCCCATTGCCTAATATAACCGATATATTGGATCAATTGGGTCGATCAAAATATTTTACAACTTTAGATCTAGCTAGTGGATTTCATCAAATTTTAATGGATCCTTCAGACGCAGAGAAAACCGCGTTTAGTACTTCCACTGGTCATTATCAATACAACAGAATGCCTTTCGGTTTAAAAGGTGCCCCGGCAACTTTTCAAAGGTTAATGAATCATGTTTTAACTGGATTACAAGGAATAAAGTGTTTGGTTTATTTAGATGACATTGTAATATATGGTAAAGATTTAAAAGATCATAATGATAAATTAATTGATGTTTTTAACAGACTCAGAGAACATAATTTAAAATTACAACCAGATAAATGTGAATTTTTACGTAAAGAAATTGCTTATTTAGGTCATATTATAACGGAAGATGGAATTAAACCAGATCCAAATAAAATTAGCGCAGTTAAAAATTTTAAAACTCCAAAATCTTGTAAAGATATTAAATCATTTTTGGGATTAGTAGGTTATTATAGAAAATTTATTCCGAATTTTTCTAAGTTATCAATACCTTTAACTAAATTGTTAAAAAAGGGTATAGAATTTAATTGGACATCCAATTGTGATGCCGCTTTTGTTTCCTTGAAAGAAAAAATTATAAGTCCACCTATATTACAATATCCAGATTTTAGTCGCGAATTCGTATTAACTACTGATGCAAGTCAGTATGCCATGGGAGCCGTTTTATCTCAAGGAGAGATAGGAAAAGATTTACCAATCGCGTATGCAAGTAAAACATTTAAAAAGGCTGAAATTAATTACTCTACTATAGAAAAAGAGTTGTTAGCTATTGTTTGGAGTGTAAAACATTTTAGACCTTATTTATATGGAAAGAAGTTCACTATTGTTACTGATCATAAACCTTTAATATGGTTATTTAGCGTTCAGGATGCAGGATCACGTCTTATGAGATGGCGTTTGAAATTAGAAGAATATGAGTATAAAATAATTCATAAATCGGGTAAATATAATGTAAATGCAGATGCATTAAGTAGAATATATCATGTTACAAATGAACATGAGAATCTTAAAGAATTATATGAAATTTATTTGAATGAGTTAGAAACAAAGTTAATATTTAATTCTAAAGTCAAGGAAGTAGATGATGATCTATTTAGCGCACCATCGGATGCTAGTTTAGCGCATTGTGTCAGTAAAGATTTAGTCATGAGCGCAGGAATAGCAAAAGAATTCAAAGAGAAATTTAATCGTGTTGAAGAACTAAGAGGTCAAAAACCTCAAGTTCATAATATAGTATATTTGAAAGACAATGATAGGTTTATTATATATATGGTGACAAAAGAAATTTATCTAGATAAACCATCGTATAAGGATTTGTTTATTACCATGGTAAAATTAAAATTATTTTGTGTAAAAAATAACATCTCAAATCTTGCAATCCCTAAATTAGCATGTGGATTAGATAGATTAGAATGGGTAAAAGTACTACCCATGATCAGATACATATTTAAAGGCTCAGATATCAACGTTACAATTTATCTAAATAAAAGTAAGAAAACATTGTCTGAAGAAGACATTTTTAAGATTTTGTATGAATATCATATTACACCAATTGGAGGTCATCAAGGTGTTAATAGAACGTATAAACGTATCAAAAAGGATTATATTTGGCCAGGCATGCATTCCGATATTAAAAATTTTGTTAAATCATGTTCAGATTGTCAAAAGAATAAATCAAGTAAGAAAACTAAATTGCCTATGGTCATTACTACTACGTCACGAAAACCTTTTGAAAAAGTTTATTTAGATATTGTTGGTCCTATGCCAGTAACACTTGAAGGTAATAAATACATTCTCACATTTCAAGATGATCTTACGAAGTTCTCACATGCTATTCCCATTTCGAATCAAGAATCTATCACTATTGCTCAGAATTTTGTAACTAAAATAATTTGCCAACATGGAACGCCCGATGCTGTTCTCACTGACCAAGGAACTAACTTTTTAAGTCAAATATTTAAAGATGTTTGTAAATTGCTTAAAATTACTAAATTACAAACTACTGCTTATCACCCGCAAACA
This sequence comes from Carabus problematicus, assembly GCA_963422195.1. Classification (NCBI taxonomy): domain Eukaryota; kingdom Metazoa; phylum Arthropoda; class Insecta; order Coleoptera; family Carabidae; genus Carabus; species Carabus problematicus. The sequence goes on along the minus strand of OY728582.1, from coordinate 8,480,762 downwards.
AATGGAGCCTTGGAAAGAAGTCATAAAACATTAGTTGAATATTTGCGAGCTTTCATTAATAAAGATCAAACTAATTGGGACACATGGTTACCCTATGCAATGTTTTGTTATAATACAACGCCTCATACTTCAACTAATTATACTCCTTTCGAGTTACTTTATGGACATAAGGTCGAATTACCAAGTTCATTATCAAAGGAACCCGAAATCAATTATAATTATGATGATTATAGTCGGGAATTGAAATCAAGATTACAGCATACACATAAACTAGTTCGAGAGCAATTAGTGAGAAATAAAGAAAAATCTAAGTTACACTATGATAAGAATTCAAATTTTAAAATATTTAATGTTGGTGACAAAGTGCTCTTAAGGGATGAAAAACCTTATAAAAATAGATCTAAAAAGTTAATGCCACTTTGGACAGGTCCTTATGACGTTGTCGAAGTGGAGACAGTAAATTCAATAATTTTAATAAAAAATAAAAGATTGAAAGTTCATAATAATCGTTTAAAATTGTTTAACGATGACTAAATTACGTTTCGGAAAACCCCCTGCAGGGAGGGGAAGTAACAGAATATTCCTGCAACACCACTGTTTGTCGTAAGAGGCGACTAATGGGCGGGGAAGTGACACCCCGAAATTAAACTCTTTACACTGGGTTCTTATTTCAATTACTCGGTATTTCAGGTAGTTCTTTCTTTTATTTTTGTCTTTCTTTTTCTTTTGATAAAGGGCGGTGACCCAATTTTTGGATGTGTCGTGTCATACGGCATATTAATGTATCGTATAGCCATGTAATCGTTTGAAATACATAATGGTATGTATAGTTTTATGTCATAGAGACAATTTTTATTATTTATATTACCTCTGAGCTATGCGAATATAAAGACAAAAATATAAGGAATAAATTCTTATTAAAATTTAAATTCATCGATAACTATTGCTAAGCACTGTTGCAAACTACGACACTATTTAAGGCGAAGCGAATCAGGAAATATATATAAATTAGACAAAATTAAGTTTGATCCAGAAATAAATGTTGAGTACGTCACTGTGTAAAACGTGACTTTATGTTAATTGTATTATCATGAAGAGTTCATTGTCACCTCTTATCTTTAAATGTCGTCGCTCTCAGTATGAGTATGTTTTAGTTTTGTTTTGGTCCTAGATATGGACATTAATAAATAAATAATAATATTAATAGTTAAAACTATTAATTAAACAAATAATGAAATGGATTTTAAAGGTACGGTCTCCTTTTATTTTGATTTAATTTGGAAGGTAGGACTGCGTATAACCTAATTTCGGCAATTTTCAAAATTACGCATCCTCCCTAACCTTGAGGAGACTTGGGCAGAGTTCCCGTTTTACGATAAGAAATCGTTAACCTTGAGACAAATACACCTCATTTTAAATAATTTTAAGAAAAATATATTATTTTAATTAATTATTTTATATCATTTCATGAAAATGATTTTATCATTTTGCTAATGCTATTGCATTATGAATTAATAAGTTTCATTATGTTCAACATGGAGCAATTCACCATTTCACAATTAAAATTAACTGAAATAATTTTTAACGCTCAACAAGGAAATCTGCATATTAACATGCTAGACCCAATGCAATTGTTCAACGAATTACTTAATGTACAAAGTCATCTGCCAGAAGCAACAAACTTTCCTGTTCCAGTAACTAAACAAAATATTCATTTATATTATAAAATTATTAAACCAACAACGTACGTGTATAACAATAAATTGAATTTTATTTTAAATATACCTTTAGTGTCACATTTAACATATGATTTAATCAAACTTAGTAGCTTCCCAACTTTTATTGATAATAATACTTATGCTTTTATTCATGTTAATTATCCTTATTTAATTATAGACCGAGTTCGTGAACACTATTTCTTGGTTAATGAAAATTATGTTCCAAATTATTGCCAATTAATTTCAGTGGAATATTATATTTGTAAACAAAAGCAACCTTTACTTTTAATACATGACGAAGGTGCTTGTGAGGCAAAATTATTAAAGGAACATAAAACTATCCCTGATGCATGTGATAAAAGAATAATCACATTGCACCACAGCATGTGGATACAATTGATTACACCAAATTCCTGGTTATACACGTTACCGACTAAAGAAGTCATTCAAGTTGTTTGTAAAAATAACATTAGAACTATATTGACTTTAACTGGAACCGGAAAATTAGTTTTAGCAAGCGGTTGTGCCGCTTATACGGATAATGTAATATTGTATTCAAATAGAATTAATGTTAGTAATATTAATATAGACTTTACTCCACAAGTCCCTTTAAAGTTGAATATTAACTTAACTTCATTTAAAAATATTCCTCATTCAAAATCATTACCTAATAAAACCCAAATTGTCAATGTAAACGATAATCATGTTTTCGATCAGATTAGTCATGATTTAAAGGATTTAAAGCGTAAAGAAAACATTGAGTTAAATAACACGGAAAGACATACTAATAATTGGAATTATTCTACTTCCATGTTTTCCACCTTGTTATTGATTTTCTTGATTTTGTCTATTTGTTTATATATAAAATTTAAGATAATCAATGCAAGATTAGTTACAAATCCCAGTCCCACAATTGAAATGACTGAGATTTCAAGTCAAACTGCAACTGATTGTGAAGAAGCACAAACTGATAGAGTTGTCAGAAATGAAAGTCGCAGCAATCCTCGCTACAACTTTCAATCTTAGTGGGGAGGTGTAGTAAAGTCGCCCATATTAGAATTGTTTTAATCATATTTAGTAATGTTTTGTATTAGTTTAAGGACATAGTAACATTGTATATCGATAATGTTTAGTTTTATATCCTATGAGTTTTAACATTATGTTACATTGTATTTTATCTTAAGGACAATATTTTGCTATGTAGTCACTTCTCACACTTTGTATGTAGTCTTAAGTCGTGGACCATTCCCACGAAAAATGCTGATACTATGTCTATGTGACATCCGTTCATCTCGAGAGATGCTGACACCACAATTGTTAATCTTAAGAGAATAATGCCAACCTGTAGTCAGAAGCATCCTGGTCTCAGCACTCAACACACGTATATTTCAACAATAACCAACTCTCGTAATAAATCCGTATTACCAATCGTACTGTTGCATTTTTAATTTAAACACCCTAAAAATTATATTTATTGTTGCGTTCTCCACAACAATATTTAGGTAAACAAATACATCATTGTAAAGAGAAAAAATAGCACTTTTGAACTGGATTAAAATTAACTATGGTTCCCATTTAAAAAATTAAAGTTGCAGGCTGTAACTTCGGTAATATCTAGTAAAAAAAAAATTTCATATGATTCATCAAAAGGTTTATTAGTTATACTAAAATATTTATTTGAAGCTTTTTTCAATATTTCCAATACCTTCTGATTTATAAAGTAAAATAAAAATTCGAGAAAATCACACTTTTGTCATTATCTAGTGAGCCATGCAATATTTTCAAAATACAAAACCGCCATCAACATCGGCCCATAAATACGCAACTTTTGTCTAATCTAACCGACCTTGTATCTCTTATAGTTTCGGAGATTCCAATGGTGAGCATTCACAGATGGGTCACCCTGTATATATATATACTAGCAGTCGTTCCCGTACTTCGTACCGTAGAACATTTTTAATATCAAGTTATGTACACAATTTACATGTCTTGCCAGTTGGTGCAAATAAAAATACGTTATTTGACGAACTGACCCTAGAACATGCAGCATAGAACTGTTCATGTGGAACGCACGGGGTTCGTAAGTTGATCCTCGTCAATTTTATGGACCGGCCCTGTACTTTGTTAATGGTCATTGCAAAGCACACTTATTACATCTCAGAACTTCACACATTCTTTGCAATGAAATAGAAAATAATACTAATTAATGCTAATATTATGCACTGACAAACACAATTATCATAAATCACTCTTATTAGTGTCATTTCGTGATCCAAGGGGTCTGCCTGGGATTTCTGCGCAAAAATTTTTAAAATCGGAGAATGCTACAGACATCGTACCGAACACTATAGCTCTTCGACAGGAGGTCTATGAGCTAAAAATGAACAAAAGAAGATGCACTTATAGTCGGCTTAGTCTGCTTTGCTTTTGTTAACAGAAGAAAATGTTTTCACACTTGTTTTAAATTTGTTGTTTTACTTCGACCTGGGCACCTACGATTCTAAAAGTGTATTTAGGTAAATAATTTGTGATAAATTCAGAATTGGACATACGTCGATGAGCTGCAGGCATGGATGCTGTATCCATTCCTAGTATATTATAGTTACCGGGTGTTAATTAAACTAGGAATGTATACAGACATACAAGCCTGCAGCTCATCGACGTATGTGCAAGTCTCAATATATCACAAATTATTATTTATCTAGATTCACTTTTAAAATCCTAGGTGCCTAGGTTGCAAATAAAACAACAAATTTAAAACAAGTGTGAATACATTTTCTTCTCTTGACAAAAGTAAAGCAAACTAAGCCGACTATAAATGCATTGATCTTCTTTTGTTCAATTTTTAGTCAAAAAATATTTTTTCTCCAAATATAAAGTACATTTTACATAAATTTTCAAAATAAAAAATATTGAAAAATATTGTTCAATTTCCTGCATATGCATAAAAATTTTGAATACAATTGAATAAAAAATAACGCAGAAAAAAAAATAAAAACTGAAAAAAATTGGAAAATATTTTTTTTCTCAAGTACGAAGGAAAATTTTGAAAAATAAAATGTACAACTAGACCATAACACGTATCTGCAGAAAAAAATTAATAAAAATTTAATACAGTTAACATGTAAAATCAGTTTTTCCCCTTACATTAGTTCCCAAATTACTTTAGAGAAAAATACTTTAAATAAAAGTTGTAGAGATTTAAATTCTGCATCTAAGTCAGCAATCAGATTTGATTTTTGAGATTTCATAACTGAGAAACTCAAGTTTAAATTTTCATGAAAACACATAATATATAGGAATAGCCATGGAATTTAAACAAAAGTAAAAACAATTGTATGACATTGTAACTGTCAAAAAAATGTGTTCAATCACGCATATTTCGATAATTTTGTCCAGAATATAACCATTTTATTACTTAAAGCTTATCTTCATGTGAAAACTGTTCCATACTTTTAGAAATATCTGTTATTGAACGAAAATTACGAAACACAATTTTTTTCAATATTAATGTTATCAATTTTTTTTGACACACACACACACACACACACACACACACACACCCACACCCACACCCACACCCACACACACACACACACACACACACACACACACACACACACACACACACACACACACACACACACACACACACACACACACTGAAACCCCCACGTGGCGCGTCCTCAAGTGGCGGATAGAGGAATGCCCGCTAGATATAGCGGGTAGGAGGGAAATAAAATACCTCCCGCGGACCAACAGACTGAGGGAAGGTCACCCCGAGAAAAAACCAAAGACGATCGGTTTGAACTGCAACCCACTGGGAGTGCCCTTTGCAGGGGCTGATGTGAGCTTGCTCTGCCGACGTGGTAGCTGCAGGGTATAACCAGGGACCAGCCCCTTCGGGCCCTGATCAGGAAGTACGTATTGAACTTGGAGATCGGAATCCGAGTCGCCCCGGGCGAGCTCCAGTCCGTCCGTGTATTCCGGGACTGGTAAAGCGGAAGCTGGGCCTCAGGGAACTGGGGTAGGTTCAACGAACCGAGGGTATACCCGTTCCCAGCAATTTCTGGCCCGCCCCCCTACGTACGATGCGCTGGCAAAATACTACTACATGGATTCAGTAAACCCAAGGGAGAAGAACTCGGCAGAGTTCAGAAGAGTGAAGTTTCTGGCACTGGGAAAGAAGATTATAGATCTTCTAGACTTTGTTAAGCCGAAGCATAATGTGCACAGCGAGATCAAACGGATGGCGAATTCCATACGTACGATGTACGACCAGCTCGCGGACATGGAGGAATCGTCACCCGCAAACAGATCAGAAGCAACTGTGGCGAGCACGCAGACCTCGCCCGGCCTAAAAGCGAAGAGCGAGCGCGAAGCACCGGAAACAGTGGTGGCGGATACTCAGAGTACGCCTGATTTGAGGGAAAACAGCGAGAAGAACGCAGCAAGGAAGAGGAAACCGGACGAGTCTCCCGAGTTGAAAGAGAAAAAGCGCGTAAAGCCGGACCGGAGGAAGACCGGACCGTCGACCGGAGCTTTTCCAGCATCAAGCGCGCCCGTCGTGGCGCCGAGCGGAAAGTCCGATACACAGATGGACTGGCAGGTGGCAGCAAAGCGAAGATCGAGACCCGCGAAGCTGCGATCTTCACGCCCCGACCTCATAATCGTAAAGGCGAAGGAGGGAGGCCCCTCGTACGCGGACATACTGAGGAGGATGAAGAGCGACCCATCACTGTGTGGGAGGGAGTGTCACCAAGGTAAGGAGGAATGCGGCTGGCAACCTGCTGCTGGAGCTCAAGAAGTCCGTAGCAGTCAACCAGGTCTCGGACGCTATTTCTAAGAATCTGGGCGAGTCAGCGAACGTCGTGGTCCGGAAGGATGAGGTGACACTCGAAATCCGGGACCTTGACGAGCTGACTACGACCACGGACGTCTGCGGAGCCCTTTCCAAGGAGTTGGGGGTAACCATCGAAACACAGGCCATCAAGTCCATCCGGAAGGCGTACAAGAGTACGCAAACAGCTGTAGTCCGACTACCCGCGAACCTAGCCAAGAAGGCAGTGGAAAACGGTCGGGTGCGCATCGGGTGGGTTAACTGCCGCGTCAGGGAGAAAATCGACGTGCGGAGGTGTTACAGATGCTGGGCCTTTGGACATCTGGCGCGTGACTGCAAGGGGACGGACAGGTCCAAGTGCTGTCTCCGATGCAGCGAGGCGGGCCACACACGCGCGGCATGTGCGAGTGCGAAGGCGATGTGTGTGCTGTGCGTGGACAGGAGGAACCACGCGACCGGGAGTTTTGGATGCCTAGCCTACCAAGTAGCTGCGAAGGCAGCGACAGGTAGAAAATGAAGATCATCCAGCTAAACCTCAACCACTGCGAGGCAGCACAAGATCTGCTGACCCAAACAGTGAGAGACCTCAGCGTCGACATCGCTCTCCTGTCGGAGCAGTACAGGGATTCGGAGAACACACGAGCCTGGATACCCGACGCGTCGAGCCGGGCTGCCATATGGGTATGCGGAAAGACCTTCCTCCAGGAAGCGCCGCAAACACCGAAAGCCGGATTCACCTGGGTCAGAGTGGAGGGTATGTACGTCTACAGCGTCTATGCTCCACCAAGCGCCTCGCAGGAAGAATTCGAGATCCTATTGAACGACTTGGCAGAGGGCGCGAGAGGTCGGCGACCGCTCATCATCGCAGGCGACTTCAACGCGTGGGCAGCAGAATGGGGCAGCAGGGAGACCAACAGAAGAGGGGAGGCCCTCCTCGACTTCGCAACTTCCCTGGAAGTAGCCCTCCTCAACGTCGGCACGATTCCGACGTTCGCCCGAAATGGCAATACCTCCATCGTGGACGTGACCTTTGCCAGCGAGAGTCTCTCTCCTCAAATCACGTCATGGCGGGTCAGTGACCACTACACTCACAGTGATCACCAGGCCATCGTCATCGAAATTGCCGTAGAGGGAGCACGAGGGGCGAGAGAGGTGCCAGTTCCTGCGAAGTGGAACGCCAGGTCCTTTGACCGTGAATCACTCACCGTCATGGTGGGCGAGGAGGTCCAGCTAGCGGGATCCGCAGAGCACATGTCGACGCAGCTAATGGCGCTGATCACAAACGCCTGTGACGCAGCCATGGCAAAGAGCACCAAAGGGAAACGTCATGCTCCGGTTTACTGGTGGAACGAGGAGATCGCCGAAAATCGGAGGCGGTGTCACCGTACCCGGAGACAGGCACAGCGCGCCCGAAGTCACGAGGACTATGACGCTCTGAGACTCAGACATCACGAGGCGCGGGGGGCCCTGAGGAAGGCTATCAGGGAAAGCAAGCGGCGCAGTTGGATCGAGCTATGTGACACGGTCGACAGTGACCCGTGGGGTAGGCCGTACAGGGCAGTAATGTCGAGGCTAAAGAGCCGTACTACGGCTCCACCATCCTGCCCAATGTTGCTGGAGAGGATTGTGACAACTCTCTTTCCACACCAACCGGAAATGACGTACACCGAGGAAGGGCCACTCGAGCACCGCCCCGACATACCGGGGATCACGGAAGACGAACTGTTCAAGGCCTGCAGCAAGATCGGGGACTCGAAAGCACCAGGCCCGGACGGCGTTCCCAACGTCGCTCTCAAAGCAGCAATCAAGTCCCGACCAGACGTATTCCTCCGGACGTACAACACCTGTCTCGCCGAAGGAATCTTCCCCAACCGGTGGAAGAAGCAGAAACTGGTCCTTCTCCCGAAAGGAAACAAGCCACCGGACGACCCGTCATCGTACCGTCCGATCTGCCTGCTGGATTCGGCGGGCAAAGTGCTCGAGAGGATCATCGGCAATCGAATAGAGGAGACTACCGAAGGAGCCCAGACCCTGTCGCAAAGTCAGTATGGATTTCGGAAGGCGAGGTCCACCGTCGATGCCATAAACGTAGTCGTGGACACCGCGCGCAAGGCCATCGCTGGCAAACGGTGGAAACGAGGGGCTAAGCAGTACTGCGCCATTGTCACTCTGGACGTGAGGAACGCGTTTAACTCGGCGAATTGGGATCGTATCCTATGCGCGCTGAGGGAGATGGAGGTCCCAGAGTACATCAGGCGTATAATCGTGAGCTATTTTAGCGATCGAATCCTAATGTACAGCACAAAAGAGGGACTCAAGAGCCGTAACATCACGGGAGGTGTACCACAAGGTTCGGTACTCGGCCCCCTGCTGTGGAATGTCATGTACGACGGGATACTCAGGCTGCTCCTGCCCACAGGAACTACAACGGTAGGCTTTGCAGACGACGTCGCGGTGGTGGTGGTTGCCAAACACCTAGAAGAAGTCACCCAGAGGGCGAACGAGGCTGTCGCCATAATCCGCCAGTGGCTCTCATCAGCCGGTCTACATCTCGCGGACCAGAAGACTGAGGCAGTTCTCGTGACCAGCAGGAAAGCCAGGGAGACTATTACCCTCACAGTTGGAGGCTGCGACATACCTTCCCAGCCGTCATTGCGATATCTGGGAGTCCAGATCGACGCAAGGCTCCGCTTCGACGAACATCTTCGAGTCGCGAGCACCAAGGCCGGCGCAGTGTGCAACGCGCTAACGCGGATTATGCCAAGGATTCGTGGCCCAAAGCACGCGCGGCGTAGGCTCCTCTCGAGCGTCGTAGTCTCGGTGATGCTGTACGCAGCCCCGATCTGGTCGGAAGCCATGTCAGTGCCATCGTACGCGCGACAAATGACTTCGGTCTACCGTAGGAGTGCCCTGCGGGTGGCCCGGGCATTTCGAACTACCTCGTACGACGCGGTGTGCGTGATTGCCGGCATGATGCCTATCCATCTGATGGCAGAGGAAAGGGCCGACACCCACCGGCGAAGGCGCAAGGATCAGGCGACCAACCGACGCATCATTGCTGCGGAATCCAAGACGGCAATGATAGCGCAGTGGCAGCAACTCTGGGATGCATCGACCAAGGGACGGTGGACTCATCGCCTCATCCCTGACATCATAGCGTGGACAACGAGGCAGCATGGAGAGGTGGACTACTACCTCGCGCAGTTCCTGACGGGACATGGCGGCTTTAGAGCTTACCAACATCGCTTCAAGCTGGACGACGACGCCTCGTGCCTCGCTTGCCAGCATGCCCAGGAAGATGTGGAGCATGTGTTCTTCCAGTGCACGCGCTTCGAGGGTGAACGCGAGACGCTGCAGCGGCACTCTCGACAGCAGCTGACCCCGGAGAACATCGTCGGCGAGATGATGCGCAATGAGACCACCTGGAACGCGGTATCCAATGTCGCGGCAGTGGTCATCCAGAAACTCCGACAGGCGGAGAAATCGAGGAGAGGCGAAATGGTATAGAGCCTACACAGAGGGTGGGCTCGTAGACACCTGGAGGGCTCAGAACAGCCAGTCTGCCCCCCGCGAAGTAATACCTGACGGTGGTCCCGCGGGGTGGTGGGATGCATGGGAGGTGGTTTTAGCTGGTAAGAATCCAGCACGGGTCGAAGTACGGGCTTCGATACCTGTCTTCTGAAGATTTCCACCTGCCCTCGAAAAAAAACACACACACACACACACACACACACACACACACACACACACACACACACACACACACACACACACACACACACACACACACACATATATATATATATATATATATATATATATATATATATATATATATACACAGGTGTCCTATTTAAACGGGCCACTGTAGGGATCTCGGAAACTATAAAAGATACAAGGTCGGTTAAATTAGACAAAAGTTGCGCATTTATGGACCAATGTTAATGGCGATTTCATATTTTGAAAATATTGCATGACTCACTAGATAATGACAAAATTGTGATTTTTTTCGAATTTTAATTTCCCTTTATAACTCGGGAGGTACTGAAAATATTGAAAAATGTTTCAAATAAATATTTTAGCATACACAACAGGCTTTTTGAAGAATTTGATTTTTTTTACTTTATGTTTCTGGAGATACAGCATGCAAGTTCAATTTTTTAACTTGGAACCATATCTAATTTGTTTAGTTTAGTTAAAAAGAGCTATTTTTCCTCTTTACAATGATGTATTTGTTTACTTAAATATCTGTTTTAGTTTCGAAGAAAAACAAAAAAGTATGATAAAAAGAATGATTTTTGTAGTGGGCCATGAAAATTTTATATAAAACAATTGCATGTAAATATGTTTAGTACATGCAACACAAATGAAATTCAATAACATTTCATAAATGAAACAAAATTCGTTGTGTAAACTGAAAACTATTACAGAGATTCTCGTATGAAGCCATACCTAAACTTGGATTAATAAGAGAAGTCCGGTGAAGGGCATCGTTGAACAGTACGAGTTTAGATTTTAACCACGCCCATTTTCTCACATTCAGTAGCGTTGTTTATCTAATTTTTAATGGGGTATATAAGATACTGTAATTTCCGATGGTGAGGGCTCAGCAGATGACGAGGGGATATAAACAAAAGAAGAACAATGCATGCATTAGTATATACCAGATATAAAGTTGTCTGTGAATAGTCGGCTTAGCACCGGTCATGTGTCTCACATTTTTGAATTACAACAACGATTTAGATAATAATATAATAAGCGAAAAAACTATGTGAATTCTGTTTTTGTGGATACAATGCGCGAGATACGACAACAAGTAGGAAATAATTATTTCTATTTTATAGTGGATGAAACAACGGATAGCTGTGGTTGTTATATCGCAAATTTATTTTTTATTTTTTTTTATTAATAAGAGCGGACCGGCTGCCAGGGCCATATGCCGCTATTGACACGGTTTGAGAAAGAAAATAAACAAGTAGAGTTAAACAAGGGGCGATTTTACATATCGCTAAAACATCCGATGGTCTTGCAGAGTTTTAATATATTTTTAATTCTTGTACTGTCGTAGGCCAGTATTTCTACTAGCGTGCCTAGTACGTCGCAGTTTAATCGGGCATTGGCGTGTAGCGGACAATCGACTAGAATGTGTCGCACAGTCTGCCTTACGTTGCATCTGTCGCACATGGGTACAGGGTCATCCAGAAGTAAGTAAAGATGGGTGAAAGCAGTGGGACCTATCCTCAGCCGTGTAACAATCACCTGCTCACGTCGGGTGATGGAACAAGGAGATGGCCATTTAGCAACTAGAGGCTTTATAACTTTGAATTTGCTAGTGGAGAGATTCCACTCCTCCTGCCATGCAGATCCGCAAAACTGATTAATAGCAGACACCATGTCATCGGGCCTTACAGCATAACGGTTAACGTACTGACTGTTAGCAGCTTCAGATGCAGCTTGGTCCGCGGTGTGATTTCCAGGAATTCCAACATGCCCAGGTATCCACATAAATGTGATACGTATATGCTGACTATGTAAGTCAATAAAAATATCGTATATTGCCTGAATCATTGGGTCTGTACTAAATTGAGTGGAGACACCCAAAATAGCACTAAGGGAGTCTGTAAATATTACAATCGAATTGTTACCCGCAGTAGATAGCAGACAATATTGCAGCGCAAAGAAGATTGCATATAGTTCAGCTGTGTATACTGAGCATGTTGGAGATAGCGGATAGGAAAAGACAGCATCGTTCACGGTGAATGCACAGCCAGTTCCGTTAGTCGTTTTCGACCCATCAGTGTAGACATGTAGTGCCGTGCTATAGTGCTCAAGATAAGTATAGAATTCTTGGACATACATAGCGTGAGGAGTGGTATGCTTTGACAGACTTGTCAAACTCAAATCGGTATGAACGGTCGGATTGCACCAGGGTGGAGTTCGTGGCACGAGACACGGTAACACATTTTCTTGCCTCGTCGGCAAGTGTTCAAATTGCCGTACAAGTTTGATGGCAACAGGGCACATCGTACTAGTACTGTGATGATAGACGTCAATAGCAGGTTGGTTATGAAATAACAAGGTGTTATTCAAATGCTGTGGTTTGGTAAGTATACCGACAGTGTATTTCATACCAATGCGCATATATCGAAATTTCAGTGGGGCAATGCCCGACTCACAGCACAGACTTTCGACAGGACTAGTACGAAATGCACCTGTGATCATTCTGATGCCAGCATTAAGTATGGTGTTTAATTTTTGCAAGTGGCAGCGTTTGGCGGAAGAAAAAGCAATACACCCGTAGTCCAGCTTGGACTGAACCAAAGCGGTATACAAACGTTGCAGGCATTCTCGATCGGCTCCCCATTTAGTGCTTGACAGACACTTGATCGCATTCAGTGACATGCGACATTGACCCGAGAGGTGCATCATATGTCGACGCCATGTCAGCGCAAATTTATTGATAGGTGTTTTGCATCCTGATTATAAGAGTAAATCATTTTTGATAAGTCCCAAACAACTTGAAAAAAAAACAAACCATTTAACCATATGTAGGTTTATACCATAACAGGAATTAGCATATTTTTTTTACCTGAAGCAGTCCCTACCCAAAAAGTTTTATTAATGTTATGATTCTGCTCCATACATGGTAAAAACAATCTAAATTTAAAAGTATTTTATAAAAATTTAATTCGCAACACTTGTTTGGTACATGCATTAAATAGAGTAGCAGAGGAGATTAGATCTCAGTTACCATTAGTAAATAGTTTGATTAACAATGTAAAAAAGTATTTATTAAAGCAGCACTTAGATTGAATGGCTACAGGCCGCTCTGTTTTACTCGGAAAATTTTAAAGAAATTAAACAAATAATTTTAGAACTTTCCGATGACTCTCATTCAACTAAGGAATCAAAAGGTATTCTAAACGAAAGAGATTTGCCGCAACAATTAGCATTTATAACTGCAAATTTCGGCTTTGTGTCCGAAACAATTTTAAAATTAAAGGCCGAAAGCCTTCCGCTTACAGGCTCTGGTGAATTAATAAATAAGTTTAGTATATCTTGTAATGCAGTTCGTGGTCAAATAGGTAAAGCCATTGAAAAAAAAAAACTCAATAAAATTTTAGAGAATAAAGAAGGGTACTAAATTTTTGTAAATGTATTTAAAGTTATTTCTGGAGAATCAATAGAATTGGAAATCGATTCAAATATTGTATCTCTGTTGAAAAACGCCCCAATTACATCTCTCGATGTCAACTTATAAATATATTGTATCTGATAGGCGACAAAGATTTCATTTAAAGAATTTGGAGAAACACATTACTGTAAGTTGTTATAGGCAAAAAAGCGATGAATGATAATGAAATGTATTGCATCTTTTTCACATAATAAAAGTTTTTTATTTAATATAGGTTGTTTTATTATTTTTTTGTATACATATTTTGCATATAATGTTGCATATTTTAACAAACTGACTGCATATCTTTTACATTTTTAGTGCATAAGTAAGCGCATATATTTGACTTTTTTTGTGCATAATTATCCGCTCTTTAATAACAGTGGTTGCAATAAAAGTGATTTATTATAACTGAGTTTGTGTTAGTGCATAACATTGGTGTTAATTAGTGGTAAATAAGAAAAAATTACGGAAAATGCAGCAAAATGACGCTACACGTCTATGCGCTAGGTAGTAGTGTAGGAAATAAGAAATCGACGTACGTTATTGCAATAGTATCGAGAACAACAAGCCTCATTTTGTAATGGTTGTCGTAGTATTGTTCGGACAATCTAAAGACAAACGTGTTATATCTATCCTTGTCGCGCGTGCTGCTTAACAATTGAAAAATGAGAGAGATAGATATATAACTATACGTTAATTCGTATATGATGACCTTCATGAGACTTCTTTCATTTAAATTACTGTACATAAATTATTTTAACTCATCGACCTCCTGTCGAAGAGCTATAGTGTTCGGTACGATGTCTGTAGCATCTTCCGATTTCAAAAATTTTTGCACAGAAATAGTCATTTCGTGCTCTAGGGGGTCCTAGAGCACGAAATGACTATTACGACAAATGTCCGTATGTATGTCGCTCGTCCGCTCGCACGCTCGTGCGAGATTTTGTACCACTCAGATCTCCTAAACTATCCAACCGATTTGTATGAAGATGTATGCAGATACGTGTTATGGTCTAGTTGTGCAAGGTACTTTTTATTTTTCAAAATTTTCCTTAGTATTTGAGAAAAAAATATTTTCCAAGTTTTTTTCAGTTTTCATTTTTTCCCTTCATTTTCTACGCAATTGCATTCAAAATTTTCTTGCATATGCAGGAAATTAAACAATATTTTTCGCTATTTTTTATTTTGAAGAATTATGTAAGACCAGTGGAGAAAAAAATATTTCTTAATTAAAAATTGAACAAAAGAAGATCAGTGCATTTATAGTCGGCTTAGTCTGCTTTGCTTTTGTTAACAGAAGAAAATGATTTAACACTTGTTTTAAATTTGTTGTTTTATTTAGACCTAAAAGTGTATTTAGGTAAATAATTTGTGATAAATTCAGAATTGCACATACGTCGATGAGCTGCAGGCATGGATGTCTGTATCCATTCCTAGTTTGTCTATAATCTTTTGCTTACCAATTATTATTGACTTTCCATTGTTTTGCATGTACACATTTATATGTAATTATTTTATACCAAATTTTCATGGCACACTACGAAGATCATTCTATTTGCCATACTTTTTAATTTTTCCTCAAAACTAAAAAAGGTATTTATATAAACGCCCTTTCTAGCTTTTTTTAGCTAGAAAAAACTTAACTGTGGTTTCCATTTAAAAAATGCTGTATCTCCAGAAATATCTATTTAAAAAATCATCGAATTCATCGAAATCTTATATGTATATGCAAAAATATTTATTTTAAACTTTTTTCAATATTTTGTATACTTTGGGAGTTATAACGGAAAATTTAATTTCGAGAAAATCACACTTTTGTAATTATCTAGTGAGCCATGCAATATTTTGAAAAAACTATATCGCCATTGTCATCGGCCCATAAGTACGCAACTTTTGTCTAATTTAACCGACCTTGTATCGCTTATAGTTTCCGAGATCCCTGTAGCCCATTTAAATACGACACCTGTATCTATTGTAACATGCATTCTTGACATTAGCGGAAAGTAATGGAATAAAAGGTTTGTGACATGTTTTATGTTACTTAAATTAAGTAATAACGACTTAGCGACCGGGGAAGATGCGCTTTTCTAGTTTGATTGTTCGAAATTAAGTAGGTGATTGGTAAGGTCACTAGCGGTCAGGCTACCGACGATAGAGTAAGCTTCGGGCAAGTTTCGGATATTTTTGTGTTCCGGGATTCCGAGTTCGTGTATCGCCGTTATTATCGGGAATCCAGGATTTAACCCTAGTTGAGGAATTTTGTGTGTTAAGAAACCGTGCGAACGTACTGCGACGCGAGTTAGGATGTTGTGGTGACTTAGGTTTTTCACCACGTGTGCGTCCAGTACCTGCGGCCCTCAAAGTACAACGTTAGGGGTTTGCGACGTGACCGGAAGCTGCTCCTCTTAGCGCCGATCCAACCGTGACCCGCGGGGGTCAAACTCAACCACAGCCGAGTAGAATTTCGTTTATAACGGCAGATTCACCTGTGACGCGCCCTTGACTGGCGTATTACGAACTGCCCCCTCCCCCCATCTATTTTGTGTATCACAATTACATTTTTTTTTATTTGTTTGATTTAACATCTTTATTGTTCAGTTTAAGAGTCTAGGTTTTTTAGTTCATTCACCTCCATTTTAACATTAAGATCTTTGTTGCTAATAGTCAATAATAATTTCGTTCAATTTCACATTTGTTTTTCGTTGGTTCAATTTTTCAATATACGAGTATTATTAATGGTTATAACCGAGTCGTTTTTACTGTATTAAAGTTTGTTAAGTGCCATACCCATATATGTGTATCCTGTTCACGCATAGATCACCGAGTTCTGGTTTTGTGCGCAAGCGTGATGGAAGCCAACGCAATTTGAGCTCGTGGCGCCCCTATCGGTTACTTAGGAACCTAGTGTTTGACTCACGACATCCACTCCACAACAGCGAGCCGACAACATTCGGGCGGCCAACTACGATCGTCTTGCCTCACGTTAATGAGATAATTTCTAACGTGACAATATATATAAAGAAAAACTTGAAAAACCCATAATACACCGAGATTCTGAAACTCAGCGTTAACCAACGACTGAAGTTGTGTAATGTTGTTGACGATTGTCTGGATCGGAGGCAGTCCCGTTGAGTCCCAGGGCACAGACTGCTGAAGATATGGGACACGTGAGTGGGGACGATGCTGTTGTGCGAGTCCATGGATTAGTAAATAATAATCCGACAATGTTTTTGATAGACACGGTGCTTCGTGATGCCTTATTCGCCGCGATCTATGGGAACGAGTGGGAACCGGACGATCGCGTGTTTCTCACTCTCAGGTAATGCAAGCGAATCGCGAACTTTTGTTTATTTCGGGACTTGAAAATGTGATCGTAACGTTGGGACCAGTACAAACTAGTGTCGAAGTAAGTGTATATGAGAAACTGACTGAGAGTTTTGTGATTGGTTGCAATTTTATTCGCAAACACAAGTGCCAGGTGAATGTAGCCGATGGCTGTATTGTGATTCAAGGACAAAAGATCGGACGTGTTCATATTATCGGCGGATCAGACAATACTGTTCGAGTTATTGAGCCGTTACCTCAGTGCTGGGAAAAATATGGATGCATGGTAGGACGTAGTGTGGTAACAGGACCCGAAGGTGCAGTGGTATTACGTAATTCATCTGCAGAAGCAATAACATTACGACGAAATACACGAATAGGTGCTGCGATCGCGCATGCAGTGATAAAACAAACAGAAGCAGACTGTAAATTACCGGCATCTAATGAATTTGACTGGCGAGAGGTTGCTCGTCACCTCACTCCTTCGGAGGTTAAACGAGGAAAGGAATGCATCGATAGATTTACTAATGTGGTGTCACGAAAAGAAAATAACAATGGACGTACTGCTGTGTTGCATCATTCAATCGAGACCGGGAGTACACGGCCGATTAGACAAAACCCGCGGAAGTTACCATTCGCTCGTCGAACTGAGGCTCAGCAGGAAATAGAGCGGATGTTAGGAACAGGTATTATCAGCCAGTCTCATTCACAGTGGTGTTCACTTGTCGTCCTAGTTCGCAAAAGGATGGAAACCTGAGATTTTGCGTGGATTTTCGCAAACTGAACAAAGTAACGGTAAAGGATATTTACCCTCTTCCTCGTATAGATTCAGTGCTAGAATCTTTGGCCGGAGCTACTCTATTTACTGCATTAGACCTCCAGGCAGGATATTGGCAATGTGAAGTATCGCCAAACGATCGGCAGAAAACGGCATTCTCTATTGGCAACGGGTTGTACGAATTTAACGTACTGTCATTTGGAGTTTGTAACGGGCCTGCTACTTTTCAACGTTTGATGGATGTGGTATTGGAAGGGCTCAATTGGGAGAGTGCCTTGGTATACCTTGACGATGTTATTATCTATGGACAAACCTTCAAAGAACGTCTAGAGCGTCTTTCTAACGTATTTCAGCAACTGCAGGACAGGCCTTAAAGTTAACCCGAAAAAGTGCAGATTATTTCACCTGAAAGTCGAGTTTCTGGGGCATGTGGTCAGTAGACAAGGTATTATGACCGACGCGAAAAAGGTTCGCGCTGTACAAGACTGGTCGATACCAAGAAACTTAACTGAGTTGCGAACATTTCTAGATCTCGCTTCGTACTACCGGCGGTTTATAGATAGATTTGCCAAGATTGCCGATCCGCTTCATAAACTGTTAAACAAAGGAGAACGCTTTGTATGGAGTGAAGAATGTGACATCGCTTTTAAGAAGCTGAAGCATAGTCTGCTGAGTGCGCCAATACATCCCAGAGTAGAAACACAATTCATTATCGACGTAGATGCTAGTGGAAATGGAATTGGAGGAGTGTTAAGTTAAATCCAGGAGGGACACGAGAGAGTTATCGCCTATTGTAGTCGCGCGTTGACAAAGCCGGAACGACAATATTGTGCCACTCGACGAGAAATGTTAGCACTCGTCTCAACGTGTAGGCACTTTAAGGGATATCTCCTCGGTGCCCGATTCGTAGCACGAACAGATCATAATTGTTTGAGGTGATTGCAAGGATTCCGAGAACCAGAAAGACAAGTTGCGCGATGGCTCGAAATCCTCTCCAAATACGACATGGAAGTAATACACCGAGCTGGCAATAAACACGGAAATGCACCCAATGTGGAATCGAGGAGGAAAAGGAGCGAAGTCCAAATCTCCCAACGGAGTCGGTATGTTTAGTAAACAAGCCGCCAGAAGTTGCTGAAATAGCTGAACCGGATCCTTTCGATGTCGCTAGAATGCAACTGAACGACGAATATTGCGGGCCAGTTATAAAACTGATTCGCGGTGAATTTTCAAAGGCGACAAGTTGACCCAGGGCTGCCCAGAGAGTGTGGAACATGAACTCGGAACTAAAAGACAATATGTTGTGTTTAATGGACAAAACAGGTGGGACATGTGAGTACCGCGTAATTGTGCCGAAAGTTTTGGTGAACGATATATTGCGGATATATCACGGGAACGCTGTCGTTGGTGCCCATTTAGGGGTAAATAGGACATTAGCTAAATTGCGCGATCGGTATCATTGGCCCAACATGCAAAGTAACGTAGAAAACTGGTGTCGTGATTGTGAAAATTGTTGCCGCCGTAAGGCACCAACCGTGTCACCGCGAACGCCTTTACTCACAGATAGTTCAACGCGGCCATTAGAACGCGTTGCTATTGATATATTGGGACCATTGCCCACTACAGTGCGCGGTAACAAATATATATTATAGTGATCGGGGACTATTTCACGAAATGGATGGAAGCGTACCCTATAGCCGATCAAACGGCAGAGACAGTAGCTCGTGTATTCGTTGATGAATTTGTGTGTCGCTATGGATCGCCAGATATCCTACATTTGGACCAAGGACGACAGTTTGAATCTGATTGATTGATTTATGGTGGTGCTCTGCTATAGGCCTGAGCATCTTCAGAGTGTATGCGTCAGTGTAGTGCAGTGTACCTATCCTATGTATTGTATTGTGTCATTTGTATGCCTTTTGTGGCTGCCATTGGCCCCTCTATCTACTTGTCACATGACGTACACCAGAGGTGACATTAGTTCGATTTAGGGCCTAGCGTGTTTTAAGTACTAGTGTACCTAGGCAGGGGAAACCGGAGTACCCGGAGAAAACCTGCCGCTCACTCAGCGCGAGCCCTACTGGCGGAGCGGTTCCGCTTGGACGGTCACCCATCCAAGTTCACGCCGCGCAGTGTGCCACTTAACTCACATTATCTTGCGACAAGCGAGTTACCACCACACCGGTCCACCGGCTCAGTTTGAATCTCAACTGTTCCAAGAGATGTGCCGATTACTCGAGATAGGAAAAACCCGTATCTCTCCGTTTATACCACAATCCGATGGAATGGTGGAAAGGTTCAATAGAACACTTTTAAACATGCTGAGCCATTCAGCCGGGGAACGTCAGAAATCATGGGATATAGAATTAGCCCATGTTATGATGGCTTATCGCGTAGCAAACATGAGAGTACTAAGTACACGCCATTATCGTTAATGTTTGGGCGCGAGATCAGACTTTCCATTGACGTACAGTATGGACTACCTCCGAACATATCATGTACGTCGGATCAAGCATACATTCTGAAGTTACGAGCTTCATTGAACAAAGCACATGAAACCACTCGCGAACGATTGAATGCTACTCACCAGCGGCAGAAAGCTTATTATGATAGGAAGGTAAAATTTATAAATTATGCAATTAGGCATAAACGCTTGGTCGCACACCAAGATAGATTTAAACCCTGAGCTAAGGTGCCCAACCCAGAACAAGTGCGACGTGAAGAACGCGCAAGTCGTAAGCCAGGAAGACCACGTACCAATGTGTCAAGAGTAGGCCAAGCGAGAAATGCTTAAAGGAATACAGAAACCACGTTCAAATTGGAGGAAGTCAGAGCTGATTTGTTTAGTTTTCCTAGTGAATACGCACTGGCCCATTGTGTAGCAGAAGATTTAAAGATGAGTGCGGGTATCGCACTCGAATTCCGTAAACGATATGGAGGAATTAAATTGTTGAGAACTCAAAATATACGCCCCGGTAACGTCGCATTTCTACAGGCACGAGGAAGACTTGTGTTCTACTTGATTACGAAGAAAGAGAGCCGTAATAAACCCACTTACGTGGATTTTAAAAATAGTTGGAAATATATGCACTACGAAATAGAATGAAACAATTCGGTGTTCAAAAATTGGCCATCCCTATGTTGGGATGTGGGCTAGATGGACTTCAAGAACACCGAGTGAAAGTATCATTAGAGATGTGTTTAAAGACACCGATGTGACCATACGAATTTATCGTAAAGATAAGGTGAGACGTCACATTCAAACTCCTCAAACCAACTCCGAGATTATGCGAGAATACGACCCGTCCAATTCCCCATATCGCAGCCCTACCTACAATCCAAGCCTGGAATCTAGACGAAGAAGCCCCCGGTTTACAGATGTGTATACCACCTCAGAAGATAATCGGTCGTCTCCGTCACATAACGAGGAGACGGTGCACGAGGCAGACGAGATGGTGTCCAACGTGAGACGTGATTCCTCAGACTTCATGTCGGTAGACGGAGATTCTACCTCTCAATTACTGATCAGACTCCAGATGTTGGAGGTCCAGCTGATTCTATTGAAAGCCCCGTGTTAAATGAAGTCGAAGACGATCCCGTCAGAAATCTTGAAAAGCAAAATAACGAGGTTTTGGGAAACTCCGATTTAGAAGAGGATTCGGACATTGAGGAAGCATCCAGAGAACAAGAAATTGCTGAACTCGAGGATACTAGCGAAGTAAGTAATCCTGGAGGGGATAATCCTGATCGAAGAAACTTGCCGGCTAGAGAAGCCCAGGCTTTGGCGCAACTTCGACTTCAATATGGAACTTCCAGAAGGTAGTTTTAAGAAAAGGGGGAGTGGTGTAGCGTGCACAAACATATATCGGTTTGCTTGCATAGATGTTGCTATGTCAATCTGTGTCAAGGTTGTGCGTGAATAGGGCCGGGTGTGCGGAAAGTAAGGGTAGGGTAGGGTAGGGTAGGGTAGGGTAGGCTAACGCTAGTCAGTTGATCAAGGGATAGCGAGCGAGACGTTTTGTTTTATATAATGCGTGTGATCAATTCTAGAAGACTGGAATTCGGAGACAGATATTGGCAGTTTAAGTAAAATTGTAATCAAGCTACAATAATTAAATTTGTGATGCTGGCCTGAAAATATTAACGACATGCTGGCAGTTCGCACGATTCTTTTATATTTCGAAACAGTGCTGTTTCGCGAACCTGGGAACAGTGTTGTACAGCAGGAGATCGAAGTTCCTGGCTTCTAGGTAGATCTGTTAAAAACAGTCACAGTAATAAATAACTTATCACTACTTAAATAAACAGGCGACTCGGGTTACGCTCTTCAACCATGGCAAATGACACACAATAATTCATGTTAATCATGAATGTGTGAGTATTCTTAGATTAAATAACAAAAAAAAATGTGTATACCATATCAAATACACTTATTAAACTTATGCCCGGTTTCTCAGTCGAGGTTTAAACCGAGAATCAACTGATTCAGATCAAATGGCGGCTCAAGTATTTCGAAAACAAAAATCAAGCTGATTCTCGATTTAAACTGCGATTCAACTTGATTCGTAGGTACCGGCGAATCAAATATTTGATTCTCGGATCAAGAGCCGTCACTTCAGAATTATAAACTGATTTTTTTTTTAAATATAATAGGTAAATAAAAAAACAACAATAAAATACAAACTAACATATGTAAGTACATTTTGAAGTATTTTTTCATGTTAAATTTAGTTTATTTCAATAAATATAAGCAAATGTCACTTTGTGGTAAGGATTTGAAAAACAGCCGGTATTTATAAATTGAATTTTTATGGTTAAAAATAACATAATAACTAAAGTTACACTATTCAAATAATAACTAATATATGCAAGATTGATTTTAAGTAGTTTTTATAAATAATATTACGTTTTTACTTTCTTATACATAGTATAAGGAAAGTATAGGAATCATGAAAATTTTCGATTGCGAGATTTTGATGGAAATACACCTTTTTTAGGTCCCCTGAATTCGTTTTGACTATTTTCTCAATGATGTCTGTATATGTATGTATGGATGTGTGGCCGTATGTTCATTATCTCAAAAACGAAGAAAACTAGAGTAATGAAACTTTATATTTAAAAGTTTTTGGGATTGGCGAAGAGCTGATTAGATTTTGGGTATAATTAGAAAACCGGAAGAGGAAGTTTACTGAACACAGAAATTGTAAATTTCAAATTATTTTAAAAACAAAAAACGATACGTAAAAATTTTTCAAATAAAAGTTGTAGCGAATATTATTATGAAGAAAAAATGTTCTATACATTTTTCGTCTATCTTTATCCAATTTTGAGTATTATGTATTTATATATTGGCATGTATTTAAAATATCATATGCTATGAAAACAAAACAAAGACAAAATATTTACAGAAATACGCATTTGAAATGTCAAATATGTGCCAATTTAAATTGAGTATAAGAAAGTAGTGTGGTGACCACACCAGATTTTTTTCATCAATTTATTGCTTTCACTTCACTTTCATAATTACAATTATTAATGAAAAATACTGCATAATAACTAAAATTTGAACATTTCAATATAAATTAACTTATGTAGGTACATATTCAAATAATGTTCATGATTGAATATACCATTATTAAATAATAAATAGCGAATGTCATTTCACTACAAAGAAATATTTCAATATACACACACATATTGAGTAAAAAAGTAAATATTTATAATTATTACATTATATTCACACTATAATTACAATTCTAATAATATATGTTGGGTATGACTAATAAATGTATAGTTGATTTGGGTATTACGTAAAGTGTTTAATAAAAAGTTATTGGGTAAGTTGTGAATGTATTAGTTTAATAGGTACATGGGACATAACCGGAGAGTTATGCAACGTTGCTGGTAGGTGCCAGTGAGCTATGTGACATGAGAGAGTGTAGATGTACTGTGGTGCTGCTGATATCTTTATTGTTCTAGGGGCAACGAGTATCCGACAAGCTAGAGGGCATTCGCTGGGCGATGTAAGACCGCCTTGTCGCAACGTGGGATATCCGACAAGCTAGAGGGCATTCGCTGGGCGATGTAAGACCGCCTTGTCGCAACGTGGGATATCCGACAAGCTAGAGGGCATTCGCTGGGCGATGTAAGACCGCCTTGTCGCAACGTGGGATATCCGACAAGCTAGAGGGCATTCGCTGGGCGATGTAAGACCGCCTTGTCGCCACGTGGGACAATCGGCAAGCGATGGGCGTTTGTTGAGTCAATTGTAAGACCGCACTTGCCGCAACGAGTCCCGACAAGCAGGGGAAGGCTTTCGCTGGGCGATGTAAGGCCGCGCTTGTCGTTGACAGTGAGCTTAGGGTGGTCGTTGTTAGACCCTGCGGCCCACGGGGCCTGGGGCATCCGATTAGTACACCGCACTCACTGCAACGTGGGACAATCAGTGAGCGATGGGCGTTTGTTGAGTCAATTGTAAGACCGCACTTGCTGCACCGTTGGATTAAAGCCTCAGAGTATGGCAAAGGTGGCCTGGTGAAAGACATTCGACCGGCCAGCCAGGGCCGGGTGAGTACCTATGATTGTTATGTGTAAAACGTTTGTCTAATATTGTTCTTCTATCTGTTCCATGTCCGAGACCGAGGCTACACGACAACATACTTACAGAATGATGATATAGGCACCCACGGCAATCACATGAAAGAAAATTAATTGTTTATAATATTGTTATTATGTTTTAGGTATTATTAATGCGCTGGCGCGCATAGTATTTGACGCTTTAGCTAACATCAGAAGTGGGATCTGCCGGCTCTGGTTCCGTCCAGGGCACACGCCATCGTAATCCGTTACAGCTTACGTAAGTGATATAACGCTATCACCGATTAGTGACGTCGTCAGTGGTTTCATAACACGACTCGATATGATTAATTAAGTGTTGACTGTGCGAGCACCCGGCAGTTGTATTTGATACGTTGTGCGGTGAACATTGTGAAAAGTTAAATAAATAGTGAGCTACAATGGGTCCACGACGCTCAACGCAACGCCCATCCACATCCACATACAGTAGCACCTCAGATTCAACTTCAACCGAAACCGGCATTAGCCGAGCCAGGTATTCAAGACGAAAGTTAATAAACCAAGGTAGGAACGACGCTATTGATGCGCTTACAAGAGCGATCAGACGGCCGCGTCATAATCAGCTACGACTACCCTTGGAAGCCGTTCCAACGTATTCTCCGGAAGACAAAAACCAATCGGTCACCATTTGGCTGGAGAAACTCGAGGAATTATCACAAATTTACAAGTGGAATGATAATACAAAAATATACTACTGTACGGCACGATTGCGAGGGTTGGCATCAACCTGGTACAGAGGACTCTCCAGTATAAGGTACACGTGGGAGGAATGGAAGATAAAACTACTACGAGCATTTCCAGACGAAGAAGATTATTGTAAGCTGCTTGAAGACATGTTGCGCAGAAAGAAGCGTCCAAACGAGAGTCTGCTGCGATACTTTTACGAAAAGAGCGCCATGGTTAACTCTTGCGGATTATCAGGGCGCCGAGCAGTTTCATGCATCATTGGGGGCGTGCAAGATCCAATCATACGAGCTGCCGCAAAAGCAAGCGCATACAGTGATCCAGAGGATCTACTGCAATATTTTAAAACCCTAGATGATGACACCGAAAATAACATGAATCGAAGAACTGGAAGTCCAAAGCGATACCACCGACAGAACTATGGCAGGTATGATCATCAATCTAGACAACCCGTCACGAGGAATAGTTTCCGCTCTCATACGGAAGATCGACACAAACAGCTTATGCGCCGTGACGAACCGCGACACAGGTCACCGACTCGGGACAGACCTATCAACCGTAACAATGAAACCAATAGATTCAAAGACTACGCTTGTTACATCTGCAATAAGCAGGGGCATCTCGCCAAAAATTGCCGCCAGCAGAAAGAGCCTAACAAAACACAGTACTAATAATAGAGAGAGAAAATTCGTATCAGAAATATTTTGTCGACGCGTTCATCAATGACAAACCAATAAGAGCTTACATAGACTTCGGTAGTAGTTGCGCCACCATTCGAGAAGCCGACACAATCAAAATGGGTTGTACCACAAAGAATTATGGGACTATTCGGAGCACCATCAAGAATTATAACAAATAGAGTAACGGCATTTACTTCATACCAGTTCAAACAGTTTTGCACAACGCATAGGATTGATCACATACTGATTGCAGTAGGGACTCCAAGAGCAAATGGGCAAGTGGAACGTTATGATAAAACTATAATGACACCGTTGGCCACATCCACCTCACAGGAAAACAAATCGGACGAGAATTTGTTACAAATACAGTTTGCTACTAACAATACAGTGAACAAAAGCATCGGACAAACTCCAAGTCAGATTTCGTTGGGTTATTCACCATGCTCACCAACCGATGCAGTATTAATTAACGCGACATCAACAAGTAATAAGAGAGAAAACATAGAAGAATACTGTACACGTGCCTCAGCTACTATTTTACAAGAACCAGCGGAGTCTAAAGTTAGATTCGACAAATCCAGAACAAAAGCTAGAAAGTACAAATTGGGAGAAATAGTGCTTGTGGAAAAACAGATTCAAGCAACAGGAACCAGCAAGAAACTTGCACAACAATATACTGGACCCATGATAGTAACCGGTATATTACCAAATGATCGATATAAAATAAACAACTACGAAACCGGTGCTAAGAGACGAAAGTACGAAGCGGTGCATGCAGCAGATAAAATGAGACAATACGAACCTGAAACGGAGAACGATTCAAGGGACTAGCAAGGAAACTCGAGTCCCGAGGGCGGGACTCATGCAGGATGGCCGAATGTTGGGTATGACTAATAAATGTATAGTTGATTTGGGTATTACGTAAAGTGTTTAATAAAAAGTTATTGGGTAAGTTGTGAATGTATTAGTTTAATAGGTACATGGGACATAACCGGAGAGTTATGCAACGTTGCTGGTAGGTGCCAGTGAGCTATGTGACATGAGAGAGTGTAGATGTACTGTGGTGCTGCTGATATCTTTATTGTTCTAGGGGCAACGAGTATCCGACAAGCTAGAGGGCATTCGCTGGGCGATGTAAGACCGCCTTGTCGCAACGTGGGATATCCGACAAGCTAGAGGGCATTCGCTGGGCGATGTAAGACCGCCTTGTCGCAACGTGGGATATCCGACAAGCTAGAGGGCATTCGCTGGGCGATGTAAGACCGCCTTGTCGCAACGTGGGATATCCGACAAGCTAGAGGGCATTCGCTGGGCGATGTAAGACCGCCTTGTCGCCACGTGGGACAATCGGCAAGCGATGGGCGTTTGTTGAGTCAATTGTAAGACCGCACTTGCCGCAACGAGTCCCGACAAGCAGGGGAAGGCTTTCGCTGGGCGATGTAAGGCCGCGCTTGTCGTTGACAGTGAGCTTAGGGTGGTCGTTGTTAGACCCTGCGGCCCACGGGGCCTGGGGCATCCGATTAGTACACCGCACTCACTGCAACGTGGGACAATCAGTGAGCGATGGGCGTTTGTTGAGTCAATTGTAAGACCGCACTTGCTGCACCGTTGGATTAAAGCCTCAGAGTATGGCAAAGGTGGCCTGGTGAAAGACATTCGACCGGCCAGCCAGGGCCGGGTGAGTACCTATGATTGTTATGTGTAAAACGTTTGTCTAATATTGTTCTTCTATCTGTTCCATGTCCGAGACCGAGGCTACACGACAACATACTTACAGAATGATGATATAGGCACCCACGGCAATCACATGAAAGAAAATTAATTGTTTATAATATTGTTATTATGTTTTAGGTATTATTAATGCGCTGGCGCGCATAGTATTTGACGCTTTAGCTAACATATATTTATCACATTATTAAATTTTTTGTGTATATAACCTACAAATGAAACAAATTGTGATATATTTTTTCCTTTTTCACAAGTTTTTACTTAGTTTTACTTGTGAGTCTGTCTGTTTTCCTGTCTGTCTGACGGGGGTATTGAACAAAAGAAGATCAATGCATATATTAGTATATACTAGATACAAAGTTTTTGGTGAATAGTCGGCTTAGCACCCGTAACAACAGAAATACGACGTTTTTTGGCAGTTGTGTCTCGCATTTTGAATGCCCAACAACGATTTAGATATTAATAAAATAAAAATGGTTAATATAAAAGTGATTTATTATAATTATAATTGTGTTTATGTCCGTGTATAACATTAGTATTAATTAGTGTAATTCCCCATCTAATTGCAAATAATGTGTGATCCGATTACAGACTAAAAAGAATACAATAAAATAAATAAAAAAATTTTAAAAACAAGCTCTTATTAAATTGCACTAAATATAAAAAATAAAAGCGTGGGGAGTAAATATTCTAATGTCCAATTTCTATGTACATTTACGCCACACGCTTTTATTTTTTTATATTTAGTGCAATTTAATAAAAGCTTGTTTTTAAAAATTATTTTTTTATTTATAACTTGACCGTATATTAAAAATTTATGCAATATCCTTTTCCACAGTATGAATTCCTCATCCTATGATTATTACCAGTCATCTGATAGCGAATAAATCTCTGACAATACTGCAGAAACCAGAACGTATTATCAAATCCCGCAATAAATCTCTTGTATATGTACCATAACCTAGAATTTAAAAATAGATTTAGATTCAGCAAAGAAACTTTTGCTGATATTTTGAATTGATGTTTTTTAATTGAGGAATACAATTGTAAAATACATCTACCTTTTAAGGTTAAAACAGTATTAAATATATTTCAACAAATATTACATGGTATTTACTTATTATGGAAAATAAACAACATCAATATTACTTACGAATATTATATTTAATTCTTACAAAAACCAAAATGATAATATAGTTCAGAATAGTATAAATAATTACACTTCAGTACACTACTTTAGAATTATTTACAAAGCACAGTAGAATTATTAGTTGTCAGATGTTTGAAAAGTTTCAACCAATCACAGAGCGTTTTACAATTGTCATGCGCTTGATCCAAATCAACTGATTCGCCGCTGATTTACGTCCTAGAAACGCAACGAAAATTTAAAATGAGAATCAAATTGAGCGGAGATCAATTGATTCTCAGTTTAAACCACGACTGACAAACCGGGCATTAAACCTTCATTTTATAAACCTTCAATCAAATAAAAATACGTTAAAATAACACCATCGGCCACTTTGAAACTTATCGCGAAGGACCGATTTCGCAGTTTACACTGTCACTGATTTCTTTCCAGCTTGCTCGAATCTTTTCTCTTGCTCCGCATAATTTTCCTAAAGCCACATCTGGGTTTGCCAGCATAAGTTGCAGCAATTTTTCATATTGTTAGGCGGTGGTTCTTTTCGATTTTACACTCACTAAAATATAAAGCAAGGTTATTGTTATTTTATGAAATAAAATACGGTTTATTTCCAAAAAATCTATAATGTACAACACAATACCTAATAACTTAATAATACAATAATAACTTAATTTTTGCAATACCACGATTTAAATTCACTTACACTTACTTTTTTGATTTTCACGTCACCGTTCACGCTAGCCCAAGTCTGCCGTGAACCTAACGTCAGCAACCGGCGTTAACCAACGTATGCTAGCGTTCACGCCGAATTTCAGAATACCGATTTCTGGCGTTAAGTGTTAACTTGAAGTTTAACACTAACGTTTAACGCTTAACGCGGACTCTTGGCATACCGAAACTGGGCGTTAAGCGTTAATTCCAAGTTAACGCTTAACGCATAGTTTCAGAACCCCTGTGATAAACATACAAATAAACAACCAATTTAATGCACTATTCACACCACTCAAAATATTACTCAAAAAACACGTGTCATTGAACAGTCACACAGCAATAAACACGGCAGGTTTATAAAGCACAACATGACATCACACCTTATCACATGATAATGAACGAGAGTTCGAAACGCGTCGTGATCTTAACAAAAATTGACGAGCGCATAAAACGGACATTTTACTTCCTATTAATAATATTGACGATGAACTTCGGAATTGAAATATAATATTAAATTTGTACATATTCACTCAGTGCGTACGGGTGTAACAGAATTTAGGGAAGATATTATCTTGAGGCTTGAAATTTTTTGGTGTTCAAAAATTCACTTAATGTACACCTCGTGTTTTTACTTTCTTATACATAGTATAAAGGAAGTATAGGAATAATGAAAAATTTCGATTGCGAGATTTTGATGTAAATACATGTTTTGAGGTCCCCTGAATACGCTTTGACTACTTTCGCAATGACGTTTGTGTGTGTGGATGTGTAGATGTGGGGATGTGTGGATGTGTGTCTGTGTGTTCATTATCTTCAAAACCAGAAAAGACAGGACAGTGAAACTTCATATTTAAAAGTTTATTGATTATACGAAGAGCTGATTAGATTTCCAGCATAATCGCACAAGCGGAAGAGGAAGTTTACTGAATATTAAAATCAAACATTGCGAATTATTGGAGAAAATAAAAGAGATATGGAAACAGTTTTCAAATAAAAGTTATAAGAAACAATAATCTTAAAAAAAAATTTCTATTTATTTTTGTTCTATCTTTGTCCAACTTTGAGTAAAATGCATTTATATATTGGCATGTATTCAAAATGAAAACAAAACGAAGACAAAATATTTACAGAAATACGCATTTGAAATGTCAAATATCTGTCAATTTAAATTGTGTATAAGAAAGTAGTGTGGTGCCCACACCTGATTTTTTCTTTCTGCTGCACACAAATACTTTTTGTTATTTTAAATTCATGTAATATTTTAACTTCAAATCCACCACAGAAACCAATTTATTATGGCTGTGTAATATTACATTTCAGAATTGATTTTTTCATAATTCATTATATAAAAAAAGTTATTGCTGCATTCAGCTCGTTCGTAACTATTTGAAATGAAATGCGTGCAAAATTAGATATACTTATTTAGCTGGCTAGTATTCTATTGTTAAAAAAAATAATTTTTTATCTAATGGTAAAATACACATTTTCAATCATATGATGTTTGTTGGGTAACTATAATTTTATGTGCAGGATTTCCTGACAACAGGTGTTACTTGGAAAATGGAGCATCAGCTGAAAGCTTTTTCGTGTCCGAAAATCTGACTGTTGGTTCTACGATAGGTATGTATAGCCCTATTTAAGCAACAATAACACATTTGATTTAAATTTGTTCACCTTCTAGGCCTGGTTTAAATCAAGTAAATGTGCGCCTGTTGATTCAAACAATAACAAAAATTAAGTGTGAATGATTATGACATTAGTACGTGCAAAGGTATATTAGTGTATCTGTCAAATTGTAGTTGATTTTATCTTTAACATAAATTCAAATTGATAATAAGTGATGCGCAGTTTTAGCTGGCAATATTAATGACACGAACTAGCGCCAGTCGATTAAACTAGACAAAAGTTGCGTATGTATGGGCCGATGTTCAAGGCGTTTCTTTTTCAAAATATTGCATGGCTCAGTAAATAATGAAAAAAAGTGATTTTCTCAAATTTTACTTTTCTTTATAACTTGGAACGTACCCAAAATATTGAAAAATGCTTCAAATAAATATTTTAGCATAGATATTAAGTTTTACATGAAAATTATTCGGCGAACAGCCTCCACTAAGGGTAAACTAGATATTAAATAAAGAAATTATCTGAAGGCGAAAATTAATGTCTATCTCTTGCCGGGAGATTACTCTTCCAACTGAACAGATCAATAATTATCTCATTCAGGCCGTGACCAACTTTTGTTAGTAATCTTGTAGTGCCGTACAGGTGCATGAATCGTACAAAGTACCAAAGTACCAAATTCTATGAACCCCGTTCCTTGTCCTAATAGACTCATTAAGTGAATAATACTTAACAGGAATCGCCGAATAATACATAGATATCAAACATATCGGAGAATTCAATGAAAGAAATCTGGTGCGGGCACCACGCTACTTTCTTATACTAAATTTAAATTGGCAGATATTTGATATTTCCACTTTTAATCGAGAAGGTCGTGGATATTTCAAATGCGTATTTCTGTAAATATTTTGTCTTCATAGCATATATGATATTTTAAATACATGCCAATATATAAATACATTTTACTCAAAATTTGATAAAAATAGAACAAAAATGCATAGAACTTTTTTTTAAGATATTATTTCCTATAAATTTTATTTAAAAACTTTTTCCATGTCTCTTTTATTTTCTCCAATAATTCGCAATGTTTGATTTTAATGTTCAGTAAACTTCCTCTTCCGGTTGTGCGATTATGCTGAAAATCTAAAAAGTTCTTCGTATAATCAATACACTTTTAAATATAAAGTTTCAATGTCCTGTCTTTGCTCGTTTTGAAGATAATGAACATATAGACACACATCCACACATCTCCACATTCACACATCCCCACACACAGACGTCATTGCGAAAATAGTCAAAACGTATTCAGGAGACCTCAAAACCTGTATTTACATCAAAATCTCGCAATCGAAATTTTTCATGATTCCTATACATACTTCCTTATACTATGTATAAGAAAGTAAAAAATTACTAGATATTTATGGAGATACAGCACGCAAGTTATACTTTTTATACAGGATTAATCAAAACTACCGTAAAGAATTTTTCAAAATTTTCGTACAAATTATTTTTTTTTTGTTGCAAACAGATTATCGTTTACTTATTTTTTTTGTGAAAATTAGGCAAACTTTCTTTTTTCAAATGGAACACCTTGTATATTTTTACATTTTTTTAATTCTAAGTATTTTTTGTAGGAGTCATTTTTTTATAAAATGCATAATTTGTACTAACCTGTATGTAAACCATAGTTAATTTTATTCTATTGTAGTTAAAAAACACTATTTTTTTTGAAGAAAAACTTAATTTTCAATTTTATTTCTGCCGTTATAAAAGCATGCAAACTGTAATAGAACTTAAGAAATTAATTTCTTTCACTAATTAAATAATTATCCACCATTTTTTCTTATAATTCACTACTAGCAATAAATTCATGAAGCAAGAAATATTTTCTGCTGACAGATAAAACATCAATCATTTGTTGAATTTTGTTTGAATTCCAAGGCTACCTTAAGTATTTTTAAGCTGTTTTTCAACATTTTGAATTTAATTTCTGCCGTTATAAAACATGCAAAATTAATTCTGTTTGCTGCATTTAATGTAGAATTTTATGCTCTACAATATTTATTTGAAGATTTTTTCTCTAAAATAATTAGGGAAGCAGGAAATTATAAAAATATGATTTTACATGTTATAGTCCTATGTTCTGGTGTCGCGGTCACCACCCTGTATATAACTAACATGCTAATAAGTGGTTTCGCTACGTCACACAATATGGTGAGATTTTACAGCGTTTGAAACATATGCAATATTCATTTAGCTTTTTCTATATAAATTATGGAAATTTCGAAATTGTTATGTATTTTAGTAGTACTTTAATACTACCAAAGGTTTTAATCTGGTGACGGTTGAAATAAAGACAATAGTTCTAGATGTTCGGAACAGTATATTTGAGCAATTCCAGTACTGACGTTTCGTCCATATGGTTCGTGGCCAAAATTACAAATACTTAAAACAACAACTAAGCCTAAGTATCACACAAAAAAGAAGTGAAAAAATAAAACATTGTAGAACATGGCAAGGTCCTGTTCAAAGTCGAACATGAACATATTAGTAGTACTTATATTGTAGTAGTACACTTTGTTTCTAACTTTCTTTCTTTGCTCGGGCACCAATCAGATGGTCAACGCTGCTCTAGTCTCCTGACTACAGAGTTGGCCATGGATACTCAGTGGAGTAGTTAGGAAATGCCAGGGGTCAGCACAAACAAACCACAGTTCTCGTTCTCTAGGGTTCTAACAGTTTATTCACAGAACTTACTTTTTTGCGTTATTATTATTATTTCTACTTTTGACAATTAAATATATATATACAAATTAAAATACAACTGAGGGGTTGGTCGACGCCCAGTACGCAACAACGGACGGCCTGAGGGTTAAAGGTCAACCTTGAATACAGTGTTGCGCCTGGGTTGACCAGACCGTGTTATTCAGATAGTTAGGAAAGGAGAGCTTGAGCAAGGGTCGGCCCTAGGCACCAGTTAGGAGAGACTTTACCTGTGCTAGTGACTAGCACTCACTGAATAAACTCTTCCAAAGTACCGTCTTTTATACACACCTTGTGCTTGTTTATATTTGACAGTTGCTAGGCAACCGCAGATGTTTTGTGGCAAAAGACGAACATAACGACACACTGGATCTACCCGTCAGGATTGCTCGTTTATTTCAGAAACAAAAGATGACCTTGATGTCACATGGTTCCTCGCTGTTTCTAGACAGACTGCTGGGCGGTAAAAACAAAACGTGAATGTCTTATAATTTAACAACTGAGTTAATTCCCGTTGGATAGCTTTCGCAACCTGTCGCTTGCAGCGACCCGTTGAAATGCTTTCGCATCCTGACGCTTACAGCGTCCAGTTGGATTGCTTTCGCAACCTGTTGCTTGCTGCGCCCTGTTGGATTGCTTTCCTAACCTGACGCTTGCAGCGTTCCGTTGGGTTCCCTACGCAATCTGACGCTTACAGCGTCCTCTGTAATAAAAGGGAGATATCTGTTATTAATACATACACAAAGCAATAGCAATATTAAAATTTATGTCAGCAGCTAACTGGAATCATCTGAAGCAGAACTAGAAAATATGAAACACACAACGAAATATAAACACTGATGTGCTCGGCTCGAGCGTTCTTGATAAACTGTAATAAAATCATAGTTAATGATAAACATGATGCAATAACGAACGATCAGTTAATCAATCCCTTTTTACTTTCTTATACGTAGTATAAAGGAAGTATAGGAATCATGAAAAATTTCGATTGCGAGATTTTGTTGAAAATTATTTGTTTGAGGTCCCCCGAATACGTTTTGACTATTTACAAAATGACGTCTGTGTGTGTGGATGTGTGTCTGTATGTTCATTATCTTCAAAACGAACAAAGAGAGGACAATGTAACTTCGTATTTAAAAGTTTATTGATTATACGAAGAGCCGATTAGATTTTTAGCATAATCGCACAACCGGAAGAGAAAGTTTACTGAACATCAAAGTCGAACATTTCGAATTATTGGAGAAAATAAAAGAGATATGGAAATAGTTTTTAAATAAAAGTTATAGGAAACAATAATCTTAAGAAAAAATATTATATGCATTTTTGTTCTATCTTTATCAATTTTTAAGTAAAATGTATTTGTATATTGGCATTTATTTAAAATATCATATATGTTATGAAAACAAAACAGACAAAATATTTACAGAAATATGCATTTGAAATGTCAAATATGTGCCAATTTAAATTTAGTATAATAAAGTCGTATGGCGACCACACCAGACTTTTTTTTAGTAATGTTATTAATATGCGCCTGTTCTCCGTTGTTGCTCGAACGTATATCCTAAATATTTGAACTCTTTTACTGCCTCAATTTCCTCTTGTTGCCACTCCCATTTTCCCTTCTTTTGTCTTCCTCCCATTTTTAATTTAACGTCTGTTGGTACAGATTCAATTTATGCACGACGTCTGTAGCATCTTCCGATTAAAATTTTTTTTTGCACTGATATCCTGGACATATGTCCATACAATATATGTCAATATGTATGTCGCTAGTCCGCTCGCTCGCTCGCTCGTACGAGATTTTTTGTTCCACTCAGATCTAAACTATCCAACCGATTTTTATGAAATTCTGCAGATACGTGTTATGGTCTAGTTGTGCAAGGTACTTTTTATTTTCCAAAATTTTCCTTAGTATTTGAGAAAAAAATATTTTCCCAGTTTTTTTCAGTTTTCATTTTTCTCCTTCATTTCCTACGCACTTGCATTCAAAATTTTCGTCCATATGCAGGAAATGGAACAATATTTTTCCAAAGTTTGAAAAATTATGAAGACTATTGGAGAGAATAGTACATTATACACCAAGGGAGAGAATAGTACATTATACACCAAGGGAGAGAAACTACTTATTTTTCCTGAGGTGTAGTTTGAAGCCCGAGGGCGAAGCCAGAGGGCTACAAATACTTCGAGGGAAAAATGGTGGTCTCTCCCGAGATGTATATACTATTTTTTCCACGTTCGGTAGTAGAAACACTCAATTTCATAAATAATGAATTATAATAATTCGAAGCGAAATTGCAATATTTAGAAGCCTTTGGAAACGTTTCCATGCAACGCGTACCATGACAACAGACATTTATTTACAAAAACCTTTGTTATAATAAAAACTCCCTTACGAAAAGTGTTTTCGTCCCTAGGGAGTAAATGCTTTATTTCTGTCCCGCGTTTGACGCCATATAAACCGATTTCTACTCCCGGACGTGTAAAAACCACTTATTTTTCCTGAGATGTAGTTTGAAACCCGAGGGCGAAGCTGAGGGTTACAAATACATCGAGGGAAAAATGGTGGTCTCTCCCGAGGTGTATATACTACTTTTTCCACGTTCGGGAGTAGAAACACTTAATTTCATAAATAATAAATTGTAATTAATCGGAGCGAAATTGCAATATTTAGAGGCCTTTGGAAATGTTTCCATGCAACGCGCACCATGACAACAGACATTTATTTACAAAAACCTTTGTTATAATAAAAACTCCCTTCCGAAAAGTGTTTTCGTCCCTAGGGAGTAAATGCTTCATTTCTGTCCCGCGTTTGACGCCATAAAAACCGACTTCTACTCCCGGACGTGTAAAAAAATATTTTTTAATTAAAAGAGAGAGAATATCAGTGCTTTTATTGTCGGCTTAGTTTGCTTTGCTTTTATCAAGAAAATAAAATATTTTCACATTTGTTTTCAATTTGTTGTTTTATTTGCGACCTAGGCACCTAGGATTTTAAAAGTGTATTAAGGTAAATAATAATTTATGATATATTCAGACTTGGACATACGTCGATGAGCTGCAGGCATGGATGTCTGTTTCCATTCCTAGTTAATATAATAAGAGTAATGTGAAATTATCGCGGGCCGCTGTTTGCGCACCGCTAGTATACAGGATTGTAAAGAGAAAAATAGTAGTATTTTACTGGAATAAAATGGAATAAAATTTACTATGGTTTCTATTTAAAAAATAAACTTGCATGCTGCATATTCAGAAATATATAGTACAGGAAAATTTCATCAAATTCATCGATTAGACTGTTATCTATGCCAAACATTTATTTGAAAATAAAAAATGGGGAAAATCACTTTTTTGTCATTATCTAGTGAGCCATGCAATATTTTCAAAATATGAAATCGCCAATAACATCGGTTCATAAATGTGCACCTTTAATCTAATTTAACCGACTTTGTATTTCTTATAATTTCGAAGATTCCAATTATGAGCATTCAACTTGGGTCATTCTGTAAATATCGGTGTCCCAAGAAATCAGGGACATAGGGAATTAACATGTAAATATAGAAAAATTGTAATTATTTCTGAACGAAAGATTTTAGAAGTAGGAAAATATTCTACCCGGATGGGTTTGGAATGAATGACTTCAGTTTTAGTTCTAGAGAACTATATATTTGTGTGTAATAGTATATTGGTTATAATTGGCCGAAACATTAGCAATTATAACCAACTTGCTATTACACACAAATATATAGTTCTCTACAATTAGAACTGCAATCATTCATTCCAACCCTTCCGGATAGAATATTTTCTTACTTCGTATGATTTCAAATAAACTAAATATGACTAAATAAACATCAACAATGATAGATTTTAGAGAAAAGTGTAAATAAAAAAGTTGTTCATAATTAACAA
The DNA here is from genome assembly GCA_963422195.1 of Carabus problematicus. Lineage (NCBI taxonomy): Eukaryota > Metazoa > Arthropoda > Insecta > Coleoptera > Carabidae > Carabus > Carabus problematicus. The sequence goes on along the minus strand of OY728582.1, from coordinate 8,443,053 downwards.
CTGCATATGATGCATTTTTAAAGGTTTATACATATATATATTTCTGTAATATGTAAATTAATTTTAAACTATTGCATTTTAGTGGCAGATTAGGAGGTCGCTTTGATTATTTGTTGTTGTAATCAACAAAATACATGCAATTTTTGTTGATATGCGATAATAGGGCTGGGGTTTCCCGAGGTCCGGGGAAAATATTATTTATTTACGTTATTATTAAACGCAAATAAAGACATTAGTCTGACTGTACAAGAAAATATGGAAAAAAGTAAAACGGAATAACAAACAAATAACGCCAAATGTTGACTGAATGTTCGGTCGGTAAACGTCAAATTTATTAAATACTGACCTTATTTTCATTCTGTGGAATTTAATTCCGACTACAATGTGAACTTCGTTTGGTCACGTGAGCTACAGTCATTTTTGATCCCACGGTATTTAGAGAAAATGTTGTAATTATGCAGGATCCAAAAAACATATCATTTGAGTCCTTATGTGATAATAATATAAAACAACCTTATTTGTCCTTAGTTTGATCGCACATAGTAAATGTGTAATTTACTCTCATGATATGAGAGTAAATTGCAGATTTCTCCTGATTAATTGACGTTTGAGTTACAAACTTTTAAACGATGTTATTTTAATTCTATATAACTGTGTTATTTACAGTTTTGCTCTTAAATGTTCAGAAGTAATCATATTTTTATACCTATATTTACATGTTAATTGCCTGGGTACCGGAATTTATTTGAATGCAGTATCTCTTGATAATTATATTGGCCCATAAATGTGCAACTTTTGTTAAATTTATTCGATTTGTATATATCACGACTTTCTCGAATAAATTGTTACATTTTTAACCGAGAAGGTCGTGGTATCAATCCATACATACATACAATTATTATTTAAGGTCAGTTAAAAATTCATGGAGATCCACGACCAGTCATTGGAAACATAATTCTAAGGTTGAAGGAGACCGATAGTCCAGTTGATATACCAGTTGGAGGAAAAAATTTAACACTGCGTAGACAATTAGACAAGGAAGGCCGGGATGGTCCATCGTCCGTATTTATAAATCTTATTTGTGAAAGGCTACATACTAACGATCCGGTATATAAAAATAATTTAATCTAGTCAACGCTCGATAAAAAAAACTCTGGAAAATCAAATATATGGTCTGTCCGGAAAGTGATGCGACCATGTTCATAAAAAAAACTTTCAAATTCCTGAAAGTAGGACCCTTGGGCCTCAACACAATTTTTTTTTGGAAAACCTCTTTTACGCAGTCCACATTTTTAGAATGGCATTCTTTTGAACAAAGTAATTACAAGCGTTGAGAGCTAGATTTTTGAGTACGATCCATATACAAAACGTCAATGTTCAGAATGGCACACGCCGGCTTCTCCTAGCCCAAAAACGCACGAATGAGTAAGTCAAGAGTGAAAGCCATGTTCATTGTGTTTTCTGCCAGCAGTGTTGGTTTACCAAGAGTTTCTACCCGCGGTGCAGACAGCCAACGGTTCTTCTAACGTGGAAGTGCTCAAAAGACTAAAATAAAGGGTCAACCGCATCAGAAAAGAGATTATCGCCAACTGGTTGCTTCATCACGACAACGTGCCAGCAAGCAAGTGTTGCTTGCTGTCCGCGAGTATTTCGCTAAAAACAACGTTTCAACGCTTTCTCAACATCCGTATATTCCTGACTTGTCTCCTGCCGACATCTTTTTCTTTTAGAGGGTGTGGATAACGTAAAAGAGGCCTTCCAGGGTGCTTACCAAGCATGGAAATCGCGCAAAAAATTGTGTTGACGCCCAAAGGTGCTATTTTGAAGAATTTGAAAGATTTTTACCATATGTTTAATAGTTTTTTTTAAAGAATGTGGCTGCATTTCTTTCCAGACAGACCACGTATAGTGAACTCTCGGTATTTATCACTTTCGGTAGAAATTAGTGAAATATGACTATTAACGAAGTAAATATGTACCCAGTAGAGAATATAGCATGATTAGAGTTCACCATTGTGATATTCCTGTAGTCGTATGTGTTAATTAAAAATAAATTTAATAGTAGCATTTCGTAATAGGAAAAATAAAATAAAAATCTCTTAATATTGCCATATTACTTTCTTATACATACATCAGAACTGAATTTAAATTGTTCGAAATTTAAATTATAGCATTAACGTTTTACATGATCGCGGATTGCCCCGGTAAACTGTCCTGTAATGGAACGTGCACACATTGGAAGCACTGTGCGTGAGGCAATCGTCACTGAGATCAGGGTGTTGTATGATTCTTGATATTTATTACATGTGTTAATAGGCAACAACATATTCAATAACGAAATCTTTAAATACATTCAGTTTGATTTAATACTAAATATTACACATAAACAGCACATGGTGCCGAAACCCAATAAAAATGTCGGAAGTTACGATAACGTGGGGGCAGGGAACCGTTCCTGCCTATCGCCACTACGGTTGGCGGGCTACCGAAGTAGGGATTAGTTACGTACAATCAGACGCTACTCCAGCCAACGCCTTTGTCTACCAGTTTACGCTGCCAAAGCTCTCGGCCCTCGGTGCAGTCTCCCGTGGAGTACCAGATTAACCTTCCGGTCGAGGTTCGCTTGCGCCTCTCATACTAGTGGTTTCGGCTACTTAATCAGGTTCTGTTAACCAGGTGTAAGTGGAGCCAGCTTACCCCCTTTGGAGGGGCATGCCCATCCGCCGATACCCCACTGGCTTTCACAGCCCCGGCCCTAATAAGGTGTGACTACCTTTTCGCCCACACCGCACCATACGTCCACACACCATTCACACTTCATGCACACTCCTTATTCCTCCCAGCATCTTTCCATCCCCCCTCCTTACTGCACACCCCCTGGCTGCACAAACGTAGCAAAGCACAGCCCCTCCCTGGCCTGCCGACGCTTCCCACTCCCCTGATTCACCACCACTTGTACGTCACTTGCACCCCGAAATCTGCACTCCTGTGTCTTGTAGCCCATCCACCCGTTTGTCGTGCCACTCCGGACACGTTCGGGCACGGTCAGGCACGGCGCCTCTCCGGTCTGCCGCTCCCGCTTCCACCTGGCTCTATCCCAGTCCCTCGGCTATCGTACAACATTCACTCTCTCCCATTTATGCAATCTATTCGTACTACACGTATTAAGGACACAACAATAGCCACAACGTCGTCGTTCCTCGGCTACACCCGCGCCATCCTCACCCGCATCGTGTCGTCCCGGCGCCCGAACACCGCCTTAGCGTACACTTCGGCCCGGTCGTATGACTCCCTGCGCACCAGCAGCCCCCCGACTTCGTACTCCCCGTTGGTCCTTCTAACTACTCCCATTTCATGCAAGTCCCGCAAGTCGGCGTAGAGCACTGGAAAAACACGTGCTCCCAGTCTTCATCGCCGGCCCCACATGCACACCCTGGGTCCTGCTCAAGCCCTCTCCGTTCATGCTCCCGTGTCCCGTCAACAGATCCTTCAACCGCAGACTGGGGTCAAACCACTGTGTTCTTGCGGCAAAAGTGACGTCAGGTACGAAGGAGTAGGTTACCATATCCTTCTCTGACGCCACCGATCTGGATTGCCAGATCGCAGCCGCTCTGGCCCCCATCAACGTGCCCCGCGGACAGGCCTACCGTATCCCTATCACCTACTAGGGCATGGTCCCTCATGCCTATGCCCCGTTTGTGTTTAAACACGCCCACTCTTCGTTTCGCTTCCAGCCACCACGGGAGTTCGCCCATGATGACTTGCATTGCTTCCGTCGAAACGGTTCTACACACCCGCGGACGTGTATACAGCGCTACCCTTTCACACCGCGACAGAAGGTCACGGCCGTACTGGAAGTTCAGCACATCATCCCAAACACTACACGAATGCAACACACAAGCCTAGTCCCCAATCCCGTTTGAGAACACGTCTCACCAAACCCACTATTCTGGCCAACTTCGCATGCACGTCCTCAAGGTGAAGCCGGAAGTTTAATCCAGTCCCTACCTCTACACCCAAGTACTTAACCCGCGACACATAGCGATAATTAATCCCATCTACTCTTACTACTGGCGGCCTACTGGCGGCCTACTGGTGGCGAGACGGCCCTTGAGTTGCATGGTCACCGACTTGGACGTGGAAACAGGGACACCAATCCACTCACCCCACTCGTGAACGAGCTGGAGGTAGCAACCGGCGCCCTGCTCCATGGCCAGTCGGCTTCCACCCTCCACCAGGAGCACGACATCGTCGGCATAGGTCACACAGTGACAACCCGCTACTTCGAGGAGCCTTAACAGGGGATCCAATGCGTGGTTCCAGAGAACTGGACCAATCACGGACCCCTGCGGGCAACCACGTTCTACACTACGCCAGGCACACTCCCGTTTCCCAACAATACACACCTTACGTTCCGTGAAGAAGCTCCTCCACACTCCAACCTCTTCACATCCTATTTCAGCGAGTCGCTCTATGATCCTGTCCCAAAACAGATTGTCGAACGCTCCTCTGAAGTCTACAAAGACACCCAACACGTAACTGGACGTAGACTCCCTCACAGGGCGTTTGACGTCTTCCCACGCATCCTCCGTGCATTTTCTCCTCCGGAATCCGTACTGTCGTCCATGCAGACCCTCCAACAAAGGCTCGAGATGCCCCACGAACACCCGTTCCAACGCCTTGCTGAGCACGCTTAACAAGGTGATTGGCCGGTACGAGGATGGGTCGTCCCGCACCCTGTCTTCGGACTTCAGAAGCACCATCACTCTTCCATATCTCCACTTGCTCGGGAAACTATTCCTCGCAAGACAAGCGTCGAACAGGGTCTTCACATACAAGCCAAGTGATTTCCAGACATGTCAGACACAGCATTACTTGATCCTTACATAATTTCCCAATGTTAATTTTCATATGTATGGTAGTCGTTGGGACATACTATATAACTTTATTCGTTTTTAAAATAATTTGAAATTTACAATTTCTTTGTTCAGTAAACTTCCTCTACCGGTTTTCTAATTATACCCAAAATCTAATCAGTTCTTCGCCAATCACAAAAACTTCTAAATATGAAGTTTTAATACTCTAGCTTAATTCGTTTTTGAGACGAACATACGGCCACACATGCATACATCCATACATTCACACAGACGTCATTGAGAAAATAGTTAAAACGTATTCGGGGGACCTCAAAACGTGTATTTCCATAAAAATCTCGCAATCGAAATTTTTCATGATTCCTATACTTTCCTTATACTATGTATAAGAAAGTAAAAATTGCAAAAAATCTACAACAAACTCCAAGAATGCCCGGGAACTGACTTCTACGGAATGGGTCAAATAAGTGAACGTAGAAGATTTAAAAGATTACTATCATAAAAAGCTTTACTTAGTGATTATTAAAACAACTGAAACGCCACGGAGGAACTGCCAGGCAGTCGACCTTTCTCACGCTACAAATTAAAATACTTTTGTTACCACTTCCATGTATAACATGTAAATAAGTTGATCTGGAAATAGATATTAAAAAATAAATAAATATTATTTACTACTATTGTTTACTTCGGATAAATTTATTTTTCAAAAACGCGCTCGCCACAAATACGCTACTTTTGTCTAATTTAACTGGCTTTGTATCTCCTATAGTTTCGGAGATCTCAATGGTGAGAACAAAACTCGGGACAATCTGCATTTATATTTACGACTTATTTAATAAATTATATTTAAATTAAGTATTAATATTACAAAAGTAAAATATTTTGTTGATTGCTACTCTTTTAATTTGAAGGGTTTCACGATTCCGATAAATATTAGGGTGACTGATGCTAACGATAATGCACCACGATTTTTAAACGCACCTTATATACTAAATATATCGGAAGTTACGGTCATTGGAACCAGGGTTCTTCAAGGTGTACGTGCTGAAGATGATGATCAACAAGGACCGTATTCCACAGTGCGATATTCCGTGCTGTCAGGACTACATTCAGTAAATATTTAGTTTTCTTAGACACTATCGCTATTTTTGCCGCCACTTTTTATAAATTTTTAATAGCAAAGCAGAAAATAACTACGATTGTGTTGTGCAATTGTAAGATAATATTTATTTTTCCTTTTCCCAAAGCTTTGTCAGTGATAATAATTAATGACATGTAAGATATTAAAAAAATAGTAAAGGTAGCCAAAATAAATTATTACTTCTAGGAGTATTTTAAATTTGAAAATGAGTTGGAAGGTACTTTAGTACTTAATCGTCCGCTCGATTACGAATTTTTAAAAAACTTTACTATCACGGTACGGGCTCAAGATCAAGGAAATCCGCCGTTGGCAAGTGATACAGTAATTCAAGTGAATATAATAGATGCAGATGATCAAAATCCTATATTTGTAGATGATAGGTACAATGCATTTCTGCCTGATCCTCCATTAGAGGTAAGTTGTTAATAGATATAACTATATTATAGTGTTTATTATACAGGCTGTCCTCTGAAATGTAGACATACGGGATTAACATCTGGTAATTTTTGAGATGTGTGTGAATGTTGAGTATAAATAATAGTTTCCTTTTTTAAATTAAAGCCTTAGTTAATTCTAGTCTAGACAAAAACTACTATTATTTACCTTTGTTGTGATGCATCGGTTTATGCAAATATCTTTTATGGTTTCGAAGAAAAACTGAAAATTATGATGAATAGAATGATTTTCGTAGTGTGCCATGGAATTTTAATAAAATGAAGACAAAGAAAACAATGGTAAAATATTTAACTAACAAAAGATTAGTTCACAGCAAACAATTTTTATTATATGTAGGTATCGCTCCAAATCTTTATAATCGTTTATTAGTGTCACAGGGTAAAGTTGTTCAGAACATATTTAATAGCATTTTCTTTTACCAAATTTTAATGAAACACTCTGGAAATAATTTTTTTATTAAATGTATCATTTTTATGCATTAAAAATAAATTTAAAATAGTACATTATACACCAAGGGAGAGAAACCACTTATTCTTCCTGAGGTGTAGTTTGAAGCCCGAGGGCGAAGCCAGAGGCCTAAAAATACATCGAGGGAAAAATGGTGGTCTCTCCCGAGGTGTATATACTATTTTTTCCACGTTCGGGAGTAGAAACACTTAATTTCATAAATAATAAATTATAATAAATCGGAGCGAAATTGCAATATTTAGAAGCCTTTGGAAATGTTTCCATGCAACGCGTACCATGACAACAGACACTTATTTACAAAAACCTTTGTTATAATAAAAACTCCCTTACGAAAAGTGTTTTCGTCCCTAGGGAGTAAATGCTTCATTTCTGTCCCGCGTTTGACGCCATAGAAACTGACTTCTACTCCCGGACGTGTAAAAAAAATGTAATATATTTCTTGTTATATATGTTACCGGCCATACCCGACTTCAGGATAAACTAGTTTTGCCTAGGCTAAACTAGTGCTTCCTACCCTATTTAATAATACACTTCTATCCTACCCGCCGGCTAACCTACCCTACCCAATCCAAAATGTAATAATAATTAATGCAGTTCCACGATTTCCCGATTCCGTAAATTTCAGACTTTCAGTTTAGCCTAAGCAAAACTAGTTTATCCTGAAATCGGGTTTGGCCGGTAACATATATGTACATTACCAGAACACCTAAATAATAATGATAATAATATATATATATATATATATATATATATATATATATATATATATATATATATATATATATATATATATATATATATATATATATATACAGTAAAGTCGCGATTTAGTGAATTACACTAATACACATATACATACTATTATGCAATAGGTACAGTATTTTTTATTTTTTGTTTTTCAATATTTTATTGTAGATTTTCTTTAGTCAATTGTAGATCTTGCGAAAAAAAATATTGAATTCAAAATGATTGGAATACAAGTTGTTGTGAACTGTTTATTTCAAAACTTAATCATAAAGATGATATGCGACGTTTCGACCATATGGTTTTTGGTCATTTTCAAGCAAATAACAAAATTCTGGTGGAAAGAAACATAAATAAAATCTTTTGAGAATTAACGTTTGAATAGGGTTTTTCGCCAAATTCACGATAGCACCAAATTTTTAAAAAATTTTAAAAATATTACTTTTTTATATTTTCAATAATTAGTGCTTAATTTGTGCTTATTTGTGCCCTTAAAAGTAATCTTGTACGATAATTAGTTTTTGAGTTATTAACAAAAAATTGATCTATTCGCCAAGTTCACACTAGCACTAAATGTTTTTAAAAATTAATATTATTAATATTTTTATTTTATATATAATTTGTGCCCAATTTGTGCCTTGGTAATTTTTTAATAATACCTATTCCTTACCTGAATAAATAACAAATACTTATTTTTTTACATAGATAATTTGTGCCTGATGTGTACTAATTTGTGCCCATATAGTTTTTGGTGTTAATTCAATAATAATCTTGGAAATAAGGAAAGAACTTGTAAGAATTTAGCAATTTTTGAGTTCAAGAGTGGATCATTTACCCAGCTATATTAGTATACTTGCTTACCATACTAAAGGTGCTAGCTTTGAATTGGTTTACTATACATCGTGTCACAGGGAGTACACTGTTATTTAAAATGTACGACAATCTCTAAACTAAAGATTTGTGTGGTTACTGAGTAGGTAATAAGTTGTATTCTAAAATTGTTATTTGAACATTAATTTATAATATATTTGCCGTTGTTAATTCCGATTACATATTTTTTAAATATTGCATGGGGCATTGCTTACTAGATAATGACAAAAGTGTGATTTTCTCGAAAATTAATTTTCCGTTATAACTCACAAGGTATAAAAAATATTGAAAAAAGTTTCAAATAAATATTTAAGCATACATAAGAAACTTTTTGATGAATTCGATGAAATTTTTTTAAATAGATATTGATGAAGATACAGCATGCAAGTTGAATTTTCTAAATGGAAACCATAGTTAATTTTATATATTTTTATCTAGCTAGAAAGCGCTATTTTTTCTGTTTACAAAAATGTATTCGTTTATATAAATATCTTTTTTAGTTTCTAAGAAAAATTAAAAAGTATGGCAAACAGAATGATCTTCGTAGTATGCCATGAAAATTTGATATAAAATAATTGCATCTAAATGTGTTATGTACATGCAAAACAATTGAAATTCAATAATATTTGGTAAACAAAAGATTATATTAACTAGTATTCAAAGAATGGGTTAGTCACCCATGCCTGCAGCTCATCGACGTATGTGCAAGTCTGAATATATCACAAATTATTATTTATCTAAATTCACTTTTAAAATCGTAGGTGCCTAGGTCGCAAATAAAACAACAAATTTAAAACAAGTGTGAATACATTTTCTTCTGTTGACAAAAGCAAAGCAAACTAAGCCGACTATAAATGCGTTGATCTTCTTTTGTTCAATTTTTAATTAAAAAATATTTTTTTCTCCAATGGTCTTACATAATTTTTCAAAATAAAAAATATGGAAAAATATTGTTCCATTTCCTGCATATGCAGGAAAATTTTGAATACAATTGAATAACAAATAACGCAGAAAAAAAATAAAAACTGAAAAAAAATTGGAAAATATTTTTTTTCTCAAGTACGAAGGAAAATTTTGAAAAATAAAATGTACCTTGCACAACTAGACCATGACACGTATCTGCAGAAAAAATTTCATAAAAATCCGTTGGGTAGTTTAGGAGATCTGGGTGGAACAAAAAATCTCGTACGAGAGAGCGGACGAGCGACATACATACGGACATATGTTGTAATAGTCATTTCGTGGTCCAGGGGGTCTGTCCGGGATTTCTGTGCAAAAATTTTTGAAATCGGAAGATGCTACAGACATCGTACCGAACACTATAGCTCTTCGACAGGAGGTCGATGAGCTAAAAATAATTTATGTACAGTAGTTTAAATGAAAGAAGTCCCATGAAGGTTATCTGTATCATATACGAATTAACGTATAGTTATATATCTATCTCTCTCATTTCAATTGTCAAACAGCACGCGCGACAAGGATGGATATAACGCGTTTGTCTTTAGAATGTCCGAATAATACTACGACAAGCAAAACAAAATGAGGCTCGTTGTACTCGATACTATTGCAATAACGTACGTTGATTTCTTATTCCCTACACTACTAGCTGTCGCATAGGCGTGTAGTGTCATTTTGCTGCATTTTCTGTCAATTTGTCTTATTTACCACTAATTAACACCAGTATTATGCACTAACACAAACACAGTTATAATAAATCACTTTTATTGCAACCACTGATATTATATCATTATCTAAATCGTTGTTGTAATTCAAAATGTGAGACACAAATAATTAACGTAATGAACTGTCAAAACATCGTATTTCTGTTGTTACCGGTGCTAAGCCGACTATTCACCGAAAACTTTATATCTGGTATATACTAATGCATACATTGTTCTTCTTTTGTTTATATCTCCCCGTCATCTGCTAACCCCTCACCATCGGAAATTACAGTATCTTATATGCCCCATTAAAAATTAGATAAACGACGCTACTGAATATGAGAAAATGGGCGTGGTTAAAATCTAAACTCGTACTGTCCTTCAATGACCTTCAAGGGACTTCTTTCATTTAAACTACTGTAAGTTTGGCTTCATACGAAAATCTGTGTAATCGTTTGCAGTTTAAAACAACGAATTTTGTTTCGTTTTTCAAATGTTATAGAATTTCATTTGTTTTGTATGTACTAAACATGTTTAGATGCAATTGTTTTATATTAATTTTTCATGGCACACTACAAAAATCATTCTTTTTAGCTCATCGACCTCCTGTCGAAGAGCTATAGTGTTCGGTACGATGTCTGTAGCATCTTCCGATTTCAAAAATTTTTGCACAGAAATCCCGGACAGACCCCCTGGACCACGAAATGACTATTACAACATATGTCCGTATGCATGTCGCTCGTCCGCTCGCTCGCTTGCTCTCTCGTACGAGATTTTTTGTTCCACCCAGATCTCCTAAACTACCCAACGGATTTTTATGAAATTTTTTCTGCAGATACGTGTCATGGTCTAGTTGTGCAAGGTACATTTTATTTTTCAAAATTTTCCTTCGTACTTGAGAAAAAAAATATTTTCCAATTTTTTTTCAGTTTTTATTTTTTTTCTGCGTTATTTGTTATTCAATTGTATTCAAAATTTTCCTGCATATACAGGAAATGGAACAATATTTTTCGATATTTTTTATTTTGAAAAATTATGTAAGACCATTGGAGAAAAAAATATTTTTTGATTAAAAATTGAACAAAAGAAGATCAATGCATTTATAGTCGGCTTAGTTTGCTTTGCTTTTGTCAACAGAAGAAAATGTATTCACACTTGTTTTAAATTTGTTGTTTTGTTTGCGACCTAGGCACCTAGGATTTTAAAAGTGAATCTAGATAAATAATAATTTCTGATATATTCAGACTTGCACATACGTCGATGAGCTGCAGGCATGTATGTCTGTATACATTCCTAGTTATCATACATTTTAGTTTTTCTTCGAAACTAAAAAATATATTTATATAAACAAATACATCATTGTAAAGAGGAAAAATAGCTCTTTTTTAACTAAAGTAAAATTAAATATGGATCCTACTTAAAAAATTGAACTTGCGTGCTGATCTATAAAATAATATAGCATTGTCCGAGTTTATTTGTGTTTACTGCCAACCAGCCCGGTATAATACAATAAACAATCAAATTTCTATACGGTTTTTTTGTAAAAACTACTTTATTGTTCTGTTGCTTTTAAAATTGCAGGAAAAAAAATCCTAAGAAAAAATTGATAACATAAACCGATGTCATGATTACTATAACCGAAATATTTTTAATGTTGTTGTATACACACGTCCGGGATGTTCTTTGCGAAAGTGATAACAATAACCGATTGATAACATTATCCGTGATTGAAAAAAGCTTCAAATAAATATTTTAGTATAATTAATAATCCTTTTGATGAATCATATGAAAATTTTCTTTACTAGATATTGCCGAAGTTACAGCCTGCAACTTTAATTTTTTAAATGGGAACCATAGTTAATTTTAATCCAGTTCCAAAGTGCTATTTTTTCTCTTTATAATGATGTATTTGTTTACCTAAATATCTTCTTTAGTTTCGAAGAAAAACTAAAAAGTAAGATAAAATGAATGATTTTTGTAGTGTGCCGTGAAAATTTGGTATAAAACAACTGCAATTAAATATGTTATGTACGTGCAAAACAATTGAAATTCGACAAGATGGGTCACCTGTATATATATTCATTCATTCAACATCTAGGCTTAAAACGTGGATGCGGATCGGATGCGGATTTTGTACCTGCGGATGCGGATCGGATACGGTTATTCATTTACAAAAATATTGCGGATGCGGATATAATACATACGGATGCGGGTCGGATGCGGATAACAAAAAACTTATCCGCGCAGGGCTCTACTTATTGGTCTATAGCTTGTAATACTTTTCTTTTCCTGGTTTATGGAATTAAATAATTTCCGCGTGTTTCCACGAATTTGGAAAGTATCCGTTCCTCAGGCAAGAGTTCAAAATTGTACAGAAAAAAATATTTTGCGTGAGGTGCTTTAAAATGATGTAAGGAATTAGTTCATGTGCAGGTTTTTCTTTTTTAATTCTAAGTGCGTCTATGTAGTTTTGTAGTTCCGATGGTGTTATTGGTCTGCTTTTTATATTAGTATTATTCGTTTCATTTTCTTCGATATTGGTATCTTGGGTTTGGTTTGCATTGATTTTCAGTGAGAAAACTTTTTCAAAGTGATCTACTTATAGTGAAACTGAAGGGACCAGGAATTTGGTTTTTTAAAAAGTTTAGCTTTTATTAGCACATATTCTATTCATGCATGCATGTTTATGAATCAAAAAACTAAACAAACTAAAATTATAAATTTTTTAAAATAAAAGATTTTCTAAATTGTACGAATATTTTATCGGGCCGCTCTCGTAAATCGGCCCTCAAATAAATAAAAAAGTCCCGTAATTATATATATTTTTTTTATTTTAACATTTAACTATTGACCACAAGATAATATTTTGAAAATATTGCGTGGCCCACTGTATAATAAAAAAATGATGATTTTTTTCAAATTTTAGTTTTTTCTTATAACTCGGAAGGTATTGAAAAGATTGAAAAATGTTTCAAATAAATATTTTAGTATAGATAACAGGCTTTTCGACGAGTTTGATGAATTTTTTTAATTCATTATTCTGGAGATCCAGCATGCAATTTTGATATTTTAATTAGGAACCGTATTTAATTTTATTTTAGTTAAAAAGTGCTATTTTTAATCTTTACAATAATGTATTTGTTTATATAAATATCTTTTTTAGTTTCAAAGAAAAACTTCAAAGATTGATAAAAAGAATGATATTTGTATTGTGCCATGAAAATTTGATATAAAAATAATTGTATCTAAATGTGTTATGTACATGCAAAACAATTGAAATTCAATAATATTTGGTAAACAAATGCGGGGGATGGGGCGCACAGTTAAGGGGGCACAACACAATGTGCAACGAAACCATAACATACCATTTGGATATGAATATCTCTCAATTAAGTTACATTTTAGTCATAATTATTGCGTGCGATTGATGTACCCAAGTAATCTGTTTATTTTACTGCTGCTGCCAATTATACTTAAAAAAATATTCTACTATCTATCATTTATAGTCTGTTTTCTCTTTGGCAGTGTGTTATTTGTTAGCATTTACCATTAAAACTTTAATTAAAAGTCAATATTCATGCTTGAAATTTATAGTGAAAACTGAAAATACAATTTATAAAATTACATTGTATTTTAAATATAGTATTTCTGATTCTTTTTAAATAATAAAGAAATCAAAGTTAAGATTATAAATTGAACTTTTATTTCGTATTAATGTTACATTAATATTATTATTATTGTATTACTATGCATAAACGAAAACAAGAAAGTGGGGCACAAAAACGAAAACAGAAAAAAAAGAAGAAAGGAAAAAGAGCTCGATAAAAACACTAAAATTAGTCAATTCTTTTCACCACCGGTAACAATAATAACAGAGCTTGTCAAAACACACTAACCGACGAAATAAAGAGACATATTATTCTTTTTACTCCTTGTATACCCAGAGGTAATTTTTCGGACAGTTATTATTACTGCGCCTATAAATATGGAATTATTAATAGATTCTGGCTTTGTTATTCCCTAATTCTCGATACTACTTATTGCGAACCATACTGTTTATTTCCTGATAGAAAACATGAACAGTGACGTACAGGAGTTAGAGACTGGCAAGCTCTTTCTAAAAACATTAAAATTCATTGAAATTCACAAAAACACATTATAGCTTGCAAAATTTATAATTATTGGAAGAAAAATAAGACTATTGACAAAGAAAGGAAAAATCTAATAGCAATTGAAGCGATGAAGTGATGAAACAAATTGTAAATGTACCAAAGGGCACAATAAGAAATCTTAGTCCTACTATTCAAAATGAATTGATTTCTTGCTTAGGACAACATCTACTAAATTCAATAATTAACGAAATAAATGCATCACAATTCTTTGGAATAATATGTGACACTACGCAAGACATAAATAAACTAGATCAAATGAGTATAATTATAAGATGTGTTCATTTATTGCAAAATGAGGAATCAGAAGCTACGGGTTTTTTTATTAAAGAATCTTTCATAGGTTGTTTTTTTTAATACAAAAGATCACAGTGCCACTGGAATAAGTAGTCAAATAATATCCGCATTGGAACATTCAAGTATAGACATTAACTAGGAATGGATACAGACATCCATGCCTGCAGCTCATCGACGTATGTCCAATTCTGAATTTATCACAAATTATTTACCTAAATACACTTTTAACATCGTAGGTGCCTAGGTCAAAATAAAACAACAAATTTAAAACAAGTGCGAAACCCGTTCCTTCTCTCGACAATAGCAAAGCAGACTAAGCCGAGTATAAATGTATTGATCTTCTTTTGTTCATTTAATTTAAAAATATTTTTTTCTTCAATGGTCTTACATAATTTTTCAAAATAAAAAATATGGAAAAATAACGTTTCATTTCTGGTTGCACAGATATTGATATTTTTTTCGGTTTAAGTATTAATAGATAGGATCTTTTAACACAATTTACTGGTGAGTCAATTATAAGTTTAAACTAGGAATGTATACAGACATACATGCCTGCAGCTCATCGACGTATGTGCAAGTCTGAATATATCACAAATTATTATTTATCAAGATTCACTTTTAAAATCCTAGGTGCCTAGGTCGCAAACAAAACAACAAATTTAAAACAAGTGTAAATACATTTTCTTCTGTTGACAAAAGCAAAGCAAACTAAGCCGACTATAAATGCATTGATCTTCTTTTGTTCAATTTTTAATTAAAAAATATTTTTTTCTCCAATGGCCTTACATAATTTTTCAAAATAAAAAATATGGAAAAATATTGTTCCATTTCCTGCATATGCATGAAAATTTTGAATACAATTGAATAAAAAATAACGCAGAAAAAAAATAAAAACTGAAAAAAAATTGGAAAATATTTTTTTTCTCAAATACGAAGAAAAATTTTGAAAAATAAAGTGTACCTTGCACAACTAGACCATAACACGTATCTGCAGAAAAAATTTGATAAAAATCCGTTGGGTAGTTTAGGAGATCTAGGTGGAACAAAAAATCTCGTACGAGCGAGCGGACGAGCGACATACATACGGACATATGTTGTAATAGTCATTTCGTGGTCCAGGGGGTCTGTCCGGGATTTCTGTGCAAAAATTTTTTAAATCGGAAGATGCTACAGACATCGTACCGAACACTATAGCTCTTCGACAGGAGGTCGACGAGCTAAAAAATTAAATCCGACTAAATGGTCAACAAGGATAAATTCAATAAGGGCAATAAAATTAAGATTTTTTGATGTCATTAAAGCATTGACAGAAATTTCATTAAAAATCAACGACCAGAAGCATTTAGGATTAAAAAAGAAATCACTTCGTTTGAATTTGTATTTGTATGCAATTTATTACATCATTTATTATCCGAAATTAATTATGCGTCAAAAATATAACAAAAAAAAAATATAGCATTAGATGAAGCAGTAGCTATGTTAAGCCCGATGTACGCGGTGAGTTTTCTCATGATTTAATTCAAATGAAATAATTTGGTCATTCACTTGATAATTCAAGTTTCGTGGGACAATTTACACTGGAACTTTATTTGATTGGTTTTTACCACGAAAAGAAAGCACTACCAACTTTTTAGTATCAACAAATAAAGTTACTCTACCCGCTAAATAACTCAACCGTAAGAGTATATTTAAATGTAACTAATTTCTTTGCAATGAAGAACTTGAACATAAAACAAAAGAAATGTATAGCAATTACAGTAAAAATGATTGTGCAAATGCACACACAACAGCAACGAAGAATTCGGAGATGGTGGGTTATAGCACAGATAAACTAAACAAATCGCCAGCCTAGTGGTAGAAAGTGTAACCTAATTTATAGTCGAAAAAAGGCACGATAGATGGGGGGTAGTGTTGTTAAGACCATTTGGAATTTAGACATGTACGGGAACAAGGTTGTGTGTCACACAGCCGACCACAAAATTGTATTTCTTTGAACGTGTGAACATGTTGAACGCGTGCTTCAAAGAATATCTTATAGATAAGAATCATATAGACAAAAAATTAGATACGTGCAAGTTATATTATAAGTATATATGTAGCAAATATGTAACACGAATATTAATTGACGTATTTAATAACAAATTTGTACATAATTAAATAAGTAATATATATGTAATAATACATTGTTACAAGTTTTTGTAGAGAAGGAAGGGACTAGATGAAGAGAAGATATTCGATTTTCCATACTTAGCTTTAATTGTACACCCGGCAGAATTCATGCTGCTCGCAAGTTCCATGTCCACAAGAACGTTGCACGCCGGAGTGTGGAGATATCAAATAATTAACATTATTTGTTACAGACAAATCTTAATTTACGAGATTTTTTTCTGCTGGATGATATTGCCTTCGTTTCCCATAATGTTTCTTTGAATAATTTCACAGCTATTAATAACTTCAACATGTATTTACGAAAATTATAACATTCGCCATTGAAAAAATCGGGAAACGCACTATAAAATTTCTTTCTGATTTCATGTAGAATTATAGTGGACAACTGTTTTTTATGTTTGCGATAATAGTATAATTCGCTAAACATTGTCAATTATGCTTCTATTACATTTATGAAACTGTTACTTGGAACACATAAATTAACGCAATAATTTCCAGTAATTGTCTCATATGATCTATGTTTCATCGTCTTTTATGTTGAACAGTACATATTGTTCACATACAAATTTCTTAAAACTTTTGTATGCAATATAGCTAGCAAAATAAATTACAGAACAGCGTTCCATTTCTAATATATGTTCACTTTCATTGTCTACATTATCTCGTCCTTCACCAAAACTAGCCACTAACTCTTCATTATCAATGTCCTCATAATTATCGTCAATTGTTGGTGAATTTTTCAATATATCTGCAAGGGAAATGTTTACAGAATTATCGAGATTACTGTTACCACTTAACCATTTTTGATCAATATGATGCACAATAATATTTTCCAAATTGCAGCATAACTGTTGAACTGACAAGTATATGTTGAAACCGCAACCTCCTCTAACTTGGCTAAAACAATTCTCAATGCAGTCCTGATTGAGTCGATTCGTACATAGATACTGTACATCAGAATTTGCAATATCCTCGCACAAACCACAAATTGAATTTGCAGTTTGTATTAAGCCTGTAAAACAAGGCGGGATTTGACGAATCGTACTTTTTGGTCTGACTTTGATTCTCCACGATTTAATCCACGTTACAAATGATTTTAAAATTTCTACCAAATCATTTTGATTACTAATCGCGCAGCTAAACGGATTACTTGTTAAATTATGTTTGCTGTTCAATATGTTGACTAAATTATTCATTCGCTCCAAAAATTCTGCAGTATCCATAGCGGTTGAGCTTTGCAAGGCTTGAGTTGAACTTACTGTTTTTATTGCAGAATATGTTTTATTACTAAAAATTTGCGTTGGAAGGTGCGCTGACATTTTTGAAAGCTGTTCATATGTGCGGCCGATAAATGCCCCATGCTATGCCCTTTTTTACACTTTTTATCCAATAAAAACGTATTTAAAATATCTTTCCACGACATTGTTTTATACCGCTCATATAAAAGTCCTTTTCTTTCAATCTGTTGCGAATGTTTTTAAAAAGATGAGTAGCGTCAAATATTGCATAAATGTTAATTTCATCGATATGAAAGAATGGTTTATCTGTTGTCACTTCTACCTTTTCCGGTGTGTTAAATGGCGACAAGTCTAAATTCCGCTTAGACGGCGAAGACGGATCTCAAATGATCCTTTTAATACGGTAATATAAATTTGTCCATATATCAGAGGCCAAAAAAATATTGTCGCCTATCAATCGCAGAGTCATAATGGAGCACGATGAACACTTCTATGTGCGCATGTTTCCACAACTAATGCTAAAGACCTCTAGGATAGTTGTGGAAACTACTTGAATTTTTGGTTACACGAACGCGCATAAGGCTGGCGATCTGCTCCTTTTATCTGTGCTTATAGGTTATAAACATTTTATAGTAAAAAATCCAAATACTAAACAATTTGCAATTAAGTGTTTTGAAACTTTTTCAAGATGAGCCACATAAACCTCTATCAATTTGGAGGTCTGAACCCAGTTTCACGAAACAATTTTATATAAATATTAATACAAACACTCTTTGAGTCTGCAGATATGTCAAATTTTGGAGAATGGCGCATAAAAAAGCACATGAAAGGTTGGTAACCAACATTGAAATATAAATATCACTAAAAAGTTACCATATTCAAGGTTATTTTGCCCAAAAATTAGAACATGTTCTAACTTGATCAATTGAAGTGGATTTTCATTTGGTCAAAATACTGATTTTACACGATAAAACGGCGACCTTGAATAAAATCACTTGAAAACCAGGGATCGGAAACCGAACCGAACCTGAACCAAAAACCGTTCCGAACCCACTATATTACTGAAACCGAAACCGAACTTGTACCTACGATAATATTATCGACTTAAACTTGAACCGGAACTGAACCCTCGTTTTGCGGGTTCAAAAAACCGGTTTCATCGAACCATTTCATTCTTTTTTTCAGTACATTTTGTAACAAGAAATCTCTTTTGATCTATTCGTAACTGCTTAACTCTGCGTAGAAAATACACTTCGTTGGTGGCCGTTGGTGTTTATAAAGGCAATCGCACTGCTTGCAGGATCTTATTCGTCCGTACTTTACTTTTTCATAACCAAACTTTTATAGTTTTGTAGTATGCTCGTTAAGCGAGGTTCCATTGTATATGTATCTTCTATTAGGGAGGTGTTATTACTAGCTAAATTAATTTTGTTTTAAATAATACAATATATATTAAATAAATTAGATATTTAAATGGTCAAATAACCTATTTTAAATAATTAGGTACATTTAATTCGCCATCAAGTTAAATTTTTTTACTAATCAGAGCTAATTTATAATATCTATTATAATATTACAACACTTCTACTGGCATACATACCCTTTTTTACTTTTGATTAAAAAATAATTATTATACAGGGTGGTGACCGCGACACCGGAACATAGGACTTTAACATGTAAAATCATATTTTTATAATTTCCTGCTTCCCTAATTATTTTAGAGAAAAAAGCTTGAAATAAATGTTGTAGAGCATAAAATTCTTCATTAAATACAGCAAACAGAATCAATTTTGCATGTTTTATAACGGCAGAAATTAGATTCAAAATGTTGAAAAACAGCTTCAAAATACTTAAGGGTAGCCTTGGAATTCAAACAAAATTCAACAAATGATTGATGTTTTATCTGTCAACCGTTATAAAAGCATGCAAACTATAATAGAACTTAAGAAATTAATTTCTTTCACTAATTAAATAATTATCCACTATTTTTTCTTATAATTCACTACTAGCAATAAATTCATGAAGCAAGAAATATTTTCTGCTGACAGATAAAACATCAATCATTTGTTGAATTTTGTTTGAATTCCAAGGCTACCCTTAAGTATTTTGAAGCTGTTTTTCAACATTTTGAATCTAATTTCTGCCGTTATAAAACATGCAAAATTTAATGTAGAATTTTATGCTCTACAACATTTATTTGAAGCTTTTTTCTCTAAAATAATTAGGGAAGCAGGAAATTATAAAAATATGATTTTACATGTTAAAGTCCTATGTTCCGGTGTCGCGGTCACCACCCTGTATAAGAAATACACTGCATCGACAACAGAAGCACTTACAGCGGTTAATTTTTACATGTTTAGGCGAAGCATTTTTTTAGGCTGAACCAAAACCGGTACTGAATCGGAACGGAACCACTTCATAATTATTTTTCTGAACCTGAACCGAATCTGCACCCATTTTTTTCCCTTCACTTAACCTGAACCAAAACCGAACCCATTTTTTTGCGGTTTCCGATCCCTGTTGAAAACTCATAAGAAAACTTACTGTATAAATCGGGCTTTAGAAACAGTAAAAACCAATTTAAATAATTTTAGGTCAAAATATAGTGAAATAAAATCCGAATCTGAAAGTATTTGCAAAAATGAGAAATAATGCCTGAGTTTAAGGCCCCGGGATCGCCGTATGCCGCTTAAAAACGACAGTTTTAAAATCAAATAATGCAAAGACAGGACAATGAAACTTCGTATTTAAAAGTTTTTTGATTATATGAAGCGCTGATTAGATTTCTAGCATAATCGCACAACCGGAAGAGGAAGTTTTCTGAAGATCAAAATCGAACATTGTGAATTATTAGAGAAACTGAAAGCGATATAGAAAAAGTTTTGAAATAAAAGTTATAGAAAACAATAAGCTTAAGAAAAAATGTTCTATGCATTTTTGTTCTATCTTTTTCCAATTTTGAGTAAAATGTATTTATATATTGGCATGTATTTAAAATATCATATATGCTATGAAAACAAAACAAAGACAAAATATTTACAGAAATACGCATTTGAAATGTCAAATATGTGCCAATTCAAATTGAGTATAAGAAAGTAGTGTGGTGACCACACCAGATTTTTACTTTCTTATACATAGTATAAAGAAAGTATAGGAATCATGAAAAATTTCGATTGCGAGATTTTGATGGAAATACATGTTTTGAGATCCCCTGAATACGTTTTGACTATTTTCGCCATGACGTCTGTGTGTGTGGATGTGTGTCTTTATGTTCATTATCTTCAAAACGAGCAAAGACAGGACAATGAAACTTCGTATTTAAAAGTTTTTTGATTATATGAAGAGCTGATTAGATTTCTAGCATAATCGCACAACCGGAAGAGGAAGTTTACTGAAGATCAAAATCGAACATTGAGAATTATTAGAGAAACTGAAAGGGATATGGAAAAAGTTTTGAAATAAAAGTTATAGAGAACAATAAGCTTAAGAAAAAATGTTCTATGCATTTTTGTTCTATCTTTATCCAAATTTGAGTAAAATGTATTTATATATTGGCATGTATTTAAAATATCATATATGCTATGAAAACAAAACAAAGAGAAAATATTTACAGAAATACGCATTTGAAATGTCAAATATGTGCCAATTTAAACTGAGTATAAGAAAGTAGTGTGGTGACCACACCAGATTTTTTATTTTTGACTCAGGTATGTTTTTCTTACATATTTAAAAAAAATCTGATTATGTCTAAATGAGACGAAACATGTTGTAATGGAATATTTATTTCAATGAAAGTAATAGAATGAATTAATATTTTGTAATGTAATTACATGTTTTATAAGAACAGCTATTGAATTGAAACAAATATACAAACTGTAAAGCCCGTATGACACCGTCAATTATTTCGTACATTTTTAATATCAATTTTTAAGTTCAATTTTTTTGTACATTTTCATTGGGATAAATAATTGAAGACAAAAAATCCTGTTTGACACGGCGCCAATTTTCTACTAGATGCGCATGCGCATTTCCAGCATAGTTTCAAAATATGTTGGTATTAAATTAGGAATTTTTATCTTTCTAACCTCGGCATTGGCTGCTGTCAAATGTCAAATATGAATCGAAAAATTATTTTGCTTATTGTAGCAGCGACATTTTACCAAAACACTATCTTTCACTAACTGACAGATAGATGCATACACGCACTGACAGAAAAATGACGTTTAACACACTTCGACGTCAGCTGCTTGTGCGCATCTTATTTGCGCAATTAATTGAAAGAAACATTGAAGGAAATAGAACCAGTTCTATTTTTTAACTAGTTTACGTGTATGATACTTTCAATGCTTGACCTTGTAAAATATTGACATAAAAATGTACAAAAACATTGACCGTGTCATACGGCCTTTACACATTGTAACTCAAAAACTTTGTGTTTTGCGAAATTAGTTTTGAGAATGTACAGTAGACTTTCGGTTATCCGTGCACGGTTGAACCGCAATTCTGGAGCAACAAAGCGATTCTCTGCTTTACGATAAATTGGTGTTATGCAAATTAAGAGAATACAGAAGGAAGAAAGTAGCCATGTCACTGAAACAGTCAATAAAAGACTATTTTTCCTAAACATTTGTAGTTTTTGTTGTTCATTTATATATCTTCTATTTAGTGTACAGTTATACAGTTTATACCAATATATCTGGCTTGCATATGTGTACTTTGTTTATCCGCTGTTTTTGATTATCTGCGCCGAGTCTCGCCACCATTATCACTGTAATGCAGATTATTGTTTTAATGTCAGATTATAAGATAGCTAATTCAAAATTAAGGAGTTTTAGAAATTTATAATTTAGAGGTTGTAATATTACTAAATTTAGATATATATATATATATATATATATATATATATATATATATATATATATATATATATTATGTAGGTCGTATTTTTAAGAATAAATTCGAAAAATCTCTTTATTTACTTTATTAAATAAATATATACTGAAAAAAGCTTGCAGAATGAAACGCAATATATTTAAAAATAGATATAGATTTCATATTTTTACAGGTCTAATTCAGATTTAAAACTCGCTTCAGTAAACAGAAATACTTCTGTTCACTGTACTTCGGCATACACGAATTCATACCCATAGTTCTATTGTCCTTGTTATTACCCCTAACTGGGATGTTGTAAATCATAAGTACACTTAGCGAAGCAAGTTTTCTTGTGACCACGACGATCACGACGACATCTAACGTGCCAGAAACAAATTAAACGGGCGATCCCGGGGTCTTAAAAGTACAAGAGTGTCAAAAAGAAAACGTCAATTCGATGAATTATGTGATGACTACGATTTTGTTAATGCCGAACATAAATTTAATGTTTTTCATAGAACAGTTGACATAGTCAATTGACAAATTAAAAATAGATTTGAAGGAATGTTAAAAATTGCAAATCTTTTTGAATTTTTAAGGCAAAAACATTGCTAACATTATCAGAAAAAGCACTTCTAAAGTCGGCAAGAGAATTACAAAAACATTATTGCAATGATTTATCAGAAATTTTTCCGATGCAATTAATTAATGCGGTATATTTTCTTAAAAATAACATTAATGCCTGTTAACTATACAGGAAATGACAGATATTATTTTAATCAATTATTACTTAATAGAAAGTGATTTATGTGAAGTTTTCACTGCCTTATTACTATTTTTAAGCATTTCTGTCACTGTGGCTAAAGCAGAAAGATCTTTAGACAAATTAAAAATAATTAAATCATATCTTAGAAATAGTATGAATCAAGATAGATTAAGTAATCTCGCTCTTTTGGCAATAGAACATCAAGCAGCAGAAAATTTAAATGTAAAAACTTGTATAACAGATTTTGCTAATAAAAACGTCCCAAGAACTGCTATTTAATTCACTGCAGGAGTTTCAAATTAACATCCCCTACCAAATACTAACCAAATCCCACCAACCACCCCAAACAAGCAATAAAAATAAATCATCTCATTGTAAATAACATCATCACTGTAAATACGCATAATATCAAACACTAATACATAAGTTAGATTAAGCACAATTTTTGAAGCAGGTTTTTAGCTCATCGACTTCCTGTCGAAGAGCTATAGTGTTCGGTACGATGTCTGTAGCATCTTCCGATTTCCAAAATTTTTGCACAGAAATCCCGGACAGACCCCCTGGATCACGAAATGACTATGACAACATATGTCCGTATGTATGTCGCTCGTCCGCTCGCTCGTACGAGATTTTTTGTTCCACCCAGATCTCCTAAACTACCCAACGGATTTTTATGAAATTTTTTCTGCTGATACGTGTTATGGTCTAGTTGTGCAAGGTACATTTTATTTTTCAAAATTTTCCTTCGTACTTGAGAAAAAAAATATTTTCCAATTTTTTTTTCAGTTTTTATTTTTTTCTGCGTTATTTTTTATTCAATTGTATTCAAAATTTTCATGCATATTCAGGAAATGGAACAATATTTTTCCATATTTTTTATTTTGAAAAATTATGTAAGACCATTGGAGAAAAAAATATTTTTTAATTAAAAATTGAACAAAAGAAGATCAATGCATTTATAGTCGGCTTAGTTTGCTTTGCTTTTGTCAAGAGAAGAAAATGTATTCACACTTGTTTTAAATTTGTTGTTTTGTTTGCGACCTAGGCACCTAGGATTTTAAAAGTGAATCTAGATAAATAATAATTTCTGATATATTCAGGCTTGCACATACGTCGATGAGCTGCAGGCATGTATATCTGTATACATTCCTAGTTTTCTCTAAATTTTTCCTGTAAGACAATAAGTTAATAGTAGCATAACCTAGTCAATAAATTTCGTAAATCATAGCATAATTATTTTAAGCCCTAGGTAAGTAGATTTCAGCCGGGAGGGTAAACAATAATTAGGAACTCCTGTACTAACCTAGATTAAGCACATTACTAACACTATAGTATATAAGCTGTGTCTCTTGTCATGTGTCAGTGTCTAGGTCTAGCAATAAGCTAATGTCATGCATTGTTATTGCCTGTCCTATCTGTTTCATGTCATGTGCACCCAGTGAAAAATGTACTTATAGTTGTAAGGGTATTGTATAAAACATGAGACAAACAAAGAAAATTTTAAAGTAAAGTAAAGATATTTAATTGAATTTTATACTCCTATTAAGTATCTGATTTATTGTATATTTTTGTTATTTTTTCTACCTTCAAGAATTATAAAATAAATTGCACTTATTACTTTTTTCCTTGTACTTAATCATTGTATTTATCGGGGCCTACATTTTGTTTTGCCGGGGGACACCAAATCCTAATTACGCCACGGATTATATCTAAATATGTTTAGTACAGGGTTTCTTAACCTTTTTGCAGTCACGGACCACTTTCAAAATTTTAACAATCTGACGGACCCCTTCCAAGCATGATTGCAGGGAAAGAAAACACGGCATTTTGAAAAAACTTTTATTTAGTATCAAGACAAAGTAAAGATTGGTAACGGTCGTTTAATGCGACGGTTGCTGCTGCTTCTGTTCAATAAGCACATTAAATTAAGGAATTGTCTCAGACAACGCAAGACGCATATCATCTTTGACGTCTAGTCGGTTACAATTTTTAGCTTTAATTAACACTAATACTGAGAACCCTGACTCACAAAGGTACGTAGTAGCAAACGGAATTAATATGGACATTGCTAGTTTAACAAAAGGGCAAGCTTGTCCTGAACTAATCAAAAATCGCAAACATCCTTTGCGTTAAATTCAGCTCGCAATACTGTTTTGGATCTCATGTCAATTCAATCATCTTCAATAAGATCTCGTCATTGATATCATTCATAAAAGGACAACGCACCCATGTCTCCTGATTACGGTTTTCTGGGCAAAATTACCCTTCAAAAGAGTTCTGTAGTGTTTCGAGATGTTCTGGCTTACATTTTAAGACGTATCACGCGCAGTATTTACTGTCTTCATATCTGACATGGACCCCCAACACTCATGACATGGACCCCTTGGGGGTCCATGGACCCCTGGTTTAGTACATGCAAAACAATTGAAATTCAATGATATTTGATAAACGAAACAAAATTCGTTGTGTATACTGAAAACTAATAGACAGATTTTCTAATCTTTTGTTTACCAAATATAATTAAATTTCAATTGTTTTGCATGTTCATAACATATTTAGATGCACTTATTTTATAAATTTTCATGGCACACTGCGAAAATCATTCTATTTGTCATACTTTTTAATTTTATATAAACGAATACATTATTGCAAAGGGAAAATAGTTCTTTTTAGCTAGACAAAAATTAACTATGGTTTCTATTTAAAAAAATTCAACTTGCATTCTGCATCACCATAAATATCTATTAAAAAAAATTCATCGAATTCATCAAAAAGCTTATTATCTACTCTAAAATATTTTTTGAAGCTTTTTTTAATAGCTTCTTAGTTATAACGCAAAATTGAATTTCCAGAAAATCACATTTTTGTCATTATCTAATAATAATAATAATAATGATATATATATGATGTTGGGCAATAGAGTCATAGAAAAGGATAATAAAACAATGAATAGAATACTTGTATATTTCGCCACAATATGTTGGCATCATCAGCAAAATCTTGAAACATAAGAAAAATAATGTGGTTATGTTTACGTTACATGAATAAAATACAGGTTTTATATTACAATATATGGTGAGAAGTTTGACAGATATGTGTTAAAATAAGAAATACAGTTTAAAATACAATGGAGTACTTACAGAAATAAACTTAAGTACTAAATTAGAACGCACGACCCATCAGCAGCCATGACTGGAACTGTCGAAAGTGTGAAAATGTCAGTGTGGTATGAAATATGAAAATGGCGGGAGTTTGAAATTTAAATATAGTTATTTTATTTTTTCTAGGATGTTTTTGTAGGCTATCGATAAGTGTTGTGTATCTATGTGCAGGTTTATACTATTGGGGTCGGTCTGTATGTAAGTGGATTCTAGGAAGAGTCTCGGTTTATAGTTGGTTTCTGTGTCAATTATTCTGGTGTTGGGGAAGTCGAAAGAGTTCTTATGTTTCAAGATTTTGCTGATGATGCCAACATATTGTGGCGAAATATACAAGTATTCCATTCATTGTTTTATTATCCTTTTCTATGACTCTATTGCCCAACATCATATATCTAACTTTCCACGAGTCAATACTACACTCACTTCCAAAATAATAATAATAATAATAATAATAATAATATTTATTTATTTAGCTTCAAGCTAGTTACAAGCAAAAAATATAACATTTTATCAGGACACAATTATAAACAAAAGCATATTGACAACTAGTAATATACTCCTATAAGTTAATTGAACATGTAAGTTTTCAAGTTTTTTTTAAAAAGTTTAATATGAGCACTGTTTTTAATGTCAGAGCTTAGTTTATTGTAGTCTATAATACATTTGCAGAAAATGGAATTGGTTTTTAGATTAGATACATGTAAATGAGATTTTCTTCTAGTATTGTAGTTGTGTAGGTTTTTGTTAAGTACCAATGTTTCTGATAAGTATTCAGGTGCTAAATTGTTAACTATCTTATAAATCAAAAGAAAAGCATTATAATTAATTAGGTTCTTAATGTCTAGCCATTGTAAACAATTTAACATATCATATATTTTACTATCCCTCCGACAACGCAAAATACATCGCATAGCTTTATTTTGTAATTTTTGTAATGCGTTTAACTGACCTATATTACATGCCTTTAGAATTGTTCCGCAATAATTAATATGCGGTAGTACAATACTATTATATATAAGAAGTTTGGCTTTAAATGTCAATTTGTTCCCTAATCTACACAGAAAATTGATTTTCTTAGCAAATTTCTTAGTGACCAAAGAAATATGTTTAGAAAACTTTAAACTGTCATCTATTACAACCTAAATATTTAATATCGTCAACGTATTGTATTTCACAACCATCTATCATGATTGACAAATTTGATTCATTTATTTTGGTTTTAGCTTTGTTGCTACCTATTATCATACATTTAGTTTTTGAACAATTTAACTTTAATTTATTATCTTTTAGCCATAAATCTACCATATTTAAATCTTCATTCATCGTATCTATTAATGTAACATAATCTACAGAATCATAGTGTATTAAAGCGTCATCTGCAAAAAGATGTATTTTACATGTGTTGAGGCATTTCGGTAGATCGTTGATATATAATATGAAAAGAAGAGGCCCGAGCACACTTCCCTGTGGGACTCCTTGGTCACATCCAAGTGGAGTAGAAACATTGTCAATATATTTAGTTTTTTCTTTTCGGTTATTTAAATACGACGTAAACCATCGTAGCACTATGTCTTTGAAGCCATAAGTTTGTAGTTTATCAATAAGTCTTTCTCTGTCTATGGTTTCGAAGGCTCGTTTTAAATCCAAAAAGTCTTTTAAAACTGACTGTATCGCAAATTCACATGAATGTCTTTTTCTGAACCCCGATTGCCATTTATTGAGTAGGTTATTGTCATTGATGTATTTGACGATTTGTTTATGGACTATCAGTTCAAGAACTTTTTCTACAGCTACTAACAGGTTTATTGCTCGATGTTCTTCAATTTTATTTGTACCTGGTACTTTAGGAATTGGTATAATTAGCGACTCCTTAATTATTTCTGGAAAATCACCTGTTAACAATGAGGTGTTTATCATGTGTAGCATGGGATATCCTATGACATGGAAGATATTTTTAAGCATTTTAAAAGTAATTCCATCCCAACTAGCTTTGTTATCTTTTTGCTCATAAATTGTTCTTTTTAGTTCAGTAATGGATATTTTTGTAAATGCAAATATCGATGATCGCGCATCTGTAACGTAATTTATTTTTGCGTTGTTGGTAGGAGGTATAGATTCTATAATATCATTTATGCTATTAATATAATATTCATTAAAGGAATTTGCTATGTCACTGTTATCCGAGAGTTCATTATCTTCGTACATGATGGTTTTGCTTGAAGTTGAATTATTCTTGCCTAATATAGTTTTTATTGTATTCCACATTGCATTGGGATTACAACTATCTTTATCTAGCTTTTTTTCATAATACAATTGTTCACTGTTTCTTAATATGGACACATATTGATTTCGAAAATGTTTGTACGCATTCCAATCTTCCTCTGTGTTGGTTATTTTAAATCTTAAAGTAAGCCATGCAATATTTTGTAAAAACTAAATCACCATCAATATCGGCCCATAAATGCGCAACTTTTGTCTAATTTAACCGACTTTGTGTCTCTTAGAGTTTCCGAGATCCCTGTAGTGGCCCGTTTAAATAGGACAGCCTGTATATCTCGCCTTAAAATATTTTTTAATTTGGTTCTTTTTGAGTTTTGAAGGAATGAAATTAAATAACAATATTAATTAATTTGACTAATCTACCTCGAATCGAAGGCAAAATTGGAGAAGAAAAAAAAGGATGGAAAATATTATACTTTTCACTATATTGAATGTGTGATACAATACTTTCAACTTACGCGATCGTGTTCGCCATCGCCCCAATTTTGTTTAATTTTTTTTATTCATTTTGAGAACGGAAACTTCAGAGATTAATTTATTTTGAAAGACTCACAATATTGTAGGTCTAACTTTTTTTAGCATAAAACATAAAGTTCTGACGAAATAATTCTCCATTAAAATTTATTTTCTGAAACTAACGTCATATACGATATATCGAATTTTTATTTGTAGACAATTATAAGAATAAAAGCAAATTAAATAAAGGTAATTTAATATTTTTATTTTTAGGGAGTACAACTACGTGTTCAACCAAGAGATATTGCGGCGTATGATCAAGATACTGGAATTAATGCTTCTGTGTATTATAGTTTCAATTTCGTCAATGCGGACTACGGGTTGTTTGATATAAGATCCAATACTGGCCAAGTTCTCATTAAACGTGATATTAAAAATGAGGAATTATTACAACCTTCTATTCTTGTTATCCGTGTAAGTATAAATAACCATAAGTAAATTGAGTACAGACACCTATACCTATAGCTGGTCGACGTACCTATATGTATGTAATGTGCATAAACCTAGTACAAATTAATATTTGCTGAAATTCATCTTTACACATTCAAAATACTAAATATTGGGCCGTAAATAAAACAATAGAGCATTGGTGGACAACCTTTTATGTATAAAGGGCAACATATAATTTCGTTATTGTGTCAGGAGCCACAAAAAAGTTTTTTTTTACTTAACGGTTCGTTTTCGGTTGATATTTTTTTAGCTCATATTTGTATAATTATAAGGTAGGTTGTGCGCAAATAAATCACAAAATTTTTGCTTTATTGTACTAATTTATTAAAATAAATATTCATAGTTGTTTCGTCAGTATAGTAACTTGTAGAAAAACTTAATTCCCTCAATGGGTAGGAATAAATGACGATAGTAGGCTTCGTTCAAGATGTCCGTAGAACATGGAGGTTAGAAGAAAATAAAAGTATCGCAATATTGTTGATGTTTTATTATTAAGTCAACGTTTCGGCCATCCAATTTAGGCCATCATCAGGACAACAAACATCCAAAATGTCTGTATTTACAACGTGTCTGAAGTTAAAAGATAAAAAAATATGTAAATCAAAGAACGTAAGTGAACATTGCGTAAAACAATGTTCGTGGAAAACCCATGTTGAGGTTGTAAAATTTATAAAGAGAAACAGAAAAATGATGGTACAACCATGTTAACAAAAATGATGCTAAATGATGGACTTTTTTTTCATATTATGCATTATTTGAAATATGTACGTTGAATTAAGATAAAATTTCAAAAAATCAAACATTTATGCAAGTTCCCTATTGCAGCTAACTTCATACGTGACAGACAGACAAAGGCAACACGGACACATTTTAGTTATTATTAAATTTAGAAACAAATGTTTCAGATAAAACTTGCATGGTTTAATATTTTTGTGACCTTGAAATCCTCAACATCATTCCGCGCATGTGTTGCTGATTCCAAAAAAATTAATAATACGAGCGTTGCAATTTGAAAAATAAAAGTTGCATGGCCTAACACCTGAGCAGAATGACGTAAGAGAGTTTCAAGGTCCAAAAAAACGACTTTTGTCTGAAATATTTTTTTTTCTAAATTCAATAACAAAAATATAGCCATGTTGCATTACTTTTTTTTACCCTATATAATAAATGGTTGAGTATGGTAAATAACACTAGTTTACAAATTTTTGATTCATGGCGTGTACCTAAAATAAAAGTGTTTTTTAGACTAATTTGGGGTTAGGAAAAAACGAAAATGACAGTCATTTATTTTTCCAACGAACAGTTTTCGAGATATTTGTAAAAAATATTTTTTTTCTATCTCAATGGAACAAGTAAAAATGAGTGATTTTAAAAAATTGTCGAAAAATACACTTTTTTCGATTTTCATCGCCTGTAACTCAAAGAATTTTGATCCGATTTTCAAAAATAAGATACCGTCGGAAAGCGAAAGAATATACCTTTCGAACGATATACAGTTTATATTAATTGGATCAACCGTTATCAAGATTTATGCCAGTATATGAGGAATGAGCCGAAAAACACGTTTTTTGCAAATATCTCGAAAACTATTCATTGGAAAAATAAATGACTGCCATTTTCGTTTTCCCTGATCCCAAATTAGTCTAAAAATACTTTTTTTCTTGGTTCATTTTTCGTATAAACTAGTGTAATTGGTCTTTACAATAAATTTTCAGGTTTAACCGGATACCTTAATAAAGCCCTCTCGATGTCTTATCGAGATGACTCATTATTAACATTAAATATTAAAAATGTTTAATAACGACACAATGAATTAAGATTTTTGTTTCGGTTATATTGATATTATGTGTTATGAATCTTTGTTTAATGCTACAGTTTTCGGTTAATCTAAAACTAAACATGTTATTTTTTCATGAATAAAGTTTCACATAAATCCTGTGTATATTTTAGGCAACGCAAAAGGATAATCCGGACAGATATGCACTTGCTACTTTGGCCATTACTAGATTGACATCAGCAACTCGGGTTATTAGATTTCTGCAACGCATATATCATATAAAAGTTCCCGAAAATATTCCTGGAGGTAGCGTTATTGCAACTTTGAGTACTAGTCATATTAAAGATGTAAGTATTATATTAAGGTCAGTATAAAAATGACGTTTTGGTCAGCAAATATAGTCAATTGAGCCGCCATTTGTGGTCAGCAAGTAAAGCAAGATTGATCAGCAAATAAAACATATTAGGCAGTTCTAAAGTTATTTCTATAGCTAATTAAATACATTTGCAGCAAGTCATAACGCACATTTGATAAAATTTTGGCAAGCTGTAAAGTTTATTTTATTTTGCGAATAAACTAATGACAGTGATATTATTAAAAATAAAACATCGATAAATATGAAAATAAAATTAATTTTATTATCCTGCTGACCAAGTTCATTTTGCAGACCAAAGATGTGTTTACTTGCTAATAAAATTTAGTTTGTTTGCTAACAACGTATTACAGCCTGATGTTTTTTCACTGTCGGCAAAAACATAGAATGCCGAGCAAATGATTTAATAACTGTTTTTTTCTTGCTAACCAAATATATAAATGGCGAATCTTTTAATTTCTCCTCTTTTCTATATATAATAAAAAATAATTTGATACTTTAGTATCCTAGCATTATCTACACACACAAGTAGACGGCTCACGAATACCTCCAAACAAAATAAAACACAACTTGTCCTATTTCGTTACTCTTTATTTAACACATACACATCGCCTGTCATTACATTCTTTGCCATCACTCTGTCTCTGACCATCACTTTGTGTCTCTCTGTTGCCAACCTACCAACCTACTGTAACCTATTTTCCCTACATTTGAATGTTGAGTGCGTACACTAGTGTGATCTAGTATCGATAGTTTTCGAGGCTAACTGTAGAAATACAACCGGTTCGCTACATTAAGGACTATTTTATGTCTAAAAAATCGACTTGCTAACAGGACTAGTTTCAACACTAGATGTTCAGAAGAACAAAACAGGAAAATCAGCAAATAAAATGGCGGCAAGGTACAACGCATGGAGTAATGAAACTATAGATTTGTCGAGTAGGGGACTCAAGCCATGAAACGAGAGGGAGTAAGTGAGCACCATCTTAATATTCGTATACAAATGCACTGAACAGGGGCGAAGCCTCATGGATCAAGAGAGAGGAGGATAAATTCAGCACTGTATGCCCTAAACTTATTACTGCACAAGTACACTTTTGGTTCTATGCATGCTTTAATTTCGTCACTTCCTAGCAACTGTCAGTCTTGCGTTTGCTTGTTTGTTGCATCTCACATGTGGTGTACTTCCCAAGATAAGAAGAATAAATATATCTTTTATATATATTTTTCCGGTAAGAGTATTACAAATTAAAATTGTACCTGAATGCCGCCACTACTAGTTGCTAATGTCCTCTCTTACTGTAAAGAGTTTCATCTTACCTATTAAGAAGTCATGTGAATTCCAATTATCTTGGTATACACTATATGTGGTGCGGTACATTGAATGCTCGAGCATGCGTGCTACCATTCTTAGAGTTTATATATTCATATATCTTACTCTTTCTTTTCCGGATTCAAGATCAGCGACAGATGCCCCTTTCGATATATAGTTCCGTGTCTATAGGTATAACGCCACTCGCGTAGGAGCTATGCCGCTGCGCATGCGCCGAACATATAATAATAATAATAATAACTTCTTTATTTAGCAAATTTGCTAGTTTACATTCTTTATAAGTCTATTATACAAATAATTACTCCAGAAGCTTCGACCTTATTGACAGTACATACTTCGGTCAGTAACCATGCATATGTCAGCATATTTCGAACATTGTGTGTTAATTATGAAGTGTTAGCTTAAGTTTATTTTTAAATATTTTACTATTACTTGCACTTTTTATTTCTTCACCCAGGTCACTGAACATTATCATACCTTTATCGAATATCGTGTTTTTAGCAAAAATGTGAATGTACATTAATATTCTTAATTATTTTCGCGCTTAAGTATTCCGGTGTTAAATTATTCAAATTTTGTATATAAACGTCATCGTATTGAGGATAATAAAATCCCGAATACAAATCCAATTCAAATCATCCAACATGTTCTCAATCTTACTATATCTACGCCTTGCTCTATTTTGCATTTTTTGTAATTTAGCCATACATTCAATATTCATCCAAAATAGAATTATATTGCAGTATGTAAAATGAGGTAAAACTACTGCGTTAAAAATTAAGATCTTAGTCTCTATAGTTAAATAGTCACTAATCCTAACCATAAAACTTAGTTTCTTAGCAATTTTCTTAACAAAATAATGCATATGATTTTTAAATGTTAATTTTGAATCTATTACTATGGAAGTAATATAAAACAGCAAATATAGTGCCCGAAGTTGATCAACTGCGATTTAAAAGACACGCAACGACACAGTTACAGGAGGGCAATAGCGTAAATGCGACATTCACGATGACTTAAATTAACAGCTTAAATACTTAAATGACTAAAATAAGTTAACTTCGCCAGCTAAAGATATGACAAAAAAAAAAACAAAATTAAAAATAAATTTTTAAAAACAAGCTTTTATTAAATTGCACTGAAAAGTAATAAATAACGATATAAAAGCGTGGGGCGCAAATGTTTATATAAATTAAATAATATGAATAATGAATTTATTATATATATATATATATATATATATATATATATATATATATATATATATATATATAAATTACCAAATAAGCTTCTTACCGTTGTGCTAGCAACGCTATAAATAATTTTTTGCAAACGCGATATTTAAGATACATCTTTTAATTATTACTTTTTAAAAGCATTTTTATTAGAAATGTGAGCATTAATATCATTTTAATTAATACCAATCAATGCGAATAACCTATCCCTACACCTGTACCAAATTTCATATATAATACAGAAGTAATCGCAACTTTTTCAATTTTACATGTTAATTCCCTATGTCCCAGATTTCTTGGGACACCCGGTATATATATATATATATATATATATATATATATATATATATATATATATATATATATATATATATTGTGACGCTTCCTGGTAGTGCGGGTGTCGGGTTGCTCGGGCGCCAATCGGATTCGTGCCAGGATAGTTCAAGGGAGATCAGGGTAACAGAAATAACTTAGCTTGCACAGAAAGTTTGGTGTTTTATTGACGTCGTGCTGTTGTACTGTAGTACAAACTGTAAAATAAACTAACTTGCGCCACGCGACGTGGTGCAACAAAAATAACAACAGTGATTCACTAATCACTCGGATGAACAATACACGTTATTCCAATAGATATTCCATAAATCATAGCCATACACAGAAATGCACAATGGTCGTTATAACAGGATACTTTAGTAACGGGACGGACACTGAACTTGGCAACAGGTCGGGTCGCAGTGCCAAGTAACAGGGGAGGACAGCCGCCCAGGTCGGGTCGCAGTGCGGCTGGTACGGGGGTAGGAACTGATATCTTGACAACAGGTCGGGTCGCAGTGTCAAGCAACAGTGTAGGACAGCCGCCCAGGTCGGGTCGCAGTGCGGCTGATACGGAACAGAAACTAATGACTTGACAACAGGTCGGGTCGCAGTGCCAAGTCACAGTTGGAAAATACAAGTCAAAAAATGCGGCTACTTCTGCAACAGTGCAGAGCAACACTCAATAATACAAAGAATATACACTGCCGCACAAGGCGGGACAATAAATCGGAATACGGAAACTTTCTTACGGTTCGGTTGTAGCTGGAGTCACCTCGGAGAGCGGAACACTAACTGACTATCATGAAACTTGCTGGGCTATTTATACCCCCGAGATACACACATGTTTGAACCCCGAATTAAACCAGTCAGTTCAACGAATACTGTTTCAATCCGTCCGGAGCTCGAGCGTAGACCGCGTTAATTGGTTCGCTAACGGTCAATGCTCTGTGCAAAAGTAATTTTTCACACAAAAAAAATACACTTTTGTCACATCCCCTCCTTACTTTGGGGGGGGGGGGGGGTGAAATACAAAAACCAGACTTAGAACTACAGAAATTAAGCAAACTTAGAACTACCAAAGTAAACAAAGAAATTATAGTACAACCCTACTTAAAGCTACTTAACTAACCTAACACTAGCACTAGCACTAGCACTGTTCACTCAGGGGAAATTGTCACGAACACTGTCGTCTTTTCGGCGGTGAACGGCAAGGGGGGTAACACTGTCTCAAGGGGGGAAGGTGGCTGGCCCGGAGGGCCGGAACTCCGGTTCCGGTGCTGGTTGGTCCGTGGCTCCTCGGTCCGTGGCGTGCTGTTCCATGGCAGCTTGGTCCTTGGCTGCGGCGCGCGGCCAGCGCGGACTGGCTGGCAGACATCCTCCCTTGGCGGTACCGGGGAGTCCGTAGTGACTGCCACGGGGTGGTTGTCCGGTGTTGGCGGCTGGCTGCATCCAAAATCTATGGGAACACCTAATAGTTAGTGGGCTGGTTTGAGGTCTTTGACGTGGATCCGATAAAGACGTCGGCCGCGCTCGTTCCTCAAGTCGTATACCAGTCGAGACACACGGTTCTCGACTGTCCACGGTCCTGAATACTTGGGAGCGAGTTTGGCCGCGTATCCCCTGACGGCTACGGATAGCGGATGCTCCCGTCTCATCACGAGGTCCCCCTCATGGCACTCCCAGTCGCGTCGGTGGCGATTAAAGTACTCGCTCTGGCGGGTGGCTGCGTGGCTGAGGTTGATCCGCGCGAGCTCTCGGGCCTCTTGCAGCTTCTGCAGGCGGTCCAGGTGATCCGGTGGCAAGACGTGGGGCTCGGGTTGCTCCTCGTCTTCTCCCTGCGTGGCTTGGTGGTACTCTCCCGGAAGCACGAGTTCATGTCCATAATTGAGATACGCCGGTGTGTACCCCGTCGACTCATGACGGCTGGTGTTGATGGCGGTCATCAACTCCGGCAGGTATCGGTCCCACGTTCGTTGATCCTCTTCGCAGTATTGTGCCAGCATGGGCTTCAGTACTCGGTTTACGCGTTCAACGAAGTTTGCCTGCGGCGTGTACGGTGGTATCAGTTGGTGACGGATTCCCAGCGACGTCAAGGTCTCCTTGAACACCTGGTTGTTGAATTCCGTGCCGTTGTCGGTGATAACCACCCGAGGGCATCCGTAACGGGCCACGATGAGTTCTCGGAACGCTGTCGTGATAGTTTGTCCCGTCGCCTTCTTTAACGGACGGCATTCAACCCACTTGGTTAAGCGGTCTTGGAAAGCGAGCAGATAAGCGTGTCCTTGGTGAGATCGCGGTAAAGGTCCTACTATGTCCGTGGCCACTGTGTCCCACGGACCGGCTATCGCTGGCGGTCGCATTAACCCCGGTGCTGCTTGTTGTGCTGGCTTGAATCGCTGACACAGCTGGCATTGGCGCACGTATTGGCTGATATCCTTGGCCATCCCCGGCCAGTGATATCGCAGTGCGATCCGGGATACGGTTTTAGCGATCCCCAGGTGCCCAGCATCCGGGCGATCATGGTTCTCCTGTAGAATCTGGCGGCGTTGCGGCAGTGGAACACAGAGCTTCCATTCGGTATCTTCAGCTGGTTCATTGAGGTCTGCGGGGTCCCAGAAGCGACGAAACAGGCGTCCATTAGTTATACGGTAGTCCGGATGATCCAGCGGTCGTTCCTGTACCTCGGTGAACTTACTTTCGTACCACGGGAGCGGATTTCCAGCCACGTTGAGTTCCGGACAGTCTGCCTCGGCTGTATACGGTAGTGGTTGTCGTGATAGCGCGTCCGCGACTTTGTTCAAGGATCCTTTCCTATACTGTATGGTACAGCTGAACTGCTGTAAGAACAGTGCCCAACGTGCTAGTCGACCAGACGGGTTTTCGATAGAGTGTAGCCAGCGTAGTGCTTGATGGTCGGTCACAATTGTGAAATGGTAACCCTCCAGGTACGGTCGCATCTTCTGCACAGCCCAGACGACGGCTAAACACTCTTTCTCGGTAACGGAGTAGTTTCGTTCTGCATCCGAGAGTGCGCGACTTGCATACGCTACTACACATTCCTTGGATTCGGTTCTCTGTACGAGGGCGGCTCCCAAGCCGTAGTTGGAAGCGTCGGTCTGTAGCTCAAACGGTTGACTAAAATCCGGACAGGTGAGCACTGGTGCACTAGTTAGTGCCGCTTTCAACTGATCGAAGGCTTGTTGTTGAGCGTCCTCCCACTTCCACGGTTGTGCTTTCCTCAGCAGCTTCGTAAGCGGGGCCACAAGTTTAGCAAAGTCGGCCACGAAGCGTCTGTACCACGAAGCAGCTCCCAGAAACTGTCGTAGTTCACGTATCCTTTTCGGTGCCGGAATATCAACGATGGCCGCTACCTTTGCGGGGTCCGTTTTTATCCCTTCTGCGGTGATTACGTGTCCTAGGTACTGGATGGAGCT
This sequence comes from Carabus problematicus, assembly GCA_963422195.1. Classification (NCBI taxonomy): domain Eukaryota; kingdom Metazoa; phylum Arthropoda; class Insecta; order Coleoptera; family Carabidae; genus Carabus; species Carabus problematicus. The sequence goes on along the minus strand of OY728582.1, from coordinate 8,404,454 downwards.
CTGCGCGAACTGAGACTTCTCGGCATTGATTTGCAGGTTGGCCTGTCTCAATCGACGGAATACCTCCTTCAGGTGTTCCATGTGCTCGGAGAGGGTAGAACTTAGCACGACGATGTCATCCAGGTACGCAAATGCGTGTGGCTCCATCTCGGGTCCGATAACGGTGTCCAGTAAACGTTGGAAAGTGGCGGGGGCTGCGTGCAGTCCAAACGGCATGACTTTGAACTGGTACAGACCTCGGCCGGGTACGGTGAAGGCAGTTAGTGGACGACTCTCTGGTGTTAACGGTACCTGCCAGTATCCTTGCTTTAAGTCGATCGTGGAGAAGTATCGCGCTTGTCGCAGGCGGTCCAAGATGGCGGTTATGTACGGTAAAGGGTACGCGTCTTTCTCGGTTACGGCGTTGAGTCGTCTAAAGTCCACACAGAATCGCGGCTTGCCATCTTTCTTACGTACGATAACCACAGGTGAGCTCCACGCACTGTGTGAGCGTTCAACGATACCTTCCTTCAACATACGTTCGACTTCCTCGTCAATAACAGCTTGCATTTTCGGATTACGGGGCTGGTATCGTTGTTTGATAGGTGTCTGATCGCGTAGCCGGATGTGGTGGTTCACTAGCTGCGTGCCGCCTTTCATACTCTGGAACTTCGCGAGCTCACTAGCTAGGAAGTCTGTCAGTCGCGGTTCTGTGGTTACCGGTGCTGGTGGAGGCGGGAGTACACTGCAGGTGCTCGCGAGTATGGCAGTCGGATAGCAGGTGACTTGGTTATCTCTGGCGTTGATTACCATTCCATACGCCCGAATGGCGTCCATGCCTAGTAATACGCGGTTGTTGAGCGTAGGTAGGCACATGAAGGTCATCCTTCGCCAGATGTCTCCGATCCTACATCCCACCGTACATTCTTCTTCAATGTCGGTGGTTACGCCGTTTGCCATTCTCGCCTGTGTGAAGCGGGCGGGTCGGTACTCAGCACGATGGTGACGTAGTGCTGCAAACAGACTTTCATCTACGTACGAGCACATGGCACCGGTGTCGACGAGAGCAGGCCCAGTCCAGTCGCCAATGGTGGCATTCACGAATATCCGTCCGTCCGGGATCGGCTCTGCGTTCAGTGTGGAAATTGTGTTGCGGAGGGTCGGGGTGTTGCTGGTGCGGTTCGGCTGGCCCCCCTCCTTTACTGACCAGTCGTGCACGCGTTTCCCGACTTCGCAGCGCATGCGCAGTCCCGGGACATCACTCCATGAGTGCCACAACGCGAGCAGAACTTCCTCGGTGTCGCGGTACATTGGTTTCGCCAATGGCCCTCTTGTCCACACCGCCAGCATGTTCTCTTCGGATCATACCCTTGGCTTGATGATTTCTGTGGCTCCGGTCTCACACTGGCTAGGCGGACTGGGCTCGGTTTAGCCATGTCTTTCTGCAATTGTTCGTACTCTGCCATTTCTTGGTTTAGTGTACGAATGTCGGTGACATCCTTGCGTCGGATACGCTGTCGGTATTCCGGGAGCATGTTTGTGTATAATCTGAACAGAGCTTGTTCAGTGGACATACTGCCGTGTCTGCGGATTAACGTTTGCAGATCCACCAGGTAGTCGCGGCCTTTTTCTCCCGGTTTCTGTTTCCGACGGCTGATGTCTTCTTCCAAGCGTAGTTGGTAGTCAGGTGGTAAGAAGAACAGACGGAAGTCTGTCACAAAATCTTCCCAGCTTTCCCAGAAGCTGCAGTTGTTGCGGTACCATAGCAGAGTGGTACCCCGTAGCAGCTCGGGCACGGCTAGCAGCAACTGCTCTCCAGTCAGTCGGTAACTCGTCTTTAATTCCTCAAGCCGTTCCAGGAAGGCGACAGGGTCGGACTTACCGTCAAAATGGACGTTCCACTTCCTTACCGTCTCGCAGACGTGTACCGGGGTGCGCAGTGTCGGGGTTGCATAATAATACGCATAATAATGCGGCTACTTCTGCAACAGTGCAGAGCAACACTCAATAATACAAAGAATATACACTGCCGCACAAGGCGGGACAATAAATCGGAATACGGAAACTTTCTTACGGTTCGGTTGTAGCTGGAGTCACCTCGGAGAGCGGAACACTAACTGACTATCATGAAACTTGCTGGGCTATTTATACCCCCGAGATACACACATGTTTGAACCCCGAATTAAACCAGTCAGTTCAACGAATACTGTTTCAATCCGTCCGGAGCTCGAGCGTAGACCGCGTTAATTGGTTCGCTAACGGTCAATGCTCTGTGCAAAAGTAATTTTTCACACAAAAAAAATACACTTTTGTCACAATATATATATATATATATATATATATATATATATATATATATATATATATATATACGTATATACAGTGCACGCCGCCTAATGTGATCACATCGGGACTCGAGGTTTTTGATAACAATAACCGATTGATAACAATAAACGAAAAAAATATAAACACAAAATTTTATCAATTAATTAAAAATGCATATGTGAAACAATAATAAACAGTAAATAAATTATGATAATTGTACTGCCGCATTCCACTGACTCATTTTCGGCAATTTATCATTGTTCTAAAATGTTTTTCTTTTAAGCTACGATCACGTCTCTTTTTTACGTCAGCCATTGCAAACGGTTAGAATTAAACTGAATTTGTTTTAGTAGTTAAGAGCATACAAACGCATATATATATATATATATATATATATATATATATATATATATATATATATACAGTGAACTTCGCTTATAACGAACCTCAAGGGACCGACGAAAATAGTTCGCTATAAGCGAAGTTCGTAATAAACGATAAACATCAGAAATTCATTTTTTTATGAATGCATAGGTACATGTTTCAAGTAGGTACATAATATGAAGAACTGTTTTGCAAAACTAGACAAATCCAGATTTGTTCAAAATTGAGTTAGATATTGTTTTGTAATACATATACATTGTACGCTAACAATACTTTTTATGAAGCTTATTTGAAAAAATCGTTTATTTTACTTTTGTTTATACTTATTATTATTTTATATTATTTTTATTTATTTAAAGTAAGAGCTTTACATGTTTTCTTCGAAATTGCGTAACTCATAATTGTACTTCTTTAACACATTAAATACAGTGAACAGGGGCGGACAGGACATGTGGAGCATGCTGAAATTTCCGCATGATCCGTTCCAATCGCGGAAAGGTCCGATAATTTTTTTTCATACAATTAAACACATATACACAAGAACCGCAAAAACTGTTACGGCGACCCTACATATGCGGAGTTGAAAGATTTCGAGGAATCCCCTGATTATTTGGTAAAATGCCGTTTGAAGTTCGTTATAACCGAAAACTTTTGCGATTATTACAAAAATTAAGGTTCGTTATACCCGAAAGTTCGTTATAACCGAGTTCGTTATATGCGAAAAAAATAACACACGTTTAATGATACTTTAGTTCGTACTTTACAGATTGGTTCGTTATAAGCGAAAGTTCGCAGTAAGCGGGTTCGTTATAAGCGAAATTCACTGTATATATATATATATATATATATATATATATATATATATATATATACATATATACATATATATATATATATATATACATATATACATATATATATATATATATACATATATATATATATATATATATATATATATATATATATATATATATATATATATATATATATATATATATATATATATATATATATATATATATATATATATATATATATATATATATATATATATATATATATATATATATATATATATATATATATATATATATATATATATATATATATATATATATATATATATATATATATATATATATATATATATATATATATATATATATATATATATATATATATATATATATATATATATATATATATATATATATATATATATATATATATATATATATATATATATATATATATATATATATATATATATATATATATATATATATATATATATATATATATATATATATATATATATATATATATATATATATATATATATATATATATATATATATATATATATATATATATATATATATATATATATATATATATATATATATATATACAGTGCACGCCGCTTATTGGAATCACGGATAATGTTATCAATCGGATATTGTTATCACTTTCACGAAGAACGGGCCGGACGTATACAACTACATTAAAAAAATTTCGTTTCGGCCCAAGAAATCTGGGACATAGGGAATTAACATGTAAAATTGAAAAAGTTGCGGTTACTTCTGTATTATTCATTTTAGAGCTTTGAAATTTGGTACAGGTGTAGGGATAGGTTATTAACATTGACTGGTATTAATTGTATTTGGAATACATTCGTAAATACAATTGATTTAAAAAATGCTATAATTCAGGAATGTGAAAAAATAAATATTAGACAGTTTAAAAATGAAAGAATTAACTTTTATGATAGATTATCTTATTGTCTCGCAGAAAATGGGGGCTTATTTGAATATTTATTATAGGCATATTTATGTATATAAATAAAATAATTATTTTTTAAATAAATGAAATTATACGAAAATTATTTTAGAATTAAAAAAAAATCTCTAGAGCACGTTGGAGATTCGAACCATAAAATTTATAAATTATTTAAATAACCAAATAAGCATCTTACCGTTGTGCTAGCAACGCCACAAATAATATTTTGCAAAAATGTTATTTAAACTACATCTTTTAATAATTACTTTTTAAAAGCATTTTTATCGGAAATGTGAGCATGAATATAATTTTAATTAATACCAGTCAATTTTAATAACCTATCCCTACATCTGTACCAAATTTCAAAGTTCTAAAATTTATAATACAGAAGTAATCGCAACTTTTTCAATTTTACATGTTAATTCCCTATGTCCCAGATTTCTTGGGACACCCGGTATGTATAATCAGATGCTAAACAGCAAATTACCATTAAGAAGTCTTAGAAACTGTAACAGCTATGAAGTTGGTTAAATTAGACAAAAGTTGGGCATTTATAAGTTAGTGTTAGTGATTATTTCATAGTTTGAAAATTTTACATGGCTTACTAGATGTGAGCAAAATTTATATCGGGTGATTCACGAAGAATGTAAAAAAGATTAATACGATGTTGGGAGATCATTTTGTGTAAAAGATATCATATGAACATAGGTCCTATCTCATTTACTATAAGAATTAAGGTTTTATAAGTGCCTAAGTAAATTCACTGGGTTTTTTTGCTCACATCTAGTAAGCCATGCAGAATTTTCAAAATACGAAATTATCACTAACTTTTACTTATAAATGCGCAACTTTTGCCTAATTTAACCAGCTTCATATCTCTTATAGTTTCTAAAATTTCTTAATGGTAATATGCTGTTTAGCATTTCAATTTATCAGTCCATTCACCAAACTTTGATCTTCTGTAGTTACTTAACTAAATGGAATAGGACCCATGTTCATATGACAATTTTTACTCAATATGACTTCCCCAACATCGTGCTGAAATTTTTTCCGCTCTTCGTGAATCATCCTGTATACAGGGTGGCCCTAAAATGCGTGGACATCGCTTAACCACAGATTCCTGGGTCGAAAATAAGACGATTTAACTAAACTTACCTATATGCAATTACGTTTCGTTTAGCTAGTATTCTGCTTCAAAGTTCTTTCAAGAAAAAGTTATTTTATCCATAACTACAGAACGCTTGGATCGATTTTGATAATATTCGGTACTGTACTTCTTACGGATGTAGGTCATCTTTTAAGGTGATATTAGTTATTATCAGTGGACCATTAGTGTACGAAACACGGGTAACCCGGCATAAATCAGTCAAAAACTTTTTAATGTTAAGGCCAATAACTTTCAAAAAAATAGTTTCAGAAAGAGACATTCAATAGTAATTTTTTTGTCCTTGTTATCTGTAGTGATATCTGTTAAGGTTTAGACACAAAAAAATAAAATCTGATTGACCGCGCACTGCATTTCATAAAAAAATGTCATCTAGCAGTCTGGTTTTCTAAGAAATAAATGACGATATGATATTTATTAGTGCAATTATTTAGATTTCCTTTGAATTTTTGCAAAATGGGCACCTTGTTCACCAGATTTAAATATTTGCGATTCCTTTTTATAAGGAAATCTAAATAATTGCACTAATAAATATCATATCGTCATTTATTTCTTAGAAAACCAGACTGCTAGATGACATTTTTTTATGAAATGCAGTGCGCGGTCAATCAGATTTTATTTTTTTGGGTCTAAACCTTAACAGATATCACTACAGATAACAAGAACAAAAAAATTACTATTGAATGTCTCTTTCTGAAACTATTTTTTTGAAAGTTATTGGCCTTAACATTAAAAAGTTTTTGACTGATTTATGCCGGGTTACCCGTGTTTCGTACACTAATGGTCCACTGATAATAACTAATATCACCTTAAAAGATGACCTACATCCGTAAGAAGTACAGTACCGAATATTATCAAAATCGATCCAAGCGTTCTGTAGTTATGGATAAAATAACTTTTTCTTGAAAGAACTTTGAAGCAGAATACTAGCTAAACGAAACGTAATTGCATATAGGTAAGTTTAGTTAAATCGTCTTATTTTCGACCCAGGAATCTGTGGTTAAGCGATGTCCACGCATTTTAGGGCCACCCTGTATATACAGGATGTAGAGAAAGTGATGCAACATGGCTATATTTTTGTTATTATTGAATTTAGACAAAAATGTTTCAGACAAAAGTTACATGGTAAAAAGTACTTTATATTTTTGTGACCTTGAAATTCTCTTAAGCCATTACGCGCATGTGTTACGCTGTGCAACTTTGATATATATACAAGTGTCCCTAAAATGCGTGGACATCGCTTAACCGCAGATTCCTGGGTCGAAAATAAGACGATTTAACTAAACTTACCTACATATATGCAATTACGTTTCGTTTAGCTAGTATTCTGCTTCAAAGTTCTTTCAAGAAAAAGTTATTTTATCCAACGACAGAACGCTTGGATCGATTTTGATAATATTCGGTACTGTACTTCTTACAGATGTAGGTCATCTTTTAGGGTGATATTAGTTATTATCAGTGGACCATTAGTGTACGAAAGATGGGTATATATATATATATATTTATATATATATATATATATATATATATATATATATATATATATATATTTTATATAGTGACGCTCCCTTGTATCGCGGGTGTCGGATTGCTCGGGCGCCAATCGGTTTTAATGCCAGGATAGTTCAATGGAGATCAGGGTAGCGGAAATAAATAACACAGTCTATTCAATATATTCGGTAGTGACGTGCACTACGTAACGTAGCTATGGTAGTCAGTGATTTTAATAATCACGCATATAAACAATACACCTTATTGCAATTCAATCAATTATTACGCATGTGACATTTGAACAGGACATACAATCAATTAGTAAACCAGCATCTATGATACATTGAACAAGAAATATAATCAATTAATAAATCGGCATTTATCATACATCGAACATGAAATACAATACTCGGGTTTCGGTACCAGGTCGGTTACTGATAACTTGACAACAGAACTATTGCGCAGTGTCAAGCAACAGATGGCAGAGACCACAACAGGACTATTGCGCAGTGTGGCGGTACCAGACAAGTTACTGATAACTTGACAACAGGACTATTGCGCAGTGTCAAGCAACAGAATACAATATGGTTACTTCTGCAACTGTGCAGAAGCAACACTCAATAATACACAATATACACTGTCGTACCAGGCGGTACGATGAATTAAGATACGGAAAAACTTTCTTACCAAACGGTTCGGATGTAGCGGCGGTTGGAGAGCAGAACACTAACTGCCTATCATGCATTTCGGTGTGCTATTTATACCCCGGAGATACGCGCATGTTTCAACCCTGTATGCGACTAGTCAGTGCGGCCGAGTAGTGTCTGGGTTCGTCCGGAGCGCGAGAACGGACCGCGTTAATTGGTGTTAATTGCTCTGTGAACAATAGTCTTTTTCCAAAAAAAAAGACTTTGTCACAATATATATATATATATATATATATATATATATATATATATATATATATATGTATATATATATATATATATATATATATATATATATATATATATATATATATATATATATATATACAGTGCACGCCGCTTAATGTGATCACATCGGGACTCGAGGTTTTTGATAACAATAACCGATTGATAATAATATCCGAAAAACACATAAACACAAAATATTGTTAATTAATTTAAAATACATATGTAACAGTAAATAAAGTATGAAATTAACTAAAAAATTACAAATAATCATTACAAAACATTTTTGCATTTAAATTTGAAAATGTGTAGATATGTATGTAGTACGTATGTACTACATACAATAATTTCATACCTGTATAGGTATGAAATTATTGTGTACATTTATAATATGTATATGTGTAAAGTAGAAAAAAGAAATTCAAATTTTAAAAAAATTATTCAGCTTTATTTGTCTGTGATGTTCGCGGAGCAAATTATTAATAATAATTTTATACGCGTAATGCTTCTGAAAATCCGATGACCTCTGTTGCACACCTTACCACAAAACTTAGTTGAGTTAAGACTATACAAACGCTTTGTCCGAGTTTATCTGTGTTTACTGACAACTAGTCCGGCATAATTTAATAAACTAGACATACAATTTCTATAAAGTTCTTTGTAAAAACTACTTTATTGTACTGTTATTCTTAAAATTGCTCGGAATGAAAACAATTTCAAGAAAAAATTGATAACATTAACCGATATTTTGATAACTATAAACGAATTTTTTTTAATCTAGTTGTGTACGTCCGGCCCGTTCTTCAAGGAAGGGATAACAATATCCGATTGATAACATTATCCGTGATTCCAATAAGCGGCGTGGACTGTATATATATATATATATATATATATATATATATATATATATATATATTTATATATATATATATATATATATATATATATATATATATATATATATATATATGCGCTACGCAATTCAGTAAAAACCTCTTGAATTTATGCTATCCGATACGTGAAACGAAGGAATTAGTTAATATTTTGTGATTTTTTCGTGTTATTCTGATTTTATGGGAAACTGAGCCAATGTAGGAAAAAATGGCAAAAAGTATTTTCGATTACTATGATTTTTGTGAATTTTGGTTGATCGGATCCGTACAAATGGGTTAAAATTGAATCCGAAGATTACAGACAGACAGACCCACAAGTGAAACTAAATAAGAGTTTGTAAAAAATTGTGACGTTAAATATACAATATTGGAAACAAAGCAGATAAAATTAATAATATAGATACTGGACTGGAATGACAAAAATTGAAGTTTACTCTATTTATCTCTTTGGCACGTGGTTGTTAGCTAGGCAGAATCCGCCTGCGACTCCGGAATCTTGTGACGCAAAAAGACAGGTAAACGGGATATATCGCTCTGAAGCATGCAGGAGAAACCTCCGTGCAGTTGGAGAGGACTAATTCCGCGTCTAACTAGCAGCGGAAGTACTCTCAGTCAAGGATTCTTCGAAACACTTTGAACACCCCTTATCGGGTACGTGTTGTCGAAGAAATTCACAACAAAACCAAAATTCTTGCGGTGACTCTTATCGCTCATATATTCTCACTAGGACAACTAGAATTGAGTTGGTGAGTAAGCGAAAAAAGAAAAGTAAAAAAATAATAATAAATAAAATAAAAACACTGGGCCGTCTTTGTACAAAGCCAAAGCAAATCTGACTTCATTTTTTCTTTCAGTTAAGAAAAGAGAAGTGACGATACGTTAAGGGAAACAAAGATAGAGAATCGAACATTCAACATATTCAACTTGCTATTTTACACAGATATATAGTTCTCTACTAGAACTTACAGTCATTCATTTCAACCCATCCGGATAAAATATTTTACTACTTCGGATGATTTCAAATTTTGACTAAATAATCATTAACAATCAATATTTACAATGTTAGTGGTGATATTGGAATCGAGAACACTGTCGCAGGGCCGACACAGTGCAGAGAGAAATGGTGAGGATGCCACAGCAGTACCGGCGCAGTGTGGCGGAAACAAGTTGGAAATATGATTACCTCTGCAACAGGACACAGTGCAGAGAGAAACAGTAAGGATGCCACAGCAGGACCGGCGCATTTTGGCGGGAACTGGTTGGAAATAATATAATTTCTGCACCATGACCGACACAGTGCAGAGAGAAACAGCAAGAACACTGCAGCATGCCGGATACAGCTTAAAAATTGTGTTAAGTCTGCACCAGTGCAGAGTAACCAACACAGAAATAAATACTACCATACTGGGCGATACAATAAATTATAATACAAAGAACTTACTTATCAGACGGTTCGATTCCAGCGGAGATCGGTTCACTAGCTAACTAACTGATTTATACTGTCTGGCCGAAGGCCTTTTATACTACGCGACTAATTGATCGTTCACTAATGCATTTTGGTCGATTCATGCGTTAGGTTCTATGTTGTGCACATCAATTAGTCGCACGCGCTCGGAGACTTGGCTCAACGGGCCGACCGGCTTGCGCTGGTTTGGTGACATCGTCGCAATATATACATCCATACATAACATCACATTTTACCATTACTGGGATAATAGACTTTGATTATCACGCGCCTCACACTTCATAAACCATTAGTGTTACAGAACACTACGCAGTTCCTGCGATGGACTAAGTTTTCAGCAGCAATGCCGCGCTCCTCGTCAGAAGTCTGTCTTTCATTACTTATTTTCTTACAATTGCACGTCACATGTTCCTATCTTTAAATAACTTTCTCGTCTCTATCATATTCATACATTTATTCCTCGGTATTCCTCTCCTTCGTATTCCATGAATTTCACCTAAATATATTTTCTTAGTCATTCTATCATTTGACATTCGTTCCATATAGCCTAACCAATGCAACTAACTTGAAGCCACTCTATTCACAACATGTTTTCTAATTTCACATTCATCATACACTACTTTATTCCCCATACGGTCTCGTCTCGTTACACAGCACACAGCACTATACAACATTCCTAAAGCGCCGAAAACTTTTCGACCTGAAAATACTTTTCTTTCAATATCTGCATTCATACGCCCATCTTTCGAAAACAGGCATCCTAGATACACAAATTCATTCAGCTATTTCATTTGTTCACCAACAATGCTAATCTTGCATTCCGTAACTTCATCCTTCTCAAAAACTAAAACGTTACATTTTGAATCATTCATGACCAAATTCAAACATTTTTCTTGATTACTTACACTTCCAATAATTCTTCTCAATTGATCCTCTAATTCACCCATAATAATCACATCGTTTGCATATTCTGATACTGGCATAATGAAATCATTTATCCTCAAACCATCATTTTTAATTCTCTTAATGTTCATCATAATAATACATCCATATACAAATTAAAAAATCAAGGAGACATCATACAATCCTGTTTAACCCCGAGTCAATACTGAACCATATACTCAAACTAACTTCCACACGAACATCTGTTAGTATTTTAATATAAAGCATTAAGTACTCTTAATAAAATACCACTATCATCATACTCCTTTGAAATATACCATAATTTTTCACGTAAGTATAAAACTTTGCTTTAGTCTCAAGTTTTTTAAACTGGAGTGCGTTTGAAAATTAAACCGAGTGTAGTGTGATGCGATAAGGATCAAGTTAGATTTAAGTAAAATAATTCGTTCGGAAATTCAGAGTTCACAACTCGGAGTTAACTAATAATTAGGAGTCAAATAGCTAATCTCTTACTTAAATTGCATACAATGAATTATCCGCTATATTTATGTTCATTTTAGGTTTAGTTCAGTATCAATTAATTTTACTCTTTCGAGCAGAAACAAGGAAAACGTCTCTCAGGCTCGCTCGACAATTGAGATAATTATGGTTCGTCATAATTATGTTTTTGCGCGATTTATTAATGGTCAATGGTCATATCTGTTTTAGTAGCTCTCAACGAGCTATTTAAATTTTTAGTTCTACTTAGTTGTAGGTTTTTATTAGCATCTGACATCTTTTGCAAATATCTTTTAGCATTAATTTTCTCTTCAATTTCAATATTTATTATGAATTATGCGTCTCAGAGTGCTCTGGAATACAACATTTGAAATTAATTTAAGTTAACAATTCTAACCCAACATTAATAAAACTCAATTTTAACGAAAGTCATCAACTCGAATTTAACTTAGACTCTGAAGTCTGGATTATACTGGATTTATTTAGAAAATATAAACTTTACGCATACCCATTTGATGAGTTTTACAGAGTTCGCAAAATCGCAACCGTGGAAATGAAGAACAGTTGTTTACAGCGTGGTAGCCATTTGTATTTTTCTTCAAATGATCATCATCGCTGTCATTAGTCATATCGATCACTATACATATTTGTGAAACACAAAAGACAAATAACATACACCTTACACCATATTTTGCAACTGTCAACTTAAAACATAAAGTAAGAGTAAGAAGAAATGTGTTTTGATTGGTCAATTCGCTTAAATATTCTAGATGCCGTAAATCCAGTATAATGCTGGATTTCGACGGTGCATTTCTGCGACGCCGCAATTTTTTTACCGCAACGTTATTTTGTTATTTCCACTATTGCGTTTTTAATGATAGTTTTTTCGTAAAAACTATTAACATTTGCGAAGAACGGAAATTTTATCTGATTGAGAAAATTAATGTCCCTCGCCGGGATCCGAACTTGGCACCCTTCGTTTGCACGACGAGTGCTTTTCCAACTAAGCTATGAGAGACAACTAATTATCCTCACTCAAACAAAGGGTCCCGGGTTCGGATCCCAGCGAGAGACATTAATTTTCTCATTCATATAAAATTCCTGATCATCTAGTTTACCTCAAAAGTGGCTGAATGACATTTCATTAAATATTAGCGTCTACGTTTACAAATTTAGTTAAAATACTGGATAGAAAAAATTCATATTTTTGGCAATAATTTCATGTTTCCTGATCAGTAGGTACTAATTATAAAAGTTGTGACGCTCCCTGGTGTTGCGGGTTCTGGTTGCTCGGGCGCCAATCGGACTTAGACCGGGATAGTTCAGTGGAGGTCAGGGTGGTACAAGAAATAATTTATTTGGCCAGAAAACAACGTTTTAATTTATTCACGAGACACTGACACTCGCAGTGTTGATAACTAATAATAGAACCAGCAAATAACATAAGAAAATATAACGTAGGCAAACAATTTATGAACTATGAAAACATAACACAGGCAGCTAACATTTGAAAATACAACGGAAATAACATAACATTATTGTGGCGGAAAGCCAATCAGAAATTATTTATCCTCTGTAACAGGACCGACACAGTACAGAGAGAAACAACGATGACGTCACAGCAGGACCGACACAGTGTGACGTAGACAACCTAACTAACTGTAGCCTCTACAACAGGACCGACACAGTGTAGAGAGAGACAGTGATGACGTCACAGCAGGACCGACACAGTGTGACGTAGGCAACCTAACTAACTGTAGCCTCTACAACAGGACCGACACAGTGTAGAGAGAGACAGTGATGACGTCACAGCAGGACCGACACAGTGTGACGTAGACAACCTAACTAACTGTAGCCTCTACAACAGGACCGACACAGTGTAGAGAGAGACAGTGATGACGTCACAGCAGGACCGACACAGTGTGACGTAGACAACCTAACTAACTGTAGCCTCTACAACAGGACCGACACAGTGTAGAGAGAGACAGTGATGACGTCACAGCAGGACCGACACAGTGTGACGTAGACAACCTAACTAACTGTAGCCTCTACAACAGGACCGACACAGTGTAGAGAGAGACAGTGATGACGTCACAGCAGGACCGGCGCAGTGTGACGGAAAACAAACTTATAAATCTTGCTACGTCTGCAACAGTGCAGAGTAACGAATACAAAAATAAATACTGCCACAGAGGGCGGTACAATAAAGAATAATAGAAACAATATGCTTACCAAGCGGTTTGACTGCAGCGGAGAACGGATCACTAGCGGAATACTAACTGATTTTGTTCGTCTACTCGCAGCCCTTTTATACGGCTTGACTAATTGATCGTTTACTAACTTGCATTTCGGTTGTATCATGCGTTAGGTACGGTACTGTGCGGATCAATTAGTCGCGCGCGCTCCGAGACCTGGCGCAACGAGCCAAGTGGCTAGAGCTCGTTTGGTGACATCGTCACACCCCCGTCTTACTTCGGGGTGCGGTGGACAGATGGTGAATATCCATACTTATTTACTATCTTAACTACCCGGTTTACTTACTTAACTATCTACCCGATTTTACCCATTTATCTTATTTAAATCCTACTTAACTTAGCTTATTCTACTGGCCCAATGTTCCTGGCCATGCTGGCGGGCACTAGCACTGTCAGTTCAGTGTTCTGCAGGCGGCGAGGGGGGATTGTCATCCACCGGGACGGTCTACCTGCACCACCGGGGAGATAAAGTCTGTGTCTTCTTGTTGGTGGGCAGGTAGGAGGACGTAGCAACTCCAGGGGGGACGCGCACTAACAGGGGTGTAATACCCAGCTCGTGGACGAGCTGAGCGACATCTCGCCTCCGTGGCGGGGTCCGGGGGATGAGAAATTCGGCGGGTGGTGCCGCAGTGGGGACTGCGCGGGGTGGCGTCGTCTCCTGGGTGGGTGGCTGCACGGTTGCCATCAAGCATGGCGACACTGGCTGGATCCGAGGTCGGCGGCTCCTCCTCATCGTCCTTGTTGGCAGCATGTACTAATCATAAAACGGAGGTGTTAATGGGCTGGCTTAAGGTCCTTGATGTGGATCCGATATAAACGACGGCCGCGCTCGTTCCGCAAGTCGTATACCAGTCGAGACACACGGTTCTCGACTGTCCACGGCCCTGAGTACTTGGGAGCGAGTTTGGCCGCGTACCCTCTGCCGGCTGCCGATAGTGGATGCTCGCGTCGCATGACCTGGTCCCCTTCTTCGCACTGCCATTCGCGTCGTCCCCGGTTGTAGTATTCGCCCTGGCGACTGGAAGCGTGGCTAAGGTTGATTCTGGCCAGCTCTCGTGCTTCTTCTAGTTTCTCCAGGCGGTCTAGATGGTCCGGTGGCACTTCGTGGGGGTCTCGCTGCTCACCACGTTCTTCCTGGGTTGCTCGGTGGTATTCTCCGGGTAGTGTCAGCTCGTGACCATAGTTCAGGTAGGCGGGTGTGTAGCCCGTGGACTCATGCTGGCTGGTGTTAATGGCCGTCATCATCTCGGGTAAATATCTGTCCCAAGTTCGCTGGTCTGCTTCGCAGTATTGCGCGAGCATGGGTTTTAACACTCGGTTTACCCTTTCGACGAAATTCGCTTGCGGTGTGTACGGAGGAATTAGCTGGTGACGGATGCCGAGCGCTGTTAACGTCTGCGTGAAGATATTGTTGTTGAATTCGGTCCCATTGTCCGTAATCACCACGCGGGGGCAACCATAGCGTGCCACAATAAGCTCTCGGAAGGCGGCGGTGATCGTTGGGCCAGTTGCTTTCCGCAGCGGTCGACATTCGACCCACTTAGTCAGTCGATCTTGGAACGCGAGAAGATACGCGTGACCTTGGTGGGATCGTGGTAGTGGTCCTACAATATCTGTGGCAACTGTCTCCCATGGACCAGCTATTGCCGGGGGTCTCATTAGTCCGGGCGCTGCTTGTTGGAATGGTTTGAATCGTTGGCACGTTCTACATTGACGTACGTAGTTGGTAACGTCTCTTGTCAACCCAGGCCAGTGATATCGCAAGGCGATCCTTGCCAGAGTTTTGGCAATCCCCAAGTGTCCGGCATCCGGGCGGTCGTGGTTTTCCTCAAGTATTTGTAGTTGTTGAGGTCGTGGAACACAAAGTTTCCATTCGGTATCTTCGTTGGGTTCGGTCAGATCCTCCGGATCCCAGAGTCGACGAAACAGGCGTCCATTCGCGATGCGGTAGTCGGGATGGTCTTGCGGTTGTGTTTCTACCTCCGTGAACTTTCTGTCATACCATGTGGGTGGGTTCTCAGCCACATGGAGTTCGGGGTCGTCGTTGGAGGCGGTATATGGGAGCGGTTGTCGTGATAAGGTGTCAGCGACTTGGTTCAGCGTTCCTTTCCGGTATTGGATGGTACAATCAAACTGTTGTAGGAAAATCGCCCATCGTGCTAGTCGTCCAGACGGGTTCTGAATCGAATGGAGCCAACGGAGGGATTGGTGATCCGTGATTATTGTAAAATGGTACCCTTCTATATAGGGTCTCATCTTCTGCACCGCCCACACAACTGCTAGGCATTCCTTTTCTGTGACGGACTAGTTTCGCTCTGGATCGGAGAGGGCCCGGCTTGCGTATGCTACCACGCTAGCTTTGTCATCAGTTCGCTGAACCAAAGCTGCTCCGATTCCGTAGTCAGAAGCGTCGGTCTGGAGTTCAAACGGTCTGCTGAAATCGGGACAGGTGAGCACCGGCGCGCTTGTTAACGCTGTTTTGAGTTTCTCGAACGCAATCTGTTGGTGTTCTTCCCATTTCCATGCCTGGGCCTTTCTTAGTAACAGCGTAAGAGGTGCTACGATCTTGGCGAAGTCGGCCACGAAACGTCTGTACCAGGAAGCGGCTCCAAGGAATCGTCGTAGCTCTCGTACCCGTGTTGGTGCAGGGATGTCGCGTATTGCAGCAACTTTATCAGGATCTGTGTGGATTCCATCTGCCGTAATCACATGGCCTAGGTACTGTATTGAACTCTGCGCGAATTTCGACTTTTCTGGGTTAATCTGCAGATTTGCCTTTCTGAGGCGCCGGAATACCTCCTGCAGGTGTGCTAGGTGTTCGGATAGAGTGGCACTAAGCACGACGATGTCGTCCAAATAAGCGAATGCGTGTGGCTCCATCTCAGGTCCGATTACGGTGTCTAGCAAGCGCTGGAAAGTGGCAGGTGCTGCGTGCAGTCCGAAAGGCATTACCCGGAATTGGTACAGGCCTCTACCTGGCACTGTGAAGGCGGTTAATTGTCGACTTTCTGGCGTGAGTGGAACCTGCCAGTAACCCTGCTTTAGATCAATAGTCGAGAAGTACCGTGCTTTCCGTAATCGATCCAGGATTGAGGTTATGTAAGGCAAGGGGTATGCGTCCTTCTTTGTGACGGCGTTGAGGCGTCTGAAGTCGACGCAAAATCGGGGCTTCCCATTCTTTTTGCGGACGATCACTACTGGTGAACTCCACGCGCTGTGGGACCGCTCTACGATGCCGTCCTTTAGCATCTGATCAACCTCTTCGTCAATCACGGCTTGCATTTTTGGGTTTCGAGGTTGGTACCGCTGTTTTATGGGTGTTGGGTCGATAAGTTGGATGTGATGCTTCACCATCTGTGTCCCCCCCTTTACCTGTTGGAACTTTACGAGTTCGCGTGTTATGAAGCTGGCCATTCGGGTTTCTTCGGTTTCGTGGTTCGGGAGTGATGCCAGCACATTACAGTTATCGGCTGGTGTCTGTGTTGGGTAGCAGGTGACTTTCTTATCCCTGGCGTTGATGACCATTCCGTATGCTTGGATGACCTCCATGCCAAGCAGGACGCGGTGGTTTAGCGTGGGCAGACACATAAATGTGGCGTGCCGCCAGATGTTTCCAATCTGACACCCTACGGTGCATTCCTCTTGGATATCTGTCACCGTGCCATCGGCCATTCTTGCTTGTGTGAACCGCGCAGGTCTGTATTGAGTGCGCTGACTTCGCAAGAGCGCGAAAAGGCTGCCGTCCATGTACGAGCACATGGCTCCTGTGTCTACTAGAGCGGGGCCGGTCCAGTTTCCAATGGTCGCTTCGACGAAGATCCGCCCATCGGGGGTGGGATCTGTATTCAACGTAGATATGCTGGTGCGGAGGACCGGGCTGTGGTTGTTGGCCTTCGGCTGGTCATGGTCCTTTAATGGCCAGCCGTGTTTGCGTTTCCCGCCTTCGGGGCGCAAGGGCAGTCACGTGACAATATGCCAGTGGTACCACAGCGCGAGCAGAATTTCTGGGGCGTAGCATTGCATTTACTGCGCCAGTGCCCCTCTCGTCCACAGCGCCAGCACGCTCGTGTGGAGTCGTATGTCTGGGTTGCTGCTTTCGGTGGTCCTTGGTTTCGGTCTACAGGTGGGCTTTGTACGCTGGCTAGGCGCGTCGTCTTGGTCTTGGCCATGTCTGTTTGGAGTTGTTCATACTCCAAGATTTCCTGGCTTAGTGTCCGCATGTCGACTACGTCTTTCCTTCGGATATATTGCCTGTATTCGGGCAGCATATTTGTGTAGACGCGAAACAAAGCTTGCTCCTTAGACATGTTACCATGTCGGCGAATCAGGGTCTGGATGTCTACTAAGTAGTCACGACCCTTTTCTCCGTGCTTTTGTTTCCGTTGGCTGATGTCTTCTTCTAGCTGGAGTTGGTAGTCCGGGGGTAGGAAGAATACGCGGAAGTCCTCCAAGAAGTCCTCCCATCGTTGCCAATAGTTGCAGTGGTTTCGATACCACAGCAATGTAGTGCCTCGCAATAGTTCGGGTATTGCCAGTAAGAGTTGTTCCCCCGTTAATCCGTAGCTGGCCTTTAATTCTTCTACCCTCTCCATGAAGGCGACGGGATCGGTTTTTCCTTCGAAGTGGACATTCCACTTGCGTACGGTCTCACAGACATGTACGGGCGTTCGCAGAGTTGGGTTTGGGTAGTAATATGCCCCTGACGGTGACGTGAAGGTGGCAGAGAGCTGTGGCATCGTTGGTTCAGTTACAGCGGTTGTTTCTCCAACGGGGGTCTCCTCGGTGCCGGAATTCTCCATGATTTGTTGAGTGAGGATAACAAGCCGCTTTCGTAGTTCTTGGATGCCACCTTCGGTGCTCAGCCCGAATCTTCCGAGTTCCCGTTCAAGTGCAGGTCGCTGAAGTTCGAATATCCACCCTGTTCTGGCGGGAGAGTGCGGTGTGCGAAAGGTCGCGTTCGAGGTGGACGGTGTTGGTGGGGGTGTTGATGGGGTGTTGTCTGTGCTACTTCCTGGCATTTAATTATTTCAGGGTCCCTGCTCGGGCGCCAATTTGTGACGCTCCCTGGTGTTGCGGGTTCTGGTTGCTCGGGCGCCAATCGGACTTAGACCGGGATAGTTCAGTGGAGGTCAGGGTGGTACAAGAAATAATTTATTTGGCCAGAAAACAACGTTTTAATTTATTCACGAGACACTGACACTCGCAGTGTTGATAACTAATAATAGAACCAGCAAATAACATAAGAAAATATAACGTAGGCAAACAATTTATGAACTATGAAAACATAACACAGGCAGCTAATATTTGAAAATACAACGGAAATAACATGACACTATTGTGGCGGAAAGCCAATCAGAAATTATGTATCCTCTGTAACAGGACCGACACAGTACAGAGAGAAACAACGATGACGTCACAGCAGGACCGACACAGTGTGACGTAGACAACCTAACTAACTGTAGCCTCTACAACAGGACCGACACAGTGTAGAGAGAGACAGTGATGACGTCACAGCAGGACCGACACAGTGTGACGTAGACAACCTAACTAACTGTAGCCTCTACAACAGGACCGACACAGTGTAGAGAGAGACAGTGATGACGTCACAGCAGGACCGACACAGTGTGACGTAGACAACCTAACTAACTGTAGCCTCTACAACAGGACCGACACAGTGTAGAGAGAGACAGTGATGACGTCACAGCAGGACCGACACAGTGTGACGTAGACAACCTAACTAACTGTAGCCTCTACTTATGCATTCTTAGGTTATCTACCGCACACACTGTCAATCAAAACAATGAAGTCTACTTGTTTGTACAATTTAATTAGGAACAGAGACCCGCTTACACCATAACTAAATCAGTCAGCACAACTTTCATATGTTAATTTATTGGTATAATATACGGCCGTAATTATTTTAGTAGGAAATTTATCTACGCATTCCGAGGAAACCCTTGTGTTTATTTTTTTGCTCGATTGATTACAGTGATAATTACATTTCAGATAAATATTTTACTTTCCCTGTGTAACGTTTGTTTTCTGTGACCTTGACGGCAAACTAGACATTTTTGGCGCTGATTTAAGTAACTTCCTATCTATTGTTCTCTCTTACATGTTCTTCCTTCCTTTTTCTTCTTTACTTAAGTCAACTTGTTTCCGGTTGACGGGCAGTCAGATTTTGGTTTTGAAACTTGAAGAGACAGGCCAAGGGCATTGTGCGAACTACGTCTCTTTTTTTTTGTTTTACGTTTTTTTTAACTTCGTGCTGAAGTTGCCCGTAAAAGGGATTTAGTAAAACGAAATCACCGTTTCGAAGTGTTTTTGTGTGATCGTTGCTTGAAGCGATACAACTCTTCAACGGACTCCCGTAAGGGGATTCAGTATTTCCCTGGTGCCCAGAACGACCTCCGCCTAGCGTCTTCCGCCGCCGTTGTGAGTCGTGACGGATTTTGACTTGGCTCAGCAGCCCTGAGGCGTGATTTCCGCGCCCTAGGACGAGAGACACCCTCATACGTCACGAGTCCCGCAGACCGCCGACCAGTCCGGACCAGCTCTACGACCACGTGCGAGCTTTTCTTCCCCCCCTCCTTTATTGTGTATTTTGCCCCATTGTTACTCAAGTTAAATATTCTGTTGAACAATATAAGTTTCCAGAGCAATTTGTTACGCTCGTTTCAGTATGTTCTATTTCTTCTGTGCATTTGGTTAATTTATTCAAATCTGTTATTACTGTGTAAATGCGGATGTTCTGCCAATATTATTTTGTTAATTTGCGCTGGTACTATTTACTGTGTGCGAATCCGAACGTACCCTTGTGTGAACCTTGGTTGATCAATCTCGGGCCTCTACGCATCATATGTTATTTTACCTTCCGGGTATGTGGCGCGAGCGCAGGAAATAGTCGTACGCCATTTGATTTTTGCAGTGCTACAATTGTGCGGCCATTTTGTAATTCTGGCACATCCGGGTCATAATTTTTGTATAATTTAGTTCACGTCATTTATTTAATAATTATTTAATTTGGTTTATTTTGCTTGTTATATTATTTCTTATTTTATTTTGTCATCATTATTGTTATTTATTTGCTCTCTCTCTCTCTCTCTCCTTTTTTTGTTATTCATTATTAAATTAGTTGATTTTAATTATTATTAATTTTGTTATTAACGCCTTGTCCACTCCAACCCCTTCTTTGAGACTTTATTGCCAAGCTGTCTCCTTCTTGTCCAACCTACCATCGCAATTTGGCGAGGTGTAGGGAACATTTAAATTGCGTGGGGCCCATACCTTTCTCTAAGAACCACCCCGTCTCCACTGAGAGTCCGGCACCCTCACCTTTGGCGAGGACAGTTGTTCGTGGCCCATCCGGGCACGTAACAATGCTGAAAATCGTGTGAAACACGAGTTTTACATTGAAATGGGAATGTTATGCTAAAAATATGTGTATTTGCTGCTGATATCTCTTTTAACGCAAATATCACATTGAAATCATGTTGTGATGTTAGAAATATTTGTGCATTTGTTGCCAAAACTGAATTCGATATTCAGTTGCATTTTAGTGCAATATAACGAAATTCGTGTGAAACACGAGTTTTACATTGAAATGGGAATGTTTGCTAAAAACATGTGTATTTGCTGCTGAAAATACATTTATCGCAAATACCACAATGAAATCATGTTGTGATGTTAGAAATATCTGTGCATTTGCTGCCAAAACACGAATTCAACGTAAATATCACACTGAATTCGATATTCAGATGCATTTTAGTGAAATATACTGAAAATCGTGTGAAACACGAGTTTTACATAGAAATGGGAATGTTGTGATAAAAACATGTGTATTTGCTGCTGAAAATACATTTATCGCAAATATCACAATGAAATCATGTTGTGATGTTAGAAATATCTGTGCATTTGCTGCCAAAACACGAATTCAACGTAAATATCACACTGAATTCGATATTCAGATGCATTTTAGTGCAATATACCGAAATACGTGTGAAACACGAGTTTCACATTGAAATGTGAAAGTTATGATAAAAACATGTGTATTTGCTGCTGAAATCGCATTTAACGCAAATATCACATTGAAATCATGTTGTGATGTTAGAAATATCTGTGCATTTGCTGCCAAAACACGAAGTGAACATAAATATCACACCGAATTCGATATTCAGATGCATTTTGGTGCAATATAATGAAATATCTGTTCGTTTGCTGCCAAAACACGAATTCAACGTAAATATCACACTATATTCGATATTCAGATGCACCTTATTGCAATATACCGAAATTCGTGTGAAACACGAGTTTCACATTGCAATATGAATGTTATGCTAAAAACATGTGTATTTGCTGCTGAAATCGCATTTAACGCAAATATCAAATTGAAATCATGTTGTGATGTTAGAAATATTAGTGCATTTTCTGCCAAAACACGAATTCAACGTGTGGAGTCGTATGTCTGGGTTGCTGCTTTCGGTGGTCCTTGGTTTCGGTCTACAGGTGGGCTTTGTACGCTGGCTAGGCGCGTCGTCTTGGTCTTGGCCATGTCTGTTTGGAGTTGTTCATACTCCAAGATTTCCTGGCTTAGTGTCCGCATGTCGACTACGTCTTTCCTTCGGATATATTGCCTGTATTCGGGCAGCATATTTGTGTAGACGCGGAACAAAGCTTGCTCCTTAGACATGTTACCATGTCGGCGAATCAGGGTCTGGATGTCTACTAAGTAGTCACGACCCTTTTCTCCGTGCTTTTGTTTCCGTTGGCTGATGTCTTCTTCTAGCTGGAGTTGGTAGTCCGGGGGTAGGAAGAATACGCGGAAGTCCTCCAAGAAGTCCTCCCATCGTTGCCAATAGTTGCAGTGGTTTCGATACCACAGCAATGTAGTGCCTCGCAATAGTTCGGGTATTGCCAGTAAGAGTTGTTCCCCCGTTAATCCGTAGCTGGCCTTTAATTCTTCTACCCTCTCCATGAAGGCGACGGGATCGGTTTTTCCTTCGAAGTGGACATTCCACTTGCGTACGGTCTCACAGACATGTACGGGCGTTCGCAGAGTTGGGTTTGGGTAGTAATATGCCCCTGACGGTGACGTGAAGGTGGCAGAGAGCTGTGGCATCGTTGGTTCAGTTACAGCGGTTGTTTCTCCAACGGGGGTCTCCTCGGTGCCGGAATTCTCCATGATTTGTTGCGTGAGGATAACAAGCCGCTTTCGTAGTTCTTGGATGCCACCTTCGGTGCTCAGCCCGAATCTTCCGAGTTCCCGTTCAAGTGCAGGTCGCTGAAGTTCGAATATCAACCCTGTTCTGGCGGGATAGTGCGGTGTGCGAAAGGTCGCGGTCGAGGTGGACGGTGTTGGTGGGGGTGTTGATGGGGTGTTGTCTGTGCTACTTCCTGGCATTTAATTATTTCAGGGTCCCTGTTCGGGCGCCAATTTGTGACGCTCCCTGGTGTTGCGGGTTCTGGTTGCTCGGGCGCCAATCGGACTTAGACCGGGATAGTTCAGTGGAGGTCAGGGTGGTACAAGAAATAATTTATTTGACCAGAAAACAACGTTTTAATTTATTCACGAGACACTGACACTCGCAGTGTTGATAACTAATAATAGAACCAGCAAATAACATAAGAAAATATAACGTAGGCAAACAATTTATGAACTATGAAAACATAACACAGGCAGCTAACATTTGAAAATACAACGGAAATAACATAACATTATTGTGGCGGAAAGCCAATCAGAAATTATTTATCCTCTGTAACAGGACCGACACAGTACAGAGAGAAACAACGATGACGTCACAGCAGGACCGACACAGTGTGACGTAGACAACCTAACTAACTGTAGCCTCTACAACAGGACCGACACAGTGTAGAGAGAGACAGTGATGACGTCACAGCAGGACCGACACAGTGTGACGTAGGCAACCTAACTAACTGTAGCCTCTACAACAGGACCGACACAGTGTAGAGAGAGACAGTGATGACGTCACAGCAGGACCGACACAGTGTGACGTAGACAACCTAACTAACTGTAGCCTCTACAACAGGACCGACACAGTGTAGAGAGAGACAGTGATGACGTCACAGCAGGACCGACACAGTGTGACGTAGACAACCTAACTAACTGTAGCCTCTACAACAGGACCGACACAGTGTAGAGAGAGACAGTGATGACGTCACAGCAGGACCGACACAGTGTGACGTAGACAACCTAACTAACTGTAGCCTCTACAACAGGACCGACACAGTGTAGAGAGAGACAGTGATGACGTCACAGCAGGACCGACACAGTGTGACGTAGACAACCTAACTAACTGTAGCCTCTACAACAGGACCGACACAGTGTAGAGAGAGACAGTGATGACGTCACAGCAGGACCGGCGCAGTGTGACGGAAAACAAACTTATAAATCTTGCTACATCTGCAACAGTGCAGAGTAACGAATACAAAAATAAATACTGCCACAGAGGGCGGTACAATAAAGAATAATAGAAACAATATGCTTACCAAGCGGTTTGACTGCAGCGGAGAACGGATCACTAGCGGAATACTAACTGATTTTGTTCGTCTACTCGCAGCCCTTTTATACGGCTTGACTAATTGATCGTTTACTAACTTGCATTTCGGTTGTATCATGCGTTAGGTACGGTACTGTGCGGATCAATTAGTCGCGCGCGCTCCGAGACCTGGCGCAACGAGCCAAGTGGCTAGAGCTCGTTTGGTGACACAGTGTTCGGGCAGCATATTTGTGTAGACGCGGAACAAAGCTTGCTCCTTAGACATGTTACCATGTCGGCGAATCAGGGTCTGGATGTCTACTAAGTAGTCACGACCCTTTTCTCCGTGCTTTTGTTTCCGTTGGCTGATGTCTTCTTCTAGCTGGAGTTGGTAGTCCGGGGGTAGGAAGAATACGCGGAAGTCCTCCAAGAAGTCCTCCCATCGTTGCCAATAGTTGCAGTGGTTTCGATACCACAGCAATGTAGTGCCTCGCAATAGTTCGGGTATTGCCAGTAAGAGTTGTTCCCCCGTTAATCCGTAGCTGGCCTTTAATTCTTCTACCCTCTCCATGAAGGCGACGGGATCGGTTTTTCCTTCGAAGTGGACATTCCACTTGCGTACGGTCTCACAGACATGTACGGGCGTTCGCAGAGTTGGGTTTGGGTAGTAATATGCCCCTGACGGTGACGTGAAGGTGGCAGAGAGCTGTGGCATCGTTGGTTCAGTTACAGCGGTTGTTTCTCCAACGGGGGTCTCCTCGGTGCCGGAATTCTCCATGATTTGTTGCGTGAGGATAACAAGCCGCTTTCGTAGTTCTTGGATGCCACCTTCGGTGCTCAGCCCGAATCTTCCGAGTTCCCGTTCAAGTGCAGGTCGCTGAAGTTCGAATATCAACCCTGTTCTGGCGGGATAGTGCGGTGTGCGAAAGGTCGCGGTCGAGGTGGACGGTGTTGGTGGGGGTGTTGATGGGGTGTTGTCTGTGCTACTTCCTGGCATTTAATTATTTCAGGGTCCCTGTTCGGGCGCCAATTTGTGACGCTCCCTGGTGTTGCGGGTTCTGGTTGCTCGGGCGCCAATCGGACTTAGACCGGGATAGTTCAGTGGAGGTCAGGGTGGTACAAGAAATAATTTATTTGACCAGAAAACAACGTTTTAATTTATTCACGAGACACTGACACTCGCAGTGTTGATAACTAATAATAGAACCAGCAAATAACATAAGAAAATATAACGTAGGCAAACAATTTATGAACTATGAAAACATAACACAGGCAGCTAACATTTGAAAATACAACGGAAATAACATAACATTATTGTGGCGGAAAGCCAATCAGAAATTATTTATCCTCTGTAACAGGACCGACACAGTACAGAGAGAAACAACGATGACGTCACAGCAGGACCGACACAGTGTGACGTAGACAACCTAACTAACTGTAGCCTCTACAACAGGACCGACACAGTGTAGAGAGAGACAGTGATGACGTCACAGCAGGACCGACACAGTGTGACGTAGGCAACCTAACTAACTGTAGCCTCTACAACAGGACCGACACAGTGTAGAGAGAGACAGTGATGACGTCACAGCAGGACCGACACAGTGTGACGTAGACAACCTAACTAACTGTAGCCTCTACAACAGGACCGACACAGTGTAGAGAGAGACAGTGATGACGTCACAGCAGGACCGACACAGTGTGACGTAGACAACCTAACTAACTGTAGCCTCTACAACAGGACCGACACAGTGTAGAGAGAGACAGTGATGACGTCACAGCAGGACCGACACAGTGTGACGTAGACAACCTAACTAACTGTAGCCTCTACAACAGGACCGACACAGTGTAGAGAGAGACAGTGATGACGTCACAGCAGGACCGACACAGTGTGACGTAGACAACCTAACTAACTGTAGCCTCTACAACAGGACCGACACAGTGTAGAGAGAGACAGTGATGACGTCACAGCAGGACCGGCGCAGTGTGACGGAAAACAAACTTATAAATCTTGCTACATCTGCAACAGTGCAGAGTAACGAATACAAAAATAAATACTGCCACAGAGGGCGGTACAATAAAGAATAATAGAAACAATATGCTTACCAAGCGGTTTGACTGCAGCGGAGAACGGATCACTAGCGGAATACTAACTGATTTTGTTCGTCTACTCGCAGCCCTTTTATACGGCTTGACTAATTGATCGTTTACTAACTTGCATTTCGGTTGTATCATGCGTTAGGTACGGTACTGTGCGGATCAATTAGTCGCGCGCGCTCCGAGACCTGGCGCAACGAGCCAAGTGGCTAGAGCTCGTTTGGTGACATCGTCACAAAGTATATACTACATTAATGAGTATGCTCGAAGGAAGAGATTATTGTTTCTTGTATTTGAAACGCAAATATTTGCAAAATAAAATATTGTAAAATAAACGTACAACGAAGGTTTATTTTTTAAATATGCTCAGTCAAGGTGTTTACCATAATTTAATTAAAGAAATGTTATTAATTGGTATGGACAGATTTGCCATTAGCATAGCATTATGCGGCGCCGCAAAAAGTATAATCTGGATATACTTTTCCGCGCCGCATTTTTCGTATTTTGCGCCGCCGAAAATATATAACATTTTATTTGCGCCAGAATTTTTAAATGTGACACCGAAAATTTAACCAATCACAGAAGATCCGCAATAAAATAACCGCGGAAAAGCACAAGTCGAAATCCAGCATAACCCATAAAGCTGGCGAGAAAAATTAAATAAATGTCTTAAATATAATATATATTAACAAGGCTCAAAGCCTGGGTTGTACTAGATTTATTTAAAAATATAAACTGCACACAAACTCATTTGGTGGGTTACATTGGATTTATTAACATTTAGTAGATTTAGAGCATTTACAAAAATTTGGTTCATTTTATATCTTAGTTCCCAAAATCGCCAGTACGAAAATGAAGAACAACAGTTGTTTACTGCGTGGTAGCCATTTGTATTTTGCAAATTATCATTTTCGCTGCTATATTGATCAGTAGGTATATATCGCAAAACAAAAATATCCTACACGAAATACAATATTTGACATCTGTCAACTACAAGAAAAAGTAAGGATAAGAAGAACTGTATTCTGACTTGTCGATTCTTTTAAATATTCTAAATGCCGTAAATCCAATAGGTCACAGTTCGTGGTCTGCAATGGCTTTAAGTCACGAATGATATCGGTCACCTCCGGAGTGCCGCAAGGTTCGCACTTAGGTCCCATGTTATTTAATCTTTATATTAACACAATAATTAAATGTTTTGTCAATTGTGATTTTTTGCTATTTGCAGACGACCTGAAATTCTATAAAATAATTAATACATTTCAAGATTGTAATATATTACAAGACTGTTTGAACAATTTACTCAAATTTTGTAACGATAATGATTTAATTCTAAATGCTGATACATGTTTCGTAATTAGTTTCACTAGGAACGTTAATAAAACTCTATTTCAATACAAGATACTCAATAGCGATGTAAGCAGAAAATATTTTATTAGAGATTTGGGAATCAATTTTGATTCGAAATTGCTTTTCAATTTCCATATCGATATTATTGTTAAGAAGGCCTATAAATTATTCGCACATCGAAACAGTTCTCTCATTATGAGTCGTTAAAATTTTTATATACTTCAATAGTTCGTTCTCAATTGGAATACGCGACAACTATTTCGAATCCAATATATTCCAAAAACATAAGGCGAATTGAATCTGTACAAAAAAAATCCATCCTTCTACTGTGCAATAAATTTGAATTAGAAGGTTCAAATTATCAGAAGCATCTGAAAGTACTGAATTTAGCCACACTCCAACAACGAAGAACTAACGCCGATGCTATAATGTTGTATAAAATTTTTCACAATTCAATAGATACTGAACAGTTCTTGCACAATTTTACTCTATACACGCCTCATATATCTACAAGATCTCCGAATTTACTTTTAATTCCAAAATGTAATACGAACTTTTATAAAAACTCCCCCATTAACAGAATTATGTCCATCTATAACCATAATTTCCAACACTTGGACATATTTAATCTGTCATTATTGCAATTTAAAAAACTTGTAAACTTAACTTGTAGTGAACCAGCTATTGATGTTTGATTGTTGTACTATATGTACATGTATGTATGTATGTAATCAGAATATGTATTATTATGCTCTATTGGTATGTATCTATAAGTGGAAGCCTGTCATTGGGTAACCGTTGGCTTTCCCGCAAATAAATAAATAAAATAAATAAATAATCCAGGCAGCCGGCGAGAAGGATAAATTAAATAAATGTTCTAAATCCAGTATGACTCAGGCTTAAGGATAATTTTCAAACGCAGCCCTGATAATGCTTCAAGAAGGAAAAGTTAAGTTTAATAAATAAACGTATTTTAAATTTAATTTACGCCCACACTTCAGTAGCAACATTCACAAAAATATTACTGGCTTAATAAAAAAGAAAAGAATAATGTAGATAAAAAAAACAATATTCTAGAATCAAAATTGTATTTATATGAATGATTAGAAATAAATTGATAACTAATCATGAATGGATATTACACCATGTAGTTATTATTATTTGCAGGATTTACGTTACTATGTGTCTGATCAACATTTATTGGAAGTGTTCACAATTAATCCAAATGGAGAATTGACACTTAAAAAACAGTTGGATTACGAAACCAGAGATTCATACGTTTTCAAAGTTTTCGTTACAGATGGTAAAACGGTAAGATATCTATTGTATATTATATTGAGAAGAAAAATGAAAAAAAAAACAACCTTTAGATATGTTAATCAAATTTCACTGGCTCAAAAAATACATTTTTTTTGGTATTTTTTTCTTTATTGAGTTACCTAGAGTTTATATACCAACAGGCAATGGTGGTCAATAGAGAATCGTAGCATACCATTCGAATTCCCAAGAGTAAACTTAGCTAGTACAAATCCAGATTTTTCCTCGAATTTATTTATTAATGCAATAAATTGCGATAAACAATATGTTAAGGTTTGAAATATTCTCGCGCTATTCTGTTTTTAATGTGCAACGCAGGTGCATAGTTTTTGCTAAGTGTTGCGCCAGAGCACACATTTGTATTGTATGTGAGAGTATGTAAGTAACCGACTGTTAGTAACAAAGTGTGTAACGTTATTATATTCTTTTCTTCTTGCTGTGTAATCTGTGATGTAAATATATCTAACGTGTGCAAATAAAGACATCTCCACTAAAAGGAATAACTTAAAAGAAACATTTTCAAATTTAAATTTTCCGCCTAGATATCAAGTAAATTAAAGAAATTTAATAATAATGGCAGTCAGTAATCAACATTTGCTTGAAGATTACGTCCAGTCTCTTCTTAAACGTGTGCATGCTCATCCTATTGTCGACTGTTTTCAAGCAACTTCTCCATAATTACTTCTAACATAATCGTATCTTGTCCAGCTCTTGTAGTTGCCATGTTGTGTAAATCTCACTTCTGTCACCAATTGTTACGCATGAGCGGTTATATGTTATCACGAATAAGAGTGATAAGAGTTTCAATTTACGGGTAACAGTATTCACAGCAACTGTTGTATAATTTTAAAAACAACTACACCACTTTCTACAACGCTATGTTACAAAGGCAACACTACCTTTTTTTCTGGCTATCGACACTACCGTAACAATATTTTAGTTTTTGTGTGTGACTATAAAACTCATTTTATTTTTACAAATTTGTTTTTACGTCTAACCTCTAGACGAAAAATTCTGCAACTGTGAAGCTGTGAAGTTATTAATTTTTGTTGTAGTGTTTTCTTTAATGTATTTAATATCGATTTTAACTTTATTACCAGATATTATTATTATTTACACACAAGGATTAAGACAGGGGGGGGGGGGCGTTAAGCCCGCTATTATTCATAATATTTCTAGATGACATCATAAAGAGGACAAAGGATAAAACAAGGAAGATGGAAATAGGATATCACAAACTAAAGAGAATTACAATAGCTGAATGTGCATTCGCTGACGACTTGGCAATAATAGCAAAGAGCGAAGAAGACCTACAACATAACTTAAATGTATGGAACGAGGAGTTAAACAGACACAATATGACAGTAAATGCGGAAAAAACAAAAATCATGGTGATATCAAGAGAGGATATAGAAACAGAGGTAACACTGAATGGAAGAGAAATAGAACAAGTAGAAACAATCAAATACCTAGGAACAACATTAGATAATAGAGGAAGTCTAGAAAACGAAATAAACAGCAGAATACAAGCAGCAAACAAAAGCTACCATGCAATGAACAAAACAATACTAAGCAGGATGGTCTAAGGGCAAACTGCGTAAACCCGGTCTGTCTGATCGATCCTCGTAGTATTCTCCTTTTCTTTAAATCTACTTCTATCTATCACTTCATGTGTAATACCCAAATTTAACAAGTCAGCTATATTACATAGCACAATTTCATTTACTTTTTTCTATCATCTTCTTTATCCAGTGGAACTGCAATGGAATAGTCAACCATTTAGCTGAACTCAAACTGCTGTTAGCTGACTATAATCCCTGCTGTGTATGCATCCAAGAAACGCATCTCAAGCCACTCGAGCCATTTCACCTCAACGGGTTCAATGTCATTCGTCATGATGTTGTGCCCGGTGCCCGTGCACACGGTGGCGTTGCAATATTGTTGGACTCTAGGACACCACATCTTCCTAGTGACCTTCAAACCAGGCTCCAAACGGTCGCCGTTAAGATCTTTGCGCTTATGAAAATAACAATATGCAACGTCTACCTTCCGAATTTCATGTGGAATATGAATGACATCATGGGTTTGGTGCAACAACTTGAACCACCGTTTCTCCTTGTTGGTGACTTCAATGCGCACAGTACTTTGTGGGGCTCTTTGCAAACAGACGGCAGAGGACAGATTATTGAGAACCTTTTGGACAACAACAACAACATTGTTATCCTTAATACAGGACAGTCTACCTATTTTAATTCACGATCCAGAAGCTTCTCAGCTCTTGATCTTGCCTTTTGTTCGCCAGCTATTGCACCACAGCTTACATGGGAAGTTCTTGACGACCTCCATTTCAGCGACCACTTTCCTATTCTCATAAAATCTTCTATTTCTTCTATTCCCCACGTGTTGAGCAGAAGGTGGCGAGTAGATTTAGCTGACTGGGACAGCTTTACAGCCAATGTAGTACCTCCGATTCCATCCAATGACATCAACGTCTCACTGTCTGATATCAATAAATCTATCTTATTGACTGCTACAGACACCATTCCTAGAACATCTTCTCGCCCCAGAAAGCGTACTGTACCTTGGTGGAATAATGACATCGCCATTGCCATCCAAAATAAAAAGCGATTTTTAAGAATATTTCGACGGAACCCCATCGTCGAAAATTTAATCAATTTTAGAAAAGCACGTGCGCAAGCTCGGCGTACTATTATCCAAGCCAAGCGGAATTATTGGCGAGAGTACGTGTCTTCAATAACGCCCGACGATCCTCCTAGCCTTCTGTGGAAGAAAATTAGGTACATGAACGGTCACCGGAAATACAACACAATTTCCTTGCTCCAGGTTGATAATGTAGAATGTACAGACCAGGTCAATATTGTTGAACACTTCGCTGATCACTTTGAATCTGTGTCAAGTTCGGATAATTATTGTCTTCAATTTTTGCGTACCAAAGCCACGGTTGAGGTCCGCCTCGATTTTGAAACGCTGGACGAACACCAGTACAACCTTGCATTTACCATGGAGGAGTTTGAAAATGCACTTAAGCATACCGGCAACACCTCTGTTGGCCGGACAACGTTTCTTATGCTATGTTACGACATCTCCCTATGGTATTGAAGGAACTAATACTGTGTTACCTCAATGAAATTTGGCATTCCTGCAAATATCCCGATATTTGGCGCGAAGCAATAAGTATCCCTGTACTGAAGCCAGGCAAGAACCCCTCTCTGCCGACCAGCTATAGACCCATTTCTTTGACGTGTCACCTGTCAAAGGTCTATGAGCGTATGATCAGTTTGCGTTTAGTTTGGTTCCTTGAATCAAATCAGCTCATTGATCCGCGGCAATGTGGTTCACGCAAGATGCACTCAACAACTGACCTGCATGTGTATTTCACCAATGCCATACAGAACAGCATTGTGGAGCGCAAGCATCTCGTTGCTGTATTTTTTGATCTCGAGAAAGCGTTCGATATGACCTGGAGATATGGCATTTTGAGAAAACTCCACGACTGGGGATTACGAGGTAATTTACCACGATTTATTGAGAACTTCTTGTGTGACCGTTCATTTAAAGTGCGTATTGATGATACGTACTCTAGCTCCCATCCTCTTGAAAATGGAATCCCTCAAGGTTCGACCATCAGTGTGACACTCTTCATGATCGCAATCAATGACATCGCCAGCAATCTTCCCAACTTTGTTGACCATTGCTTATATGTCGATGACTTGACCATCTTCACTTCCGCATCTTCTGTTGATGTTTGTAAACGACGTCTGCAAAATGCTGTTGACACAGTTACTCATGCAGCAACTGCGTGTGGCTTTCGCTTCTCAGCCGAGAAGACGAAAGTCGTTGATTTTTGTCGTCTACGGACTCCTCACTTGTGTCCCGATCTTACTATGTACGGTGCTCAAATACAGAAAGATGCGGTTGTGAAATTCTTAGGCCTTTATTACGATAGTTATCTGACATGGCGTCGACATGTGATGCACCTCTCGGGTCAATGTCGCATGTCACTGAACGCGATCAAGTGTCTGTCAAGCACTAAATGGGGAGCCGATCGAGAATGCCTGCAACGTTTGTATACCGCTTTGGTTCAGTCCAAGCTGGATTACGGTTGTATCGCTTTTTCTTCCGCCAAACGCTGCCACTTGCAAAAATTAAACACCATACTTAATGCTGGCATCAGAATGATCACAGGTGCATTTCGTACTAGTCCTGTCGAAAGTCTGTACTGTGAGTCGGGCATTGCCCCACTGAAATTTCGATATATGCGCATTGGTATGAAATACACTGTCGGTATACTTACCAAACCACAGCATTTGAATAACACCTTGTTATTTCATAACCAACCTGCTATTGACGTCTATCATCACAGTACTAGTACGATGTGCCCTGTTGCCATCAAACTGGTACGGCAATTTGAACACTTGCCGACGAGGCAAGAAAATGTGTTACCGTGTCTCGTGCCACGAACTCCACCCTGGTGCAATCCGATCGTCCATACAAATTTGAGTTTGACAAGTCTGTCAAAGCATACCACTCCTCACGCTATGTATGTCCAAGAATTCTATACTTATCTTGAGTACTATAGCACGGCACTACACGTCTACACTGATGGGTCGAAGACGACTAACGGAACTGGCTGTGCGTTCACCGTAAACGAAGCTGTCTTCTCCTACCCGCTATCTCCAACATGCTCAGTATACACAGCTGAACTATATGCAATCTTCTTTGCGCTGCAATATTGTCTGCTCTCCGCTGCGGGTAACAATTCTATTGTTATATTTACAGATTCTCTCAGTGCTATTTTGGGTATCTCCAGCTGCATCTGAGGCTGCTAACAGTCAGTACGTTAACCGTTATGCTGTAAGGCCCGATGACATGGTGACTATAAATCAGTTTTGCGGATCTGCATGGCAGCAGGAGTGGAATCTCTCCACTAGCAAACTGAAAGATATAAAACCTCTCGTTGCTAAATGGCCATCTCCTTGTCCCGTCACCCGACGTGAGCAGGTGTTTATTACACGGCTGAGGATAGGTCACACTGCTTTCACCCATCTCTACTTACTTCTGGATGACCCTGTACCCATGTGTGACAGATGTAACGCAAGGCAGACAGTGCGGCACATTCTAGTTGATTGTCCGCTACATATCAATGCCCGATTAAACTGTGACGTACAAGGCATGCTGGCAGAAATATTGGCCAATGACAGCACACGAATTAAAAATATATTAAAATTCTGCAAGACCATTGGTTCTTTTACCGAGATGTAGAATTGCCGTCTTGTTTAACTTTTCTTGTTCCTTCTCTCTCTTTAAACTATTTCAATAGCGGCATATGGCCCTGGCAGCCGGTCCGCTTAAAACTTAAAAAAAAATACTAAGCAACAAAAAAATAACTAAGAAAACGAAAATGACACTATTCAAAACAATCTACAGACCAATTCTGATAAATGGAAGTGAAACATGGGTGACGAATCAAAGGATAAAAAGTAAAATACAAGCAGCGGAGATGAGATACTTAAGAAAAGTTGAAGGAGTCTCCAGAATAGACAGATTAAGAAACGAAGAAATAAGAACCAGACTGCAAATAGAAAGTGTACAAAATAGCGTAGAAAGGAAGCAATTAGCATGGTACGGACATTTAATAAGAATGCAAGAAGACAGACAAACAAAAATAATATGGAACGCTAGGGCAACAAAAAAGAAAAAAAGAGGAAGACCACAAAAGACATGGGAGGACAACATAGAAGATACCCTAAACAGGAATAACATTAACGTGCAAGAAGCAAGGAAAACAGTGAAGAATAGGAAAGAGTGGAAAGAAATAATAAATAAAATTACATAAAAGATAGAGACTAATCTCGACACCCGAAAGGGTACAAGAGATTTAAAAAGATTATATATATATATATATATATATATATATATATATATATATATATATATATATATATATATTATTATTTACGGCTTACATCTTTCTGTGATTTCTACATTATACTTCTCTGCCAATTCTGTGACAAGTTCTTTGTATTTACTGAAAAATTATGATTTTCTTTTTCATATATTTTGAAACAAAATTGTATATAAGAAAGTTGTTTACATATTCAATACAGATTCAAAGATTTCAAAACATGTATTCCCATCAAAATTTCGCATTGTTTTTTTTTTTTCATTATTCCGATATTTCCTTATGCTGTGTATGGCAAAGTAATATTCCGGAATAGCATGAGATTATATTTTTCCAGAATGATTCCAGCGTAGTCAACATATCTGTTATAAATGAAAATGATTGGGAACCAAGGTTTAGATATCCTCAATACGAATTTTTCGTTAGTGAAAATCCTACATTAGAAGAAAGTTCAAATAGCCGTTTTGTTGGACTTATTGAAGCAGCTGACGGAGACAAAGATGATGAAATACATTTGTCGCTATCAGGTACAAATTATAGAGAATTTTTATTTTAAATGGACTACTATAGTCGATTTTGGAAATTATAAGACACAGAGTGTCTTTTTTGAACGGGCCACTTAACGGATCTTGCCAATTTATGGGCCGATGTTGGTGGTAACTTCGTATTTAGAAAATTTTGCACGGCTCACTAGATAATGACAAAAGTTTAATTTTTTCGATTTTTAATTATCTTTTATAACTCAGGAGGTTGAGAAATATTGAAAAAAAAAAACTTCAAATAAATATTTTAGCATACATAAGAAGCTATTCGCTGAATTTTATGAATTTTTTTTATTGGATAATTCTGGAGATACAACATTAAAGTTGATTTTTTTAAATGGAAACCAAAGTTAATTTCATTCTTGTTAGAAAGCGCTATTTTTTTTCTTTACAATAATGTCTATACCGGGTGGTGCTCGGTAAGTGCGAACATAGGGATTTAACATGTGATATTAGTATTATGCAATTTCCTGCTCTCCTGTACATTTTACGGAAAAAACTGTAGAGGGAAGATTTGTTCAGAATTAAAAGCTACCCACGAAACTGTTTTTACATGTTTTATTAAGTTTTTGGTTTAGCCGTAACATTGAAAATAAATTTCGAAATTTCTGTTACTTTGTAGCAATAGCCATGACTTTTGTTTTATTTTTATGACAAATGCGTTAGATGTCAATTTTTGATGTTTATAAACGTGAATCTATCTTATTAAATTAAATCAAAAAATTCACATTTTTTATTCTTAGAACAAAGTTTTATTTTCATATTTAATAATAAATCAGTTTCAAGTTTATCAACAATTTCAATTTTTTTAATAAATTTTAAATTACAATAAAAAAATAAAGAAATTACAATAAATGTTCAAACAAGCCACCATTTTCAGCAAGACAATAACCAAGTCTATTGTAAAACGAAGCTCTAACATTGGCTAATTGCCTGTCAGTAATATTATCACATTCTTCGAATATAGCTTGTCTTAGTAAATCTATATTTTCGTAGTGTTTAGAGTAAATTTTACTTTTAAGATGCCCCCACAAAAAAAAATCGCAAGGAGCTAGGTCCGGAGATCTTGCAGGCCAATTTATTCCACCACCACGACCAATCCACCGATTGGGAAAAACCAAATCTAAATATTCCCGCACATTTATTCCATAATGAGCCGGGCACCCATCCTGTTGGAACCAAATATCCTCATCTACTGCAGCTGCCTCATCCAATGCAGGACCTATATGATTTTGCAGAAGTTCTAAATACATATCAGAATTTAAATTTCCCATAATTTCAAATGGTATAATCCTGTTCTTAAAAATTCCAACCCAAATATTAATTTTCTCAGGATATTGGGTACCTGTACACACAGTTAAATGATGATTTTTTGTGGTCCACGTACGAGTATTCTGAATATTTGGTTCATTATTTAAAGTAAATGTACATTCATCTGTAAAACAAATCGACGAAATAAAGTGCTGGTCCCGATTTGCCTTTTCTTGCATAATTTCACAAAATGTACTTCTAGTTTCAAAATCAGCCAAAAGAAGTTCTTGATGTGTTTGAAATTTGTAAGATTTATATCCATGTGTTTTTAAAATTCTCAGAGCTGTTGAATGATGCAAACCACACTCAGAAGCAATATGTCTTATGCTGTACCTTGAATTTTGAGATATCATAGCCAATACCAATTCTTCATTCACTTCGTTATGACGTATTCTGTTATTATTATTATTGCCTTCGTTACCATCGGTCACAGCTACACTAGCTGTACTCTCAAATTTTGTAACGAGTTTTGAAATTGTTAGCAGATGTGGTTTATTACAAGAAACACAGAACACTGTTTATTAAACAATCAATTAGCAATCATTAATACAACAACGTTCATATAGCAACACGACACTAAAACAGTTCATGTTTATACATAGTACAATCAACGTTACCAAGTGTAACTAGGTAGGTGAATTTATGTTAGAGTCCAAACTATTTAAGCGGGAGATTTAAACATTTCAACACCCCCACATGGACGAATAACAATAACATTTTCAATGAAAAACTATGCCCATTTTCGCGATACAATTCTTGAACTTCGGTCCACTGAGTCCCTTTGTTAGGGCGTCGGCCGTCATTTCTTCGGTCGGGACGTATTTGACGTCTATGTCGTCGTTCTCCAGCTTCTCCCTGATGAAATGATGACGTATGTCGATGTGCTTCGACCGTGGCCTGTAGCCGCTGTTCCTCGACAAGTCGATTGCCCCAGAATTGTCGCTCATCAACGTAGTCGGGTGAGTGACCAACGTCGGCTCGAGGTCCCTGGCCAATGCTCGCAGCCAGAGCGCCTCTTGGCAGGATGACGATAGCGCCATGTACTCGGCCTCTGTAGTCGACAATGCAACCGAGGCCTGCCTCTTGCTTTGCCATACAATTGGACCTTTCTGTAACAAGAAAATGCTTCCAGTTATTGAGCGGCGAGTTTCGGTGTCATTGGCCCAGTCCGCATCACAATAACCGATGCAGCCATCGCATCCCTTTTCTGTTTCTCCACTGAACTCGATTCTCGCCCCTAAGGTGCCCTTGAGGTAGCGAAAAATTCGTTTTACAGCAGTCCAGTGTTCTTTTCCAGGATTCTGCATATACCGGCTGACGGTACTAGCTGCAAATGCGATGTCCGGTCTTGTGCCCTGGCTCGCGTAGAGGAGGCTGCCTACTGCCTCTCGATACGGGATCCGTCGCATTTCTTCTGCTTCCTCCGCAGACTTCGGTTCCAGTTCCTTGCTCAGTCTGGTGCTCATGTCAAATGGCGTAGAAACCACTTTGCAGTCATGCATGTTGAACCTTTTAAGTATTTTTTTTATGTATGTGCCCTGGTCAAGCCAAACTTTCCCTGCTGCACGGTCTCGCGTAATTTTCATGCCGAGAAGATGGTTTGCCGGTCCGAGGTCCTTCATGTTAAATGCCTGCGACAGTTTCTTCTTTAGTGTTTCTTTCTCTCCCTTGTCGTTGGACAGGATCAGAAGGTCATCAACGTATACTGCCACGATGACGTTGCTACTAAGTTTCCTCTTGAAGTACACGCAGGGATCAGCTTTCGACCTTGAAAGGCCCAATCCGAACAGCGTGTTGTTTAGCTCCTTATTCCAGGCTCGGCCACTTTGCTTGAGGCCGTACATTGCCTTTTGAAGCTTCAAGACTCTGTCGTCCTCTTCGTTTTCCGCGAGTTCTCTCGGCGGTTTGACGTAGAGTTCTTCCTCAATGTTTCCGTGAAGATAAGCCGCTGTCACATCCATCTGGTCCATGTCGAGATCGTGTTTCGCCGCTAAGGCGCACAGGAAACGAATTGAAGTGTATCGTACTACTGGTGAGTAGGTCTCGTTGTAATCGATACCCTCGATCTGCCCACAGCCTCTGACGACCAGCCTTGCTTTGTAGCGTTCTATGTTGCCCATCGAATCTCGTTTGATTTTCAGCACCCACTTCGTGTCAAGTGCTCTCTTACCTTTTGGCAAATTTGTGAGTTTCCAGGTGTCGTTTTTGGCTAAAGAATCGCATTCTTCTTTCATGGCTTTGATCCATTTCGAGCGATCTGACGATTTCAGAGCTTCCTCGATGCTTTCCGGTTCCGCCTCGTCGCTGCTGAGAGTCAAATATGTAACGTAGTTATCCAGTTTGACTGGTTTGTGCAATCTTGTAGATCTGCGTGGTGCTTGGACGTCTGCGATGGGTTCGGTTGGATCCTCAATCTCTCTTTTGTCGTCCTCTTCTGTATGTTCTACTGTTGCGATTTCGCTCGCGTCGAATTGTAGTACGCTTAGATTTGTTTCTTGCTTTTCTCTCTTCGTCTCCAGAAAAATCACGTCACGGCTTTTCGTGATTTTCTTCGTCTTAGGATCCATGAGTCGGTATCCCTTGGAGTCCTCACAGTAGCCAACAAAGAGTAGTTCCTCTCCCTTTGGGTCGAGCTTCTTTCTCTTCTCTTTGGGTACGTGAGCATATGCGATGCAGCCGAAGACTTTCAGGTGTCTTAGGCTCGGCGTTACACCCGACCATAGCTCCTGCGGCATTTTCCCGTTGATGCTTGAGTTTGGAGACCGATTTTGTAGGTAAACAGCAGTTCCCACAGCCTCTGCCCAATACGCCTTCGGAAGCTCAGCGTCGAACAGCATACTCTTGGCTCTCTCCACTATGGTCCGGTTTTCGCGCTCCGCTACGCCGTTTTGTTGTGGAGTAAAACGGATGGTGAGTTGATGCTTAATGCCGTTCTTTTTCATGAAGTTCTCGAATTCTGTATTCACGTACTCACGTCCATTGTCGCTTCTCAGGGTCCTGATCTTCTTTTTAGTCTGGTTTTCCACTGAAAGCTTAAATTCAATAAAACTTTCTAAAACTTGGCTCTTTTCTTTTAGAAAATAAACGAAAGTTTTCTTGCTGAAATCATCGATCAGAGTGAGGAAGTATCTTGATCCACCCAGTGATTGCGTTTCCATGGGGCCGCAGAGATCCGAATGGACGAGCTGCAGAATCTCTGTTGAGTGAGTTTTGCTCCGTGGAAAGGGCTCCCTGTGTTGTTTTCCTTTGATGCAGGGGACGCATGGCGGGGCTTCAGTGCCCTGGAGCTCGATCTTCGTTGCAGGATTCTTGCTGAGTGCCAAGACGCCCTGATAATGAAGATGGCCCAGTCGCCTGTGCCATAACTCTGCATTCGGTGTGCTCGCAGCGAAGTAGACTTTTTCCTTTGGCGTGTCTAGCTTGTAAATGCCGCTTTCCTCTGACATCGTTGCAAGACGAGTACCCTCGTCGTCACAGATGTAGGATCCCGCTGGAGTAAAAACGACTGAGTAACCTCTGTGTACAATTTTACTCACCGACAATAATTTTGCCGCACTCTCTGGTGCGTAATGCACTTGTTTTGCAGTTATCTCGTCGACGCCGTTACTGGTCAGTACAGGTATTTTCACGTTGCCTATTGTCTTGACAGGGATCTTCTGCTTGTTGGCCACCGTAATATCCATGCTGTTACAGTTTTGCGTGTCGTGCAGCCCATCGTTTTCATTCGTCAAGTGCGTGGACGAGCAGGAGTCCACGTACCAGGATCCGTTCTTGGCTGCTGAAGAAGACAGAAATGCAGCAAACGATTTCTCACTTCTCGAGAAACTCTGTTGTTTCTTGTTCGGCTTTTGCCAGTGGTGACCTTGATCTCCTCTTGAGTCGTTCTTGCAATCATTACGGACGTGCCCATATTTATTGCATTTGAAACAGCGCGGGGATCTTCCTCGTTCTTTTGTAAAGAATGTGGATCGAGAGTCCGTGTTCTTGCCCGCTTTGGAATCCTTGACATCTTGCAACAACTTCGTTTTAATGAAATCGGCTGTGATCGACGTTCCGGAGCTCTCAATGCCCATTATCATAGGCTTGTACGTTTCGGACAGACCTGCCAGCATTAGTGTACCGATCCATTCGTCAGGTACAGTAAAACCAAGGCCATTCAACTTGTGCGCTGTGATTATGATTTCATTTACATATTTCTCGACTGTCTCATATTTGTCGAGTTGTGCCGTGACCAGTGCACGTAGGAGACTGACCTTCCTTGTGAGTCCGGAATCCTCAAAAGCAATCTTGAGACGGTCCCATACATCTTTCGCAGTCACAGCAGACTGAATGTGCGCATAGTTGAGCGGGTCCAAGCAAAGAATAATTTTTGACTTTGCTTTTGTTTGTTTACGAGAGTCCTCGTCGGTGCCCTCCACGCACCCCCACAGGTCCTCGTGTTCTAGGTACGCCTGCATTGCGAATTTCCAAGTGGGATAATTCTCACGCCCCTTTAGTTTCTCTATCGCCGGGATGCCTTGTAGTGACGATGCCATGTTATCTGAAGTCTTTTGGTTTAATCTCTTTGTTGATTTAAACGTAACTCCTCCAATACGATGTTAGAGTCGTTTACTTGTCAAGCGTCACTTTACACTCACTTTCACTTTATCCACGAAACGATTACGTTGGAGACTGGGCCCATAACCTGTTAGCAGATGTGGTTTATTACAAGAAACACAGAACACTGTTTATTAAACAATCAATTAGCAATCATTAATACAACAACGTTCATATAGCAACACGACACTAAAACAGTTCATGTTTATACATAGTACAATCAACGTTACCAAGTGTAACTAGGTAGGTGAATTTATGTTAGAGTCCAAACTATTTAAGCGGGAGATTTAAACATTTCAACAGAAATTGTTGATACACTTGGAATTGGTTTATCTTCATATTTAATTGAGAATAAATCCCGCACCCTCCTATAACTATTTCCTCCATAATAATTTTTAATAATGAAGACACGTTCTTCGTTTGAATAAACATTCATTTTATAGCTTACACAAAGATTTAATTTAATAAGATAGATTCACGTTTATAAACATCAAAAATTGACATTTAACGCATTTGTCATAAAAATAAAACAAAAGTCATAGCTATTGCTACAAAGTAACAGAAATTTCGAAATTTATTTTCAATGTTACGGCTAAACCAAAAACTTAATAAAACATGTAAAAACAGTTTCGTGGGTAGCTTTTAATTCTGAACAAATCTTCCCTCTACAGTTTTTTCCGTAAAATGTACAGGAGAGCAGGAAATTGCATAAAACTAATATCACATGTTAAATCCCTATGTTCGCACTTACCGAGCACCACCCGGTATAAATATCTTTTCAGTTGAAGAAAAACAAAAAAGTATGGTAAAAATAATAATTTTCGTAGAGTACCATGAAAATTTGGTATAGAACAATTGCATCTAAATATGCTAAGTACAATCAAAACAATTGAAATTCAATAATATTTGATAAACAAAAGATTAGAGACTACGAAATTCATACTTTTTATAGTACTTTTTAGTTTTTATTCGATACTAAAAAAGACGTTAATGGAGACAAATACACTGTAAAGAGAAAAAAACTCAGTTTTAAACTGGACTGAAATTAACTATGGTTTCTACTTACAAAATTGAATCTGCTTGCTCTATCTCCAGAAATGTGTAATAAAAAAAATCATCAAATTTATCGAAAAGTCTGTTCTCTATACTAAAATATTTATTTGAAGCATTATTCAATATTTTGAGTGAATTTCATGTTATAAAGTGTTAGGAAGCTTTTATTAATGATACCTGAAACACTCCGTAATCAAACAAAACAACTATAAAGGAAAATTAATTAAATAATATATTTCAATGAAAATATAAAGCCACTATAAAAGTACATTATACACCAAGGGAGAGAAACCACTTATTTTCCTGAGGTGTAATTTGAAGCCCGAGGGCGAAGCCAGGGGGCTACAAATACATCGAGGGAAAAATAGTGGTTTCTCCCGAGGTGTATATACTATTTTTTCCACGTTCGGGAGTAGAAACACTTAATTTCATAAATAATCAATTATAATAAATCGGAGCGAAATTGCAATATTTAGAAGCCTTTGGAAATTTTTCCATGCAACGCGTACCATGACAACAGACATTTATTTACAAAAACCTTTGTTATAATAAAAACTCCCTTACGAAAAGTGTTTTTGCCCCTAGGGAGTAAATGCTTCATTTCTGTCCCGCGTTTGACGCCATAGAAACCGACTTCTACTCCCGGACGTGTAATAACATAAATAAAATATGATAAACATCCTGCCCCGGATAACTGCTCCCGAGTAGGCTACTCTGGAGATGGTGAATGAACCTGTAAGCAAACCAAAACAACTATGAATATATAAATATTCAGTGAGTGTCAACCAATTTCTGCGGAGACGGTCTCAACCGATGGGAGCCTGTAGAGAATACACTCATCATTCACTCAAGGCAACACTCGCCAGCCCATGTTCCCACGCTGGACTATGTGCCACAACATAGCCCTGCCAGGGACGCAACTGGTCCGACAG
Source organism: Carabus problematicus (assembly GCA_963422195.1). Taxonomy (NCBI): domain Eukaryota; kingdom Metazoa; phylum Arthropoda; class Insecta; order Coleoptera; family Carabidae; genus Carabus; species Carabus problematicus. The sequence continues at coordinate 8,360,768 of OY728582.1, read as the reverse complement.
TCATGTCCCTGTCCGACGTTGGACCGTGTGCTGACAACACAGCCAATCCCACGGTGAACCACGTGCTCAACAACATAGCTGTCCCACGGTGGACTACATGCTCTCCAACATAGCCATCCCACGGTGGACCACGTGCTTACAACATAGCCATCCAGGGACCCGCTGACCCCACAGTCACGTCCCTGTCCAACGGTGGACCACGTGAGACACTACGCAGCGCTGCCAGGGACGCGCTAACACGACAGCCACGTCCCCTTTCCACGTTGCGACACAGCAGCCCAATAAGGGACGTGTCGGCTAACCACCAGACCAGGGACGTGCTGACCTACGCAGCCACGTCTCTGCATTACTGCCAACGCTGGACTATCAAACTACCTGATCTAATGCACATCGGCCAGCTCCACAGAAATACACGTTGGGCCACATAAAACAACATGACCTACCTCACCTGGAGTCACCTGCACATGCAACGGAAGCACTAACATCGACACAAACACAATCCAGTCACACACCCAAAACAGCAGAAGGTTGCACTCACCCAAGGAGAGTTGTTGTTCCGTGGAATACTCGTGCTAGACTGAATATAATCTTATCTGGTTATTAGATGGGGAGACATTAAAGTTACATGAAGTGGTTACGGATGTACCGTCACTAGTGTTATAACACGCATTAAAAATAACGAAATTAAAATAGTTCCTTACAAAAGCAAAATTAAAATTCAAAAAAATCACACTTTTGTTATAATCTAGTGAGCCATGCAATATTTAAAAATATGAAATCGACATCAATATCGGCTCATAAATTGGCAATTTTTGTCTAATTTAACCGACATCGTAACTCTTATAGTTTCCGAGATCCCTTAAGTGGCCCGTTTAAAACAGACACCTGTATATGTACGAAGTCAGACAAATGATAGGAAAAAAATATCAATGATTCATTAGCCATTTGATTTTTATTAATTATTATTAGGCAGAATCATACTACACCTTAATTAATACACATTTAAACACTTACACAGAGGCGTAGTCCTAAAAATGTAATACGGGCACTCATACTTTTTATAGTATTTGATACAGCAGGAGTGTAAATGAATAAGTTGTTCAAAAATTACGAATCATTTATATAATAAAGCATTTTACTATCAAAATTTAATTATTCATTCTTTTTAATGTGGTAGAGTTTAGCTCTGGTTTCTTAGAAAAGTATCAGGGCGGCATCCTGTTGCGCCCTGGCGCAACTACACCCCTGCAGTTATAATGACTGACACAGATATGTAGTGTGCATGCCTCGGAACTGTCATTCGGGTCAAACACTTATACCGCAATTCAGTCACTATTTTTTCCATTAAAACTTTTGAGCATGCATAGACTGACTTTTTTAGAAATTCCTAATTTGGAATATGCTTTTTGATTGCAATGATTTGTCATATCTTCTTTCAGGGCCAAATGCAAACATGTTTACTGTAAATTCTTTGGGGGAAGTATACGTACTTTTACCTTTACCAGAATTACTTCACAACAAACCGATCCATTTGACAGCCATTGCAGTTGATAGTGGTCACCCATCAAAACAAACATCTGTACCGGTGACAATTCACATGAATACAGATTGGAGTCACGGGGAAGATCATGGAGATTTCTTTGTAATTCTAGTGTTTGGTTCATTGCTGGCATTACTGATTATTATCATAGTATTTTTAGTGGCATACATATATAAAAGGTAAGTTTTTATATTGTAAGATATATAAGTAACAGAAAAGTATGGATAAGTTTAAACACCAAAGGGTTGGAATAACGACTTAAAATTTCCTGGTGGTGTGGAAATCAATATATTTGGATCAAACCAGTTCGTACATGAGTTATGCCGACGTTCCGACCTTGAAGGCGGCGACATGTTAGTCAATTCTTGTCATACATATTTTAATTTCTGACGACCAGGGTCAGCGTTGTAATACGTAAAATTACTTCGTTTCTTTTGTTTTTAATTTTGAAAATGTTTAGATTTCTAACCAAGACTGTTTACCATTTCCTACAAAGGCACTTGTGACTTGGAATTAAATAAAAATATTATAAGACGTCTTTTTTGTTACGTTTAAGTGCCTGGAGAATGACCTCTAACGGAAAGGTCGAAACGTCGGCATAACTCATGTACGAGCTGGTTTGCTCCAAAATATTGATTTCCACATCACCAGGCAATTTTAAGTCGTAATTCCATTCCCTTTGGGGATTTAACTTTATCCATATCAAGGTTATGAGTTAATAAAACAGAATTATCAACTATGTATAAAAGAAAAATAATTAATTTCAGCAAGTATTTTCGAAATACTTCGAATTATGGGAACTACGAAAAGACTACAACATCAAAGAATCCTGCAAAAATGGATAATCCAATGTTTGGTGATTCCATAGTTAATCCTCGGATATCAACTTCTACAAATGAAAAACCAGGTATTGTTTATAAGGAATAATTGTTATACCTTTAGTTGAATGTTCAATATCTCCAAAAACGGACAAAGATACGAAATTATTAAAAACAAGTAATATGTCCGTATTATGAACTCGTCAATTTTAGTTAGGATCACGACGCCTTTCGAACTCTCGTTCATTATCAAGTGATAAGGTGTGGTGTAATGTTATGGCTTATATACCTGCCGTGTTCATTGGTGTGTGACTGTTCAATGATGCGTGTTTTTCGGTCTCTTATAACGGACGAAAACAATATGAAAACGGTTCAGAGAACAACTCAGAGATTGTCTACACTTTGGTGTGAACAAATAAACTGGTAAACATAATATCTACCCTTATTTAAAAGGCTAATAACTGACGATGATGTACCGCATGTGCGTAGTTGAGCTAATACACATAGGCCTACAGGATGACAAAGGCACAGCAGTACTAACCGTTGAACAGTACTGAAAAACTCAGGCAGATGGCCTTACTTTAAATCTTAAATCTAGATGGAATGAGACAGAGGTGATCACAAATATGAAACGTTGTGAAGTTACGCAAAGCGGGCGGACGCGGTTCCTTCTTCGACGTACTTTCGGACCACGAGTTGTCCTGACTAGTTACCAGATGGGCTACGTGACGCCAAAGCGTAGCGCGGACTGGATCGCTCGGGACCCGTACACACACCTTACCTCAAAATGGCGAATACCAAAAACAAAATGGCGGCTTTAACGCACGTACAAAATCTAACTAATCGTTTATCTAGTGACTAATCCAAACTGAGCACGTATGTAGCGGATGGGGAGCGCGGACACATGCAAGGTCTTACTTTAGAACGTAACACGCAAGACAGCACAAGCCCCGAACTGGATAGGGGCCTCTGACGCGACTACGGTACAACATTACGAAGAATTACTATATTGTAAATTTATCAAAATTGTGATACTCAAAAAAACAAAGCCAACCCACCAGGTAGCGGTGGTTCTGTTCCCTCACGGGGAACGACTCGACTCGACAAAGAGAACCAACTTACTCTGTTACTGCCAGCCAACCTGCTGCAGCGCCGAAATACTTAAAGCTCCGTACTGACTAGAGCATTCGTGCGCACACGAAATATTTACCCGTACGAGCGTTCGTGCGTGTCAAAATTTTGGTACACACAACTTTCTTGTTCGTGCGGGTAAAACCCCGCTTCAGCTGTGTTTGTAAGTTGTGCGCGCAGTAGTATACAAAATGGCGGAAAATAACGTTGCTTTGGCAAGTGCTGCATACATAGTAATCTAGATGTTACATTGTTGTAATCGTTGTAATTGCTTTATTTAAATAAATGCATACATTTAAAAATAACTAAAAGGTGTTTAAATGATACATGTAATCTACAATTTTTAAAGTTAAATTATATAAAAAATTAAATTAAATTATTTATAAAAAATATTTGCTATCAATTCACATTCATTCATCAGACACATTAAAAAAATGTACAGAAATTAATATAGTCTAGGCGTAGTCTACATGATTTGTGCGCGCACAAGAACTGAACCGACTAAACCCCGTCCAGACTGAGCACACAGGTTCTTTGATGTTTTCGAAGAAACCGACAAGGGATGGATAGCGTTCGTGTGCGCACGAACGTGCGCGAATACCACATTCACTCTGTACTGACTTGAGCAATTTTAGGCGCACAGCATTCGTGCGCGCAGGAATGCTCTAGTCAGTACGGAGCTTCAAGAAAAACGGGCAAAATGTCCCCCACCACACTGCGCTCGCCGACCGAGACACAATATGAGCTGAAAAAACTATTATCTCAACTTTACCTGCCTTTCAAGCCAAATACAAAACAATAGAACAAAACGTGTCGTGTCGTAGTAAAAAACTTTGCAACGGCCTTCTGGCCTTGCACAAAATATTCAATGCACTACGCGCCTTCCACTAACATTATATGAAATGTTTCTCTTACCAAAAATCCAAAAAAATAGTACAACCAATAACCATGTGCTTTGACGCTAACCAACAAAACTCAGAGAAACACTACACTCAGCCTCGGAGTCGCCGCCACAAGAGAGCGATATTCCGTACCGTACTTGCTACGAGAGTGTCTTTTTCGAACGTATCAATACGAACCTAAAATGAACATGGCCATGTCGCGCCGACTGAAGCGGTCACACTCAAATACTCGCGTGCCAAAACTAAAACGTTACAATATACAGGGTGACCCAACTGTGAATGCTCGCCATTGGGATCTCCGAAACTATAAGAGATACAAGGTCGGTTAAATTAGACAAAAGTTGCACAATGTTGATGGCGATTTCATATTTTGAAAATATTGCAGGGCTCACTAGATAATGACAAAATTGTGATTTTTTCGAATTTTAATTTTCCATTATAACTCGGAAGGTACTGACAATATCGAAAAATGTTTCAAATAAATATTTTAACATGGACAACAGGCTTTTCGATGAATTAAATGTAATTTTTCTTTATTACTTATTTCTGGAGATATGGCATGTAAGTTCAATTTTTTAAATAGGAATCATAGTTAATTTTAATTCAGTTAAAAAGAGCTATTTTTTTCTTTACAATGATATATTCGTTTACCTAAATATCTTTTTTAGTTTCGAAGAAAAACTAAAAAGTAAGATAAAATGAATCATTTTTGTAGTGTGCCATGAAAATTTGGTATAAAACAACTGCAACTAAATATGTTATGTACATGCCAAACAATAGAAATTCAATAACATTTGATAAACGAAACAAAATTCGTTGCGTAAACTGAAAGCTAGTAGACAGATTCTCGTATGAAGCCCATACCTACATAAATCATTTTTTGTCTCTAATCTCTTGTTTACCAGATATTATTGAATTTCAATTGTTTTGCATGTTCAGAGCATATTCTGATGCAACTGTTTTATACCAGATTTTCATGGCACACTACGAAAATCACTCTTTTTACGATACTTTTCACTTTTTCTCCAAAGCTGAAAAAGATATTTGCATATGTGAATACAATATTGTAAAGAGAAAAAATAGCACTTTTTAACTTGATCCAAATTAACCATGGTTCCCTTTTAAAAAATTAAACTTGCAGGCTGTATCTTCTGCAATATCTAGTAAAAAAAAATTTTCATCTGATTCATCAAAAAGCCTATTAGTTATACTAAAATATTTATTTGTAGCTTTTTTCAATATTTCCAATACCTTCCGACTTATAAAGTAAAATAAAATTTCGAGAAAATCACACTTTTGTGATTATCTAGTGAGCCATGCAATATTTTCAAAATATGAAATCACCAACAACATCGGCCCGTAAATGTGCAACTTTTGTCTAATTTAACTGACCTTGTATCTCTTATAGTTTCGAAGATCCCAATGGTGAGCATTCAAAGATGGGTCACTCTGTATACACTCCTATTTGAACGGGCCACTACAGGGATCTTGGAAACTATAACAGATAGAAAGTAGGTTAAATTAGATAAAAGTTGCGCATTTATGGGCCGATGTTAATGGCGATTTGATATTTTGAAAATATTGCATGGCTTACTGGATAATCACAGAAATGTGATTTTCTCGAATTTTAATTTTCCTTTGTAACTCTTAAGGTACTGAAAGTATTAAAAAATGTTTCAAATAAATATTTTAACATAAACATTAGGATTTTGGACAAATTTTATGATTTTTTTTTAAATTTCATTATTCTGGAGATACAGCATGCAAGTTAAATCTTTTAAATAGGAACCATATTTAATTTTAGTTCAAAAAGTGCTACTTTTTCTCTTTACAACGATGTATTCGTTTACATACATATCTTTTTTAATTGTGAAGAAAAACTAAAAAGTATGATAAAAAGAATGATTTTTATAGTATGGAATGAAAATTTGATATAAAACAAACAAAAAGGCTTCTAATGTAAGCTAAAATAGTTTTTTTCTATATTTTTAATATACAGTGCATTTCGCTTAATCGGGACACATCGGGACTACATTTTGTCCCGATTAAGCGGCTAACCCAATCATTCGAAGTTCGACAAAAATTGCAGAATTGTTGTTTTTAATATGTATTTTATTAGATAAATTGCACAAAATAAAGCAAGTCACAAAATTATATGTATGCATACATATTAAAAGAATTGTATACGTACTACATAATAGAAAATGATATAAATTCTGAAACAATAAATATGTATGTTATAATACGTACCTATATGCATGTATAATAAATTCTGAAAGAAGAATTGTATTGTTCAAATTTAAATTAAATTAGGTAAACTTTCGTTTTGGAAATGGAACAGTCCAAATATATTTTTTACTTTTTTCAATTCTAAGAATAATTCTAAGTATATTTTGTAGGACTATTTTTTTATAAAATGAATTATTTTTGAGTTATAAGCAATTAATCTGTCGTTTAAATGTCATTTGAATGACAATTTGTCAACTGTTTCATGAAGTTGTGGAGAGATTGGTGCATTATTAAGCAGGCTCATGTGCTTTAATTTACATTTAGTTTTATTTATTTGCATTTTTATGTTTTTTTATTTTTTTATTCCTCTGGTTAAAATAAATGTTAATTATGTACGTAATTATGAATTAAAAAAATTATGCCTACAAAAATCTGAAAATTAATTTAAAAAAAGAAAGTTTACCTAATTTACACAATACAATAAACACCCTATATATTAAAAAATAAGCAAACGATAGATTGTTTACAACTAAAAAACTTTTGACCATTTTGTTTAAATTGTTGGAATCAAAAAGAATTTTTGAGAAAAATAGGTATTAATTTATGGTATTCAACTGAATCTTGTGGAATAATCAGTTTATCTTTGTTTGATTGACAATTTTCATAATTTTTTAATTTGTATAGTATGACCCTTTAAAAAACTCGACGTTGTGTTAGCGGTAATTATAGTTCGTTGATATGGAGTCGCACAAAAGGATAATCATTCACAACTAAATAAAAGACAGAATCTCAGCAGTAAGAGTTTTTATTGCACATTAACGTTATTTGGGCAGCAAAACAATATATTTATTTACTCAACGCTCTACGCAATCGGACAGCACACACAGGTGTGGGTCGAAATCGGGAACACTCAACTGCTTAGAGCACAAAGCTCTTGAACAAAACTCGTGAGGGTGTTGTCCATCCACATGAATCATATTGCTCTACGCTGTTGTTAATTATTGTATGTGTTTTCGAATGCAGCTGGTTCTACGGTGTTGTGACATTTCACTTGCCAACCCGCGCACTCACGATGTGAACCAGTGATTCGCTTTTATGTGTAGGGTAGCACTCGACTGCCCCTATGGTCTTGCGACATATTGCCAGTCAACCCGCAGTCCCACGATGTAGGATAGCGAGCACAGTTTAATTGTGATAGTGTAAATTAAGCGTGATAGAGAGATCATGAAATATGTCAATGTTCAACTCCAAATAAAATTGCACATCTATCTTACAAGCAGTGAATATTCCCAATCACGACGGCTCACCCGCAAGTACCATCGACTCCCTGGCGCGCTGGTAGACCCAAGTGACAGATGACGGACCTGGTTAGTGAACGCGGGGTGGAATGCGCCCTGTAGTTTGCAACCTTCCTCTCGTGGCTGCGAATGGGGCGGTGGACCTGGGCTCCCCCTAGCGGAACGAACGTGGCCAGTTTGTTTGGAGAGAACGTTTATTAGTTGACGATTGATTGATTACACAAATGGAAATCGTCTTCAGGAAGGTAATAGCGTGTATGATCTTTATGATTGCTAGCAGCTCCCCGTCAACCGTGTGCGCAAAACTAGCAGGAAGGAAGGTAAGTCTTTGTTATGGGAATCACCAGCAGCAACCGCTAATTGCAAGCGCAAAACAGATGTCGATTTGGATATCAGCAGCTAACGTTATTCGCAAGCGCAAAACTGATAGATTAGGAAGATCTTAGCCCCGGAGAACCAAGATTAGCTGTCGTATTTAACCCTCTGGTGCTAACGATGAAGATAGGCTTGGGTGAGGGATACAGGATACACAGTGGAATATCATAAGATGGAAAGAAATAAACGATATATGCAAAAGCTTACCCTGGTCCAATTGGTTTCCTATCGACTCATCCTCATATATGAGCGTCTTAGCGGATGACTTACCCTTACTCCGATGCTTTCGCCTAGCGAAGGCTAGTGTATTAGTATCGCCATCTTCGTCAAACCTCGATCCCTCGCTCTGTCTCCTTCTCCACATTTCGACTACCTGCTACGGACCGCGCTACGCTAGTGAAATTATTGTGGAATATTTACAATTAGAATATTGCAATGTTTAACAACAATTCCCCTAATTGTTTATCCTCTTTCTGTATGGTTAACATAGCACACTATTTCTGTAGTCAGTTACTCGCAGTTTCCGTCGATTTGGCTCCAGACACGAGGTTTGGCACACTATAATTATATATAAAAGAACCGCAGTAAAGAGAAAACCCCTTTCCAAAAGTCAGTACCACAACAAACGCAGTATTATCATTGCTCTGTTAAGTTTATAACACATACTAAATGTTGTCGGGACGGGACTTATCGTAATCATAGTTTCAATTAGTTTTTACGGTAGTAATTACTTCGTTTATAATAATAATAACAATAGATTTTTACTGATTAACTAAACTGGCATTTATTTAACGTATTTGTTGTTAATATTGTTGCTTGGCGCCTTTTTGATATATACAACATGTGTTTAGTGTCAAGTTTCGCAGGTCTTCGACGATCCAGATATCGCATATGCTCTCCCTTCTTATGACAGATTTATTAGCTACCACTTATTGACGACCCGTATGGTTATTGAAACCAGATGTAGAATTTCCACGAAAGGGAGGTTTAAACAAACAATATCTAATGCCCGGGCGTCACAATATATATATATATATATATATATATATATATATATATATATATATATATATATTCGTTTTTTTTTATTTTATTGTTGAAGCTCACATATTTTTCATTTTTATTTTATTTTGTCATTTTGTTAGTTTTAAGTTCAAATTCAGTTTAGTAATTGGTTTCACGAACGTGTGGATGAGCCTCTTCCTTTTACGTTCATTCGATCTTGTCGTTGCGCCTATGAGCTGTAGCATCTGATCCCCCACCACCTATTTTCTGAACCGAGGCTGATCAGTTTAGGACCCCCAACGTTGCGTACAATGAACTATGACGTTGGCTGAGCGCATGCGCCACGCACATCGGCAGCCATCGACAATTTTAGGACAGCCACGCGTTTTATTGTTATTATTTACATTTTGTTTAACTTTAACTTTGTCAGTTATATCTCACTCTGTTTATTTGCTTTTATTATTTATTGTTTCACTTCGGTAATGCGATTTATATCTCATTGTATATCTGCTTTTTAGCTCATTAACCTCCTGCCGAAGAGCAGTGTTCGGTGCATTTTTGTAGTATCTTCCGATTTCAAAAATTTTTGCGCAGAAATCCTGTACTGAACCCCTAACTTACGAAATGACTATTACAAAATATGTCCGTGTGTATGTACTTTTTACTCTCTTATACATAGTATAAAGAAAGTATAGGAATCATGAAAAATTTCGATTGCGAGATTTTGATGAAAATACAATTTTTTGAGGTCCCCTGAATACGTTTTGACTATTTTCGCAATGGCGTCTGTGTGTCTGTATGTTCATTATCTTCAAAACGAGTAAAAACAGGACAATGACACTTCGTATTTAAAGTTTATTGATTATATGAAAAGCTGATTAGATTTCTAGCATAATCGCACAACCGGAAATAAATAATAATTTGTGATACAAGATGGCGCAAAATTAATCACACTATCGAAATATGCTCTAATTTTTTCAAATGACATCTGATGTCATCGCAATTTTGACAGTTGTGAAGAAAACAAAAGTAGAATAGTCGTGGACACAACATAAATCGCTATACTGCTGAAGAACGTTCTCGTAAACATCGACCACGAAGAAAATGATTTTCCATTGAAAATTATCATAAGCGACGAGGCGCATTTCCACCTAAGCGGATACCTGAATAAGCAAAATTTTTGCTTCTGGGGCACTGAAAATTCGTGTATAATGTACGAAGAACCTTTACAGCCACTGTTTGGTGCGGCGTTTATGGAGGAAAGGTGATTGGTCAATACTTTTTCGAATACTGCATCGGCAACGCTAGACCGCGCTGCAGAACCATGATCAACGACTTCTTGCTACCGCAAATTGACGAATTGGGTATGGAGAACATAGGTTTGAGCAGGACGGTGCAATTGCACACACAACACGAGCCAAAGTGGACATTTTAAAGCAAGCCTAATCTCTCGTTTTGGCGATTTGAACTGATTCGCAATATCGCCCGATTTGATCGTTCCAGACTTCTTTCTTTGGGTTTTTTTGAAGTCACAGGTCTATACGAACAAGCCACAGGAGGCCCTAAAAGAGAACATCCGACAAGAAGTGGAGAATTTATTCCCAAAAGTTCTGAGCGAAATTATGGAAAATGGTGTGACGCGAGTCCGAACGTGCATCAAATTTAGCGGCGACCACTTAAGAGATATTACTTTCGCGACATAATGGAACAAAAATTAAACGTTTAAATAAACATAATTAACAAACAAACCCAATTTTTTATTTACAAAGTTACAGCCTTAGACAATCAAGTGATTAATTTTGCGCAACCTTGTATTTTCAGACTTGGACATATGTCGATGAGCTGCAGGCATGCATGTCTGTATCCAGTCCTAGTTGTTATTGCAATCATTTGCAAATTTTTAAATGAATTTTTACGTTACTCTGAACAAATGAAAATCAATGTATTTACAGTCGGCGTAGTCCACTTTACTTTTAGGATTTTATAAGCGTATTTAAGTAAATAATAATTTGTAATATATTCAGACTTGAACATACGCCAATGAACTGCAGGAATGGGTGTCTGTATCCATTCTAGTTTTGTTAATAATGACATTGGCAGGAAAATGACGGCATTTTGGCTTACGGCCACACTGTATTTTATAGTCACTGTAAAATCTGCTTCAAACATACCGCCATGTTGTTCTGATCTGTCAGTGTCACTGTTGCTTTCTTTAAGCAGCACGAACTGAATAAGCCGTGCCGTACGTTCGCGGACGTTAACAAACTGAAATTCGTTCACCGTGCACACTCGCTGTATTATTCTATTGTTCGTTTGCGTTCTACAAGCAGAGCCGGAATTTTTTTATATATGCGAATTCGAATGTCAACTATAGCTTGAGGCTGCAAATTGCAGTCCAATTTCTGGATGGCTAATCATTCGATTAGACATAAACGTCAGATGTCCTGGAATTGCCCCTGTCGCATTGGCACCTTTGATATTACTAAGACCAGAGAAGTAGTCTTAAAGAACATAGTATCAGATTTGTAATTTAAATAGTAATAAATGTAGATATGCATATATTAAATAATTATTATTAGTTTAGTTGACCCTGTTTTAAAATTGCCAGATCCTTTATTTCATAAAAAAAATTTGGCACGTTTTACATACTTTATGATCCAATTTATTACACACATTATCAATTAATTCTTAAAATTATTCGTCAAAACTTTAACTTCGAATGGTTACTCCCTAAGATTAATATTAAAAATCATCAATAATAGAAAAAATAAAACTGCTAATTCCGTTCATTCTGTTAACACAAATCTCAATACACAACAAACAACAACTCTTACCATTCCTCCTGTTATCGACATTCCAAAATATTTAGTTCTTCCATTTCACCACAAATTTATAGAATCCTTACGTACCATTTTTAACAATATTCCTACTAAGCTAGTGTTCATCAGTCCCAAATCTTTAAATTTTCTCTTTTCGCGTCTCAAATCACCGATTCCTAATAGTAAACTCGGTAACATCATTTATCAACTGAATTGTTCAGATTGTACTGCCACTTATATTGGTGAAACTTGTCAATACATTCATAACAGAATTTATCAACACAAATACCATTTTACCAACGGAAATAATTTACACAGTGCTATGGTGGACCACGCTTTGAATTCAACACACACTATAGACTACGATAATTTTAAAATCTTACATTCTGAATGTAATAAATTTAAAAGATTGTTTTTAGAGAGCGTTTACATTAAATTAAACAATAATTCTGTAAATCATAGAACTGATTTTTGTAACCATGTTCCGAATTATTCCGCGTTAATGAAATTTCTTACTTTGTGATTGACCGATAGGTGTTTTATAAGTTTCGTTTCAACTGGTTAAAACTTTGATTTTTGTTAATTTGTTTCCGCTCACCGTCTACGCCATTAGGCATGACGTTTTACAATTTTACAAAAAAAAAACTGCACAACTGGAGAATGTTTCTCCTTGTGTTTTTGTTGTGATGTTTCTTGACTTAGTTTAGGTAACTATTATTAATTTTTTTTTGTGATATTTAGCTTCTTAACACTGTTTATATGTTACATTGTGGCTTTTCAGATGTTGTGTTAAAATTTACGCTTTGATAATGGCCAGAACCACATGGCCGAAACGTTAGCATTACTACTCAAATTGCTACTGTACACAAAATTATAGTTCTCTACATCTAGAACTTATAGTCTTTCATTCCAACCCATCCGGACAAAATATTTTCCTACTTCGAGTTTTATTTATACGTAGCCTACTACATCTTACAACAGTGCGTTGATCTTGATTAAATTTCCAAGCAGAGTAAGTAATGATATATTGTAGGTGTATGCAGTTATTTTAATATTATTTCGATATGTAAACATTTTGTATATTTCAATCGCAGATGTCAGATATCATTTACACTGAACACACAATGAAAGGCATTACAAAAGTAAGTGGAGAAACAATTGTTGGGATTTACTAGCGCAAAAAGAAATAATGTTACGTTTTTATAATTTATAAAATTAATACGAATTATCATTATATGTATTAGATATTATTATGAACTATCACCTTAAAGAATCAGCCAAAATTAGTATTGTTTGAACAGAATGTTGTATTATTTTAATAGCAGTAATGAATCTAATATAATGAAAATTTTCGTATATATTACCTGTCTAAAAATTGCCCTGTACTCAAAAATATTGGGAAGAGATGCGTTAAAAGGTTTTCTTACAAAGGCGCTTTGTATGCCAGCGGCGGCCCTGTCTACAAGGTTTCGAATATTTCATGCGCAAAGCTGTAACATATTCTATAACTACGAGTAATTTGTTTGAGCGGTTGAGCGGACCGGCTGCTATGGCAATATGCCGCTATTGGCAGGGTTAAGAAAGAGCGTTTATAGCGCACTGATTATCAGAAGATTTTTAATTCTGTCGCTATCATTGGCAAGTATTTGTGCAAGCGTGCCTCGAATGTCACAATTTATCCGTGCTTTTGTATAGAGTGTACAATCTATGAGAACATGTCAAACTGTGAGTCTCATATTGCATCTTTCACACGCGGGAGCCGGATCACCCAGATGTAAATATGTAAAGTATGTCATAGAGGTGTGCCCAATTCACAATCGTGTGATTAACACCTGCTCACGACGAGTGATGGAACAGGGAGATGGCTATTGTAAGACAATAGGTTTTATATCTTTCAATTTGCTCGTAGTTATATTCCACTCCTCCTGTCATATCTGTTTGCGGCTTCAGATGCAGCATGATCCGCAGTATAATTTCCCGGAATTCCAACATGCCCAGATATCCACTATTTGGGTCGTATAATGCCTGAATCATTGGGTCAGTACTAAATAGAGAGGTGATACCTAAATAGCAATGAGAGAGTCGGTAAATATAACAGAATTGTAGCCCGCAGCAGAGAGCAAAGCGAAATAGTTTGCATATAGTTCGGCCGTGTACACTGAGAATGTTGGAGATAGCGGATAGGAATAGGCAGTATCATTTAAGAAGAACGCGCAGCCAGTTCCTTTAATAGTCTTAGACCCATCGGTGTATACGCGTAATGACGTGCTATAGTGCTCAAGATGAGTATAGAATTATTGAAGGTACATGGCGTGAGGACTAGAGTCCTTTGGCAGTCTTGTTCAAATTGGTATGGGCTGCAGGACTGCACCCTGGAGGGCTTCGTGGTACTAGATACGGCAAAACCTCTTCTTACCTTATCGGTAAGTTCTCGAATTGCCGTACAAGTTTGATGGCCACCGGGCACATCGTACTAGTACTGTTTTGATAAGAATAAATTGCAGATTGGTTATCAAATGTTGGAGTTTGGTAAGTACACCGATAGTGTATTTCTTACTAATGCACAGAAATTGGAATTTCAGGGGGGCGATGCCCGCCTCGCAGCGCAAACTTTCGACAGGACTAGTACGAAATGCATCTGTGATCATTCTGATGCCAGCATTGGGAATTCAGTCTAAGGGGCAGTGTTTCGCAGAAGAGTAAGCGAGACACTCCTACTCCAACTTGGACTGAACAGGAATTTGATCGCATTCAATGACATGCGACATTGACTCGGGAGGTGCGTTATATGTCGACGCCATGTCAGGTAACTATCATAGTAAAGGCCAAGGAATTTCACAACTGCATCTTTCTGTATCCCATCCGGGCTTGGAGCACCGTACATAGTGAGATTAGGAAATACGTGCGGAGTCCGTAGTCGACAAAAATCAACGACTTTCGTTTTCTCAGCAGAGAAGTGAAAGCCACATATATATGCTGCAAGAGTAACTCTGTCAACATAATTTTGCAGACGACATTTACAAACATCAACCGAAGTTGCAGAAGTGAAGATGGTCAAGTCATCGACATGTAAGCAATGGTCAACAGAATTGGGTAGATTGTTGGCGATGTCATTGATTGCAATCATAAATAGTGTCACACTAATGGTGGAAACTTGAGGAATTCCATTTTCAAAATGATGAAAGCTAGAGTACGTATCGCTAATACGCACTGTAAGTGAACGATCACACAGGAAATTACAGCGTAATCCCCAGCCATGGAGCTTCCTTAAGATGCCATATTTCCTGGTCATGTCGAACACGTCCTCAAAATTAAAAAATACAGCAACGAGATGCTTGCGCTCCACGATGCTGTTCTGTATGACGTTGGTGAAATACACATGCAGATCAGTTGTTGAATGCATCTTGCGTGAACCACATTGCCGCGGATCAAAGACCAGACGCAGATTGATCGCTCATACACTCATAGATCTTTGACAGATGATACGTTAAAGAAATTGGTCTATAGCTGGTAGACTGAGAGGGGTTCTTACCTGGTTCCAATGCAAAGATAATTATTGTTTCGCGACAAATATTAGGATATTTGCAGGAATGCTAAATTCGATTAAGGTAACGCAATATTAGTTCCTTCATTACCACAGGGAGGTGTCGTAACATAGCATACGCAATATTGTTCGGACCTTAGAGTAAAGAAACTATAGAGGGAATATAACATCGATTTGTGGAGTAGGGGAATGAAGCCATGAAGCGGAAGGGAGGAGCAAGTGCACGCCATGTTTGTATGACCTCCGTTTTGCTGGGCTTATATGGAAGAATTTCAATAAATTGTAAAAATATCTCAATTCTTGCTATAAAAATTCCTACAATAATATCATACAAATGTAGCATATAAATGAACAATATAAGAATTTTATATTTTTATAAGAGAGCATATATAAAAATGAACAATATAAAACAAAACTTATTGAAATATTATATTAATATTAGCGAAATATATTTAATGCCCTTCAACCAAAACTATTTTATTAAATAAGTTCCTTTTGCTGACCAACATTTTGTTTGGCGATATAATGTAATCTAACACTAATATATTTTTCTGCCACAGCTCTTATTAGATGTATTATATGATTTTTTTTTGTTACGACCCAAAGCGACACAACGATGCATTTTTATAAAATGCAATGATAATGAATTTAATTTATACTATATTGAACACAAAGTCTGTAGTGATAATGTTCAAGAAAAAGTTTTGCACTACATACAAATATGGCCGCCGCATTTGAAATTTGGCTTCACTTTTTTTACGTTGTTTCCTTTCTTTAGTTTCTTTACTTTAAGGTTCGTATCAATATGAAGCATGTTACGTGCCTAAACGGGACACGCACAATTGTCCTCGCCGAGGGTGAGTTTGCCGACTTCTCAGTAAAGAAAGTTAAAATAATGGCCGTCGAACGAGTGTAGCAAATACAGGCGCAACTAATATATAAAACAGGCAAGTATGGTTAAATTTAAAATTAATGATTGTATTTAGGGGAATAATTACAAGAGAAATCCAACAAAAAAATACATGTGAACAAAATAATTGCTGTTACATGATTTGTGTCCACAGAAACAGTGGCAGTAACTCGGACGCCCGCGAGAACAAAATACAATTCAATATTTGATATGTAATACATACTATAAGGGCCGAACGTGCGTGACGCATGCGCCCATCCAACAAAGATGGTACAAATAACGCAGAACGCCCTCGGGTGTTCAACTTCGGTTCACAATGTGTTACGGAGAAGATTACGATACGGCGCAGGTGCAACAAATAAAAATATGCGTAACAGAGATATAAAATGCGAACATCCGCGTGCACGACTGCAAATACTGACCATCAAAACTAATATATATCAAGATGGTACTATGAAATTAGTGTTCATATCACATGAACACATAAAACTATGAACCCATAAATAATTAATTAAGCAAACAAATATTAGCTAAGAACAATAAATTTACATATATTTATACAAAATGGTACTAAACACTTGGTGCGGGGGGTGGGGGGGTGTAGTTTGCTTACACGGCAACAAAAGTAAAGTAAAGATGACTAGGCACTTATCTAACCCTACTCGTTCTGACTTATCTAGCCGTGATGGTCTGGTTCCGCGACGCTTCTGGGATCACCGCACGGAGGGTTTACCAATATAAAGAAACGGCTAAGAACCCTCTCGACGTCCTCTCTCGAACAAAACTACGTTCTGACACCACGCATCACTATTGCGACGGGTTCCGGGTCTCTTTTAAATCCCGTAAGGGTAGCTGGCCGAAGATGACGTACCGCGTACTATTCTTCGCACCAAGTTAAATAATCGAACAAATAATCCCCTTAAAAAGGGTGACTCATACACTTGAGTACAAGCTTCCAAAATAAACTTTTTATCGCGACTCGAAAAACGTCCTTGATTCGCATACTCGCAATTTTTTTCAAGTCAAAAACAAAGAAAGTAAAGTTAAGTAAGAAAAACAAAGAAGGATAATTTAAATTTACGCGAAAGAAAGTTAGAGCCAAGTTCAAGGGAAAAGACAGACACACAACAGTACAGAAGAATAATCTGAAATACGTAATATCAAGTGTACACTACAAATAACTAAATAAAGAAATATATTTTAAAAAGACGAGAAATGTTAACTTAGATTCAATCGTTAGAAACAATTTACTACGAAAATACATGAAATAATTGAAAGACTCCAGTAATTAATTAATTTAGTATGTTTAGCTTCAAAGTCGTTATTGTGAAAATAAGTGTGCACGCTGTCACTTATTTAACCTTAAAGTTGTAACGAGTAAAATCGTGTTAAAATGTAGAATATAAGTAAGTAATAAGTACAAATTAATTAAATATAGGAGAGCAGCAATACAATAAAGAAAAGTAACAAGCATGGGGATTGTGTTGAATTTCCAGTGACCGTTCATATACCTTTGCTTCCATAGGAGACTGGGGGGATCTGCAGGACTTATGGCGCCAAAAATCCCGCTTTGCCTGGATAATAGTGTGCCAGGCCTGCGCGCATACTTTTTTTAAGAAGGATGAGGTTTTTCATGGGGGAGGGGGTTCTTTCGGAAGTTCCGTAAACGTTTCTTTTTAGATTGTATAGCAGTTGCAACGTGTTCATCCCGCTGTGGTACTGTGCGATTTTTGGGGCGAGAAGCCGTTCTTAGTATGGTAGTAGTGGCAGACAATAAGATACATTTATTTATGTCACCCAATGATATGTTGACGTCGCTTGAAAGGACCGGAGGTATTATATTGTCTGCAAAATTGTCACATTCGGCTAAATCAACTCGCCACCTTCTGCTCAACACATGAGGAATGGAAGGAACAAAAGATTTTATCATGATTCCAAAATGGTCACTAAAATAGAGGTCATCAATAACATCCCATGTTAGCCGAGATGCAATAGCGAAGAACAGAAGGCAAGATCAAAGAGATGAAAAGCTTCTGTAAAGTATTAAAAAGAACTGTGTTACTGTTATCCAAGAAGCTTTCAATGATCTGCCGTCTGTTTTCGAGGAGCCCCATAATGTGCTGTGCGCATTAAAGTCCCCAGCCAGAAGAAATGGGGGTTCTAGCTGTTGCACTAGACCCTCAATCTCATTAATGTTACACGTAAAATTGGGGAGACAAACGTTGCAAATTGTCATTTTCATAGGTGAGAAAATCATAACAGTGACCGCTTGTAGCATTGTTTGAAGATGACAAGGGATGTGTGGGTGTCCTAGAATTTAACAATATTGCAATACCACCGTGTGCACAGGTACCGGACGCAACATTATGGCATATGACATTGAATCCGTTAAGGAGAAATAACTCGAGTGGTTTGAGGTGGATTTCTTAGAAACAAACACAACAGGGATTATGGTTAGCTAGCAAGAGTTTGTTACGATTATTTTGTTTTGCTATTGCGTTTTGCTTCCTTCTTGACGTTTTGTGTTCTTATTATTGTTCGTATGTGTCATTTTCGCCTTGTGTTCTTTCTGTTCTGTCATTCTGTGTCTATGTTAGTTTAATTTGAAATACATTTTTGTTGTTAGTTTAGTCCTTCAGAGTCACATTATTGTTATGTGTAAATTCAAAATGATTTATTTACTTACCTACTTTAAAATAGCACACGTGTTGTATTCTAGGTTAATTACAGATGCACTAACAGACCTGACGTTTGTCGATAATAAAGCTATTATTTGACATTTTACTGTATCATATTCAATCCTAACTGTTTTCAATATTACTGATAAATTCATAGGGCTTGGTTTTTGTAAATAAGATACGTAATTCTATCCTTAATGATTATTGATTCGCCTGTATTTCAGATTATGCCTTTGTTGTTTTGTGTAAATGTTTCTTCGACCTTGACGACAGATGTCTTCTTGGTGCAATTGTTGTTCTTTCTTTGTTTTTCCGACTTATCTTTTCTTGCTTTACAATTTGAAACTGGGAAATGTAAGTCGAGTTCTGAGTTTCAACTGTGTTGCACGTAAGGGCGTTGACCGAGTGCAGTTTGTGTAATTTGGATTATTCCTTGATCATATAGTTTGTGATTTATCCTTTTACGTGAATAATATTTTCCATTTTCCTCCGTACGGAGATTTTGTGTAATTTCTTCCGACGGGCTCCCCATTTTGGGGATTTGTGCGCCATGGACAACCGTGACCACGTGTTGGCAGAAGAAACCCTCTAACTCAGCCGCGCGAGGACGTAGACAGTCTGCAGGACGTTTCTCGTTCTTTTCGAGGTCCTGGGCAGGCAGTGATCCGTTTCGAGGACGAGTCTAGCACCATACCGTCCTGACAGAATCAGCGTCGCGTGGGAGAGCTAAGTGCTATAGTTTATTGCTGCAATATTTTCAGTTTTCTTCGTGTTTAGCCCCTTCCCCACTTCTACCTACGTATTTATTCTGTAAATTACAACAATTGCCGCCACATTTATTTTCTTTACTATTTCTTTCTTTAATTCTTATAAATAAAATTCTTATAATAAAATAATTCTTATAGTAACCTTATGTAGTGTATGCATGCATCCTTGTAGGCGCACATCTTGGTTATCACCACACTATTGGCTTAATTCCAACCGTAATTTTAGTGGTTGCGCTTTCTGTTAAAGCTTGTTGTTTTCGTTTTTGTTACTTTAAGTTTAAGTTTAGTTAGTTGTTAGTTTTAAGCCCGTTTGGATGACCCACGCTCTTTTATTTTGTTCATTTTTCACTTTTGTCTCTTGCGCCTGTGCCGTGTCGCATTCGGTACCCAACCACCTGTTTTTGTGAACCAAAACTGATCAGCGTAGGGCCCCTACTGTTTGTACTACGTAGAACTACGTAGTACGATGTAGCCGAGCGCATGCACCACACACACTCGGCGCCTGTCGATAATTTTCGGACATCCACGCGTTTATGTTTACGATTTACCATTTTGTTTAACTTTAGACTTGCCATTTGTATTTCGTTATATTTTTGTGTGATACAAAAGCGAAACATGGACAGTGAACCAAAAAATAAAAAGTAAAATACAGGCGGCAGTGATGAGATACTTAAGGAGGGTAGAAGGAGTCACCAGGTTAGACCGAATATGGAACGAACAAATTAGGACAAGGCTACAAACAGAAAGTGTACATAATATCATAGAGAAACTAGTATTCAAAGAATGGGTTAGTCACCCATGCCTGCAGCTCATCGACGTATGTGCAAGTCTGAATATATCACAAATTATTATTTATCTAAATTCACTTTTAAAATCGTAGGTGCCTAGGTCGCAAATAAAACAACAAATTTAAAACAAGTGTGAATACATTTTCTTCTCTTGACAAAAGCAAAGCAAACTAAGCCGACTATAAATGCATTGATCTTCTTTTGTTCAATTTTTAATTAAAAAATATTTTTTTCTCCAAGGGTCTTACATAATTTTTCAAAATAAAAAATATGAAAAAATATTGTTCCATTTCCTGCATATGCAAGAAAATTTTGAATACAATTGAGTGAAAAATAAAGGAGAAAAAAAATAAAAACTGAAAAAAAGTTGCAAAATATTTTTTTTCTCAAGTGCGAAGGAAAATTTTGAAAAATAAAATATACCTTGCACAACTAGACCATAACACGTATCTGCAAAAAAAATTTCATAAAAATCCGTTGGGTAGTTTAGGAGATCTGAGTGGAACAAAAAATCTCGTACGAGCGAGCGGACGAGCGACATACATACGGACATATGTTGTAATAGTCATTTTGTGGTCCAGGGGGTCTGTCCGGGATTTCTGTGCAAAAATTTTTGAAATCGGAAGATGCTACAGACATCGTACCGAACACTATAGCTCTTCGACAGGAGGTCGATGAGCTAAAAACAACTAACATGGTACGGACACCTAATAAGAATGCCGGAAGATAGGCAAACAAAAATAATATGAAATGCCAGAATAACAAAAAAGAGCAAAAGGGGACGACTGCAGAAAACATGGGACGGCAGCATAGAGGAAATTTTAAACAAGAACAACATCAATACACAGGAAGCAAAGAAGACTGGAAAGAACAGAAAAGCTTGGAAAGAGATAATTGACAAAATTACATGAAAGCACAATAGAAACCAATCTCGATACCCGAAAGGGTAACAAGAGATTTAAACAGACTATATATATATTTTTTTGTGTTTGTTAATTTTACTTGCTACATGTTAGTAATAGTGATTCACATCTCATTTTGTTTATTTACTTTTTTAGCTCATCGACCTCCTGTCGAAGAGCTATAGTGTTCGGTACGATGTCTGTAGCATCTTCCGATTTCAAAAATTTTTGCACAGAAATCCCGGACAGACGCCCTGGACCACGAAATGACTATTACAACATATGTCCGTATGTATGTCGCTCGTCCGCTCGCTCTCTCGTACGAGATTTTTTGTTCCACCCAGATCTCCTAAACTACCCAACGGATTTTTATGAAATTTTTTCTGCTGATACGTGTTATGGTCTAGTTGTGCAAGGTACATTTTATTTTTCAAAATTTTCCTTCGTACTTGAGAAAAAAAATATTTTCCAATATTTTTTCAGTTTTTATTTTTTTTCTGCGTTATTTGTTATTCAATTGTATTCAAAATTTTCCTGCATATGCAGGAAATGGAACAATATTTTTCCATATTTTTTATTTTGAAAAATTACGTAAGACCATTGGAGAAAAAAATATTTTTTAATTAAAAATTGAACAAAAGAAGATCAATGCATTTATAGTCGGCTTAGTTTGCTTTGCTTTTGTCAAGAGAAGAAAATGTATTCACACTTGTTTTAAATTTGTTGTTTTATTTGCGACCTAGGCACCTACGATTTTAAAAGTGAATTTAGATAAATAATAATTTGTGATATATTCAGACTTGCACATACGTCGATGAGCTGCAGGCATGGGTGACTAACCCATTCTTTGAATACTAGTTTTACTTATTACTTGTGTTTCACTTCAGTCCTACTGTACTGATACATATTACATATTAACTATCTTATTTTTCTTAAAATTATTCTTATTAATAAATTAAATTCTCAATTCAAATTATCGCTATCGTGTTTCTTTTAAGTCTTACTCTTCCCCCCACCTTCGCTGGGATTTCAGCTGCCGAACTGTTTCTTGATGTCCCGTCCATCATCGTAATTTGGCAAGGTGTAGGCACTGTAAATTGCGTGGCGCCCATATTTTTATTTAGAACCATCCCGTCTCCATTGAGAGGCCGGCAACCTCACCTTTTGGCAAGGATAATTGTTCGTGTCCCATCTGGGCACGTAACAAGTTTCAGTTCAGGTAAATGGCTGACTAATCCATTGCAGTTCCATTGTAGCAAGAAGATAATAGGAATAGAGGAAACTAGATAATGCTATGTAGTATAGCTGTTTAGTGTAAGTAATAATCAAGAAGTGAATATAATAGGAAACAAGAGAAGAAATTATTAGTGCGTTTGTTCCGCCAAACCGTATTTTCGCTCCTTGCTCTTAACCCCGGTTCGTCGGTGTTTAGGTTTACGTGCTTCCTCGACAGCTGTTCCGTCGACTGACATGTCGCTGGACTCGGTGTCCCTGTTGGTAACTGAACTTCCAGACTGCGAAGCAGATGAGGGTTTCATGTATGTGCTAGAGCGTGTGAAGTGATTTGGTGGCATTTGCTGCGATTGTACTGAAGGGATGCGAGTCATAGTGACGTTGCTTGTTGTGGCAGTATTTTGGTTGTCAGGTGGCAGACGAGCGCTTGTAGGTAGAATATTTGGAGCTGATTTCGGTTGGGCGGTATACTTAGGTTGGTTAATTGCGCCTGTAATTTGCTGAATTATGGATGTTAGATTATTGGTTAGCGTTTCTTCTATAAGATTTTTAATCTGTGGGTGCAGATTTGAAGCAAAAACAGCTTTTAGTAGCAAAATAAACAGAAAATCTTGGAGAATTATTCGTGACATATTATTTTGCTTCTTTGAAGCTACATTTATTAGTTGTTTTATATTTGACTATATCTAATTCCTATTTGTATTTCGGGCAGTCTTTTGAACGAGCAGAGTGATTTCCGTCACAGTTTACGCACTTTATTGGAGTTGAATAAGTTCGCCGTCATGTGGTGGAAACCCACATATACATATCAGAGTCCTGCTGCAGTTCTTCGCGGTGTGGACGAACTTCTGGCAGGTGAAACAGCGGAGTGCATCTCACCTGTTCCCATTCTCATTTCTTCCCCGTCTCACTTGAACCCATTCTCATTTGTTTCCATGCACCTCCTACCACATTTCTATGTTACAATTGTCTCACTTGTTCCCATGCAAAGTCACAGTGACGTAGAGCATGTTGCAGTGTGCACCAAGCAATGGGATCGAGGAATTGTAATTTATATGCATTAAACTCTTTTATATAGCTCGCTTCGCTGGGCCCTAAAAATATATAATCCTGCTCGTCGTGACCCGCATATATAATGACCCGCCTGCCTTCGGCGGCTCGAAAGGTAATAAACACAATAGTTTGTTTGACCAGCACTGTGCTTTTATCAGCTTGGGAACAAATGAGAATGGGAACAACTGAGACAACCGGGACATAGAAATGAGGTGGGAGATGCATGGGAAGAAATGAGACGGGGAACAAATGAAAATGGGAACAAGTGAGACGCTTCTAAACAGCGCATTGGATTTGGAATATATGCTCGCACCGGTAGAGAATCGCAGTTAAGATCTTGTTTGGAAGTTTTTCACGATTGAATGTCACAATTATGGACGCCGCATTCTGATTTAAACCGTTCTTCCGTGTGGTGATTATACGAATTTCAATCACGCCTTGTGACTTTAATTCATTGCGGAGTTCTTCTTCAGTACCGTTTAGTAGATCACTGCAGGTAATTACTCCTTTAGTGACGTTTAGAGAGCCATGCAGAACTACCGTTACGTCAAGTTCAAGGAATTGTTTCATCTCTACAACTTTTCTCGCCTGTTTCTGTGTTTTAGTCTCAATCAGCAAACCGTCTTTAATTCTTTGAATTTTTTGGACTTCGCCAATATATGCATATAAGAAATGTATGCGTAGACGCAAAATTTCTCCCATCAACTTTCTTCACCACCAGAAACTGAGCAATGCGTTCTTCCGTCATCTGGTCGATGCGACTTTTTTGCTGGGTTTCCGTGATTAGGTGGTTCGCCGCCTTTTCCATACTCTCCACTACCCATTATCAGCACCAAACACTTAAAATTGATACACAGAATTAATAATAATAATAATACACAATAAAACTCTGGCACAAGTAAAACACAAAGTCCACAAATTAACTAAAGAAACGATCGCCACAAGAATTTTATCCGCTTAACTGGTATAATTAAACCGATATGTAAACTGTGGAGCGCACGGAAAATATGTCTGCTTACTGCAAGAGTAAACAGACAATTGGACGAGTAAACTTAAAATAGCATATGCGAAACTTATAAATCTGCAAGAAAATAAGGAAGAAGCCAGTCAGTTTTGGTATTCTCTGGTGGACGGGTTTGAAAAAATACCATCATAACATATAAGATCTGAGCAAGAATTTATGAAACAGTATTAGATATACCGTGTGTCTCATGACGATCTACACATAGGAACATTGTGCGCTTATTTGATTTTTAAAATTAAAATATTAATTTGATGTTTTTTTTTTTGTAATTGTAATTGTCAACTTGACGTTTAAATTCCTTGAAAATGTACTATTACATCAAATATGTTACAGTGATACTAGAATATCAAAGGAAATAAAACAGTAAGTATAAAATTAATATTTGAACTGTCTAGATTGTAAAAAAAACTAAAACGATCAAATTAATATTTCAGAATCAAGAGCGTACGCAACTAACCTATGTATAGATTGTCATAAGACACACGGTATAACAATAGCCATGGTATTTATCGTATAAACTGTCCAAGCAAATTTTGAAGCATGTGTGTATCTTTTCTGACCATTGCTGTCCTCCAAACAACGATTGCATGATTTTCTTTTTCATTTTTAGTCATTGAATAATATAATTTTTACACGTCCGGGAGTAGAAGTGGATTTTTATGGCGTCAAACGCGGGACAGAAATGAAGCTTTTACCCCCTAGGGACGAAAACACTTTTCATAAGGGAGTTTTTATTATAACAAAGGTTTTTGTAAATAAATGTGTGTTGTCATGGTACGCGTTGCATGGAAACATTTCCAATGGCTTCTAAATATTGCAATTTCGTTCCGATTTATTATAATTCATTATTTATGAAATTAAGTGCTTGTAATCCCGAACGTAGAAAAAATAGTATGTACACCTCGAGAGAGACCACCATTATTCCCTCGCTGTATCTGTTTCAAATTACACCTGAGGAAAAATACGAAGTTTCTCTCCCTTGGTATAATGTACTATTCTAAGGTATAACATTCGGATTCACGTTTAATATGGGCAGGTACCTTTTTTATGTTCCCGTTCCGAAGTACAGCAACTAGCGTTGGGAAAAATACAATACGAAAATTGCACAGAAAAATGAACACAATTAAAAACTATGAATATGATGAAAGTATTGCGATACAAATCTATTAAGTCATATATAAGCTGCTCACGAAAAAAAATCATTAACGAATAAAATTTAATAATTATAGAAATATGAAATTGTTTTACAGATAAATTATTATTTTTTCTCCAGGGATTTTCGCCTTTAATGATACACAAAGGACCCACAATACGGAAAAAAAGCTCTTAAACACCAGTCTTCAATCCGCACCTCACCCCCGGAAACTACATGCAACTGGAAATGAAGATACCCCAAGTGTTATGCAAGATGATATTAAGTGGCAAGCATCTACGGAATCAGTTCGTGCAAAAAATTTAAACTGGAATGAAAATTCTGATAAAAAGGTATGTTGGCAATTTTATAAATCCTACCGAAAATAATTTGAATGAATCAGTTGAATGTATATGTCGAAAAAACAATAGAAATAACTGGAACTATCTAATTATTTAGAATCGATAATAGGCAATCTCACATATTGAAAGAAATATTGGTCTTAAGCCTGTTTATTATTTTTAATTGAGATTATTAATATTATACAGAAACACAAATAAGTGTCTTATTACAAAATGTAGGTTGCTATATATCGCGTGGTGTTCTGATTTATAGTCAAAGTTTGTGGATAGTTGGCTTGCTGACTACTGGGTTAAACTGCAATCAACTACGCCGCTAATAGCGCTTAAATCGTTATTTAAACTATATATTATCGTACTAAACAATAATAATGATTGAAATCACGGCGCAGAAGCAACTCTAATTTGCAGCATAATTTTGTTCTCAACACCAGCTGTATTTTCGAATTTGTGTCATATTGCAAATGTTTGGTTGAAAATGGAAAAGCATTCAATAATATTTTGATTTACGAAAATGTGAAAATTATATGCTGGCCACGAAACTTTATGTGATAAAATGATTATGAAAATAATAGGCCTAATGGACTAAATGAATTCCAAAAATAAAAAAGGTTTAAGTACCAAAAACAAATATTAGAATAATTTGAAAATGAAATAATACGCTAATGCCCGGTTTCTAAAACGTGGATTAATCCGAGAATCGTTGAATCTCGGATTAATCCGTTGCTTGGACAGAAAAATCCTCGATTCCAAACAATCCGAGATTGACGGCGAATTAATCCGAGATTCAAGCGCTACACATCACAATTATAAACTCGTTTTTTCTTAGAAATACAAATTTGTATACCGTTTAATAGTAATTAAACGATAATAAATAACAGTAAGTACATTTTAGAATGTTTTTTTTCAAACAAAATATGGTATATTTCAATAAATATGAGCAAATGTTAATTGCCGTAATGAGCCGGGAATCAAACGATATTACTTCACATATGCAAATGGCATTTTTATTGAAAAAACGATATAATAACGAATGATAGCATTTTGAAAATAAATACTAATATATACAATTTTAATTTTAAGTAATTTTATAACCAATATTACGTTTATTCCATAGCAAATATGAATGTAATTCTGCTGCACTGTTCCGTAAATTTAACACTATCACTTCAGCGTCACGAATCAATTTATTATTCAAATATACTTACTATACAAGAACTAAATTCAGATAATTACTTTATTAATAAATAAATACACCATTAATTAATTTGTATGGTCTATTATATTTAATAGTGAATGTCATTTTGTTATAATTTATAAAATATTTTTACAATTTCGATGCACATATGTACATAATTTATATATTGATTAAATCACATTAAATACATGTATTTATAGATGTTTGTGATGTGCAATACAATTTCAATTTAATTAGAAATATTATTTATTTACAATACATTTCTTGTGCACATAACCAAAATAAAAATAAAGGTTATAACTCAATGATTTGAAAATGCTATTTTTACGTTAAAACACAATTGTCACTTTACTTATACTTGACAGCTGTTTTGCTTGTCTACACTCTACACATTCAAGTTACTAGTCATTTATTTGAAGAGTTTCAACCAATCAGAGAGCGCGTTACAATTGTCGCGCGATTAATCCGAGATTCAAATAATCCTCGTTCTAGCAACGCATCGTGGATTAATTGTCGAATCCAAAAAATCCGAGAATTATTGAATCCGAGAATTATTGAATCCGAGAATTAATCCACGTCTTAGAAACCGGGCATAAAAGGGTTTATATCAGGCACTTGAAATTTTAATATAAAAACTAAGGTGTTACAATAGATTGATATAGAGTATTCAAATCCATGTAGGAGTGACGTCATAAAAAACAAACGAATTATTGAGAAACTCCGCCCCTTCTGGCAATACGATGTGCATATAGATTTATACGAGTCAAACGTGTTAAAAAGAGATAGCTTGTTTTGTTTATGTCGTAAATAAAATTTATCTATTGTGACGTCACTCCTATGTGTATTTGAATACTCTATAGTATTTTGTATGTTCTTCCGATAAATACGCAATCATATCCAGAAGATAGTTTTTTCTCCTCAGATGTTTTACTTTGACGTAATTCGGGCTTCTTTTTTTTTCTTTAAGAATTTGTTTATTTGTTTTTATTTGTGACACGTTATAACCTTACGCAATACTTACATACTATGTTCTTAGTAATGTTTGACTTATTCTATGTTAGTACAGAAGTTCCTAACTATTGCTATACATCCTGGCTTATGACTAACTTATCCTACCGTCTTTAAATAATTATTTTAGTCCTTACGATTTAAGTCTATGTGTTTCTGTTGTCAACATACAGTAAAAATACAATACAAACTAGGAATGGATACAGACATCCATGCCTGTAGCTCATCGACGTATGTTCAGTTCTGAATTTATCACAAATTATTTACCTAAATACACTTTTAAAATTGTATGTGTCTAGGTCGAAATAAAACAACAAATTTAAAACAAATGTGAAAACATTTTCTTCTGTTAACAAAAGCAAAGCAGATTATAAATGCATTAATTTCTATTGTTCATTTTTTAATTAAATAATATTTTTTCTTTAATGGTATTACATAATTTTTCAAAATAAAAAATATGGAAAAATAATATTTCATTTCTTGCACATGCAAGAAAATTTTGAATACAATTGAGTGGAAAATAAAGGAGAAAAATTAAAATTGAAAAAATTTTGAAAGTAATTTTGAAGTACTAAAGGGAATTTTGAAAAACAAAGTCAGATGCACAACTAGACCACAATACACATTGAAAAAAAAATTCATCAAGATCGGTTGGATAGTCTAGGAGGAGTTAGTGGAACGCAAACCGTACAAGTGAGCGAACGAACGACATACATACGGTCACACGTTGTAATAGTCATTTCGTGATCCAAGGAGTTTGTACGGGATTTCTGCGCAAACATTTTTAAAATCGAAGAATGCTGCAGTCATCGTACCAAACACTATAGCTCTTCAACAGGAGGTCCATGAGCTAAAAACCTGTTTCAGTAATTTGTCCTTATTCTATATGTTCTTGTTCATAGTTGGAAGGTGATTCGTCACAATTTAGTAAAGTTGTAAAATATTCGTTCCCTGTAAGGGGTAGGAGTAAATGACGAGAAGTACTTGGTCAAGGTGTCAGCAGAACTTTAATAGGATAAATGACAGATTAAAAACTAATTTTGATGTTTTCATTAGTGTCAACGTTTCGGCCATTTGGTTTATGGCCATCATCGGGACATACAAAATCCTCTGTTTCACACGTGTCGTAAAGTAAACAAGATGTTCTAATGTCCAATTTATATGAACATTTACGCCTCACGCTTTTATGTTTTGTTTCTTTTTAGTGCAATTTAATAAAAACTTATTTATAATTTTTTTTTATTCTTTTGTTTTTTGCAATGTTGGTTGCTGAGATAGGAATTAATGAGTTTATTGCACCTTGCAAATTGCAAATGAGGGTCCGAGTTAGTTTCCATAGGGAATTATCATTAGGTTTAAGTGCTTCGAGTTTACGGGTCCAGGTTTAGTTTCGGTACGTTTGGATCTTGTTTATGATCGATTGTTGACGCGGAGTTGTTCTGAAGGATCACGATACCTCTGTCATTGTCTTTGATACGTGTAGTGATAAGTGAAGTGGAAGCTTGTCTTTATTTTGTGTAATATTGGTAACTTTTCTCTGTTTGTTATTTGCGTATGTTATGTGTTGTGTGAGTATTTCGATTCTGTTGTCTGTCATCTTTGGCGTGTATATGTGTATTAATTACTAAGTGTTTATCAAGTGTGTGTTTGAATGACTTCTAGTTAGCGTCTTTGTATGTTCTTGCGTATTGTGTAGTGTCATTTAGTGTGATATATGTATTAAGTGTGCTTCGAATAGGGTTATGATCTGAGTTAAGCTCGGGATGGAGACAGGGTCAGTTATACAAGGGATGTTTTTCTTTAGGATAATGTCCATAGTGGGAGTCGTGTAGTTGGTTGGGTAATGCATAGGAGTGGATGGATGCATGACTATGGCATTATAATTAATAATATACGAGTATATCACATGTCCACTTAGGTTTGATCTATGCAGTTCCAGCTGGTGTGTTGCGCATTGAGATCTCCGATTAAGAGAACTTTGTCGCTCGTATGTAATAGTGTGTATATATATATCGTGTTGTGTAATATTGTTGTCAGGTTTATTGTAGGAGGAAATTATGTCTGGCAGTTTGATGCATTTGAATTCTAAGGATGTGGATTGAAGCGGGACTCTTACGTTTGGTATGTTGTTTTCGGTTATAATGGCCACACCACCTGCGGGTGCACGCCGATTTTGTGTGACTCTATCTTGTCTGTGTAACCTTTGATTTTAAGGTGTGTAAGTTTAGTTTCGTTTAGTAAGAGTATGTGTATTTTGTGTTTGTGTAGGTAGTGTATGAGTTCTCTTGTCTTGTTCCGGACCCGTTGGCGTTCCATGAGGATATGTGGATTTTATATGTCATAAAACTCAATTAAACTAGGTTGTGTGCTGTATCCTTGGCTCTTTAATTTGTATATGGATGTGTTGTTACGACGAGCGTTAGAGTGTAAAATAATGGTGTGAAGATAAATGATTTCGTTGTGCCTGCATTAGCATATTGTGACGATGTGGTTATTATGGGTGAATCTGAGGAACAATTGACGAAAATGATTGAGTGTCAGTAATCAATGAAAATGTTTGAATTTGATTATGAATGCTTCAAAGTGTAAGATTTTGGTTTTTGAAAAGGATGAAGTTACGGAATGCAAGATTAGCATAGATGGTGAGCAAATGGAACAAGTTAATGAATTTATGTATCTGGGATGCATGTTTTCGAAAGATGGACGGATGAATGCTGAAACTGAAAGAAGAGTAGTTGTAGGTCGAAAAGTTTTGGGCACTTTGAGAATTTTTGCTAGAAATGTGAATGTATCAAGAGAAGCAAGGTTATGTGTTTATAATGGTGTACTTGTGCCATCGTTGATGTATGGAAGTGAATGTTGGGTATGGGATAACTGGAATAAAAAAAGGGTAACTGCGGTCGAAATGAGATTCTTGAGAGGTGTGTGCGGAGTGACTAGAAGAGACCGTATTAGGAATAAAGTAGTATATGATGAATGAGAAATTAGTGAAAATGTTGTGAAAATAGTGGCTTTAAGTCAGCTGCGTTGGTTTGAACATGTGGAACGAATATCAAATGATAGCCTGATTAAGAAGATTTATTTGGATGAAATTGAAGGAACACGAATGCGAGGAAGACCGAGGAATAAATGGATGAATATGATAGAAAATGTTTTGAGTGAACGTAAAATTATAAGCAGAAATAATAGGAGAGCATGTATGACAAGGTGCATGGATATGATCGAGGCGAGACAGTTATGTATGGATAGGAGTATTTGGCTAGCAATTGTTAGAAAATAAGGAATGGAAGGCAGTCTTCTATATAATATATAATATTAAATATTTTGAGGTGTTTATAGGGAAATAATGACTAAATTATGTTTTGGCATACCCCCTGTAGGGAAGGGCAGTGACAGAATATTCCTGCAATACCTCTGTTTGGCGTAAAGAGTGTCTTACACGGGCACATTTATGTCTTAAAATTTAACGTGAAATTTGAAAAAACAACTAAATGTTGTCGTGTGAAACAGAAAATTTCAGCACATTTATGATATGTCTTACGAGACGGGCTGGAATTAGGACATGCTCTATTCCAATCAATATTCCGTTTATTAATAATATACACGTTTATTACCGAGTGATTCCGAAATATAACCTAGAATAGTTTTCATATTTTCATGTTAGGTAATGTAGGATAATTAGAATTAAGGTTTTTTTTTTGTATATAGTTTGATCTACTTGGAATTAAATTAATAGTAGTTAATAAATTTAGTTAACAAATTTCAATTACTCTCTCTCTCTCTCTCACAGTTATATTCCATCGTTAACCTTCAAATATTTATCTTTCAAATTATTATATATATTATTAAAAACAAGTAATATGTCCGTATTATGAACTCGTCAATTTTAGTTAAGATCACGACCCGTTTCGAACACTCGTTCATTATCAAGTGATCACTTGATAATGTGCTTTCATGGATTCTGGTAGCAAACATTAATGAGCGATGTTTCTCCTGTTGCTTGAAATCGCAGAGTGATTGCTAATCTGTAATTGAATATCATCATTTTCATTTCAAAATAACATCTTTGCACTTGTGAACAAGTCAACGTAGCGCTGCTCAGCAGTGATGCATTGTCGCATATTCGTATGTTACCGCTAGTGTCATTTTCTATCATATGAAGCAATTCATCGAAATGCTCGCCAAACATTCTCAAAAAATTCTAGTATGATTCTGGATCCTCCATTCTCAATACATTTTCGAACTCCACGACCTTCTTGCGTACGTAATAACCATTTTTATGTCCATAATCTCCATTTACTACTTCGCTTTTTTCGTCTTAATTAATATTTTGATTATAATTGGTGCAACAGAATGCATCATTGTCAGCCATTTCACAATGTTTGGTTAAATTTGGTTAAACGAACTGTCAGTTTGACAGTCATGGCTGACGGACTGCTCGTACTGCGCAGAATCACAGGTCAATTTGTAGCAAAGAAATGTGCCCGTGTAATACAGTAAATTTCAAGACATTTGCTTGTGCATCAATTCATTTCTTAAGACAAATTTCACGTTAAATCGTAAGGCATAAATGTGCCCGTGTAAGACACGCTAAGAGGCGACTAATAAGTGGGGAGAAGTGACCTTGTTAACAAACGCATACGGGTCTCAGTCCAGTGTTGATACACCGAACAAACGAAGCGGACGAGGTATCTACGCGAGGCGCAATTAACTTTTACACTGAGCTCTTATAACAATTACTTGATATTTCGGATAGTTTCTTTCTTTAACATTTATCTTTCTTTTATTTTGTTTTGGACAAAGGGCGGTGGCCTAGTTTTTTGATATGACATGTCTCACGGCATATTAGTGAGTCGTAAAGCCATGTAATCATTTGAAATACATAATGTTATGTATACTTTTATGTCATAGAGACAATTTTATAATTTAATTACCTCTAAGCTGTGCGAATATAAAGACAAAAATATAAAAAATAAATTCTATTATCAAAATTTAAATTCACCTATAACTATTTCTAAGCACTGCTGCGAAGTAAATACTACACGATTTAAGGAAAATTAGAAAATGTGTAAATTAAACAAAATTGTTTGATTAAAAAAATATTGAGTAAGTCACTGTTTAAAACGTGAATTTATGTCAATTGTATTATCATGAAGAGTTCATTGTCACCTGTTATCTGTATATGTCTATGCTTTCAGTATGAATATGTTTTAGTTTTGTTTTGATCCCAGATATGGACGTTAGTAATTAAATAGTAATATTAATATTCATTGTAGATTTTCTTTAGTCAAAATATAATATTGAGAAGGAAAATATGTAATCCGTAATGGTTGGAATAATTGACTTAGTTAATTAGTAAATAAGGTGTTGTGAACAATTTATTGCGTATAAATATCATAACGATGATCACAGATGATCAACAATATGCGACGTTTCGAGCATAAGGATTTTGGTCATTATCAAGCAACCAAGGGTGTAAAGTGGTTCTACCACCATTTATCTGTTTTTCTTTATAACTTTACACCCTCATCATGGTTTTTTCACGAACATTGCTATGTTCAATGTGCACGTACGTTTTTTGAATTACATATTTTCATCTTTTAACTTCTGACACGCTGTTAATACAGATCTTTTGGATGATTGTTGTCCTGATGATGGCCTTAACCTGATGGCCGAAACGTTGACTATCTGATTAATAAAAAAACATCAACAATTTTGCGATGCTTTTCTTTTCTCTTAACCTCCAAGTTCTACGGACATCTTGAACGAACCTCACAATCGTCAATTATTCCTACCCATTGAGGGAATCAAGTTTTCTACAATAATTACCTTAATCACAACAGTCAAAAGAACATATCTCTTGAGAATTTCACTCAAAACGTAAAAAAATATAGTAACAGAAACTTTCCGACATCATGTGCACAAACATGATGGGAGAAGAATGAACCAAAAACAGAGCTAAACAAGCTGAAACCAACATAATGAACACTGACGGTCAATCATGGAGTTAAATATTTGAACAACGCGGAAAAATTTGAAACTAAGTTATGATAATCTGTTTTGTAATTAATAGAATTCTTGTTTATGTTTATATAAACACTTTCTACAAACAATCTTTTAAATTTATTAGGTTCAAAATACAAAATTTTATGATAACCAAAATCAAAGGTGTGTCCGGAATTTAAAGCATGATCCACAATAGCGCTATGGTTATTATTTTTATTACTAAAATGATAATTGTGTTGATAAATTGTAGAAGCAATATATTGGCAAGTTTCACCAACATAGATGGAATTGCAATCAGAATAGTTTAATTGGTAACCGACAGTACTATGTTTGTTTTTAGGGACTGGAGATTTTAAATTATTGTTAACATTTTATATTAGTAAATTTGATCTGTCTATGACGAATAATTTTAAGAATTGATTGTCGAGGATAACCATTAGATAATAAAGTATGTAAAACTTAATCAATTTTTTTATGAAAGGAAGGATCTGACAATTTTAAAACACGGTCAACTAAACTAATAATAACAGCTATTTTATACTGTTTAGGGGAATAATCTAAATAAGCTAAATGTCGGCCGGAGGAAGTTGGTTTTTTATACCAATCAAAAATTAATTTATCTGCAGAATGACAAATGGTAACATCCAAAAAATTAATAGAATTATTAACTCGTTTTCTAGAGTAAACTGTAGAGATGAAGTATTATTAATCTGTTGTTCCGGTAAGCGAACAAGAATATCGTCATAGCGGAAATAAAATAAACATTCGAAATCACGTTGATTGAAAATACGGGATTCAACAAATTGTAAAACTAATTCAGCAATAATGGGACTAAGCTGAGAACCCATGGGTACACTTGTACTTTGAAGGTAAAATAAGGAGTTAAATTGTAGATAAAATGAATTGAGTATGAAATCAATGCAAAACATAAAGTTAGTATAAGGGATATTAGTAAGACCAGTAATATCAATCCAACGATTTTCTATTGTTAATTTTATTAATTTATGGGGGATACCAGTAATCAGGGATTTGACATCTAATGAGATTAATTTGTAATTATTTGGGCAATGTAAATCTTTAATTTTATCTATAAATTGGAAACAATTTTTAATGAAAGTTTGAGAATTATATTTTAACGGAGACAAAGTGGTAACTAAATATTTAGAAATTTTACAGTTGGGTGTATTAATGTTAGTGATAATAGGTCTAAGTGGAATATTAATTTTATGTATTTTCGGCAAACAATATATTTTAGGAGTAACTGCATTGTGTATCTTAAGAGAATATTTACATTGCGGAGGGATGTGACCATCAATGATAAGACCATCAATTAATTTGTTATTTTGAGTTTGAAAAGCTGGAGTGGGATCTTTATGCAACAATTTGTACGTACTAATATCAGACAACAACTCTTTAGTTTTATTAATATAATCTTGTCTAAGTAAAATAACACTAGTATTACCTCTATCAGCTTTAGTTACTAAAATGTCAGAATGATGTTTGAGAAAGTGTTTAGTCGATTTAATATTTTTAAGTAAAATAATTTCAGAGCAGTGTAAACTATTCTTGTATCTGGAATGTTTAATATTATTATTGTGTGATTTTAAAGTTTGAATTAATTTAGAACGTACATTAGCTAACAATGAAGGATCTAATTTTTGTAAATTATATTCGATTGCCGATAATGCGTTAATTAAGTTATTATGTGTATTTGTTAAATTGTAAAACATTTTTATTTTGATATTTTGGAAGTATTTATTATATTTAGTATACCGAAACGAAACCAAATCACCAAAAACACGCGAAGGTAAATTATGTTTGAGGTTAGATTTACAGTTATTGATATCCCGGTGGATCTGATTAATATATTTTATGATGTCCATTTCTAAAATAAGTAGTTTTCTTAAAAACAATCACAGATACGATTGAACGTAGCAGGATTATAATCCGTAGAATTTAATTGAAAATTTAATGTAAGAAAATTGTAATGCTTACACTTTAACAAAAAGGTACGCCTGTTGTTAAAGGTAGCTAGTTTATTAAGTAAATTAACGAAAAACTTTATGGCATATTGTTGATCATCTGTGATCATCTTTATGATATTTACACGAAATAAACAGTTCACAACACCTTGAACTAAGTCAGTTATTCCAACCATTACGGATTACATTCTCAGTAATATTAATAGTTAAAACTATTAATTAAACGGATTATAAAATGGATCCTAA
The DNA here is from genome assembly GCA_963422195.1 of Carabus problematicus. Lineage (NCBI taxonomy): Eukaryota > Metazoa > Arthropoda > Insecta > Coleoptera > Carabidae > Carabus > Carabus problematicus. The sequence continues at coordinate 8,323,821 of OY728582.1, read as the reverse complement.
AGTTACAGTCTCCTTTTATTTTAATTTTAATTTGGAAAGTGGGGATGCGTCCAACCTATTTTCGGCAATTTTCAAAATTACGCACCCTTCCTAACCTTAAGGAGATTTGGGCAGTATTCCCGTTTCACGAAAGAAATCGCTAACCTTGAAGCAAATACACCTCATTTAAATTAATTTTCAGAAATAAAAATACTTCAAATTAACTAGTTAAATAATAACTAACATATTTTAATTATTTATTATACGAAATAGTCAAAAGAAGGTGGTAGTGTGACGGAAGTGGCTGACGTCGCTCAGTCTGATGCGACACGCCACTGGCTACTATAATGGCAGAACATTTGCGTGCGAAGGGAGCGGGGAGTCGGTAATCAAAGGTTGCTGTGAAATGAACATCGTGAAAAATAAAATAGTAATAAAACTAAAAATTATAAATAAAATAGTTACAACATAAAACAATTATAATCATCGGAAGACATGTAAGTACACATAAAATGGTAATTTAAAAAAGAGGCAATTAGCACAGGTCCGCGTGTACTCTTCAATTTTTACTCATTTAAAATGAAGGCTCTAGTTCGCAGACTATGTATCACATAATTGTGCACTGCGTACAATTTTATTTTATCTGTTATTGTGAAGAAGGTTTTTGCAAAATTAGTTCGTGTGATGTGTTCCAAGTAGGTTTTGATATAGTAATTATGAAATGGTGTATACTGTGGGCAAGTAGCTATGAAATGGAATAAATCTTCATTCTCTTCATGGTAGAATTTTGGTTTTGAAGTATTCGCTAGCAGAAGTTGGCTTATAACTCTAAGCGAGTTGATGTTGACCTTAAAGTTCAGATACTTTTCATTTTATTCTGCTTGTATGTTTTGACATTATTTGCAGTATAGACTGTAACTCCAAAGGTGAATTCCTTTTTGGTCGATATCTTCTAACCTGTGTCTATATGTAGTAATTAGTTTGGGTAAATTTTCTTTCAGTACCACACAACTTTGTCTCTTCCATAGCCAGCCGTAGTTTATTATGATCAGCAAGTTCTGTAGTTGCAGTGCCCAGTTACATTTTGATTGCCTCTGGTTAATGTTATATTTTTCTTGTAACTGGTTATAGGAAAATTTTGGATATCTAGCTTCTGACTAGTATTTTATACCACCATTTCAGTGCTCTTTCAAAAATGAAAAGTTCAATATGAATTTGACTTGTTTCTCAGCGTACCATATAGTTAGGGGTATTACGTTGCCAGTGAAAGGTATCCCGCTTGTGTGTTTTCTAGTATATTTGTGTATCGTATCCCCCAAATCTCTGACGCGTATAGTATCGTAGGTATGACTACTGTGCTATGTAGTTGTTGCCGTAAAGCCTAGGATGATATTTTGCTTTTAATCATTATTTGTTTTATTTTTCCTATAGTACTATAAGTTTTGTTGGTTAACGTTTTTGTGACTCCTTTTCTTGATACAAATATACCTTCCAGGTTTTTTTTTCTTTTCTGAATTAAGTTTCGATATCTGCGATGAATAGGGAAAAAAGTAGTGGGCTAAGAGAATTCCCCTGCAATACTCCTTTGCTTATGTCTGCATATTCAGTTTGGTTTTCTTGTATTTTTATGCAGAGCATTGCTTGATCATAAATATTTTTCCTTATCCGAATTATTTGGGCACTGACACCTGTTGTGTACGATTTATTCGATAATAGGTGATTTATGGAGTCGAAGGCTTTAAAATCCACGAATACTGCGTAAAGGTCATTTTTCTTTTTAATCATTTGCAGCTGTATTATACAGTTTAAAGTGAAAATGTGATCCAAGCATGATCTCTTTTGCCTAAAGCCTGCTTGTGATTCAGGAAGAATTGCAAAACTTTCTGCCCAAGTTAGAACTCGTTGGGATAGAATTTGCGTTAAAAGTTTTGTGATTGTATAAATTAGCACAATGCCTCTATAATTATTTGGATCCCCTTTGTTTTTTTTTTTGTACAGTAATGTTAATTCTATTCTAATTAGTGCAGTTGGTAAATTCTCTTCCTCTAAAATTTTGTTTAACATGTTTAAAAGGTATGTGATCCAAATTTCTGGTAAGTTCTTTAGTATTTCATTTGGGATCATGTCTGTACGAGAGGCTTTGCTGTTTTTTAGGTGTTTGATAGCCAATTTTAATTTTTGTTTTGTTAGGTTCTCATCTAAATATGGTCGCAGTGGTTCAATATATAGCACGTTGTTTGTTGCTCTCGCTCCGATAGTCCTTTACATAAATTCCAGAATTCTTGTGGATTTGCTAAATTGTTGATTATTGTTTTCTGGTGTTCGATATATTCTCGTTTGTTTAATTTCTTTATTTTGTTGAAGCTTTCTTTATCTTGTAGATTGTTTTGTAGAGTTCCATCGGTGTTGTTTCTTTTGTAACTCTGGTATGATTTTCTTGCTTGTCTCTTCGAATCTGTAGTTTCTTTGACGAACCATGGTTTGCTTGGTGTATTTCAATGAAATCCCATTTTTGCAGTTTTAATAAGGTTATTTTCTGAGCTGCTTACATAACGGAGTTGATAAAGAAATGATAAGTTTCTATTGAATTCCCTATAATAGGTATTTTTGTTCCTGCTTCTTGCATTATTTGTGTAAATTGATCCTCTTTTCCCTTCTCTAACTAAATAAACTGTTTAACTTTATTTGTATTGAGTATTTCGCTGCTTTTTACAGTTTTGGTGTGTCAATGGTTTCCAGAGTAAGAGTGAGAATTATTGGAATATGTGATGATTCCATCCAAAAATCTTCAACGGCTAGGTCCTCTATATATTCGAAGGCTTCAAGGTTAAGCCATATTACATCAATGGTACTTTTGCCGATGTTATTCATAAAGGTATATTGGGCAGGCTGATCCTTAACATTAGCTATATAAACTTGGCTAAGCAAAATGCACTAATTAATTCTCTTTTAAATAAAAGGATTAATAGGATTATTTGACGCAGTCGGAACTATATCAAAATCTCTTTTCGGTACATTGAATAATGATGATGCAGAATATTATGATTCATAAATAGTAGAACTACATAAAAGCGACGATCATATACAAAATTCACTTAAGAGCTAAACAACTATTATAGTAACCGTAGTACATAGTGTAAATCCTTCAATTTCAGAAATTAAAGAATCTTCGAAAACTATTAATTACAAAATCAAACAAATGGAAGTCCATTCGAAGAATTTTGACGTTTTTTTTTTTTAAATCAAGCCATTAAAAGACAAGAATTGTTTTATGAATTAAATGAATTGATAAATTTCATTATGTTCAACTTAGAGCAATTCACAATTTCACAGTTAAAATTAACTGAAATACTTACATATTAAAATGCTAGACCCAATACAATTGTTCAACGAATTACTCAATGTACAAAGTCATCTACCTGAAGCAACAAACTTTCCAGTTCCAGTAACTAAACAAAATATTCATTTGTATTATAAAATTATTAAACCAACAACGTACGTATATAACAATAAAGTGAATTTTATTTTAAATATACCTTTGTTGTCACATTTAACTTATGATTTAATCAAACTTAGTAGCTTCTCAACTTATATTGAAAATAATACTTATGCATTTATTCATTTTAATTATCCTTATTTAATTATAGACCGAGTTCGTGAACACTATTTCTTGATTAATGAAAATTATGTTCCAAACTACTGCCAACTAATTTCAGTGGAATATTATATTTGTAAACAAACACAACCTTTACTTTTAATACATGGTGAAGGTGCTTGTGAGGCAAAATTATTTAAAGAACATAAATTATCCCTG